>CM066988.1:141406024-142634358 GCA_033977485.1 Hydrangea macrophylla | reverse complement strand
CCCCTATGAAAACAAACTGTCAGCTTTTACGGAAACAAGCATAACTCTCTCTACAAAACTCGGATTCACGCGCCATTTTTTGTGTTGGAATCGGGACTCAAAGACCTATATTTTGGTATAAAATTTGCTATACATTATTAATGACCATTTTGCCCTTGAATTTGATTTGTGCCAAAAAAGCTCTTTTATGGAGTCTAAAATATGTTTTTCTTCATGATTAGTGTATGGTTTGGTGTGTGGGCTTTGTTACACGTGTCCTAATCTGTCTGGGGCGGGTTGGGGTGTGACATAAAAAAACTGGTTTTTTAACTTAAATTTAAGTGCCATAATTAAAAAATGAAGGAGGTCTGAACATGGGTAGTTTAACCAGTTGAATGGGCCCATTCGACCAGTCGAATGCCCCTCTGCAAGGATTCTTCTCAGCTTCACTGCAGCTTTGCGCATCGATCATAGCATTGCCATAACTTCTTGTTTTGATCTCTGATTGAGGTAAAATTTGCGCCCACACGAAACTAATTCCCTGAACTACATTTATCATGTTCCGAACAACTTCCAAACGTGTGGTCTTGGATGCTGAAAATGGGCAAGAAATGACTATACCTGTCTTGATATTCAATCAAGAATTTTCTTTTCGACTCGACATGTCAAAAGGACCTACAAAACACTCACAAAACCCGTATAAATGATGAAAATGATAGAAATGAGGGTTGTGTGAGGAATGTGCATAAATAATGTATTTAGAAGCTCCCGAAATAGGGGGTTAGTTTGTTTAGTTTTAAAGATTTGGGGTGTTAGTGAAAAACAGTCATAGTTCAGGGGTCTTATTGTAGTTTGCCCAAAAAGAGCAAGTTTGCACATCTTTATAAATGAAAAGTGTAGACATTGACACATTGCATCACATGACCTTTTGTGGGTAAAAAAATGGTCATTTAGTATAAAGTCCAAACTAGTATGCTTTTCTAGTGATTAGTCCAGCCCAATAAACTTCTTATCAATAGGTCTCTCGGCTATTCTTTAGACAATTCTGCCCCTAAATACATATATACGCGCATTTACAATGCTCAAATCGTGCATTCAAAAATGACGTTCGTCATCCCAAGAAGTCCACACATGGCACCATGATCTCAGACGAGAATTTAGGGTTTTGAAATTCCAAAAAAAAAAAAAAAAAACTAGCAATGTCTTCCACCCTTTCAAGCAAAATCAAACCACCATCCATATTTTGAGGGGCACCAGCTACACCCAAACTATTAGAATAATAAGCTTAAGTGTAGTCTTGTCTTTTTGTTTCTTAGTATTTCTGTAATCTGTATTCATGTATGTAAGTTATGTATTGTATATATTGAACTTGTAATTATGGGTGATAAGGGAGGTACGTGTAATTTTTCAAAATTCAGGGGTGGTCCGTGTAATTAGACCATAGTTCAGGTAAGGTTTGTGTAATTTTATGTAGGGGCATTTTGGTACTTTCATTCATTCCATCATAGACGTTACTCAACCATTATCGAGAATGGAGGTCCGTGTAATTAGGGCAAACCTCAGGGGACGTGTGTGTAATTAGCCCATAATATTATCTGTTAGACAGATAAAATCTCAAAATCAGGCTACAACTTACCTTCTTCTTCTTCTCTTTTTTTTTTTTTTTGTGAAATTTCTAAGCCTATTGCGTAGATCTTGATGATATACATGAAATACAATATATATATATATATGGTTGTCTAAAGTTAACAGATAATATTATCTGTCTGTGTGAACAAAACATATTGTCTGTCTGACAAATAAAAAGGAAAAACGAGGTTCCAAATTACTCTTTTTTTTATATATATTAATTTGCAAGTCTAATGTGTAGATCTCGAAAAAGTACATAATATGAAGAGAAAAAAAATCACCCAAATAAGGCCAAACAACGAGTAAGTTATGGTGATTTAAAGTTGACAGATATTATTATCTGTCTAATATTATATGTTTAATATTATCTCTCAGTTGGATTTTTTTTAAATCAAATTTGAAAAGTAGCAAGGGCTTTTCACAAAACTGGAAAATCGTGTGGGTTTTTGGCCAAAACACCTAATTTTAAGGGGCCTATGACCTATTATCATTTTGTTTTTATAGCAGATCCTAAAAGGAATCACTACAAGCATACAAAAGTAAGAAATACATTGAAAAATTAGCAATACAAACTTCTTAGCTATACTGCAAACCTCCCCGGCCAATCTCCGGTGAAACTGTATACTGATAGAGCAAAGAGCCCACCATAATTCCAGATTTGACGAAAAAACACCGGATATGATGGAGACAGCGATGTATCTATATGAGTAAATAACCAAATCTAAAAGGACAAAGTTGCATCTTCAAAGAGGAGTAGTCGGATCTAACCGTAACACGAGGAGATGAAGTTAAATATAGAGATACTCCCTCTGTCCTATATTAAGAATCTTTTCTTGGAATTCCAATTTTTTAAGGGAATACTCCCTCCGTCCCATTTTATGTGTCCATCTTTCTTTTTTGGGATGTCCCAAAATTGTTGTCCACTTTCCTAAATTAGTATGCAAATTTTACTTAGATTCCCAAAGTACCCTTCCTTGTAATCAATACCAAAACAAAACAAAAAAGAAAGTGCAATGATTATGGGCAATTGTGGAAAGTAGGTGTAGATTCTTTTTATCCCCTTAAATAGTTAGATTCCCCAAGATTGACACATAAAATAGGACGAAGGGAGTATTTGATGTGAACTTTTACAACTTTCCATCATTGTCATTTTTTATTTTCAATATTCTAGTGCCACCTCAAAGAAAAAATGAGAGTTTTATATAGTAGTGTCACATCAAAGAAAAAATTTTAGTGTCACCCAAAAAAGGCCAAATAACGAGTAAGTTATGGTGGTTTAAAATTGACAGATATTATTATTTGTCTAATATTATATGTTTAATATTATCTATCAGTTGGGTTTTTTTTTTTAATCAAATTTGAAAAGTAGCAAGGGTTTTTCACAAAACTGGCAAATCGTGTGGGTTTTTGGCCAAAACACCTAATTTTAAGGGGTCTATGACCTACTATCATTTTGTTTTTATAGCAGATCGTAAAAGGAATCACTACAAGCATACAAAAGTAAGAAATACATTGAAAATTAACAACACAAACTTCTTAGCTATACTGCAAACCTCCCCGGCCAATCTCCGGTGAGACTGTATAATGATAGAGCAAAGATCACACCATAATTCTAGATCTGACGAAAAAACAACGGATATGATGGAGACAGCGCCGTATCTATATGAGTAAATAACCAAATCTAAAAGGACAAAGTTGCATCTGCAAAGAGGAGTAGTCGGATCTAACCGTAGCCCGAGGAGATGAAGTTAAATATAGAGATACTCCATCTGTCCCATATTAAGAATCTTTTCTTGGAATTCCAAATTTTTAAGGGAATATTTGATTGTTGTGAACTTTTACAACTTTCCATTATTGTCATTTTTTAATTTTAAAATTCTAGAGTCACATCAAAGAAAAAATGAGAGTTTTATATAGTAGTAAAGGATAAAGTTGAAAAGTATGTAGTTAAATTTTATTAACTTTTTCCTTAAAAAAAGAAGTACACTTACTTTTCAAATGACTTCTTAAAATGAGATATCAAAAAAATGGGAATCAGCGCCTGTCAATGTCAGTTTGGAACGAGGAAGGATGGATTTTTAAATTTTTATTTTTTTTTTGGCTGTGAAGGGAAGGATGGATTATTTGTTTTGATAGTATTAGTTTACAAGCTTTTGTAAACATTGGGAAGTTTCAAATTGACCTGGTGCCAAGGTTGCTACACTGAATTGACTTGCTTTTGCCAAGGTTGCTACAATGTGACTTTGGTTTGTAGATTTAGAAGGGAAAAGAGGAAAAAAAAATTCTAATATTTTTCTCCATGATTAGTTAGAATAAAAATTGAAACATTTCAAAATATAATACCAATTCAAGAGAAGAAATGAAATGACTCACAAAATTCAAAAATATTAATCCAACATTCAACCTTCTTGTTTTTCTCATCATTACATAATTTACATTATTCACACAGTAAAGAAACTTCTTTACTTCCATATCTTCTTTTCCTTCCCCTTGCTATATAGTAAACGCATTACAAAACCATGGAGTCTCACTATAATCCTTTGCTCAGCAATCACAATGACACTATACAAATTTATAAGCAAATCTTTGAGTTTCATGGACCTCTTCCTTTCTTGTCGTTCTGTCCCCAGAAAACAATCTCTTAATCATTTCTTGTTTTCCTTAGGCTCTGTTTGATTTGCGGATTTAGAGAAACAAAATAAAAGAGAAAGAAAAACTAGTTCCGTTGTATTTTTCTTCATGATTAAACAACATAAAAAAATATAAATTTCCATTTTACATTTGAAAAGCAGGAAAAAGGGAAGATAAATGGCTGACAAAGTTCAAAGTATTTTTTTTTTTTAAATTTTATTTCTTAACTCTTTCTTGTTTCTCTACTTTTGCCCTCATAGTTTTCCTGATTAACCAACCAAAGGAAAATGTTTTCTCTATGTTCTCTTTTATTCTCCCCAACTAAACCCATGCACCAAACAAGCCTTAGCAATTCCAGTAATCTCTAGATTTCACCTGAAAAAACTCTGTTGTACCAAACAGAGTGAAGGATCATATGAAACAAATCATACTTCACAGCCTTTTTGTGCCAAAGAAAATGCTGCTGAACCATCTTCACTCTTTGCTGCATCAAAAGATACTTTTCTTCTGGAATTGAGATGAGTATGTTTCTCAAATTCGGAACATCTTTCTCTAGAATAAAAACAGCAAACGATTCCCAACTCAACATCTCAAAGAAGGGAGGCACATAATTATCCGATATGATCACAGGAACACACTCGTACCATATAGATTCAACCACCCGAGGTGTATGGACTTCAGTGCCCCTCGCACTAATGCAATACTTGCTGCTCTTCATGTAGTCCATGTAATTTGCTGTGCCATCAATATCACGAGCCATTGGGCCGAAGATCTTCATGTCCGGTTCTTTATTCATCCAATAATGTAGAAGAATGGGACGGAGACGACCGTGAGGATTCCCGGCAAAGAAGGCCAGAGTAGACCTTTCTGAAGGGGGTTTTCCTCCAATGTACTTTAGGGGATCTCGTGAAGTGCGAACGGGCGTCATTGGCAGAGAAACATCTTTGCCTATTTTGAAACCACTGGCAAGATTGGTGTTGCAAAGAGCTCTGATGGGATTACCAGAGATATTCCTCATGAACCGTGGGACCTGATAATTTTTAGTTTTCATCAACACTGCCTCTTTTCTTTTGTTTTTTCTTCAGAGCAAAGCTTCAGGTACATTTATTTGTACATTTCGTATCGCTTCAAGATGTTATTGGTCCACACATGTGTCATATATAAACTACATACACAAACTTGCACACATGGATCAACTACATCTCTGAAATAGTACGAAATGCACTAAAGTTTCCTCCTTTATTTTATGTTGTGTAAAATCCAACTGGAAGTATTATAGACTTACAAAACATCTGAAAGTAATTCGATATGTGTGTTTAGCCATGGAAAAACATACCCAATCGTGACAAGCAACAAGAAAATGATCGGCTCCTCTAGTTCTGTTCCAAAATTGATACTTCACTGCAACCATGTTGATGTAATTCTTTAGACATTTTTCCAAGTCCAGTTGACCGGCCAACTTTTTTTCATCAAGAGCAATCCTAAGCATTTTCGAACTAAAAGGTAAATAAAATAATTTAGCTTTTTTGGGGTCCCTCACGACAAACTGTGTATTTTCCTTCATCAGTTTCATGAACCATCCTTCAGAAGCATATTTTCCCCTCAATATTGGCTGATGAAATATCGGCTTTTCTCCTTCCTTATAGATATAAATTTTTAGCATGTGCTCCATCAATTCATAACTCCTGCAATTGTTAAGAGTAACAAAGCTTCAATTAAACAAACTATAAGTCCACATACCAAAGCTTCAAAACAAATAATACCAAGCCGTCATAGCTAATATTAATAAATGTTTTTAAACCAGCTCACCTTTGAAACGTAGAAAAATTCCTAAAAATAGACGCATACAGTCCAGGACCAGGAGTGTTCTTTACAAGTACTGGAGCATTCTCAATTTGCAATCTTGCATATTGAAGATCCCGATCATGTATAGAAGACTGCTGACACCTCTATAACCAGTAAAGAATAAGTCAAAAATCCCATAATACATCCTCATTTCTCAAAATCACACTTTACCTCCCAAATACATACCATCCCATTCGAAGAATCATAGCTCTGGAGCAACAATAAATTCATATCGGTTATTGTTGTTGTTTTCTTATTCCTCTTTCTCATAATAGAACTACCCATCACTGAAGAATTATTGCTCAAAATGAAACAGGTAGAATTGAAATTAACATCCTTCGGCTGGCTTTCCATAGCCACATTATCTTTTTGTGCCGCAGATACATTAGCTGCAACAGATAATAGTGGAGTTCTTGAATCTGCACCAGTTTCGAAACTGCTTCGATTCAGAATCTTTCGATCATCATATGATTCAATACTATTTCTCTCTTGATGATCATATGATTCAAAATCGTAGTCTTTGTCTTCCCCTTCCGTCTCATTCTCATACCCAACCGTTTCCTCCAAATCAGAAGTTCTAATGTTATTCACCACCTCATGAATCGTATGGATATTTGTTGATTTTGAACTGTTTAAAAGAGTGGCGCTGCGAATTATCAAAAGCTGCGAACCATTACTGAAATTTGAAATAGTTGATGAATAGTTCTTGTAGGGATGTGCATATAGCTGAAAGAGAATTATCTGAATTACAAAAGCAACTGATATGCCAATTATCAAAAGCAGTCTCTGAACTTGGACATGACATAACCTTTGAAATTTCACTCCAATAGCCATATCCTAATTCCTATAAACTGGTAGTTCAGTGATTGTTAAACAATGATGTAAAAATGTGACTCCACTGCCTGAAAAAGGAATTATATAAAATAAAAAAAAAAATTGCAAAATTTCCTCAATCAGAATAAATCTCAAATTTTACTAACTAAAAGCTCAAAATTCAGTTAGCAACCTAAAACAGTCACTCATTGGAAAAAGGAAAAACAGAAAATGTAAAATTACGAGACGGTCCAAAACTCTTCTAAATTTTGTAAGAAAATAAAATCAAACCACCTCAAATAGTGAATTCTAATTGAACTTCACTTTTCCAGATTCAACACTAAATTGAATTGTTGCAATGGGTTAAATCCAATTAGAATAACTCTTTTTTTTTTTTTTTTTTTGTGTGTGTGAATCATCATAGACAGAACCATCCGGGTATTTTTTTCTACTAGTATTCATGGTTTTTTCAGAGAGAGTAGTCCTGGGGATGGGATTAATTTCTTGAGAAAATTTCTACCCTTGGAAAGGTAGATTCCAAGTGGAAAGACATGTTTTTCACTAAAACTAGTCCTCTATTTGGTTCCAAGGAAAATGCCCAGAAAGTAAACAAGATTTTTCCGAGAAAATTTGTCTACCCTTCATTGTGCTGAAGACCCAGAATTCTCTCTGACACACACACAGTTGGCAGTAGGCTGGATTTCAATCTGGAGTAAACTGAAATCCAAATCCAATTAATAGGGTAAGATATACGCAGCCTTACCCTACAAGCAGAGTGGCTGTTTCTAAATTCGAACTCGTGAACTCCGAGTCACAATGAAGCAAACTTATTACCCTTGCGTGTACCACACAATATATATTTATATCTATAATATATATTATACAATAAAAATGTATTTATACAATTAATATGGTATATATACAATACATTATACAATAAATATGGAATTATTTTTATAAATATGCCTATTGGATCAAATAGCACATCTAATAGTTAACAAATTCAAATTTGAATTTCATATAAGTCAATCTAATCCGAATCGAATAAGATAAATCCAATTACCTTAACAAATGGATTTGGTTGTGATGAATCCGATGATATCATAGAGGCCTAGTTGGTAGGGTATTAGTATATAATCAATCAATTGCTGGAATGTGCAAGTGAAAAGTTACCGGAGAAACACCCTCCAAGATCGGAATTTGATGATCATGGGTGCTTGTGCAGAGCAAGAGCTTTTGAGAGCTGGAGATATTATTAACATAATAGCATTAACATTAACATTAACATTAACATGGAAGAGAAGACCGACGGCTAGAAACAAAAATACTACTGTTTGCCTTTATCATATTGGATAATCGTAATATGAAATCAGATAAGGTCCTTAAACCCATGTTACCCATCCAATATTTGGTGCCACCAACGAGGCCCCTCTCACTTGTAAGGAAAAATTCTACACTACTATGCATATACGGCAAAGACTTTCATACAATCAAGTGGTTTATTTGTATCATATAATATAACCAAACCACTTAACACATGTAGAGTACTCAGTAAGAAATGGTTGTATCAAGGTAAGAAATATTTGTACTTTTATAACAAATGTTGTACCTTTTTAAGAAATGTTTGTATCTGGTAAAAAAATGTTACTCTTATAAGAAATATTTGTACCAAGGTAAAAAAATATTATACCTTATAATAAATGTTTATACCAAACCAAAATCACTTACGATTTTATCCGTAATAAGATATTTTTATACTTATAGTAAGAAAATTTTGTAACCATAATAAAGAATCTTTATACCTATAACCTTTTTATATCTGTTATAAAAGAGCTTTCTATCCATGACAACGAGGCCTCTCTCATTTGTTTTTGTGAAAGTTCAAAGTTGATGGCATGATGCGGTCCCGCCCATGTGCTGAAGCCTTTTTTAATGTCATTGGTTTTGGGGATAGTAACAAATTTTCATATTTTATATTCCATCTCCCCTGATGGACATTAACATTATGTTACGGTTAGGGTAAGTATATTGTTTGTGTGAAACTTCTTATATGAGTTTCCCTTACCTTTATGCTTTTTTGGTTGGGACTTGGGACCATCATTTCCATGTCCTCTTTTGCGCCGGAACAAGGGGATGTTTGGTGGGCTTTTTCTTAATTTGTATACTTGTATAAATTGCTAAATTTCACATGTTTGCAATCTAAGTTTCATAATATGATAATTCTTGGGACACAACTTTCATACAACTTTCACACAATCTCTTAAAAAATGTGTCTATGTCTCTCTTATGTCACTGTGGGGTCCAGTGACATTACAAGAGAGATAGACACATCTTTTAAAAAGGTTGAGTGAAAGTTGTGTCCCAAAAATTATTCTTCATAATATTAGTTTGAAATTCTCACATTCAAATGAGAAACTTCACATCCCAACCCAAATTAATTGGGACAAAAGATTTGGTTTGATAAATGAGAAATTCGCGTTAACTTACATGTTTTGACAATAACACAGAAAGGGGGTTAAAGTTAAACAATGGAAAATTTCATATTACAGCATTTGTGTGAAATTTTGCATGTTTATTTTTGACACAAGTGTGTGAAATTTTAACACATTAGTATACCCACATCACATGTGTCTTATGCCAATCCCTAGTGGTATGTGAAAGTCAATAAGAATTCTGAGAAATTGGGCACGACAACATTGTTAAATTTTCACAATCCATTGCGATGTTTCGCATTGCAACATTGTTAAATTTTCCACGATCCAGTGTTAGCACTGTGAAATTTCACATGTAAACACAATTCCCATTGGTCATATTCAGAAAACTATTTTTGCAGTGTAGTTGCACTGTGAAATTTCACATGTAAACACAATTCTCAGTAGTCATATTCAAAAAAAAAAAAAAAAAAAATTTGCAGTATAAATAATGTGAAATTTACCACGTCAGGTCTCAAAATGGAAATCACACAATTCATTTCTAAATTATTGTAAAGTAAAACTCCACAAGATCATACTAAAACATTGTTACTAGCTAATTTATTTACACAACTTCCAAATTAGAAATCACAGAATTCATTGATAATTTTATTCTAAGAAAATACTCCTAACACAATATCCATCAAACAAATGCTTGTACAGAGTAAACAAAAAAAAAATTATATATATATATATATATATATATACTCAGTTGCTACTAATTTGTTTACACAAATTCCAGAATTCACGGTCTGTATATGAAAGAACTACTCTCAAACTTAAGCCCATGTATTCCTATGATCAACTTATTGATCCTGTAACTCTATGCAGAATTAAAAATGGATATCATTGATTTGTAAAAACCCAATATAATAAGAGTCTCTCATAAAAATGCAAATTTCTAAATTTAAGACATGAGTCACATACCCACTCAAAGGAATTCATATACTCGTTTAATTCAAGTTTTTTTTCTGAACTAAGTTTGACTTGATTCTATTTTAATGGACATGTGAGCAACCTAGATTTTCAAAGTTGGTGCAGTCACAAAGCTCTCAAATTCAAAACATGGGTCACATATCCACTGTCAAATCAAATGAGTTTGTATACTCATTAAACTCAAGTTCCTATGAACTACATATAACTTGATTCTATTTTTGCAATGGATACGTAGGCAACCTAATTTGATTACAGTCACGAGTTTTCCAAATTCGTAAATTAGACATGAATCACATATCTACTGGTAAATTCATTAGTTCAGACACTCATTAAATTCAAGTTCAGTATATGGGCACTTATCCATATTGAATTCACTGGTCTTTACCCATTTAAAAAATAATGGGCACCGCCCCATAACCACACTCAATGCAAATTGAAATTGCATGTTTCTCAAAGGAACTACGAATGAGCTTGATCCCATTTGTGGGTACATAGGCTACCTGAGTTATTCAGGTAAGCCAAAACAAAAATGAATTAGGTATATTTTATTTAAATTAGAATTAAAAATTATTTCCATAAAATGTGAATTGTGATTAAGGGGTGTGTCATATTCTGAATGGGTCCGGCCTACATAATAAGAGCGCATGTAATTTTTAATTATATGTGTGAAACTATGTTATGTAAAATGTTAAAATTTTGCAGAGCATATCTGTTGTGTAAAAGCTAACCATATGAGAGAAAATTGTTTTTTCTCTTTTATTCTCTTTCTACTATATATCCAAATAGGGTGGATAAAACACTACTTTATCTTCTCTTCTCTCCACTTTTCTGGATCAACTTTTCTTCAGTTAGTTTTTTCTTATTTTGCTACAATTTTTTTTTCCTTTCTTATATACTTTGCTATCAAATTTGCCTTTCCTAGATAAAGATGGATTTGGAATCTAGTTTAGGTCATAATAAGAAAAGAGATGGTGTGTGGGTAAAGATCACAATATTTCAATTAGGAAGGGCTTATTGGTCTTTCAAAATTAAGGTGCTATCTGTTGTAGCAGCGTAATAACTTTCTGGTACTACTTCATATAAAAAAAAACCAGCTCAATCCAATGAATAAAATGGCCCTAAAAACCGTTACTACATTTCCATTCTTCGCACCGTGGAATCCAAATCACCACCGTCCGGTCACCAAACTCCGTGTCTCACGGTGGAGCAACGCCAACACGGAGAAGTTCATCCGCCATGAACGCAGGCCAGAAAGAAATCGAAGATAAGCTTTGCCTCCTCAAACGCTTTGAACCCTAGTATGAGCATGATATAGAGAGCCTTTTTATCCACTGTGCTAAGTCGTTGCTCCTTCTATAATCACTTTTGCATTGAGAATGGAAAGGTAATCAACATTAATTGTCTAGTTTAGCCTCCCTTTCGATGAAGAGCATTGTTATATATGCTTAAATTTTGTTGGTTCCAGGCCAACAATATAATGTGACAGTGGGACCACATTCAATAATGGTTAGACTATTTTAACATTCTCCAATAAAAATCAAATAGATCCACTGTCATATGTCTCGAGAACTACATTTGAGATACAAATTTAGAAACAATATCATGTTGGGAAGTTTGATCAATGAGTACGGAACAACCAAATCCCATTTTCAGGATCTCGTGGTATGCGAACAAGTAGAGTAAATAAGGGAAACAATCAAACACACAAATATGCAGATTTCTACGTGGTTCACAACAAATTGGGTTATGTCCACACCTTCCATATGCTCTAGGGTTATAAGACAAGCTCTCAACATGTGATCTCTCAATTGACATTTGACACCAAAATTCACTGAAAAACAGGAATAGATAGGCCTAAACCTGTTTCATAAACCAAAGTAATTCCGAACCTAGTTGTTTTTATTTTATCTATCAAAATAGATGATAGTATCTGTTTGTCAACAGATACTATCTGCCAAATTTAAACCACCATAACTTGCTCATTTTTTTAGCCTTTTTGAGTGTTTTTGTTTTGTTTTTTTTTTCATGTATTTCTTTGATATCTTAGCAATGGATTTAAAAATTGTACAAAAGAAAGTAATTTGGAATCTCATTTTTTTTATCTGTTAAAACAGATGATATTATCTATTTTGATTATCTGTCAACTTTAAATCAACATAACTCACTTGTTTTTCAATCTTTTTGAGTGATTTTTTTATTTTATTTTTGTTTCGTGTATTTCTTCGAGATTTACGCAATGGAGATAAAAATTATACAAAAGAAAGTAATTTGGAACCTCATATTTTGATTTTATCTGTCAAATATATGATATTATTCGTTGAGAGACAGATGATATTAAGTTAAAATAACTATAAATTTCTTATTTTTTTGGCCTTTTTTTTTTTGTTGGTATTTCATGTATTTCGTCAAGATCTACGCAATGGGCGTGGAAATTTTACAAAAAAAAAATATGTTGAATCATGATTTTGAGATTTTATCTGTCGAACTGATGATAATATTTGTCTTATCTCTCTACAGACAGATAATATTATCTGTATATATTAACGGCGATAACTTTCTCAATTTTTGGGCTTTTTAGGTGATGTTTTAATTCCATGTATTTCGAGACCTATGCACCTATGGTGCCAATTTTATAAAAAGAATACGTTTTTGTTATATTTATGCAAAAAAAAAAAAAAAAAAACACAGGTTTTCATATTTGTTTAGTTTTTTTTTCCCAGTATTTTATGGTCAATGTTGATCTCGGTTGATAGATGTCATTTTGCTAATTTTAAAACATCAAATTTTACAAAAACGGACTTTTAGAACAAAAATTATAACAATTTGAAGCTGTTTAAGCATAAAAGAAACTTAATGAGGTTTTTTTTTTTTTTTTTTAAAGTAGCATGTATTTTAACTTGGAAGAGTTTTATTTGAGGGATTATGACCCTTCAAAACTTCACAAAGGGAAATGAGAGAATGATAAAAGAAAACAAATTGATGGTGATCAATTTTGACCCTTTGTCTTTAATTGATGATTTTTATGTTTCACGGTTTTTTTTTTTATTCACGTGCTCACACATGCACACATCCAATATCCAAGGAGTGAGCCCCAACGCATTGAGACCAATGATCATTCTACAATAAAGGAGAATAAATTCCACATACCTTACATGTATCAAGGATTAAACCTTGCTCTCCCCAAAGAAAGAGAGCAATGGGTCGGTGGTAAATGGTAATGTTTAATGTTTAGTGGGGATTATTAATGGTTTAGTAATGACATTTTAAAAACAATGTCCCATCAATATAAAAGACATTTACTAAAAAAAAAATTGAAGTCAATAACTAGCGGTCTGACCGCTCACCTAGCAATTATTGGATTGAGATGAATTACAGAATGTCCTCCACCAAACAAATAATTAGATTTAACATTTTTTTTTAAGGGTAAAGAGCATTTTGCACCCTAATGTATATATCAATTTGGATTTTGCACTTTAATGTTTTAATTTTTTCAAATTGATCTTTAATATATACAACGAGTTACAATGTGGCTCTTCCATTAGAATATCTGTCAAAAACTAACGAAAACTTGCCCATATGCGAATCGTGTGACTTATTTAAGGGTATTTTAGTCATTCACCATAAATTAAAATATTTTGCATCCTTAATATTTGGTTCATTTGACCATTGCCACCTTAATGTTTGGGTCATTTGGACATATTTTTTTTTATATTTATATATATATATATATCTACTATAGTATAAAAACGAAGAAACAAGCACGTCAAAAAATATGAACTTCCTCTTTTGCCATTCACTACACCATAATTACTCATATATCTATCTATACATCGTAAGGATATATTGATTTGTGTGAGGGTAAATCTGTCATTTTGGACAAATAATTACATTCAAGTTAGCTTTTACAATTTTATTTAATATAATAATGAGGTTTTAATCAACAATCTTGTGTCTACTTACATTTGGATCAACAATTTTTTGGATATTAATTATTGACTTCAAAAAAAGTCAATAAAAGTGGCTATTTTGGTGGCTATTTAGGAATTGGTCACTAAAATATGAACTTCCTCTTTTGCCCTTCACTACACCATAATTACTCATATATCTATCTATACATCGTAATGATATATTGATTTGTGTGACAGTAAATCTGTCATTTTGGACAAATAATTACATTCAAGTCAGCTTTTACAATTTTATTTAATATAATAATGAAGTTTTAATCAACAATCTTGTGTCTAATTACATTTGGATCAACAATTTTTTGGATATTTATTATTGACTTCAAAAAAAAAGTCAACAAAAGTGGCTATTTTGGAATTGGTCACTAATATTTACAATTTGGTCAACTTCTTCTCTCAAATGAGGTTCCAATCAACAATTTGTGTCTAATTACATTTGGGTCAATAACTTTTGGGATATTTATTATTCACTTCATAAAAAGTAAAAAAAAAAGACTATTTAAGTGGTTATTTAGAAATTGGTCACTAATATTTACAATTTGCTCAACTTCTTCTCTCAAAGTTAGGATTAATATATTGTAATATGTGTAATTACACAAGGTCAGCAAGTTTTGGGATATTTATTATTCATTTTAAACAAATTTTAAAAAGTGGCTATTTTAGCAGCTATTTAGGAATTGATCTCTAATTTCACATTTTGGTCAACTTCTTCTCTCAAATTTAAGTTCTGGTATATTTAAATTGTCAATTAAAGTGGCTATTTTAGTAGCTATTATTAATTGGTCACTAATATTTACAGTTTAGTCAACTTCTTCCCTCAAATTCAGGATTTATAGATTGTATTTGAATATCAATTAAGGCCTACAAACACATTCATGCCCTTTTTTTTTAGAGGAAATATCCTACTTGTGTCATATAATTTTAGTGGCTCTTTATTAGGTACCTTTACTACTCATTTATATGATAGTCAGAATTATCTTCTTCCGTAAGAAGAGTTTTAGATTAAATAGTTACATTTACAAATTCCTATTTAACTGTTTTAACATCTTATTATATACTTTTAACAACCACTTAACCACACGAAACGACACAATTAAATTTCCTGCGCAACGCGCAAGGCTCCAACTAGTATATATATAAGTTTTGGTTTTGGTGCCTCTCTGTTAGGAAACTGCGTTCCCAGAATCCGTTGACAGTGTGTATAAGTTGGTACTGCAAAAATTTCATGAAATCCATAATAACCCTACAAGGGCGGAACTAGGGTTACCTTGAACGGATTGCTGTAGTAGACGAATCGAGAACACGGGCTCGATAACAGCTCACGATCTTCTACCGTATTCCTCCGCTGCCAGAATATCGAACTGAGTGTGGGCTCTTTCAAAATCCTTTCTGTTTTCTCCTCTCCCTCTTTTTCACTCTCTTTTCTATTCCGAGTTATAATTCTCTATATAAAAAAACGTTAGCTGATGAGAGAGCCAAAACAGCATATATATAGGCTACGATAGGGACCATAAGAAGTCAATAAGGAATAGGCTTCCTTATGGAATTAGGAAACCCTAATTCAAACTGAATCAGATTCCTATTTCCATAAATTATAATTCATACCACTAAAGAATTATAATTGCACTCCTACCCTTATCTCAAAAATATATTTCGAGCTCCATGTTATTAAATGCTTATTATCTCCCCATGTTAAGATTACAGATATCCATTAATTAAATATAATTACTGACAATCATATTTAATTAATTTCTTAAAATTCCTTGAGATCCTCTGCTTAACTTATCTGATATGTCGGATACAAAATCCACCTGCAGGATTTGACATAATCAAAACTTATAAGGTTTCTTAAGGGGATATCATCAATCCCAAAATTGAGACATGAATTCCATCATTAATTAATATCCACCACACAATTAATATTGCCACCCAATCTAATGAGATATTGACCCATTTAAGGATCTCACCCTTTTGGGGATCAAAGTGTAAATATCAAATGTACGTGTCTACAAATTAACTTAGGATTTAGAGCATAAGTACTCATAATAGCCATGAGGTATTAATTATCTTATAAGTCAGTATAAAGATAATTACCCCAAGTCAGTCCCGTTTAATACACAAAGTGTACCAGCATAGTGAGTTAAAACTATACCGTTTTCCGTAGTCAAGACAAACCTACTACAACACCATGCTGCAGTCCTACCGATGGTGTGTCCAATCTCATCTAAGGCTATAAACCAAAATCTTACATTCTATAATATCTGATGGCCTGATCTTCCGTATGTAAGCCGAACTCTACACACCAAACCACCTACTATATAGAATGAGAGACACACATGCATAATATTAAATAAATAATATAATACAAACATTGCCCACACAAATTCTCATAAAAAAAATGGATTAACTGATTTTATTAAATGAATAATAAATCAACTACATAAAGCATGGCTTTTAATATATATCCCTAACAGCCTCTACCTCTACCAATTAATAATAATAAGATGACTAATCCAAATAAAATGAAATAAATCTAAAGTTATCTAGTCTATCATAATTGGAATATTAAATAAACTCCAATTCTAATATGGTGGGGATAAATCCACCACATTCTTTTTACTAAATTCACCACCTTTTGGGAGTATATTATTTACTTTTATCTTATATATTTTAGGTTACATGTATTTGTATCCCCTCACCTTTTTTTTTACTTTATTATTTTTTAATCGCAATTGGAATTAGTGTTGATTTAAAGAAGTGTTACAACCAGTGGCGGAGCCACAATTTGAACCCGGGGGCTTAGGTACAGCGCCCTTAACCTATTCTTCTTCTTCTTCTTCTTCTTCTCTTTGGAATACTCTACATAACTATTTTTTTTTTAAATAAAAAAAAAAGATCATATGTGTTATTTTTCTTTTATTTTTAACACTAGTTTCACCTACAAAACAAAGAATCTTTAGAAGGTTAGGATCATAGTGAGATTTATGGATAAAGTAATTTATTTCGTTAAAATAAAAAATATATATATATTGTTGATCAAAAGGAGATTATTGAGTTTAAGGCAAAAAAAAAGAAAGTTAAATGGATGAACTACAAAAATCGGGAAGGGCATGAATACGTAATCTGCGTTCATATCGGGCAAAAAAAATTCAAAAATTGAGGGAGACCCAAATGCATATAGCCTAAAATATATAGTAATACATCTTAGAATATTCAGAGTATTCGTTACTCCCGACCGACCATCCTACCCGATCTCGAGGTTGGATAAAGCGCTCGGGTCAACTACTTATCCAGCACACCTGGACGTAGGCTGCTTCATTAACAACACTAAACCACATGCAAATCATGTCTCTTTTCCTTATGCATTTATTTCACCCTAAACACTATCTCTGACCCGTTTGGAAATCTTTTGTTGTATTTTCTTTGTATTTTATTCCCTTCATTTTTATTTTCTTGAATTTTAGAATCAGAGTTTATTTAAAATTTCAATTAGGATAGGTTGGATAACTTTAAATTTGTTTCATCTTATCTGGATTAGGCCACTTACTATTATTATGAGTAGCGGTCGAGGCACCCAAAAATTATGTCGGAACACTTCTTTTTATATAAAAATAAATATAAAATATGTCCAAACAACTCAAACATTAAGAGTGCAAATCGTCAAATGAAGCAAACATTAAGGGTGCAAAATGCATTTAATTTATGGTGAATGACTAAAATACCCTAACATAAGTCACATGACTCACACATGGGCGAGTTTCCGGTAGTTTTTGACTGAAATTCTGACGAAGGGCCACATCGCAACTCGCTAAATACATTAAGGACCATTTTGAGAAAATTAAAATATCAGGGTGCAAAGTCCAAAACGGTGTATAAATTAGGGGTGCAAAATACCTTTTACCCTTTTTTATTTTTATTTTTATTTTTATTTTTTTTTATTTGCCGAGGATTGGCTAACTTGCTGATATGTTTTTGTATCACCACTTGGTTTTTAAGAAAAATGACTGAAACCTTTAAGACTCCACTTCTTCTTCTTCTTCTTCTTCTTCTTCTTCTTCTTCTTTTTTTTTTCATTTTTCTTCTCAGTATGTGAATCATTATTTAAGAAAAATGACAGACGTTTAGGACTCCAGGCCTTTCTTCTTCTTCTTTTTTTCACTTTTCTTTCTCTAATTGTGAATTATTACAACTTCAATCCTGAAATTTTCCCTATAAAAAGATATGAATGTAGAGATATTATACTATAAGCTTTTGTGAACATAAAACTTCAAAATTGACCTGGTGCCAGGGTTGCTACACATATAAACTTTTTGGGGTTTCTAGATTTAGGGAGGAAAAAAGAGAAGGAAAATATGTTTTAAATATTTCTTCCTTGGTTCATTAAAATTGAAAATTGAAACATTTCATAAGCTAATAAAAATTCAAGAAAAGAGAAAATGAATTGCCTCGCAAAATTCAAATATGTTAATTCAACTTTAACCCTTTTTACTTTTCCTTCTTATTTTTCTGGTTACATTATTCACACTTCAACGAAGTTTGCTCTGAATTTTCTTTTCCTTCCCTTACTGAATACATTTAACCAAACAAAAGTCCTGGAAATTAAAGAAGACCCACGTACAAAGCTAATTTTGAGTGATAAAATCCTGGAATCAATGCAATACCTTGCCCAATAATCACAATGATACAATAAAGATTTTTAAGCAAATCTAGGAGTTTCTTGGACCTCTACCTTTTTTCTTGTTTTCTCGCCCCGTAAACACACTCCTTCCTATGATTCTCATCTCTTGTTTTCCAAAGGCTGTGTTTGGTTTGTGAATTTAGAGAAGGAAAAGAAAATGGGAAAGGAAAACAAGAAGGAATATGACTCAAAGTTCAAAATGTTTAATTCATTTCTCAACTTATTTTTCCTTTCCTTCCTTTTGTCCTCATCGTTTCCTTTCTTAACAAAACAAAGGGAAAGGTTTTCCTCCATATTTTCTTTTCTTTTTTCCTTCAAATCGATGAACCAAACAAAGCCTTAGCATTCCCATTTCCTGAAAAGTCCAGTAGTCTACACCACCCTCATCTTGATTTCACCTGAAAAACTCTGTTGTACCATACAGAGTGAAGGATCATATGAAACAAATCATACTTCACTGCCTTTTTGTGCCAAAAAAAATGCTGCTGAACCATCTTCACTCTTTGCTGCATCAAAAGGTACGTTTCTTCGGGAATCGAAACGAGTATGTTTCTCAAATTCGGAACATCTTTCTCTGGAATAAACACGGCAAATGATTCCCAATCCAAAACCTCAAAGAACGGAGGCACGTAATTATCTGATATGATCACAGGAACACACTCGTACAATATAGACTCAACCACCCGAGGTGTATGGACTTCATAGCCCCTCGCACAAATGCAATACTTGCTGCTCTTCATGTACTCCATGTACTTTTCTTTGCCCTCAATATCACGAGCCATTGGGCCAAAGATCTTCATGTCCTGTTCCTTATTCATCCAATAATGTAGCAGAATGGGACGGAGATAACCGTGAATATTCCCGGCAAAGAAGGCTAGAATAGACCTTTCCGAAGGGGGTTTTCCTCCAATGTATTTTAGGGGGTCTTGTGAAGTGCGAACGGACGTCACTGGTAAAGACACATCTATGCCTATTTTGAAGCCACTGTCAAGATTGGTGTTGCAAAGAGCTCTGATGGAATTACCCAAAATATTCCTCGTGATCCGTGGGGCCTGAAATTTTTTAGTTTTCATCAACAATACCTCTCTTTTATTTTGGGTAAGTTTCTTTAGAACTATACTTCAATATGTTGGAAATGTGAAAGAGAGACAGATGGTTTCCTAAATTATCACAAGACTCATTGGGAAGGTTTAGGAGACTTTATTATTATGGCAATGTAAATTCCACAATAATGGTAATATGTATAATTGTGGGATATACATTAGGAAGATTTGATGTGATTTGATCTTATTGTGATCCCATAATTTTTGGGATGTGATATTGTTTTCTCCATCTCCACCCTATAAATATAGAGGTTGGGAGGTTTGTAATGGTATCTCAATACAGTAATATCAAGATGTAGCCTTTTGGGTTTCTTTGTGTTCCTCTCTTCTCTCTTCCCTATTTTCTATGTTTTACTCTTTTATGAAATTCCACTTAAAATCAGAGCCACTTTCCGTGCTTTTTGGTTCCGCACCATGGTCACCCTTTTCAATCTTCGATTTTCATTAACATTCCCGCCTTCAATTTGAGGAGTGGTAAATATATTATGGTGACTAGTAATTTCCGTTTTCTGGTGTTTATCATTTTTCCGTTATAACCAGTGTTCGTTGGACCTCTCTGGTAATTTAATGTGGATGGTGTTTTACCTCGATAACACCTTTTATTGGTGAATGATATTTTCCATTCTTACCCACTTGTTTCAACAAGATGTTGGCCTCTCTCTTTGGTGATTTATTGTGGTGGATATTTCCCGCAGTCTCATCTTTTATTGGTGGATGATTTCTCCTATGTTACATGGACTCTTCAAAGTGTCCGGAGGACACGGGTATGGATGCCATATCTGACACGGGTACTTCGCCTTTCTTGGCTAAAAATTACACTAAACTACACTAGAAGGATCCTACCCAAGTGTCATACCCATGTCCGCAAAGAGTCGTGTCAACACGGGTACTTCACCTATTTAGAAGAGTCCATGTAACATAGGATTTCTCCACCCTTGCCCGCTTGTTTGAACAAGAAGTTGGTCTCTTTGGTGATTTATTGTGGTTGATTGTTTCCCACAATATCACCCTTTCATTGGAGGATGGTATTTTTCACCTTTGCCCATTTGATTGAACAGTCTTTCGGTTGTAACCTTATTTCAAGTTGGACACTTCATCAAGTATCCGTGTGCCAACTTGAGAGGGAGTGTTGGAAATGTGAAAGAGAAACAGATGGTTTCCTAAATTATCACAAGACTCATTGGGAAGGTTTAGGAGACTTTATTATTATGGCAATGTAAATTCCACAATTACGGTAATACGTATAATTGTGGGATATACATTAGGAAGATTTGATGTGATTTGATCTTATTGCGATCCCATGATTTATGGGATGTGATATTATTTTGTCCATCCCCACCCTATAAATACAGAGGTTGTGAGGCTTGTAATGGTATCTCAATACAGTAATATCAAGATGTAGCCTTTTTGGGTTTCTTTGTGTTCCTCTCTTCTCTCTTCCCTATTTTCTATGTTTTACTCTTTTATGAAATTCCACTTGGTATCAGAGCCACTTTCCGTGCTTTTTGGTTCTGCACCATGGTCACCCTTTTCAATCTTCGATTTTCATTTACATTCCCGCCTTCAATTTGAGGAGTGGTAAATATATTATGGTGACTGGTAATTTCCTTTTCTGGTGATTATCATTTTTCCGTTATAACCAGTGTTCATTGGACCTCTCTGGTGATTTAATGTGGATGGTGTTTTTCCACAATAACACCCTTTATTGGTGAATGATATTTTCCACTCTTACCCACTTGTTTCAACAAGATGTTGGCCTCTCTCTTTGGTGATTTATTGTGGTGGACATTTCCCGCAGTCTCATCTTTTATTGGTGGATGATTTCTCCACCCTTGCCCGCTTGTTTGAACAAGAAGTTGGTCTCTTAGATGATTTATTGTGGTTGATTGTTTCCCACAATATCACCCTTTCATTGGAGGATGGTATTTTTCACCTTTGCCCATTTGATTGAACAGTCTTTTCGGTTGTAATCTTATCTTCAAGTTGGACACTTCATCAAGTATCCGTGTGCCAACTTGAGGGGGAGTGTTGGAAATGTAAAAGAGAGACAAATGGTTTCCTAAATTATCACAAGACTCGTTGGGAAGGTTTAGGAGACTTTATTATTATGGCAATGTAAATTCCACAATTACGGTAATACGTATAATTGTGGGATATACATTAGGAAGATTTGATGTGATTTGATCTTATTGTGATCCCATGATTTATGGGATGTGATATTATTTTCTCCATCCCCACCCTATAAATACAGAGGTTGTGAGGCTTGTAATGGTATCTCAATACAGTAATAACAAGATGTAGCCTTTTTGGGTTTCTTTGTGTTCCTCTCTTCTCTCTTCCCTATTTTCTATGTTTTACTCTTTTATGAAATTCCACTTGGTATCAGAGCCACTTTCCGTGCTTTTTGGTTCCGCACCATGGTCACCCTTTTCAATCTTAGATTTTCATTTACATTCCCGCCTTCAATTTGAGGAGTGGTAAATATATTATGGTAACTAGTAATTTCCTTTTTTGGTAATTATCATTTTTCCGTTATAACCAGTGTTCGTTGGACCTCTCTGGTGATTTAATGTGGATGGTGTTTTTCCACAATAACACCCTTTATTGGTGAATAATATTTTCCACTCTTACCCACTTGTTTCAACAAGATGTTGGCCTCTCTCTTTGGTGATTTATTGTGGTGGATAATTCCCGCAGTCTCATCTTTTATTGGTGGATGATTTCTCCACCCTTGCCCGCTTGTTTGAACAAGAAGTTGGTCTCTTAGGTGATTTATTGTGGTTGATTGTTTCCCACAATATCACCCTTTCATTAGAAGATGGCATTTTTCACCTTTGCCAATTTGATTGATCAGTCTTTTCGGTTGTAACCTTTATCTTTAAGTTGGACACTTCATCAAGTATCCGTGTGCAAACTTGAGAGGGAGTGTTGGAAGTGTGAAAGGGAGACAGATGGTTTCCTAAATTATCACAAGACTCATTGGGAAGGTTTAGGAGACTTTATTATTATGGCAATGTAAATTCCACAATTATGGTAATACGTATAATTGTGGGATATACATTAGGAAGATTTGAAGTGATTTGATCTTATTGTGATCCCATGATTTATGGGATGTGATATTATTTTCTCCATCCCCACCCTATAAATATAGAGGTTGGGAGACTTGTAATGGTATCTCAATACAGTAATATCAAGATGTAGCCTTTTGGTTTCTTTGTGTTTCTCTCTTCTCTGTTCCCTATTTTCTATGTTTTACTCTTTTATGAAATTCCACTCAGTACATATATATGTAAATTTCGTACTGCTTCACGATGTTATGGGCCATATGTATGCCACGTGGTACATCTTAAAATAGGACGAAAGGTACTGAAGTCTTTTCCTTCATTTTATATTCTATAAACTCCTACTGAAAGTATTATCAGAGTTGTGCATTATAGACTTGCAAGTTGCAACAAATAATAGAAAATTAAATGAGAATATATTTAGGCATGGAAAACATACCCAATCATGACAAGCAACAAGAAAATGGTCAGCTCCTCTAGTTCTGTTCCAAAATCGGTACTTTGCTGCAATCGTGTCAATGTAATTCTTTAAATATTTTTCCAAGTCCCGATGACTGGCTAACTTTTTTCCATCAAGAGCAATCCTTAGCATTTTTGAACTAAAAGGCAAATAAAATAAGGAAGCTTTTTTGGGGTCCCTCACACCAAACTGTTTATTTCCCTCCATCACTTTCATGAACCATCCTTCGGAAGCATAGATTCCCCTCAATTTTGGCTCATGAAATATCGGCTTTTCTCCTTCCTTATAGACATAAACTTTTAGTATGCGTTCCATCAATTCATAACTCCTGTAATTGTTCAAGCAACGAAACTTCAATTAAACATTTTACCTCCGTGTGGTTAGGCCCAGTTTCACTTTAACCCCTGTGGTTCAAAAGTGGACACTTAATCCCACTGTAGTTTCGGACTAAAGTGAAATTGTTAAGATTTCCCTAAAACTAATGAAAATTCTAAAGTTGGCCAAAAAAATTAACGCTTTGTGAGGTTAATTTTGGGATTACTCCCCTATATGGGGATAATGCTGTCATTTAACCCACCTATGTTGGTCTAATTTTAACACTTAACCCCTTTGTGGGGCTAATTTTGGGGTTGACTGCCTATATGGGGTTAATTTTGACATTTAACACTCTCCTATGTTGGGCTAATTTTAACATTTAATTCCCATGTGAGGCTATTTTGAGAGAAATCTTAGTAGTTTCACTTTAGTTCGAAACCACAAGGGGGTTAAGTGTCCACTTTTGAACCACTTGGGGGTAAAGTGAAACTGGGCCTAACCACCCTGGCGGGGGGGGGGGGGGGGGTGCGTAAAATGTAATCAACCCATTAAACAACTATAAGTCCACATACCAAAGCTTCAAGGCAATTAAACAAATGACACCAAGCAGGCAGAGCTCAGGTAACATATCTACGAAAATGTGTTTGAATGGGCTCACCTTTTAAATGTAGACACATTCCTAAAAATAGACGCATAGAGTCCGGGAGCGTTCTTCACATGTGGAGCATTCTCTATTTGCAATCTTGCGTTTTGAAAATCCCGATCACGTGCTGAAGACCGCTGAGGCCTCTATAATTAGCAAAGAATAAGTCAAAAATCTTAAAATACATAACTGAATCCTCATTTCTCAAAATGAAACTTGACCCCCCAAATTCATACCATCGCATTCGAAGAAACATAACTTTTGAACAATAATGAATTCATATCCGTTATTGATGTTGTTCTGATATTCCTCTTCCTCATAATAAAATTACGCATCACTGAAGAATTATTTCTCAGAACGACAGAAATGGACTGCAATAACTCGAAATTAACATCCTTGGGCTGGCTTTCCATAGCTGCTTTATCTTTTTGCACCACAGATACATTAGCTGCAACAGGTAATAGTGGAGTTCTTGAATCTGCATCTACGTGTTCCACACCAGGTTCAAAACTGCTTCGATTCAGAATCTTTTGATCACCATAGGATTCAATATCATTTCTTTCCTGATGATCATATGATTCAAAATCATAGTCTCTGTCTTCTCCTTCCGACTCATTCTCATACCCAACAGTTTCCCCCAAATCAGAAGTTCTAATATTATTCACCACCTCATGAATTGTATCAAAGTCAGTTGATTTTGAACTATTTAAATGAGTGGCACTGCTAAATATCAAAAGCTGTGAACCATTACCGAAATGTGAAATAGTTGATGAATAGTTCTTGTAGCCGTAGGGATGTGCAGATAGCTGAAAGAGAATTACAACAGCAACTGATATGCCCATTATCAAGAGCAGTCTTTGAACTTGGACATGACATAACCTTTGAAACTTCACTCCAATATCCATATCCTAGGTGAGAAACAGTCGAACCATGAGAAGAATAAAGGAAATGAAGAGTTTCCATGAGAAGAATAAGTCTCAAATTTTACTGACTTAAAATTCGGTTAATAACCTTACATTTAATACTTACAAAAATCAGTGGAATGATACATCACTCATTGCTATCATAAACAAAAAGTGCAAAACCATGCGAAAGGGCTAAAAGTACAAACTCTCATTGGGGAAAGGAAAAAAATAAGAGACTTAACTAGCGGCAAAAGATCGAGAGATGGTCCAAGCTCCGCTAAAATTTTGTAAGAGGATACATTGAAACAAAAATTGTTTCCACCTCAAATAGAGAGTAGTAGTGATTCTAATTGAACTTCAGTAATCAGATTCAACACTAAATTGAACTGATGCAATACGTTAATACAATTAGAATCACTCCATTTGGCAGTTCAGATGACATAAAAATTAACCTTCATTTTTTTGCAGATACAGAAGGCAGTTCAGGAGCAAACACAATTAGAGCTGTAATGCTTAGTTCAGCATTAATGTTATACTACTAAGTACTGAAAATTAATTGCGTTTGATAAAACTGAAAATTAACTACTGAAAATTAAGTGCTGAATTTTAAGTACTGAAAATTTAAAGTGCTTGAAGTTTCATTCCTTAAAATAGTGTTTCAACTATTAAAGTATAATGCATTCAGTGATTATTTCCAGTAGAAATTTTTCACTTAAAGTTTTCAGTGGTTTTGGAGCTACTTTTTCAATTTAGTGGTACTTTATCAAACGCACTGAAAAAGAATAAGGGTTGATCTTTTTCATTTTCAGCACTTAATGAGTTATCAAACATGTAAATATGATTTAGTATCAACATGCTTTGTGCTTACATTAATCCCTATCCCTAAGCTAGCAATCGGACATAAAACACACACACACACACATCTGCTGTGTTTCAACATAGTCAATTCAGGATTAATGGATCATACATATCTGCAAACACAAAGCCCATAAAATTTTCCGCCAATCATCAAAACTAGAACCATCTGAGTGCTTCCTGTACTACTTATTCATGGTTTTTTCAGAGAGGATAGTCCTGGGACTCGGATTAATTTCTCGGGAAAATTTCTAACCTTAGAAAAGTAGATTCCAAATGGAAAGACATTTTTTTCCCCTAAGCTAATCCTCTGTTTGGTTCCAAGGAAAATGCCGTGAACGTAAATTATATTTTCAAAGAAAATTTGTGCGCGGAATCAAAATGCTAAAGACCCAGAAACTCTCTCTCTCTCTCTCTCTCTCTCTCTCACACACACACACACACACACACAAATGATACAGAACAGAAAGATAGCATATAATCAATTTGCAGGAATGAGCAGCTGAAGAGATGAATTTACCTGAGAAAAAGAATGAAGGAGGAGTGGGGAGCTAAATAGACTTTCAAGATTGGAATTTAAAGAATAAGGGGTACTGTGCAGGATTTGAGAGCTCCAACTCCAATAATGGAAGAAAAGTGTATTGTAAAGGAATATTTATTATTTGGCTAAATTACAATACACCCCCTCAACTACTGACTCTTTCTCTAAACAAAAAAACTGAAAAAATTGACCTCCATCACTAGGGCTGCTCAAACTTCACCTAGCTACCCGACCACCCGACTCATCCATAGCCTTATTTTTGGTTTTTAAATAATGTGGGTGGAGTCACGGGTCTTGGGGGTAGAAACCCGACAGTTTCGGGTGGAGTCACGGGTCTAGGGCGGTGGAAACCTGATTCACCCGACTCGACTCGAAACATACTTAATTTTTTTAAAAAATATATATGTAATACGCTTATATCAGTATATGTATTATATATTATACAGTCTTTAATATATATATGTAATATGGTTATATCATTATATGTATTATGTATTATGTATTATATAGTCTTTAATATATATTTTATATTCTTATATCAATAAAATATATGTCACTATCAGAGATAAAAAAAAAATTAAAAACATCAAACTAGCACATGACTATGGTTTTATTTTTTGTTTTGTCAGAGCTTTGGTTAGCAACAAAGGCATTCAAAGCAAAAAAATAAATAAAATGCAGACAAAGTCATGTGTGAAGCAAATACTCGATTGAGACAAATGAGACAGTCGGATTTCACCCGACTCGACCCGACTCACCAGACCACCCGATGAGTCGGGTGCACCCGACAAACAAGTGGATGACGGATGGAAGGAGGACAAACTCAACTATGTTCGGATGGATGAGCGAATGAGGGCCAAACTTGACTCACTCGACTCGCGAGCACCCCTATCCTTCACTAGGAGTATATTCTTTCACTTAACACCTCTTCTGTTAAAGTACTACCTCCGTCCCATTTTATGTGTCCATCTTGGAAAATCCAACAATTTAGGGGACAAAAAGAATCTACACCTACTTTCCACAATTGCCCATAATCATTACACTTCCTTTTTTTATTTTGTTTTGGTGATGAATGCAAGGAAGGGTAGTTTGGGAAACTAAGTAAAATTTGCATACTAATTTAGGAAATTGGACAACAATTTTGGGACATCCCAAAAAGGAAAGATGGACACATAAAATGGGACGGAGGGAGTATCATCCAAAAAATTGTGGTTTTGTACCATTTAAGCAACATATGCTACCAACATGATATTTATATATTCCTTCTTTTCGTCGCCGTTAAGACAAACTTATCATTTGTTGCACACAATTTTTTAGACAATTTTGTTCTATAATTATCATCAACTCAAAGAAGAGGCCAAAAATGTCATACAAAACTATTGGTTCTTCTTGAAAAACAACCTAACTAAATGGGTGCTAATTAAAAAATGCAATAGTTTAAGGGGTCAATTTTGTCAAATTTTTTAGTTTAGGGACTAAAGAAAACTTCTGAAGAGTTTAGTATAAGAGTAGTGCTACACACACTTTTTGACACCCAGCTTTAAATGCATATATATCCAGTGTTGTCTAATGGTGCATAGAAAAATGTGAAAAATTTAAATAGCACAAGGTATATGTATTTAAAGCATAATATGTCAAAAAGTGTATAAAAAGTGTGTGTGTCAAACATTTCCTTTAGTATAATTCTTTATACTACTATGATTATAAATTTAAGATTGGTCACACTTATGAAACTCCAGAGTTTAAAATGTTCAAATTGAAAGTAAAGGGACTAAACCCTCAAACTATAAGGGGTGAAAAGTGCAATTTACCCAAAATCTTAAGAAGGGCTTATTGGTCTTTTGAGTCTGCTGAGAGGGCCGAGGGGTTGATATCAAAAACTTAGCTCAATCTCCAAATGGAGAAAATGGCCCTGAAAACCGTTACTACATTCCCAATCTTCGCGCCGCCGAACCCAAATCACCACCGTACCGCCACCACCGAACTCCGCTTCTCGCGGTGGAACAACGCCAACGCCGAGAAGTTCATCCGCCACGAACGCACCCAGAAAGATATCGAAGACGAGCTTCGCATCCTCAGACGCTTCAACTCCGCCCAGAAAATTGCCAACATTCACGACAATGCCACCACCACCAGTACAGACACCTTCAGGTCCACCGGAACGCCGTCCACTCCCTCTCGCCCTTCAATCCCCGGAAAATCCTCAAAGTACTCGAAAAACCCTAAAAACCCCCCAAACCCTAAAGATTCACACCCCGCATTTCGTCGAATTTCGATCAGAAAAGTCCCAAACGAGGCTCAAAAGGCCGATACCGACGTCAAAATCGGCGATAATGGGGTCTCATATGTAGTCCCAAATGCCCCATTTGAGTTTCAGTATAGTTATACTGAGACACCAAAAGAGAAGCCATTGAAGCTTCGTGAGCCGCCAATTGCGCCGTTCGAGCCGGGCACTATGCCACGGCCGTGGACGGGGCGGAAGCCGCTTCCGCCAAGCAAGAAGAAGAACTTTGAATTCGATTCGTTTCAGCTTCCTCCGCCCCATAAGAAGCGGGTCAAGCCGGTTCAGTCTCCGGGTCCGTTCTTGCCTGGGTCGGGTCCCAAGTATGTCAGGTCGAGGGAGGAGATATTGGGGGAGCCTCTGACGAAAGAGGAGATTGCGGACTTAATTAATGGGTGTATGAAATCAAAGCGGCAATTGAATATGGGTATGCTTTTAATTCATGGAGTTAGTAAAAAAAAAAAATTCCGGTTATCTTACATATGTTGGTTGATTTCATAGATAGTAGTGGTGGGTTACATAATTTGAATGTGGTTATGCTGTGATAATTTGATATATTTAATATAGTGTTATTATTTGCAAATTTGGTTATCGGATATGTTTCATTCTATCTGTTGATTTATATATCTTGATGTGGGTTGTGATTCTTTGACTCTCATATTTCCCAGAAATGGCAACTAGTTGGTTGATAATTTGATATAATGGATACTACTAATGTAAAAAAGGTTAAATGTTTATTTGGTTCTTTATTGGAGTAATTGGTGATTGATGAAATTTATGATTCATCCTTTTTTTCCCCCCCAAATATAGGAAGAGATGGCTTGACGCATAACATGTTGGACAACATTCATGCTCTTTGGAAGAGACGAAGGGTGTGTAAGATAAAATGCAAAGGGGTGTGTACAGTTGACATGGACAATGTGCGTCAACAATTAGAGGTTGGTGTCTTTAACTTGTGTAAGTTTCAGCATTTCTTGTCTATCTTCTATCACAATTGCATTTTTTCTCTTTCCATGTTGTCTTGGTTTTGTTTATCTGGTAGATATAGCACGAATATATAGGGTCATCCTCATAAATTATAGGCAACTAACCTTGTAGATAATTTGTTAAGAGGGAGAGGTAAACGGCTTGTTTTTCATTTTCTAGTAGTTGCTTCTTTGGAAGGTTCACTTTGTCTCTTGGAACACGTAAATGATTAAGCTGGTATAATCTACTGAAACATATTAGGAGAACATTATATTAGACGTAATTAATCTTGTAGTATACTTAATATGCGGGTTATTCAGGTTACATTAAGTTTTATGTTTAGTGGTGACAAGATTTCTTTTTCTTTTTTCCTACCAAAATTTGTGATCTGACAGGAGAGAACGGGAGGGAAGATTATATATAGTAGAGGAGGAGTCATATACCTCTTCCGTGGAAGAAATTACAACGATAAAACCCGACCTCGCTTTCCTCTCATGCTGTGGAAACCCATTACCCCTGTATATCCAAGGCTGATTCAGCAGGCCCCAGAGGGTCTGACCCTGGAAGAAGCAAGTGAAATGCGGAAGAAGGGACGCGTGCTAACACCAATCTGCAAGCTTGGTAATACTCACCTCTATTCTCTAAAGTTCATACACCGATGGTGAATTAAAAGAAACAGCATAGTTTTCTGGAACAAAATAACAATTCCACATTTTGTATTCATCTTACAGGAAAAAATGGTGTTTATTATGACCTCATAAAGAATGTTAGAGAAGCATTTGAAGCATGTGAGTTGGTGCGGATTAACTGTCAAGGGATGAATGGTAGTGATTACCGGAAAATAGGTGCCAAACTCAAGGTATGGTTGTACCAATTTTTTTGTTTGCAAGATGTATCTATCAAATCTTGATTTTTATTTTTAACCCCCTTTGTTATTAAATTCCAGGATCTTGTTCCGTGTGTGCTTATATCATTTGAGCATGAGCACTTGCTTATGTGGAGAGGTAGAGATTGGAAGTCCTCCCTCCCATTACCCGAAAATGAGATGGACATTAAGAAATCTGAAGGTGAAGCAAAGATATCGTCAAGTGTTATTATTCTTGGCAAACCAAGCACAAGCACTTTTTCTTCTGGAACTGAAGATATAGGCATAGACGAAGGTAAAGATGATGTGACCTTATACAAAGTGCAGAATAATATACCTGAAGCAAATGATATGCTATCTCTAGCTACACCTGTTTCAACTACGACGAATATAAATGGAAGTGAAAGTAATAAATCATTTGACTCTGAAAGAGAGACTAATTTCAAAAGTGAAGAGTTGAACGAGGACGAATCATCTGATGTATCTGACAACTTCGGAAGTCTTAGAGATCCGAGGTTGAGCTCACCATGGACAGAGGAAGTTTTACTACTATGGAAGCAAGCTGTTGAGAGTGGTTCTGCACTTGTTCTTACTGATTCTAGTTTAGATGCTGATTTCTTTTATGACAGAGCCGTTGCTCTTGCCCAGTCTGCTCCGCCTGGGCCTGTTTTTAGGCACCGGTCTAGAAAGGTGGCAGATCAGAAAAGTGAGAAGCAAGATACCGGAGATCGGAAATTTGAGAAGAAAGAAACTAGAGATGAGAAAATTGAAAGGCAAGGTGGAGATTTGGAGTTGAAAGAGGCCATAGCAATTCCAGAGAACAGAGGAAATAAGAAGAGTTCTAGAAATCAAAGAATGAATGATCTTGCAGAAGATTATCTAATTGTAGCTCCAAAGGGAAGCCTTAGAGTGGATGAACTAGCCAAGCTACTAGCTTAATGTATACTCAAAATTTCCAAGATGAATAGTTCTCTTATTCAGAGCCCTCTTTTGTGTGTGTGTGTGTGTGTGTGTGTGTGTGTGTGTGTGTGTGTGTGTGTGTGTGAGAGAGAGAGAGAGAGAGAGAGAGAGAGAGAGATTTACATTGTGTATAGTATATACACACCACATACATAAATAGATATCTGTATTGATGTTGCAACATGTCCATCCTCCTTTTTGTAGCATTTACCATATTTTCTCAACCTGGTTTGTTTTTTTAATCACATTCACAATGGAATGGTTGAATGTTCACCAGTGATCAAGAAAAAACATTTTATAAACACTTGCCAATCTATGGCTACTTAAAAATGCATCCTAAACATAATTATCCAAATCCGAAACAATTTCTTCACCTTTCTTTAGTTTTTGGAACTGCAAGCGCAGATTTTCATAAACAAATACTGAAACTATAGAGAAATTATTCACCCTCCTAATTCCTGATCTAAACCTGATGTCCAAGCTTCCCATCTGATTCACCTGGTTTCTCATTTGATGATTCACAGAACCTCTTCCAGAACCAGTGATTTTGCCACAGCAAATGTATCTCTTCAATTGGAACTTGCTTTGTTTCAGGAAGGAGGAGGTAGATGAAGGTGCTCATGATGACAATCAAGCCCCCGAAGACCAAGAATATTCCATACCGGAGGTGACAGAGAGCTGCGAGGAAACACTGAGCAATGAGAGCTGTGAAGATCATGTTGACGCAGACCACCACACTTTGGCCGGCTGATCTTGTTTCCAATGGGAATAACTCACTTGGGACTAACCATCCCAAGGGTCCCCAAGACCTTCCATAAGCCAAGACAAACAAGACGAGTACAAGCACGAGGAAGATGCCTATGCCTTTGGGAAGTATTACTCCTTGTCCAAACCTCACAGCAAGAGTAACCGCCACTGCCACCTGCAGATCAAAATACCCAGTTAAGTACACAAACAAGTTGTATGTGCCCCATGGTTTCTTATGAAAAGGGTCAATTACATATTTCCATACATATTGTTTCTACCCAAGAGGTTGGTGGTTAAAAATTGGTTGTGGGTGCACTCAGCTTGCTCTCCCAATTTTGATTACGCTTAAGCATAAGATTAGCCATAAAATAACACACATAATAACACCCTAGCCATATAACATGCATCGAGTCGGTTTTGCCCCATTTAATGAAATGTGTCAAACCAAACCATCGCAGGGTTTCCAGGTTGTGTCGGGTTGTTTTGTTAGGTTGAAATCTAGTCATCACACAATTAGTCAGTGTAAGTCCACCTATTTGAAAACGCTAGTACAATTAAAGCATTGTTATTAGTGCCCCATAAACCGCTAGGGCTATAGCAAAAAATAAGTAATACCATGCAGCAGATCATTTCTGCACCAGCTTCCAGGAAGAAGGCTCTTCTACCAAACCTGTCAACTAAAGCCATTGATATCAATGTAGCCACAACAAGTGCCCCACTGGTAAAGACAGATGAATATAGAGAAGCATTTGCACCAAATCCCAAGCTCTGAAATATCACAGGGGCATAGAAGAGTATAGAGTTCATGCCAGTGAGTTGTTGAAAAGCAGGAATTCCCAAAGCTCCTATTATCAATTGCGGACGATTTTTCCTCTGGAGGAGGTTCCTGAATGGGTGTTTAATGGCTCTCGCTGCATCACTCGCATCAACAAGATCCGCAAACTCTGCATCAACATTTGGGGTGCCTCTAACTTTCTCCAATATTTTCCTTGCTTCCTCTGTTTTCCCTTGCTCTACAAGGCTGTTTGGGGTCTCTGGAACGAAAAGTCCTCCAATAAACATCAGAGTTGCTGGGACTGTGGCTAGACCTAGGGACAGTCTCCACCCCCATGGGTGGAATCTTTCGGTCCCGTAGTTTACCAAGTTTGCTATGAGGATTCCCAAACAAGTTGTGAGTTGAAATAGTTGGTTCACCGCTCCTCGTATCTTTGCCGGTGCCATTTCTGAGAGATACAAAGGAACTGCCTGTATGCAACAGCAAGAAAAAAGAGACGGTAAATATGAGAGAGCTGATTTTATGTATTATCAAACAAACAAGGGCCGGCCATGGTTTCTAATAATTTTTTTTATATATATTTTATATAATTGTGGAAATTGGGCTTACTTGATTGCCAAATCCAATGCCAAAACCAAGAAGAATGCGACCAACAATCAGCATAGCAATGTTCTGTGCAGCAGCATTTATAACTGCTCCTAAGAAGAAACTGATTGATCCAACAATAATACTGGCTCTCCTTCCTTTATTTCTGGTAACATGTGAAGCTGCAAATGTGGAGATAAGTGCTGCAAAGTAGAGAGAGGAAGTAAATAGAGTCAGAATCTGATTGTCATATTTGCAGTAATCAGTTTCCTTCAGATGCGCATGTTTCCTCCTGTACACTGCTGGGAAGAATTCCTTCAAGAAATCATCCATGGAAGTCACCCCACCTGCAACCATCATAGAAATTTCAATATACACGTATGTATATTACATACATATCACACACACACACACACACACACACACACATTTGGAAAAAATGATGTTTTTTTATTTTATTTTTTTGAAGAAATGTCATGTATCATATCTGTGGCAGTGAAGCTATATACAATTGAAATGACAATCCATTTGTGTTTATCATCGTAAAGAATGTTAATTCATAAATGGAGTATATAAATTTGGGATGACCATATTTTACCATTTGTGTTGCTTGCTAATGAATAATTCAATAAGCAAAAGGAACAGAAAGGTAACCTTTTTTGTACCCCTTTCCTGCTAGGGAATACATATGTATGTGTGTGTGTGTGTGTGTGTGTGTGTGTGTGTGTGTGTGTGTGTGAGAGAGAGAGAGAGAGAGAGAGAGAGAGAGAGAGAGAGAGAGAGAGAGAGTGCTCAAGCAGAACATAGGTATGTATGTGTTTTATCATGAATACACATCCATCTAATTCATAACCCAATAATTCAAGAATTTGCTAAAAATTCACAAAATTAAAATAACCCACTTTGGAAAATTGGCTGAAATGGAGTACGATTTAAAAGATGAATAACACACACACACACACACACAAATACCAGAAACGCCGAGATCATAGCCAAAAAGAGATCCACCAAGAGCTGCAACAATGCAAGCAAAGATAAAATAACCGGTGATCTTATACTCATAGTGCTCTGCCCTCTTTCCAGGTGCCAAGTCTCCAAAACCTCCTCCTGCCATTGCTCAGTCCCCCCAAAAGATCTCCCCTGTCCTCTCTCTCTCTCTCTCTCTCTCTCTCTTTTGGTAGGCACTAAAAGAGACTGAAATTTTCAATCTTTTATAGAGGATTCAAATACACATGAGACTGTAAAGTCAAACAATGATTCAGAGATTCAGAGAAACAACCCTCAATGGGTATTGTATTTTAATGAGCTACTTGTATATATAGAATGTAGATGGAGAGCGGTGACAAACCTGTACACACACATATATATAAAATAATTATACAGCTATATATTTAGGGTGAAATAGTAATAGAGTCATAGACTAATTTATTAGGATAATTGTATTTGATCCTCTTTCTACGGATTCCCATTTGTCAATTATCTCCAGAAAAAAAAAAAATACTCACTAATCTTTCCATAACTACTCTTTGATTATTTAATTTTGCTTTCTTTTTTTTTATAGATAATTGTTGGAAAATCCCTACAAGTAACCCTCATAAGTTTAAACTCCAAAATATTTGACCATTTTCTAAAAAGGACAAAAGTAATCTTGTCAGTGCTCATACGGTATAAATGCACGTATCATAGAAAATCTCATGTGACCATCGCCCCTCCCTCACGCGCGCGTCCTTGGTTTCAGCCGCTCACACCGTGTGAGTGGCTGTACCATATGATATCCATTTCGAAAATGTTTTTTTAAACTTTAAACCTTCATAACTTTTGATCTACAACTCTGTTTCTTACCAATTTTATACCGTTGGAACCGTGTCGACGAGAGCTACAAAACTAGTACCATTGTTGATACCTTTTGAGAAAAAGAAAAAAAAAACTCTTATTTTTACATACCATGTTCTAAATGAACTTAATAGATTTTTCACATAATATGCGTGTATGGGTTATTGATTTTTCACGTAATATTCACATATGCCAAGTTGATATGTTGTGAGGAAAAAAAAAACGAATGTTCACTTTATTCTTAAGGAGAGTTTTAGTGAAATTTCACAAGAATTTTGCATTTGTTTGGATTGAAAAACTATGTTTTATAATTGATTTTTGAAATTTGATTTTTTTTTTTTAACGAAATATGCATTGTTTAATATGAAAAGGAAAAAAAAAGAAGTGAAATTTCACTTGGCATATATGAATATTAAGTAAAATTTCACTGAACTTGTACATGAATATTAAGTGAAATTTTACTTAAATTGACACTTGAGCGATTTTTTAACAAAGTAAGTATCAAATTAGATCTTCAACTTTAAAGAGTTACTTCTAGCGACTTTTGGGATAGTTAGTGAATTTTCACTTGACCTACTAAGTGAAATCTCACTGAACAAGTACACGAATGTTAAGTTTAACTTCAAGTTTTTCAGGAAGAAGGCATGTATAGGTTCAGTGAATTTTCACTTAATATTTATGTATGCCAAATTTATGTGTTTTGAGAAAAAAAAAATTAAAAAAAGACGAATAGCAATAAAGACATTGCTACCGCATTAAGGCTTAGTTTGGCCCCCATTTTGGTGCTTCTCCTTTTTTAAAGCACAATTTCATGTTAATTCATTTGGTAACTAGTTTATGAGTTTTGCAAAAATCGAACTTAGGATTTTTTTGGGGGAGAGCTTTTAATGTTTTTCATGTATTCAGTGAAATTTCACTTAACATTTTATGTATATCAAGTGAAATTTCACTTATTATTCATGTATGAAATTTCACTTATTTTTCATTTATTCAGTGAAATTTCACTTAATATTTTATGCATATCAAGTGAAATTTCACTTATTATTCATGTATGTAAAAACATAAAAAAAAAAAAAAAATTCCTCAAAACATATCAACAATGGTACTAGTTTTGTAGCTCTCGTCGACACGATTTCAACGGTATAAAATTTGCGAAAAATGGAGCTATAGGTCAAAAGTTATGGATGTTTAAAGTATAAAAACATTTTTCGAAATTGAAAATAATAAGGTACAATACTCACACGGTGCGATCAGCCAGCAAAGGGAGGCGAACGCGTGGTGCGCGTGGGTCGCGCGTGGGGCGCGCATGTGGGGCGCCTGAAAGCAGTGGCGGTTGAGAAATTGTGCATGGAAGATTCTATGGTGCGCGTACTTATACCGTGTGAGCACGAGCTGTCAAATTTTTGTCCTTTTTGGTAAATCACTCACTAATTTGTACTTTAACTTAATAAATGGTGTACTGAGGTCCTTTTTGGAAAATGCCCCCTTTTTTTTTTTTATCTTTTCATTTTTTTTTTTTTTGCCAATGGGGAAAGTGACGACATAGACCTCTCAGTCTCACCTCCCTACTTTGATATTTTAGGATTTAATAATTAATGGGTTGTTATGAAAAAAAGGAACAATTTGTCTTTTTTTTTAGATATACAACTAGAAATTCAATTAGATAATCTGGTTTTTTTTTTTTTTGCCACTTGAAACATAATGACACTAATGACGAACTTCAACCACAAAGCCATCGGATAGAGATAAAGAAGATTGGGCTCTTTGACTTGAATATAGTCATAGTCTCCCCCAACATAGGGAGACTTTAAAAAATAAAAAAATAATAATAATAAAATTTTAAAATTAAAAGTTGATTATTATGATCTTATCCACTATCTGAAAATTTGACTACTTCATTTTATCTAAATAATTATTCCTTTTATAGAGATTATCTAATTAAATTGATGCCCATACTTAGGGTATGTTTGATAACCCAATTAAATGATGAAAATGAAAAGATTCAGCACTTAATCTTTTTCAGTGCGTTTGATAACATACCACTTAATTGGAAAAGCAGCCAAAAAACCACTGAAAACTTTAAGTGAATAATTTCTACTGAAAATAATCACTGAATGCATTCTATTTCAGTAGTTGAAGAACTGTTTTCAGTATTACAAATTCAATCACTTAAAAATTTTAGTACTTAAAATTCAGCACTTAATTTTCAGCACTTAATTTTCAGTTTTATCAAACGCACCCTTACTGTCCTTAATTTATTGCAACCTTGCGCCAACATCACAAACACCCCAAACCAACCCCCCTTCCCCCTCTCTCTCTTTTTTTTTTTTTGGATTACTTACCTGAATGACACACGTCATACACATCACGCACACACACAATTCAAGTAGTAGGAACCCAAAAAATAAACCCGACAAAAACATGCGAGGCGTTCTACAAAGGAGGAGGGAAAAAACCCTCTCACTCCCCTTTAGGGAGAATCAAAACCCATCTCCTCTCACTTGAAGAAGAAGAGGTATACATTAGACCACTAGGACCCTTGGTCCCCCCTATTAAAATTTAGAGTGTTGACGTAAACGGCTGTCGCCCTAATTTGACCGTCATGTTGATTATATTATATTACTTTGCTTGCATATATGTATTTGTACTATTGTGATAGTTGGTCTCACACACTTGAGTTGCATAGTGAGATTCAATTCACAAGTGCTCTGTCTCACTACAGTTTTTTTTTTATTTTTATGCAGAGACTTTTCTCTTTCCTTCGAGTTTTATAATCTTAAGCAATCCAATTATGCTTTAAGTAAAGGAAAGAGAAAGGGAAATAAGGGAAGGAAAGGGAATATAAAGTAGTTACAAGTTTACACAAGGAAAGGAAAGACAATGGAATGAAAATTCATATAAGAGAAAATTAGGGAAAAGATAAGAGACGAAAAAAGCCTTACTTTATTTTTTTTTTTCCCCCTTTTTTGGAGAGAGAGATAGAAGAGATCTTTAAAGCTTTGTTCTTTCTCTCTTTTCTTTGTACTTCTAGAGATACCATAAAGTTATAGGCCCTAAGCCCAACTAATTGTGTATAAATTATTGAAAATAATGATTGATTACAAGTTAACGACACATGAAGGTGGTGTTTGGCGTAACTTTTCGTACAGACGTCCATTCCTAGAATAGACTTTTCAAAATGGACTTTTTAAAAGAAGTGTTTTGTTTGGTGAATAAGTATTTTTTTTTAAATAAAAAGCGCATCTAAATATGCAATTATATTTAGTGGCAACATATAAAATATATCTATTTACCAATATTACCCTTAACCTCACCAAATAATAGGGATTCGGCAAGCCTATGAAATTCAGGTATGAAATTTGGATAAGATGACATTAATTATAAAATAATGGATAAAAGTGTAATTGTGTATACAAACTCTTGACTTATGGGGAAGTGCAAAAATTACACTTTTGAGAAGTCATAATTTTTGACTTCTCCAAATGGGCATTCTGGAGATGCACTTCTTGTTAAAAAGTGAATTCCCAAATCTCATCAAACGGATTTCACTTCTATAAATAGACTTTTTCTTCCAAAAGTCCATTCTCAAAAGTTTCCAAACACTCTCGAAATTTCTAGATCCAAGCTTGAAAGCAATATTAAACTTAGACCTCATTTGATAAACTGAAAATTAAGTATTGAATTTGTAATAGTAAAAGTTTGAAGTTTGTGACTTTAAAATACTGAATATATAAAAAAAAAAAATTCAGTAGAACTTTTATACTTGATGTTGTAATAGGTTTTGGATCTAAATACTGAAAATTTTCTCTTTCAACACTCAATTGAATTATCAAAATGCCCGGAATATAGTGGTCTATATTTGAACTCATACATATATATATATTGCATAGAACTTGGAGTTGTATCATATATATATATACTCCCTCTATCCCATATTAAGAGTCTTTGATGTCATTTTTTGATGTCCCATTTTAAGAGTCCTCTTTAAAAAGTCAAAGTACTTTAATGCACACTTTCCAAATTTGCCCTTTATTATATCCAACTCTTCCCTCTCTTTTTTTTTTATGTGACACTAATTTTGAATTTCAAAAAGGCCAATATTGGAAAGTTGAAAATCTCACCAAAATCAAGGTTGTCCACTTAATAAGTAGGAATTCCAAAAAGAGACTCTTAATATGGGACGGAGGGAGTAATATAGGGGAAATTGGTGAAAAGAGCATAAAGACAAGCTAAATTGGAATGAAGGACACTTAATAAAACAACTTGACTTTTACTCCTAATTTTGTTTAGACCAAAACATCCTCATCTTCACCATCTAACCTTACTATCAAACCCTAGCCACCATTGCCACTACCTATGCCTAGCATTCGGTCACCATCACTTCCACCTCCGGCAACCACCACTACCATCTCCGACGACCTCCGACGACCTTTTGGCGATTGCCACTAGCACCTCCGGCGACCATCCACCATTGACACCACTCATGCCTAACTTCCGACCACCACCACTTCCACCTCCGGCAACCTTATACGACCTCCACTAGTACCTCCGGCGACCATCACCTATCATCCCACCTTTATTCAACAGTTCTGATCTTAAGAGAAATTTCTCTTAAGATCATTTGGCCGTGGATCATTGTTTTGGTGGTGGTGGTGGCCGGCGGTGGTGGTGGCAATGGAGGAGGAGGAGGAGGAGAGAGAGTGGTGGTGGTGGTGGTGGCTATAGAGGGGGATGAGAGAGAAAGTTAGAGAGAGAAGAGAATTGGTGGTAGTTGTGACGGCAACGGCGACAGCTCCGGCTCCGGTGATGTTGGCTCCGACGGTGGTGGTTGTGATGGTGGTAGCTATGGAGGGAGGATGAGAGAAATTTAAAGAGAGAAGAGAGATGGTGGTGGCTATGGAGGGGGGGAGAGAGAAAGTTAGAGAGAGAAAAGAGTTGGTGGTAGTGGCGACGGCTCCGGCGATTGCTCCGGCGGCGACGACTCCGGCGACAACAGCTCCGGTGGTGGTGGTTGTGATGGTGATGGCTATAGAGGGAGGAGGATAGAAGATGGTGGTGGTGGTGGTGGCTATGGAGGGGGAGGAGGAGAGAAGATGTTGGATATGGTAGTGGTGGTTGTGATGGTGGTGGAGGAGAGAGAGATGGTGGTGGTGGTGGTGGCTATGGAGGGGGAGGAGAGAGAGATGGTGGTGGTGGTGGTGGTAGTGGCTATGGAAGGGGAGGAGAGAGAAAGTTAGAGAGAAAAGAGAGATGGTAGTGGTGGTCTCTTAGGGTTCCGTGGGCAATTTTGCCATTTAGAGTGAAATTTTAAATTTTATAGGACTAAGAGGGAAAATTCAAATTTTAGAAGACTTTGGGAGGGAAAGTTTTTGTAGAGTGCGTCCTTGTGTGGGTTTTTTATTATGGCTTGTCATTTAGTCCAACTTAGCCCAACCTTAAGGGCCTTACACCAAGTCTCCTTATAATATAATGTGGAATCAGACGCCTGTTGTGGATATCGCAGGTTGACTTACCCACAACTTTTCTTATTTAAAATATTTTTCCAATTTTCAAATTCAAAAGAGTCGCCACTTAATTTTTAAAAGGAAAATTAAGAAACCATTTTGAAAGGAAACTGATCGTTTGCGAAACCAAAGATTAACTAGGTCCGGGGATTATGGAATGAGAGAGGAAGGAGCCCGTCGGACTAAAACACCCTCTCTCATCCTATCTTGCGATAGGCCTCTACTCAACATCCTTTTAATCAAATTTATTAATCTAAACATGCCCTTAACTAATACATATATACATATACATCACAAAAGCATGTCCAAAGGGTGTAAAATTGCAATTGACAAAATATCATTCAAAAGCCACGTAATTCAGGTAACAAGCGATATGATATGCAATAGAGAACAAGTGAACTTACCCGAGATCCAGCAGCGATAATAAACGTGCAATGCATGCGAATAAAAGAAAATCCTAAAAGAGTCTCTAATCACATATACACATAAGGCAAAACCTAATTCTAAGGTGTCGCGCATTAAGTCGAAAAATTAATAAAAACAAGAAATTAAGATAAACTAAAGAGGAGCTCTAGAAATTGTACCTTAATAGCGCTACAAAACAAAGGGTTAGTCCACATGATATGCAAAATACAATGTTAAAAATGACAATCCTAAATTTCTAGCTTGCATCTATCTAATGTAATTAAATCCAAAGCAAATAAGTCTTAATTACAAGTGTCGAATCATATAGATGAATATGTACATGGACAAGGGTAAACTATGAAATACTCTTAAACTTTGAATTCAAGCTCAACTAATCATTATTAAAGCACGGTTTAAGCCCTAGATCATAGAAAAGTCATTTAGACCCTTGTTTACAAAGTAAGTCAAATGTGTCATAAAACTCTGAAAATTGCAGAGAGCAGACCAGAACTTAAAAGAAATAAAAAGCATATCTCCCATGGTTTGATCTTGATGATTTTTGGATTCAATATGCCTCTGTGAGTCTAGTTTTTAAATCAAAAAGAAAATCAAAATTCCAACGGTCGGATCTCCGGGAATATGAAAAATACTAGACATCACTCAGCACTTTACAACCTTCTGTCCAGAATTCTTGCACGATTTATTAAAAATAGCAAAAAAATCCGAATTGCTTTGTTCTTTTTAGGGTGACTTCCTAACACATTAATCTTCATAGAAAAAATTATTTGGGGTCACAAACACTTTATTAGAACTCTGATTTAATTATTTCAAAAGAGTGTCACTGTTCTGAAACTATTCTGAAATTCTGGGCAGATTGTATTTGTGTCACAAAACTCATGATCAAACCATGCTAAACATGAAACCACCTTAAAACAAAAATTACAGTGGTAGAATATTGTGTTATTGACACTTTCCCGTTGGTTTCACTTGATTTCAATGGTTAGATTTCGAACTAAAAATCTTTGATCAAAAAACAGTTTGTGGATTCACTGTTTTTACTTTGCTAGTTCAATTTTTATTTGGTAACTCCAACTATTAAACCATGAAGTTGAGTTGAACCAAACCACTTCTCTTACCATTTGATGGCCATTAGAGACTATAAACCTTTATTCTTCATAGATTTCAAATGAAATATGGATAGACTTCATGAAATCTATAAGATAAGGAATCTAAACCATGGGGATGGGTTTAGACTCAAAACTACATTCTCCTACCATTTGATGGTCATTGGAGAGGGAGACATGACTATGACTCATGAGTCCTAAAGGAATATAGAAGGGATTCCTCAAGACATCAAGTTTAGAAGATCCAACTCATGAATATGGACTTGGATCCTCTTATGAAGTGGTAATCAAACTTTGACTCCTATGTGAAGCACAAGCCTACATGGGATTCAAAAGATCATGCTCAAGAGATCAAAAGAGATATTGAAGATCTCCAAGACCTTCAAGAGAAAAATATAAACAAAGAAAGTGGAAGAAAGTAATATGGAAACAAAAGAAGCTCCTAAGTTTACTTGATAAACAAAGAAGATAGTAAAAGATTTTAGGATTGGAGATTTTAAAAGAAGAAAGAATAAGCCAATAATCTATAGTTAGAGGATCACCTCCAAATTATCCTCAAAGTTTTCATTTCTTTGAAGATCTTCCAAGCTCTTCTCTCTAATTCTCTAAAACACTCTCTTTTCTAAAAAAATGTTGGTGTAATGGAAGTATTTTTTTTGCATGTAATCTCTCTCAATATGTTTCTTGGTGTTCTTCTTGGTCTCTCCTCTTTTAGGAAGATTCCTTCTCTTTTATAAGCAAAATTACCAGGTATTTTTGGTGAATTTTGGAGTAAAAAACAGGTATAATTCTCTCATTTGTTGGTACGATGTGTACTTTCTGAAATTATGCAGACTGCTGTCCAGCGCGGCAGTCCAGATACTGCCGCGGCAGTCCGTGACTGCCGCTGCGGCATTCATCAAATGCCGTTGCGGCACTTTATGACTGTCGCGCGGCATTCATCAAATGCCGCGACAATTAATGGATTGCCGCATTTTTGTCAGTCTTACTTTATCAGTTTTTGTTCTTATTCGCATGCGCATACGTATTGCTCTGCAAAATACAGACTTTAAAAGCGAACAGCAGTCAGAAATCTGTGGCGGCACTTGGTGAGTGCCGGCACGGTACTCTGTGACTGCCGTGCGGCAGTCACTGAGTGTCGCGGCAGCCCGCCGTGTGCCGGTTTTGGCTAAAATTTCCCTTTTAGGTCTTTTTCTCTTTTTGAAACAAATTTTTTTTGAATATCTTTTCCAAAAGTTGTGTTTTATATCTGAATTCTCCTAAATACCTGGTATTTCCCTCTTTCTGTGAAATTTTATCGCGTTTTGGAGAACTTTCTGAAGAGCTTGGAATACTTCGAATTTTTCGGTCATTGTCATCATTGGACGTGGAGGTGACGCTCTCCTAAATTCGACGGCCGGTCAAAATTGGGGTGTCTACACCTGTCATGGTGTAGCTCTATGATTTTTCTCATTTTTCTATGTATTTCTTATTTATTTTTGGGCAAATTACACTTTAGTCCATCAAACTATACACCAATTTTTAATTGGGTCCATAAACTATTTTTTTTTAATTGGGTCCTTGAACTTCAAAAATTCATTCAATCACACCTAAATTCTGACACTGTTAGCTTGAATTATTAGAAATTGTCACGTACGTTGCACATAATGCTTACCTGTCACATGTTAGGTTAAGATAAGTACAGGAGATTGTGAATGGCTAAAAAATTATGCAATTTTGGGTATGATTGAATGCGGTTTTGGATCTAATCGAATGTATTTTTGAATTTGATTGAACGCGATTTCGAATCTGATTGAATGCGATTTTTCGCACTATTCACAATCTCCCGTGTTTGTCTTAACCTAACATGTGACAGGTAAGTATTACACACAACATACATGAAAATTTCTAATAATTTAAACTAACAGTGTCAAAATTTGAGTTTGATTGAATGAATTTTTGAAATTCAAGTGTCCAATTGAAAACATGTGTATAATTTAATGGACTAAAGTATAATTTGCCCTTTATTTTCTTTTTACTATTATTCCTATCTCTAGAATTAATACATATATATATATATATATGTATAATCTTTCTTTTCCCTTTTCTACATCTCTTTCATTATCTCTCATCCACTCTCTCTATCTCTTATATATATATACATATACACACATTTATATCGAATCTCATCAATATTTTATCTATCTAATTTGTTTTAATATATATACATATGACATGCACAAAAACATCGAGTCAAAGTCAAACCTCGTCACCTCAGCAAAGAGAAGCCAAGTCACCTTGAATCTGGGCTGACTACTCAGTCATCTCGGGCCGTTAGACGAAACTGCCCAGTTTAATCCACAGTCCAGGCGTTCATCTCGAACCGGCCCCACAAGGGCGCATTCCCAGAAGAGACGGTGGCTTACCCAGCAAGCCCCCAGACAGTTTCCTATCCCAGCTAGAAGACTAAATGGAATGAGCAAGTAGTTTCCTAAACCACTTAGGAAACTCCCCTTGAATCATGCTAATCAACTTGCAATTATATTAGGCTTCCTAATCTACAAAGTTACCATGTACGGGTGGTCTCTTGCACCTATAAAAGAGGCCGCTCACCCCCATTAAAGGGGATCGCATTCTGACTCTAAAGAATAGCATATAAATAACTCACTGTTACGCATAAACCCGGTCGGTTTCTGGTAGTGCCGCCCACTTTGTTAGCTCACCAAACACCACCGGTGATCTGCTAGTAAAAGCGCACTGACGCAACCGTGGACGTAGGTCACCTCATTAACAGGATCGAAACACATACAATCTCTTGTCTCTCTCTCTAAACCTCTCTTACCAATTTTTGGCATCATCAGTTTGGCGTCGTCTGTGGGAAACGATAAGTTTTTCACCAACAAAAGTTCTTGACTGATCAACATGCCACCGAAGATGGGTAAGAAGAATACTGCCCAGGCCGGTCAGGAGAACTTGTAACTCGAGCAGCAAGCCGCGTCCATGATCTCCGAGCAAGTAACAGCCGCGCTCGCGCAACTTCTGGAAGGCTAGCGGCAAACACAGCAGCAAATCGAAGCATTGCTGGCCCTATAGGAAAAACGTCCCCAATCCGAGAACCAACCCGGGAAAAGCGTTCCTGACCGGGAGCCCGCATGAGTCCGGAATCATACCCATTCTGCGCCAGTGTCCCCGTCGGATTGGGAACGCGACAGGGATGGTGATCGTAGTAGAGCGCCCAGAAGTACCAGATGGCGAGTCCGGACCAATCCTCGCCGGGTGGAAGATGCTAAAGATATCATCAACAAACGACGCGCCACCAGAAGAAAGGATTCAGGAAAAAAGGCCCAGGAATCGACCAAAGACCCTCCGGTCAGAAGTCAGGGAGATCTGAGGCACACGATTACCCGGAGTCGGAGCCGGGTTCTATCCCTAAGGACGACGCACTTCGAGGAGGAGGCCTCATCATCGGACCCGACATACCGCTCGGATATGGAGAAGAGAACCGGGCAAGATGTAAAGGCCCAGATCGAGAACTTGCAACATCAAATCGAAAAGTTGAATCGCAAATCTGGCCAAGATCTCACCAACACAGAGACCGAGTCGCCCTATACCGCCTAGATAATGGGATTTCCCATCTGGAGGAAATTCAAGCCGCCACATCTTAGCTCCTGTGACTATGCAGGGAGCCCAGTGGACCATGTCCGCACATACAAAGCTCAAATGGCTCTCGTTACCACGGTCGATGAGTTATTGTGCCTGGCCTTTCCTAGCACTCTTAAAGGGCCAGCCGCGCAGTGGTTCCATGCTTTGAAACCCCGAACGATCGATAACTTCAAAACGTTGAGCAAGCTCTTCATCAGCCAGTTTACGGGGATGCTCGACCGGTCACAACCAAACACCCAACTGCTGACCATCAAGCAGCGAAAAGAGGAATCCCTAAGGGAGTATGTGGACCGTTTCAACCAACAGAAGCTCTAGATCTGTAATCTGAATGAAACAGCCACAATTATGGCTTTCTGTTCGGGAGTTCAACACACCAAGGTTGCCATGTCGTTTCACCGCGACCGACCGGCAACCCTGGTGGAGCTCTCGAAAAGGGTCAAAAAGTACATCAACATCGAGGAATTCCTCAAGGCCAAGCCCGCTAGTTTGGCAGAAGATGAGTCCTCAGGATCAAAGTGGAAGCGCGATGCCTCTGAGAAGGGCTCAGGAAAGAAGATAAAACAAGATCAGCCTAAAAGTGGTCTGGATCAGCTCCCGATCAAGTTCACATCCCTTTTCCGATCTATTCATGAGGTTATGGCCGCCGCCGAGACCCGACAGCTCCTCCAAGAGCCGGCAAAGCTGAAAAGTCCACCCGGTAAGAGAAACCGGGATAAGTTTTGTCGCTTTCACAAAGACCATGGACATGACACAAAGGATTGCTTTAAGCTCAAGATCGCCATTGAAAAACTGATTGAGCAGGGCCACCTATCCGAGTTCGTAGCGACAGATAGACGACCTCGGCAAGACACCCGGGACCCCGAGCAACCGCGACCCCTCGAAAAAATCAATGTAATCTCTGGGGGAACTTCAGGCGGAGGGGATTCACAGTCGGCCAGTAAGAGGCATGCTTGCGCATCCCGATCGGATGTCTGGCATGTCCAATCTACCAGCTCCCTCCCCCGATCGATGTATTAACATTCTCATCCGAGGACATATTAGGCATGCACTGCCCTCATGATGATCCGGTGGTGGTAACGCTCTCCGTAGCAAACTATGTGATTAAAAGGGTGTTGGTGGACACAGGCAGCTCCTCCGACATCATGTTCGTCTCCATATTCGATCAGCTCGGGATATCCAGGGACCGGCTCCTACCACTAGCCACTCCCCTGGTAGGTTTCGACGGGTCCAACACCCAACTGCTCGGTACCATCGAGCTCCCGGTCCTCATGGGAGCCTACCCTCAACAGGTATTTGCACTGGCAAGCTTTGTGGTCGTGGAAGCTCCATCTGTGTACAATGTCATCCTTGGGAGGCCAACCTTCAACAAGGCCAAGGCGGCCGTGTCAACGTACAGCCTGGTGGTTAAATTCCCAACCCCTCAAGGACTCGGGAGCATACGCGGAGACCAAACTGTCGCCCGGAGTTTCTATGTCAGTTCTTTGCACCGCGAAGCCATTATAGAAACGCTAAACGTTCAGGAGATGGACCCTATAGACAAAAGTGACAGAGTGGGTCCAATGGAAGAGCTGAAACAGATGGTGTTGGATCCTTGGATTCTCGACCAGACCGTCAGCATTGGCACTCTCTTAGAGCCAGGCCTTAAGGAGGAGCTGGTTTGGTTCCTGCGGCAAAGCCAGGACGTTTTCGCCTGGAGCCATGAGGATATACCTAGGGATAGATCCCCGGGTCATGTCCCACCATCTCAATACCAACCCGGATTCCCGGCCGGTCAAACAAAAGAGGCGGGATATGGCACCCGAGAGACAGGCAACAGCACATGAAGAAGTCGAGAAGCTCCTGAAAGCAAATTCCATCCGAGAGGTCCACTATCCTGACTGGTTAGCAAATGTGGTACTAGTCAAAAAAAGCAATGGGAAGTGGAAAATGTGTGCAGATTTCACTAATCTGAACAATGCTTGCCCCAAGGACTACTATCCACTACCCAGGATAGACCTCCTTGTGGATTCCACAGCCGGTCATGTGCTCCTCTCGTTCCTAGATGCCTATTCAGGGTATAATTAGATCAGCATGTATCCCGGAGACGAAGAGAAGACTTCCTTCATCACAGATCAAGGAACGTACTGCTATAATGTGATGCCATTCGGCCTCAAAAATGCCGGGGCAACCTATCAACGCCTGGTCAATCACATGTTCAAGGATCTTATCGGGAAGTCCATGGAGGTTTACGTCGACGATCTTTTGGTTAAGAGCTGAGACGAGTTTGACCATATCGAGCATCTGACCGGGGCCTTCAGCATTTTAAGGAAGTTCAGAATGAGGTTGAACCCGGCCAAGTGTACATTTGGCATCTTGTCCGGGAAGTTTCTGGGACACCTAGTCAACAAGCAGGGTATTGAAGCAAACCCTAAGAAATATGCGGTCATCATAAATTGTCACACCCCAACCCGCCTCGAGCGGATTAGGACACGTGTAACAATGCTACAAGCTCCCAATCTCATTAATTTGTAAAGAAATATACGAATTACTAAGAAACACGTGTGTTTAACCATATTAAACAACTCTATTGTTACAAAATAGGCCCCAAGGGCAAAATGGTCATTTATAAAGTATGTAAAATTTCTATACCAAAAGTTAGAATTTTGAGTCCCGGTTCCAACGCAACAAACGGCACGCAAAACCGAGTTTTCTAGAAGAAGTTATGCATGTTTCCGTAAAAACGGACATGCTGGGGAAAAAATTACAAGGCGGATCGATCCCTTCATTATGGGCGGATCGATCCACTTACTTGACATTCTCGCAGAATGTCCCCTTGGAAGGGCGGATCGATCCCTTCATTATGGGCGGATCGATCCACTTACTTGACATTCTCGCAGAATGTCCCCTTGGAAGGGCGGATCGATCCCTTCATTATGGGCGGATCGATCCCCTTCATAATTCTGCTGCTCAAATTCTTTTGCTGTCAAAACAAGTTTCCAAGTTACCAAAACACAACCAAAACATATGGAAACCTTATGAAACTTTGGGAAAACATCTCCAATACACTTCCAAACACTTTTAAACTCAATTTAAGCAAGGATTATAGAATCATACCCACAATTGGATCAAGTTAACCATGAACTCATCTCATTTGGTTCAAGAACAAACTTTTCAACTTTAAAACTCAATTCTCATTCAAAGTTTATAAAACTTGTTGGAATTCAACCCAAAGTCATAACTAACATTACAAACACTAAAGAAACATGTCCAAGACACTAACGACACATCCGGACTTGCCGAAATGGTCCTAACCATTAACTTGCATCAACTTGGGCAAAACAAAAGGAATTTTACATTGGTTCTCAAATTCACATCCAAACTTTCCAAAATACAAGTTAGGGTCCAAATATGAACATCAACTTAAGTAAAACCATAATTTACATCTGTGTACAAGTTCAAAAGTAATTTACAAGCATGGGGCACAAATCTCCCCCATCTCTCCCATCTCTCCCATTCACAAGTCAAGACTTTAATTCACAAGTCAAGGATACTAACCCACAAGTTATACTATATTACAATTTATAAACATAATTACAAGACCCAAATCTCCTTCCCAATCCCGAGCACATCACTTCCTCTCCGGGTATTGCTCCGTACCTGCGGTGGTTGTTATGTACCACAACAGAAATAGGAAAACGGTTTTCTTAAGCAATTTGCTTAGTGAGCATTCTAAACATGATTGTATGTTTAACACGTGCAATGCTACAAATAACACATAAGCATAAACGTAATCGCCGAGTCACCGGTTATATGGTTCATTCAGACCCGAAGACCTCCCTTGGTCCCGTGGTCACTTCTATTCCTTGGACTTCCGTATTTATCGGATTCTTCCTCTTCGCCACCCTTATTACTCCCAACAATGAACCATTTCCCCGGTGCTCATTGACTACCACATAGACATATAAGCACATAACACATATTCATGTATCAACATATGATTTTCATAAAATTGACATAGAATTCACACAATTAACATCTTTATAATTCCTAATCATGAATTAACATCTCTAACATCACATATAGCTTGAACCCATTAAACACAATCAGATTTAGGTGTAGAAAACTCACCTCACTCCCAGCTTATACCCCAAATCAAGCTAATTATGCAGAATTCCTTAGTAATTCTTGCCCAATTCTTTTCCCCGGAGTAATTCCTATACAAATTCGGCAACCTCGGTCACCGATTGGCGTAAGCTACCAAAATTACAGCGAGTAAAACAGAAATTGAAGGTATAGAAACGACCGTCTTACCTCCACGAGTTCAAAAGTGGTATCGGATCGTAAATCCGACGAACGGCGGCGACGGAACGGCGAGATTTCGACGTCGGCGACGATTTCTCCGTCTTCTCTCTCGGCTCTCTTTTGTTTTCTTTTAATTCTGCTGAAATGAGAGACACTCTCATTGACACACACATGCCATGCATGTAGTGTGTTGTCACTCCCTCAATTTTCCTCACTTTCCATTTACACCCTCAAAGTTTGTTAAGTTCCTATTATGAAATCCCCCAAACATTCCATTAACTACCCAATTATCTAATGAGGGTTTGTCTAAGTTCCGTATGGGTCCCAACGTGGGTCCCACATATTTTTGTGAAATTGCTATCGCACCTACTAATTTTACATCTTTTTCATTTATACCCTTATTTGGGTGTCCAAACTAATGCTAACACATATCAACATGTAATATGAAAGCAACTTAGCAAATATCCATGTAATCACATAAAAATGCATTTAATCACTTAAAATGCAAATTACCAATTTACCCTTCAATGGGTTAAATTTCAATACCTGTCCCACCTCTCTGGGGACTTTTCCAACTAGTGTCCCTCTCTGAACACTTTTTACTTGGGCGAGTCCAAGCCTCCCCTTAATCCATTTTATACACTAATTTTATTAATTAATGCATATTATCACAATAATTAACCCGTTCTCCGGGTACGGGTGTTACATAAATATTTGGTCGCCCAGGTCAACCAAAGAAGTTCAGAGCTTGGCCGGGCGGGTCACCGCATTAAACAGATTTGTCTCTCGAGCTACCGACCGGTGCTTGCCATTTTTCAGAATCCTCCGTAAGGCCTTTTAGTGGTCGGAAGAGTGTGAGGAGGCATTCCAGGAGCTCAAGAAGTACTTGGCATCGCCCCCTTTACTCTCAACACCCATGCCAAACGAGGAATTGTTCTTATATTTGGCAGTGTCACCTTCAGCAGTCAGCTCGGCTCTCATCCATGAAGAACACATGATACAATTCTTGGTTTACTACACCAGCAGGGCACTTCAAGGCGCGGAAAGCAGATATTCTCGCATAGAGAAGCTTGCATTTTCCCTCATTACCTCCGCTCGGAGACTCCGCCCATACTTTTAGGCCCACATCATCGTGGTCCTCACGGATCAACCTCTTCGCAGGATCTTGAGTAGGCCCGAGACGTCTGGGAGGCTTGTTAAATGGGCCTTGGAATTAGAAGAGTTTGAAGTGGTCTACCGACCCCGGACGATGATCAAAGGACAAGTCGTAGCAGACTTTCTTGTTGAGTTCACATACCCGGAGGATCCGGTGGAAGAGCTTAATCCGCCAGTTCCACCGCCCGGGCAATAGCCAGGTGTCCCAAGCTGGATACTTTACGTGGATGGGTCTTCTAACAAACAGGACAGCGGTGCAGGGATCATCCTGGCTACGCCAGATGGGATCTAGCTCGAGTATGCACTTAGGTTTGGATTCCAAGCCTCCAAAAAAGAGGCCAAGTATGAAGCCATGTTGGTCGGACTACAATTGGCTACCTCAATGGGTACACAACAGATTCAAGGGTACAACGACTCCCAGCTCGTAGTAAAACAAGTCAATCAAGAATATGAAGCTCGGGAGGACAACATGGTGGCCTATCTGGCCCTTGTTTGAGCAATCTCAAAGAAGCTGCAAGGGTTTTTTGTTACGCAAATACCGAGGGGAAAAAAAATACTAGGGCCGATCAGTTAGCCCGCCTGGCTTCATCTTCTGGGTCGGATTTGCCTGGGATAAGGATTGAATACCTACCCGAGCCAAGTGTGGCCTACTCAGAATGCATGGAGGTCGAACCGATCGCCCTAGGACCCAGCTAGATGGATCCAATCGTGACATTTCTAACAACCGGGGCTTTACCAGAGGTGAGAGGGGAAGCCCGTCGGGTCAAATATCGGGCGGTTAGATACGACATCGTTGATGGAATCCTCTACAAGAGGGGATTCTCAATCCCGTATCTCCGATGTGTCCATCCCGCACAGGTCCAAGCAATATTGTATGAAATCCACGAGGGAGTGTGAGGGAACCACACCGGAGGCCGGGCACGCTCCAGAAAGGCCCTACTGCAGGGATATTACTGGCCGACCATGGCCCGGGATTCCCGAGAGTATGTCAAGAGATGTGACACATGTCAGAGATTTTCTCCTATGATTAACTGTCCGGTAGAGCTTCAGACACGAATTCTCAGCCCCTGGCCGTTCGCTCAATGGGGTATAGATATTGTTGGTCCCCTCCCAACGGGAAAAGGACAAGTCAAGTTCGTTGTCATTGCTGTGGACTATTTCACCAAGTGGGCGAAAGCCAAACCCTTGGCCACAATCACCGAAAAGAAAATGGAAAAGTTCATTGAGAAGAATATCCTAAGCAGGTTTGGCATCCCCCAAATCCTGATCAGTGACAACGGCAGACAATTTGACACCCCGGTGTTCTGGAAATTCTGTTCAGGTTACAGGATATCGAATCATTACTCCTTCCCCGAGCACCCTCAAGCCAATGGACAGGCCGAGGTGACCAACCGAACTATTCTGCAGTCAATCAAAACTAGGCTTGAAGGCGCCATAGGCCTTTGGGTAGAAGAACTATCAACCCTCCTATGGGCCTATCGTACAACTCCTTGAGCGGCAACTGGCGAGACACCGTTCTCAGTTACCTACGGGTTTGAGGCTGTAGTCCCCACAGAGCTCGGGTTGCTACTTACAGAGTGGAAAATTTTAGTGAACGGGGCAACGAGGAAACACTTAGAGGAGAACTAGACTTGGTAGAAGAGAAAAGAGATCGGACTTATCTGAAAGTGGCAGCATACAAGCAGAGAGTCTCTCGGTACTTCAACAGCCGGGTCAAGCACTGCGCTTTCCAGGTAGGAGATCTGGTTCTCAAAGCTGTAAACCAGTCTACCAAAGTCCCGAGCCACGGGAAGTTGGGGCCAAACTGGGAAGGACCGTACAAGGTTACCCAAGTCAACCATCCGGGAACATACTGGTTATAAACTCTGGACGGACACGACCTCTCTCACCATTGGAACGTGTAGCATCTTCGCAAGTATTTCCAGTAAAGCATGAAAATAATGTCGGCTAGGAACCATGTAGCTTCAACCCGAGCATATCTATTCATAAAGTAATATCGCCAAACAACTCTTCTCCGTGCTTGCTCATTCAAAAGACCTCGGGGTACGACCCCAAGCACTCAAAAGTAATATCGCCAAAACCCGAGCATATCTATTCATAAAGTAATATCGCCAAACAACTCTTCTCCGTGCTTGCTCATTCAAAAGACCTCGGGGTACGACCCCAAGCACTCAAAAGACCTCGGGGTACTACCCCAGGCACTCAAAAGACCTCGGGGTAAGACCCCAACACTCAAAAGACCTCGGGGTACGACCCTAGGCACTCAAAAGACCTCGGGGTAAGACCCCAGGCACTCAAAAGACCTCGGGTCCATAACCTGAGGCCCAGGCTTCGCTTAGGTCCAACCAATGATGGGGGCATCACCCCCTAGGTGGCTAATGATAGCAAGCCTCAAAGGACCCTACAACCACCCACTTTTCAGGTCGGTTTCCTACTATCGCTCCCTCTATACGCCTGCCTTAGCAAACGCTTGGGGGTCAGGGGAATACCAGGCCAAACAAGAAATCACACCGGGCACTAACAGGACTTGGAATCCTAGGACACATAACATTCCTAAGTGCCTACAGTACCCAGAGAAAACCACTCGGGTAGTAAATAAGTTATAATCCTACACTACACCCGAGCGGGACATACTTAATAGGTCCCTAAAAGTCCAAGTATTCTCGGCTGGTTACAGTCTTAAACATTTTGCTAAGGCAGGGATTTAGATCGGCCAACAACCGGTCGGGTATTGGCAACCACAAACAAGCATACACGTACAAGTGCAAAATGCAAAATAATTGGTGCAAAAGGTGGTCTCAAAGGACCTTTTCATTAATTAAAAACAAAATTTACATTGACTGGGGGGCAGTTGTAGTAGCCTCCCCACAAAAAAAAAAACAACAACTAAAATAACAAAGAAAATGAAGAAACAGGCCGTGGACTAAGAGTCGTCCACCACAACCACGCCTTCAGTCTCTCCGGTCTCTCCCACCAGAGCAGCTCCTTCACCCAGGCCCGAGCTACCACCCAGGGTAGCGAAACCATCAGTAGCGGAACCATCAGTAGCTCTGGCCAAGGCCGCAGAGTCATCAGCTTCTCCAGCCAGAGCAGCGAAATCATTGGCAACAGGAGGACCAAGATCCCAATAGTCCGAGTCAATACCCTCATAAGACGAGACGTCCCATTCGGGGTGATCCCGGGCCAGCCTTCGCTTGAGGTCCTCGTACCCTTAAAAGAAGCCGTCATCGAAAGCCTCTTCCGTGGACCACGCCGCCGTAGTCTTAGCCGCCACCTTCACCCGAACCTCTACAGCCGCCGCAACGGCCCAGGATGCCTCCAGATTTGCCAGGGCAATCGCTAATTCCACTTGGGCTGCCCCAAGGCTCAGGGCTAAGCCCTTCACCTTGTCCTTCTCCAGAGCCAGGGCATTTTCCCTGGCCTCTGAGGTAGCCCGCTCCTCTACCAGAGCGGCTTCAGCAGCAGTGGCCCTCCCGGCCAGAGAGGGCAGGAAGGATTCAACCCCAGCGACATTGCAGCCGACCTGCAATAAGCCCAAAAATCGGTCAGTTATCCGGGTACATAAAAGAAGAGTAGTAACAATAAATAGACAGAGGCATCAGTGCTTACCATATGGGAAAGGCTGTACAGCCACCCCTGAAATGCCTCAAGAGACATGTTTGCACACGCCTCCACTTGGCTGGAGAGAAGGGCGGATTTAACCCTCTCCCGAATCACCGCCGATTCTTCAACCGGCATCCCGGACGGAATTCCCGCTCGGGGAGAAGTCTCCACCACCACCGCGTGGGAAGCTGAGGTCCCCACGGGCTCCGGACAGTACGCGGTTGGCCTCTGCAGTGGGCCTCTTTTCCCCACTATTAGCCACCCGGGTGGTGGCAGCGGCTTGCCTGGCCCTTAACTGTTCAAGATCTCTCTTGGGGGCCATTTCTGCAAAAAGAAAAGAAATGCGATTAGTAACCAGCAGATACAATAGGAATGTAGACAAGACCAGGCCCGCCCGGGCACTTACTAGGAATTATGGGTAGAAGGATAGGAGCTTTGACGGACTCGGCCGGGTTGTAGGACACTTTGAAATCGCCCGTCCGGGTCAGCACGTTCCAGATGTTTGTCGGCAAGTCTGCCAAGCCTCGAATCCTGGTCTGGCACCCCTCGGGAATACTAGGTGGGCTAGCTGACCCCGCTTCAAGGCAAAATATAATGCAAATAGTCCCAGGATTGAAATAAAGGAAGTGGACGGAAGATACTACACTAACTTACCCCTCAGTTCCCCCGCCCTGGAAGTCCTCATCTGGATCCCCGGGGCCCGCTCGCAGAGTCCAAGGGTAGATACTTGGAAGGTAAAACCCTGCTGGTAGATCTGGGCTCCGCCGGGATTCATGGCCAGGGAGCAGTAGTCAGGAAGGCCATACCTATCCCTAATGCGGCCGAGATCTTCAGCACATAGGGTGGATGGGATGAACTCACTGGCAAAGGCAACCTCGGGGTCGGGTTCCCCTGGTGTTTCATTACCCGAACCCCGGGAAACGGAGGCAACGGGGTCTCCGAGCCCGATTCATCGCCAGATAGATGGATTGGGATTCTTCCCTCACTATGGTGCTCAGAGGGGGTCGCAGAAGGTAGACTTAAACTCCTGTTCGGCGTCTCTAACCCGGACCGCTCATCCTCCAACCGGGAAGAGGAGACAAAACCGAAGTGACACATCCTTGGGGTTTTGGTGACTAGTCGATGAAACAAATGACGACCTAGGTATGGGTCGAAAACCCCGAGTTTGTGGTATAAAGGGGGCAGGGTTATCAACCTAAACGGCAAAGTGTATATAGTCTTGAAGACAAGGTGACACTCGCCCAAACTACCCCGGGGACACCCGCTTGGGTCAACCGTCCTAAGGTACCTCCTGATTTGAAGAAGGAACAGAACCTGAGGAAGAAAAAATCCCACTCCCACTCCCGCTCTAGCGTAAGTGGGTTTGTTCTCTCCAGCCTCACTTAGAAAAAGAAAAAGGAAAAGGAAAAAGGGGTAAATGGAAGAGCAGTGAATTGAAACCCGGGAGTGAGAAACTTGCACGAATAAACGCAAAAAAGGTCTCGGGAAAGCTTGACCGGGGACTTTTTGCTCTCAAACCGCTCGATAATCTCTAGTTTGGCAGCAAGGAACGGCTTAAATGGACAAGTGCTTCTTATATACATAGCACGGACGGTCCAAATCAGATCAGATCCAACGCCCAAGAAGCCTTCCTGCCAAAACCTACCGACAGCTGTCACCTCGGGCACACAGAACGTCGCCTTAAAAGACGCACACATTTAATGCCAGACGTGACTGTTCAGTTACGTTCATACCAGACTCGTTGGATCTAGACCTGGCCAGTGACAAGCTGACACATGACAAAAGTCAGTCCCGGTCCCACATATCCACCGCTCGGTCCAGACCTGGAGGACCGGCACGGCCGGTCACGTCCCGGGTAATGTCCCGGCCTCTTTCCTGAACAGTTTTTCTGAAGCAGTACTAATTTTCAAAGCCTCGTCTGATAGAGCATCACATCAGTTTTGAAAATGGGGGGCAGCTGATATGCACAAAAATATCGAGTCAAAGTCAAACCTCGTCACCTCAGCAAAAAGAAGCCAAGTCACCTTGAATCTGGGCTTACTACTCAGTCATCCCGGGCCGTTAGACGAAACCCGGTTTGATCCACAGTCCGGGCGTTCATCCCGAACCGGCCCCACAGGGGCTTATTCCCAGAAGAGACGGTGGCTTGCCCAGCAAGCCCCCAGACAGTTTCCTATCCCAGCTAGAAGACTAAATGGAAGGCGCAAGTAGTTTCCTAAACCACTTAGGAAACTCCCCTTTAATCATGCTAATCAACTTGTAATTATATTAGGCTTCCTAATCTACAAACTTACCATGTACGGGTGGTCTCTTGCACCTATAAAAGAGGCCGCTCACCCCCATTAAAAGGGGATCGCATTATGACTCTAAAGAATAGCATATAAACAACTCACTGTTACGCATAAACCCGGTAGGTTTCTGGTAGTGCCGCCCACTATGTTGGCTCACCAAACACCACCGGTGATCTGCTAGTGAAAGCGCACTGACGCAACCGTGGACGTTGGTCACCTCTTTTTTTTTCAATCGAAATGCCCCATTTTAATTAAAAAATTGGCAACTGTGTTCGCACGAATGTTCAAGGGTGCTCAACACCTTCCCTCGACAAAACCGAGTCCCCGAACCCATCTCAAAATCTCTGATTTTCGCATTGCTATTAAGAGTCACACTTTTAAAGATCCCACTTTTCTCAAAACTATTTTTAAAAAAAAAGTCAAAGATGATTACTTTAATTGTCTTTGCAGGGATCCTAACACCCAAATAATGTTAGGTGGCGACTCTGAACACTTCAAATAGGCCCTATCATACTTTTTCACCCTTCCTAATAAAAATCCATCGCATTTCACCCACTTTCATAAAGTCGGGGCACACCAACAGCCGGCCCTTCTGAGGGTTCGGGCGCGACATATGCCTCATGTAAGATACGGATGCCCAGAATCCTTCCTAAACGCAACTCTTTCCATCTTTATCAAGATTTGAATCAATCTTGATTTCTTTGGGATTGGCCTTCCATATCCAGCTGTATTTGATCAAATCCTTTTCTAAACGGACTCTTCTCCTTAAACTTAGGATGTTTATTTTCTTAAGAGATAAGGAAAGGACCGCCTTATTGGCTTAGTCATCGAGTTGCTCCCAACCAACGAACTCTTCTCCTTAAACTTAGGATGTTTATTTTCTTAACAGATAAGGAATGAACTGCCTTGTTGGCTTAGTCATCGGGTTGCTCCCAACCAAGCCTTCTCTTTGTATTGATATATTGAGCCCGATGACGGTGATGTGCATATCTCCAACCAATCGGGCTTAAATTTTAGAACACCGTCTCAACATTTCTTCAAAACGTGGTGCACGATTACCGCGTATTCTATCCCCATCACTTTATCGGGCAACATGTTTCTTTCCAGAGTTGGGTTTTTGCCTTAGCCAATTCTGAACCTTGCGGTGGCTCGTTACTTGAGCCCAATCGCCCCGTCACTTATTTGGCCTGCAATTTAAATGAACCATGGGCCGAACAAATCCAAATCCAAGCCCACTATTTCCCTTCCATTCGGGCTCGAAAACCTTTGTTGGTTTTTGAGTGCAAACAACATACTGGAATTTGTCTCTAAAAAATATAACTAACCTAGCCTCGCAAAAACAATCATCTACTGCCATAATTTTCTCTCTCATCTGCATTAACGATTGAGTGTCTCTCCTCTCCATTACTTGAAATTCTTGATGGGTAGAATGATGTATTTCTTTTTTCTTTTTCTTGTTTTTTCCTCTTCTCAACTTGCAAATAAGATAAAAGAAAGTAAATTTCTCTTCTCTCCTAAACTCCTAAACAAGATAAAAGAAACCACCATTCTTCCTCTCATTTTCTTTTCTCCCAAACTCACTTAATACAAATCTTACAAACATAATCCACAAAACACCATAATGTATCTCTTTCTCCTGGGAGGGTCTGCTAACACTGTGGGGTTCACAGAGGAGAAAGAGAGAGACGGATTATGGTATTAGTGGATAATGTTTGTAAAATTTATTTGTGCCCAAAAAATTACTCTAATATTTATTAGGAGTAATACTTAGCTCACAACCTCTCATTTGCGTATCTGTCTCTCCACAGGAGTCTCACAATGCGAATGGACCTACACTGCCAACTAGAAGAGGGTAATCTTTCACCTATAACTTTCACACAATTTTTTGTCAGGTTCCACACGTTTGTGGAAATGTTGTGAGCAAGTACGAGTATTACCGTATTAGTATTAGATACAAAACGCGAGAGGAGACTGGAGGGACCAACCAGCGAAGGCAGAAACCTAGGCGAGCCTCCAGAGACGACGAGCGAAAGAAAGAAAGAAGAAGAAGAAGAAGAAGAAGAAGAAGAAGAAGAAGAGTGATTGCGTGGGAAGCCCTAGTCCCTAGATAGAACGAAGAAGAAGAAGAAGAAGACTGATGGAGAAGAGACTCCAGGTAAGTGATTTATAATCAACCCTCAAATCAATTTCATCATTTTTCAGAGATTCTCTGGTTTTGCTTCCCCAATTTTCATTTATTCCCATCCATTTTGATTGGAATTTGAAACCCACTTTTCAGTTTTCACATAGGATGGGTCCCTCTCTGAACATGACTCATTCGACGCATGTACTCTCTCGTTTCCTTGGAAACATAACATATGTGTTTCTTTAGGACGAAACACACTGAAACTGACTTCGTGCTCGAAGCACTGGAATTTCGTGATTCCTAGTGGGCTTCCCTTTCGGTCAACTACGAAAACTGAAAAGTTTCGGTCGTTTCGTTTCTTGATCCTTAGATTGGAGTGATATGGAGTAGAAGAATTTGAAATTTAGTTTGTTGATAATCTGAGTTTTGTTTATATGAGAATAATCTCTATGTTATTAAATTTGTTTAAAAATTAATTTTTCACCTAGTCCCCCCCTCCACCGCCTGCCTACTGCCTAGCGATTTTTAGAACATTGGGTTGTTGAAATATAATTCTTTTAGATTGGAAGATTCGGATTTATGGTTTTGATTGCTTGAAAATATTGATTTGCGTTTCGTTAATTTCTAGTTTAAAAAACTTTGGGTATTGAATATTAGAGATTTTAGGTACTAAATTAAGAATTTTGTTGTTTGGCATTGATGATTGAATATTTGATCGATGACTACTGGTTTGGATTAGGATTTAGGAACGAAAACTTAAGAGCCTACAATAGATAAATTTTATAACATTAGTTAATTAACTTTAGTTACCCGGATAATCTGAGATTCTAGGTTACAATGTCAGAGAAATGTCAACAAAAGCGTACAAAAAACTACCGTTGATGCCTTCTTTAAGAGAGAACGCAAAGCACACCCTCAGCATCCAATCTTGATACGTCAACTCCTGTTGACAACATTCAAGTAAAACTCCAAGAGTCGAACTGAAAGAAGTCAATGTCTTCTTCAGAACCTGATCCAGGAAAACACCCTCAAATGTGGGAATATCATGTTAACCAACTTGATGAAATTCAGCGTGCTTATATCAAAGTGGGACCATACCAATTTCATCTTTCGAAATATCCATTTTCATCAGAAAAGGATAATCGTCGATTTCAACATTCTTGGTTCGCACAATTTCCTTCTTGGTTAGAGTATTCACCCACCTAGGATGCCGCTTTTTGTTTGCCATGCTTGCTTTTCGCGAGTAAGCCAGACGAGCAGTTTGGAGCAAATGCATTTACTGTCGAAGGATTTAAAGCTTGGAAGAAAGTTTACGGAAAGAGGTGCGCTTTCTTGACTCATGCTGGAGATTCTTGTTCACCACATGATATCGTTGTGAGATCTTGTGACGATCTAATGAATCAATCTGGACATATTCACAAAGTGAAGTAGAATCGTTTGAGGCTTAAGACCACAATTGATTCCATTCGGTGGTTTGCATTTCAAGCTTGTGCTTTTCGGGGTCATGATGAAGGACCAAATTCGAGAAATCGGGGTAGTTTCCTTGAACTAGTACACTTTCTGGCAGACTACAATGAGAAAGTTGGAGAAACTGTTTTAGAGAATGCTCCTAAAAATGCGAAGTATACTTCTGATGTTGTCAATATCAAGATATAAAAGTATACTTTACTTTTCTAAAGATTTGTAGTAGTGAAAGTAAAGGTCGAACCCACAGAGATTGAAATACTAAAACACTTTAATTTTAAAACCTAAATTTAATTAATTAAGAAAACGGAATTGGATTTGAATTTTAATTAAACTAATAACAATGAAAATAAATCTAAATTACGAAAGCGATTTAAAATTGTTTTTATGAATAGGTTTAAGGAACCTAGGATTGCAAATCCACCACTAGCTTCATAATAAGGGTATTTATGAATTACTCTAGCTTATTACGTTGGATGAATATGGGGAATTGTGGCTACAAGCCCAATTCCTCCGTCAAGAAAATAACCATGGTTCAAGCACCAACATATTCCATCTTCGGTTAGCACGAATTATCCCACACTAAACTAGGGTTGTGACATAATTCGTCTAATCTAGGCATGGATTATTCGGATACTTGATAGCACAAATCAATAAAGCACCATCACATGTAAATAATCTAAACAAGCACAGCAAGAATAGATCATTGAGCACATCCTAGGAAGCACCAGTGCGGATGCGGGGACGCGAGGACGGGGACGCGAGTGCGGAGAGTTCGGCAATTTTCTCAAAATCACCAGTGCGAGTGCGGCAGGGGTACTTAAATAAAAAATTTAAAATATATTTTACGTAGCATTTATATATTACTTTTATTTATTTATTTATTTTTATTTTTTTTATGCACATTTATATAGTACTATATAGTATATAAAAACATAAAATAAAACAAAGTAGCCTCTCTTTTTTAGTTTTGTATTTGTTATACACCCCTCAAAGTTTTCAAAATTAAAAATAGACCCCTGCCACTTAAAAAAAAAAGAAAAAAAAAAGATGTGGCCGCACTCTCGGCGTGTCATGCCGCACTCATGCCGCACTCAAGCCGCACTCTGCCGCACTCATGCCGCACTCATGCCGTACTCATGTCGCACTCTGCCGCACTCATGCCGCACTCTGCCGCACTCAAGCCGCACTCAACCATCTCCAAGAACTCTAATGGAGTCCATACGCACTACGTGCGCACTCAGCCGCACTCCAGCCGCACTCGCACTCCATACGCACTAAGTGCGCGTGCGGCCCCATTTTAGAAGCACTCGTGCTTCATAGAGCACATCACAGTCAAAATAGATCTAAGACAAGAATAAACTTTGAAAGCAATGATTTAATCAATAGAAGTACGATTTATTTATAAAAATCCTCGGAACATGTGACTGTCATCCATACATAATAAAACTAAAATAAAAGCATAAATAAAACCCTATTACTTGGCTAGGGTTTCATTGAAACCCTAGATCTAGATTTAGTTGGCCATAGAATTGATGAATAGCAAGAGGTTGATGGAGGAGGCCATGGGAATTCTTGATCTTCTTCTTCTTCTCCTTGCTTTCCTCCCTTCAATGGCTGAAATTATTGTATAATATGGCTGTATATTCATGTGTATAATAGTGTGTAATGATTTGTATATATAAATTTGATTTAGAATAGGATTTATATAGAGTTTGGAAGGATTTAGGAAGCTTTCCTAAGTCAAATCGCGCTAAAACTGCTGTTTTTACGTTTCTGGACGTATTTAACCAATTCGGATCGCACAGGGCACTTCAGGGCCTCGAAATACGCAACTTTGACTTTTTCAAAGGGTCGCTCGCGCGGGTCGCTCCAGCGACCTGGGCAATTTCCAGAATTTTCTCAGATTTTCCGCTGCTCTGCACCACTTTCGTAGAATTGCGATAACTTTTGACTCGGACCTCGTATTGACTCACCGTTTGCGGCCACGCGTCCGTAACTCGAAGATCTACATTTTATATCTCTGGAGAAATTTCTCAAATCTGAAGTATTACTTGTCAAAAATGCAATTTTCCGAAGCTGCTACTGCATTCATCCTTCTCCGGAATCATCTTTTAAGCCCAGAATGACTTCCAAAGCCACTAATCATTGGATTTTTGTGCATTTTCATATTAAAGCTCCAAAACCTATAAAATATAGAATACTTATTACAAATCACTTAATAACTACATGAAATGGGCTAACAAAGCGTATTTTTAGAACTATAAACGGCAACTATTCGTCGCCGATCAACTTCGCCAATGATTCAAAAGGGGATTCTACACGTATTGGCTAAGTGAGAAACAAGATTTGTGAGGATATTTGGGGATGCCAAATTTTGTATTTTTGTTCATGAAGCACGAGACGAATATAAAAGGGAGCAAATGGCTCTTGTTTTAAGATTTGTTAACAAAGATGGTGGTTTACAAGAGAGGTTTTTTGATGTTGTGGGTGTTAAAGACACAACCGCATTGACTCTAAAAGAAGTGTTATCAAATATTTTTTCTCGTCAAAATATCAATGTCAGAAACCTACGCGGGCAAGGATATGATGGTGCAAGCAATATGCTTGGTGAATGGAATGGATTGCAATCGCTCTTTTTAAAAGATTTCGCCTGTGCATATTATGTGCATTGCTTTGCTCACCGACTCCAACTAGCATTAGTTGGGGCATCTAGGAAGTAATTCATGTCCTCCAATTCTTCTCAAATTTAGCTTGTATTGACAATATTGTTGGTGCTTCTTTGAAATGCAATAGCAAGTTACAATATGCTCAAGAAGATGAATCGCACATTTGATAGCTATTGGTGAACTTGAGACATGTAGTGGGGCTAATCAAATTTGTACCTTGCCATTGGACTAAATTGACATAAAATCAAAATTACCTGTTTTAATGTGTCAAATTTGAGAAAACAGGAACTAAAGTGACACTGCTCTTAAACTACAGGCGTGAAAACTGCAATTTTATCCCAACTTTTTGAAGATCAAATAATTAGCATATCAATACAAAGTTCCTGTTTAAAACTTTGTTCTATCATAGCTCAAAACCTATTGCTTGATTTCCTCCAAACTATGTTAGTAAAATAATGGTATGTATAATCTAGTTGCTGTAATATTTACAAATTGGACTTCAATTTTAAGGAATATAATGCTTATACTCGGGGATAGAGATAACACTTCACCCCTCCAATTTTAGAGCATAAGGAATTCATAAACTAATTGAAAAAAAGACCATAACTGAACGACAATATATCCTTGAATTATGGGCGACATTTATTACTAGATTCACGGCACTACATAGAGAGCATTTGATCTACTCCAATTTTTGTTGCAACTTGCATTTATTGTTACTTCTTTTCGCCTTTACTTTTTCCCTTTTGTAAACAGTTTCCTTTTGTTATCTTAACTACATCCATCGGAAACGTTTTGTCTCGAACTCAATTCATCTGGCTTGTAATTTTCTTATAGTGACAAGTGACAAGAAAGGTGTGTCGTGTTGTTTGAAAATATTCTTTAAATTTGAAATCGGTGAAAACTCAACCCCAATACTTCCATTCCTTGAGATGCCATGGCAACACTTTGCCATTGTGCTAGATGGTTTTGGCTTTTTTCTTAAAGTGTTTAAAACATAGGTATATGTGAGAAGTTAAAGACTGTAGTGGTGGGAATAAATGTATCAAAAGTTTTAATCATATATGGTACATGGCTAAGAAGCACCGACACGGACACGCGACACTGATACGACACGACTCGAATACGTTGACACGCTATTTCTCAAAAAAGCATGATACGATACGTTGGGGACACGATTTTTTAAAATATATTTATAGTACTAAAAGTCTTTTTTTATTTATTTAAATGATACTACTAATAGTTTAATACTATGTATTAACATATATTATTTTAAAAAATATATAAATTTTATGATAAAATGCCCAAAAATGTAATAATATAGTAGATATATAGGAATTATATGGTGTTGTTTAGAAATAATTGTAAATTCGGGATTAAATATTAGATATAGTATAAGTTAGGTGGTGTTATTTAAAAATAACTAAAGATTGTTTTTATAGTTTTTAATATTTGTAAAAGTTTTAGGGACCTAATCATAATAAATCTAAAGAGTAACTTTTCAGCAAAATAAATAAAATTAAAGAGTGTCCAGTGCATGTATTGTTAACTCCTTCAGGGTTTCATTCTCTCAGCCACACAACTGAGAGAGAGAGAGAGAGGTATCGCAGATCCAATCCAGAGAACTAAAGAAGAAGAAGAAGAAGAAGAAGACGTATCGGCGACGTATCCTCAACATATCGGGGACGTATCGGCAACGTATCCTCAACGTATCGGCGACGTATCCTCAACGTATCGGGGACGTATCGGTTAAAAAATAACATTAAAATACACAAATTCGAAAAACAGAGTATCCGACACGTATCCCGAGCGTATCGGGTCGTATCGGTATTAGATACTCGAGTCGATACTGGTACGAACCTCAAATGAAGTATCGGTGCTTCATAGGTCCATGGAAAGGAAGGAATATTGAGGTAAGAGTTAAAGGGTTATGAGGTAGTCCAATGTTTTAAAAAGAAAAAGCGATAGGTGAGGCATTTCACCACTGCTGAGGTGAGGATGTAAACCTTGAGGCCTGAGGCTTAGGCCTTTCGATTTTCAAAATGTTAAAAGGTACAAAAAAAAATAAAGGATTAACAAAGGAACCAAACAAACATATCACGTTAAGTCTACCTCATTCAAATCACCATCTTCATGTAAAGTATCAATTGTTGGACATCCTCTCTCATTTTATCCTCCCACTTCCTCTTTAGTTAGGTCTATTTTTTAGGCTTTTCCTTTGCCTTTGATGATTAAATCCCTATTTGTGTAAAAATCTCAAAAGGCGAACGCCGCAGTGCTTAAAGCTAAAAAAGCATGTTTTTTTTATGTCACACAAAAAAAGCGATTCGCTTTGAAGACCACATGATCATTTCTCGGGCCTTGAGGCTTTTTAGCCTTGCCTTGCCAAACCTTCAAAAACACTGAGAGTGACGAATAGAGAAGTTTATGTTCTTTTTTTTGGTTAGAACAGAAATTTATGCTATATACATTTGTGGAGCCTTTTTAGTACTGATCACGATGTTCCACTGGGGAAATCCGCTTATACTTAAATCTTATCCTGTGGAATACAATGAGGTAAAACCCCAGAAAGCTATTACATTATTAATTTATAACAGTATTCATTAAACATTATAGAGTTCTCTATATCACACTGTATTTCACTTAATTGGAGGTGATTTCATTCCTAAATACCATATTTGGTTTCTGTTATAATCACAATTATCTTTTAATTCGTTTGCAAGCTGATAGCAGAACATGACTGTTATTTTATTCATTGCGTGACACATATTCCTATCTTTGGTTGTCAGTAAGGCACACATTTATACCTCTTGTTCTCCGACGTTTGATGGAGCCTGTGAAGATAAGTGTTTACACGATAATCGCATAAACTTTTGCACTGTTTACATTATGAATCATGCGCAACAGGCTGTATAGAGAGGGGGTTTGAAGGAGTCTATACTATCAAAATGGATGATGAGAATGGGCTTGAGCTTAGTTTGGGTCTATCCTGTGGTGGATCATCTGCTAAATCAAAAACCAAAAGTGGTAGTTCTGCAGATCTTAAGACAGATGACGGTGACAGAGGCAGCAAATTGGTTGACGATTTCAAAAACTTTCTTCATGGTGGGACCCAGAAACAAGACTCAGCTAGTGGGTCTCAAAGAAGTGACCCTCAAAAACCCGAGGAGAGTTTCTTTAATAACCTGTCAAAAGCTGCGATTGATGTAGATGGTCCCACAAACTTGGATAAGGGGATCTGGGTTAGAAACAACAATAGATCTGCCATAGTCGAAGATGAGAAGACAAGAACATTGTTTGAAGAGATCAGCCACCAAAAGAAGCGTGAGAGAGAAGCTGATTTACATGACAAGACAAGATCATCACACATTTCGATAAACACGGACGATGGCTCAACTGCTGACAATGAAGATGTTGCGGATTCTGAAGTCGAGGGTTCAACATCCCGACTAATTTCACATCCGGGTCGTGGATCATCTGAGGTTCAGAAGGAACTCTACGGTGTTACCGATTCAAGTGTGGAAGACTCACAAGGGCAAAAAAGGTATAAAGTTTTCTCGGAAAAGGAATTGAAGCTTGGCAACATGTCCTACGGTTCTACATTTCCAGCCCAATCAGTAAACATGGTGAATTTGCCTTACTCGTTACCGATGAAGGACTCTAATTTTGCTGGTGGTCCGACCACATCAGGCTATCAATTACCTGGCATGATGCAAGTGATGGCTGCAGCAACAAGTGAGCGCCCGGGTACTCAGCCTGTGGGGCCCGGAAACATACCATTGATGTTTGGCTATTCTCCTGTTCAGCTTCCCATGTTGGAGAAGGATAACTCCTGGGGTTCGGTTTCTCTTCCTCAACAAAACCACCCATCTTTTGCTGGCCGGGGTCCACCAAATTCAGGTAGACAAAATCCCAAGATCACCATTTTCTCTCTTTTATACCCATCCTTAACCATTGTGTGGGCATATCTATGATATCTGACAGAAGGATATATAGTTGACAATATGCCATGCACTGCTTTTTTCCTTCTCTCGCATGCCACACGCTCCTCTTGACGCTTCACCTGGCAAAGGTGTAATTTTGATCATTTTAGTAAATCTTTTTGAAGCCATAGGGACCTGGGGCGTACTTCAGATTTTGTTTTTTGTTTTATGTGGGAGCCTGCTTGGGTGAAATAATCAGTTTTTGAATATGAGATTTTTTTAAAAAAGCTACTAGTTGGAGCTCGTTTTTTCGGAAAGACTTGTGCGTAACAATTTTATATTTAAACTATCATAAATCAATGTTTGTCGTGTGTAATATAATAACTGTATATGGTTATGACTAGGGGTGTATACGAGCCGAGCCTGCTTGCGAGCTTTCTCACGAGCTCAAACGAGCCAAGCTTTCAAGTGTTCACGAGCTTTCTCGCGAGCTTTTAACAAGCTTTTTCGCGTGCCCTTTTAAACCATATAGTTTAATAATAAAATAATCATTTACCAAGCCTATTTACGATATTTGTCATATTTTCTCTAAAATGATATAGTTTTATAATAAATATGTATAAAAAAGTCACTATACTAGCTCTTTGTCAAACCTATTAGCGAGCTTTTTCACGAGTCTGCTCACGAGCCTTAATCGATCGCGTTCACGAGCTCAAATGAGCTACCCTAGCCTAGCCTTTATCGAGCCGAGCATTGAGCCCTTGTTGAGCGGCTCAACTCATTTACACCCCTAGTTATGACACTCACATGTAAACTGTTTACGATTTAAGAGCATAGATTTTCATCATTTAACCTAGTAATTGTTTGCAAGTGTTTACCTTTTTTGGAACACATTGTTTGCTGTTACTTGCGTGTTTGTGGTCTGTCTTAAATGGACTTTATTATTTCAAACACCATAGCCTTTCCTTACCCTTGCTGTATGGATGTTTCTATATGCCAGTGATACCACACAAGTCATCTGAAGTTCCACCACAGTACGACGGAAGGGCATTAGAACGGGCCAAAGTCGATGGAAAACAACATGCCACCCAAGAAGGTTCCTCTTCTCAGATCAACGATGGTGCAAATGGTGGCAGTATAATCTTCCGGGCAAGAGAGTCATCTGATCAACCAAAAGCAGAAGTTTCCCCTTCTGAATATCCAGCTATAAGGCCCGGTGTTGCGCCAGACCTGAAATTTGGGGGATGTGGGTCCTACCCAAATCTACCATGGGTTTCCACTACCGGCCCAAATGGTAGGACAATTTCCGGTGTTACTTACAGATTTAGTGCTACCCAGATAAGGATTGTTTGTGCTTGTCATGGGTCCCACATGTCTACTGAAGAGTTTGTTCGGCACGCTAGTGAAGAGCAATCTAATCAAGAAACGGGCAATGGTTTAGCGTCGCATCCAAGTAACAATCCGGCTGCCTCGGCTCAAAGCTGATTCATTAGTTCTCTGTTCAACTTGGCCCAAATAAGTAATGACATCTGATTACTTTGCTTGTCTCTCCACACATTCTTAGTTTTCTTTTAATCAGTTGTCTTAGTTGCTGCAATTCAGATATTGGGGGTGTATTGTAATAATCTGACTGCATCTTTGCTTTATCAGGTAGATAAGCAGTTTCTTTTGCAACATTAGCTGTCCATGATTTGTCTTCTCATTATGGATATGAAAGAAGATAGTGTTGGCTTTTAAATTCCTGCATCTTTGAAGTAGTTTTATGGGTTTTTTCATCTAGTTTGTTAAATAGAATTTGGTCCATAGATTTCTGTTCCTTGGCCAATTTTACTGCAGATAACAACTTCCTTCTACCATGGAAAATATACTATTACTTAACCCTGCTGCAACATGGCTAGCATACAGTTCATTTTATATATACATGTGTTTATATATAATTATGTGACATCAAAACTCTTTTTGCCTCTTGAAGACAGAAACTTTCAGAAGGGTGTTCCTGACAGAAAATTTCCCCATAAGCCTTGTTTTTCTGTAAATGGTACTCCATGGTTTCCTAAAATTTCAAATTTCTGAGTCCATTGTAAAAGGAACATGTTTTGAGTCTAACTTTTTTTATTTTTCCTCCCAGAATTCTAACCCTACCCAATCTCAGAAGTTAACTAAACTGATTGTTTTGTTCTTTTCATGTGATGACTTTATAGGACAAATCTACGGAGTTCACTTGGGTACCCAATGGTGGTTTTGTTGTATATACAACATACCACTAAGACACTTGTCAACCATTGATTGGAGGATAAGTGTACAAAAGTCAAATGGTGATGGGTATTTAATGCTTCTTGACATGCATTAAATGGGGGCAACCGGTTATCACAGGTTGGTCATGTACTACACAATGTGTTTGTTCCTTGACCACAGATTATTGTTCCGTGGTCTTAAATGTTTGTTCCATCATCATCATAAGTTGTTTCATGACCATAAATGTTTGTTCCAAAAATTGTATGCTCTCTTAGATTCTGAAACAAATATTTTACGATTATGAAACAATCATATATGGTTATGGAACAAAATTTTGAATTAAGAACTTACTTCTGAAACTTTGTTTCTTCATTTTCATAAGTTGTTTCGTGACCATAAAAGTTTGTTAAAAAAATTGTAGGTTCTGTTACATTGTGAAACAAATATTTTATGATTACGAAACAATTATAGATGGTTATGGAACAGAATTTGTAAGAAAGAACTTACTTCTGAAATATTGTTTCTTCATCATCATAGATTGTTTCATGACCACAAATGTTTGTTCCAAAAATTGTAGGTTCAGTTAGATTCAGAAACAAATATTTTAAGATTACGAAACAATCATATATGGTTATGGAACAAAATTTTGAATTAAGAGCCTACTTCGTTTCTTCATTCTCATAAGTTGTTTCGTGACAATAAAGTTTATTCAAAAAATTGGAGGTTTTGTTAGATTCTGAAACAAATATTTAATGATTACAAACAATCATATATGGTTATGGAACAAAATTTTGAATTAAGAACTTACTTCTAAAACTTTGTTTATTCATCTTCATAAGTTGTTTCATGACCACAAACGTTTGTTCCAAAAAATTTAGGTTCTGTTAGATTCTGAAATAAATATTTTATGATTATGAAACAATCATATATGGTTATGGAACAAAATTTTGAATTAAGAACTTACTTCTGAAACTTTATTTCTTCATCACCATAAGTTGTTTGGTGACCATAAAAGTTTGTTAAAAAATTGTGGGTTCTGTTACATTATGAAGCAAATATTATATGATGACGAAACAATCATATATGGTTATGAAACAAATTTGTAAATCTGAGCTTACTCCTGAAACGTTGTTCCATCATCATCATAAGTAATTTCATGACCTTAAATGTTTATTCCAAAAATGTAGGTTCTGTTAGATTCAGAAACAAATATTTACGATTACGAAACAATCATATATGGTTATGGAACAAAATTTTGAATTACGAACTTACTTCTGAAACTTTGTTTCTTCATCACCAGAAGTTGTTTCATGACCATAAAAGTTTGTTCCAAAAATTGTAGGTTCTGTTAGATTCTGAAACAAATATTTCATGATTACGAAACAATCATTTATGGTTATGAAACAAATTTGTAAGTTTGGAACTTACTTCTAAAACTTTGTTCCATCATCATCATAAGTTGTTTCTGACCATAAATGTTTGTTCCAAAAATTGTAGGTTATCTTAGATTCTGAAACAAATATTTTATGATTATGAAACAATTATATATGGTTATGGAACAAAATTTTGAATTAAGAACTTACTTCTGAAACTTTGATTCTTCATCATTATAAGTTGTTTCGTGACCATAAAAGTTTGTTAAAAAAATTGTAGGTTCTGTTAGATTTTGAAACAAATATTTTATGATTTCGAAACAATCATTTATGATTATGAAACAAAATTTCTGAATATTTGTTTCTTCGTCATCATAAGTAGTTCTCGGACAATAAACGTTTGTTCTATAAATTGTAGGTTCTCTTAGATTCTGAAACAAATATTTTATGATTATGAAACAAATATTTATGGTTATGAAACAAAATTTTAAATTCAGAACTTACTTATGAAAATTTGTTTCTTCATCATCATAAGTTGTTCTAGGACCATAAACGTTTGTTCCATAAATTGTAGGTTCTCTTAGATTCTGAAATTAACAAATATTTTATGATTATGAAACAAATATTTATGGTCATGAAACAAAATTTTAAATTCAGAACTTACTTCTGAAAATTTGTTTCTTCATCATCATAAGTTGTTCCCGGACCATAAACGTTTGTTTCAAAATTTGTAGGTTCCCTTAGATTCTGAAACAAATATTTTAGGATTATGAAACAAATATTTTTGTTATGAAATAAAATTTTAAATTTCGAACATACTTCTAAAAATTTGTTTCTTCATCATCATAAGTTGTTCCCTGACCATAAACGTTCGTTCCAAAAATTGTAGGTTCTCTTAGATTCTAAAACATATATTTCACGATTATGAAACGATCATTTATGATTATGGAACAAAATTTCAACTACATGAAATTTCTTATTTCTAGGGGACAATTGCGGGTGGTTCATGTTCCAAAGGCAAGGGTGTGTATGTTGATTTAACGAATGATGAGGACTTCGATATTAGTGGTGGAATCTATACAACTACAGATGAAGAAATAGAAAACTCATTGGGTGGGTTTCAATGCTCCATAGGCGGAGTTGCAAACAACATTGGTGCAACGAGTAACACTAATAACACAGAAGACTCATTTGGTGGGTTTCATTGCTCTGTAGGTGGAGTTGAACACAACATTGGTGCAACGAGTAACACTAATAACACAGAAGACTCATTTGGTTGGTTTCATTACTCTGTAGGTGGAGTTGAAAACAACATTGGTATTGTTCTAAAGCGGGTTTCAGACAACAATATCATTTACAGAGGCAAAGACAGACTGAGAGAGCCACGGGTACTTACTAGAGTTGGATGTACTGCCACACTCCGTATCCGATTGATGAAGAATGGGTCAGAATATGAGGTGGTAGATTTTGTTAAAAATCATAATCATTCTCTAGTAGCAGTGCCTTGCGTGCCCTTCCTGTGGTTATATCGCAAAGTAAATTCTCTCGATAAAGCGCAAGTGAGTTCGATGCGTGCCGTTGGAATCAAACCAAGCAAGATTATGGACATAATGGTATGCTAGTCGGGCGGGTATGAAAATGTTGGTTTCCCCAAAAGGACCTATACAATCATGTTAACGTTGCACGAAAGGAAGAGTTAGTGATGGTGATGCCGATGCCACTTTGTGTTTGTTATGTGCTTTCAAAGACAAGGTTCCATCCTTCTTTTACAAGTACAATGTCGATGATGAAGGTTGCTTGTCCAAATTATTTTGGAGCGATGGAAGATAGCAATTGGAACACGTAACAGATGGAGACAAGGCGATGCGCAGAGTAATTCAGCAGATTCTCCCTTTATCACACCATCATTTATGTCAATGGCATATACAACGAAATGCTGTGACAAATATACATATCCAAGGCTTTGCTTTGAGATTCAACCACTGCATGACAAATAGGTGTTCACCAGAGGACTTTGAAACGGCATGGATGGCGTTACTCGATGATTCAACTTCACAACAATAGATGGATGATGGGCATGTATGAAGCACGTTCAATTTGGGCGGAGGCGTTTTTGAAAGAACATTTCTTCGTATATATGACAACCACGAGAGTAAAATGCGTCTTTATGAGTTTGTGAGAATTTACGAGAAAGCGTTAGATCGGCATCATAACAATGAGGCAAAGGCGCACAAGGACACAGATCAAACAAAGCCCGTTTTGACAACAACTTTGCATCACCTAGAGAGACATGCTGCTGAGGATTCTAGGGTTGGGTTAAATAAAATTTTTGTTGTGGAGAGGATTCTATGGTTAGGTTATATAATTTTTTACTTATCAAAGTACGCATGTCCAATAGTGAGATTTAACGTGTTGTACTATCCCGAGGAGAGCAAATTTGAATGTTCGTGTTTACTTTTTGATGGGATGGGGATACCCTGCCGCCATATGACTATAGTAATGAAAGTTGAGCACATGCTGAAAATCCCCAAAAGTTGCATCTTGCAACGATGGCTAAAAACGGACAATAGTTCTATCGAATCCTCGTGCCTTAGACTACCAGAAGCTGAAACACAGACGGCGCGCCTCACTGTTCTTAAGTCTAGTTGTAATAAGATGTCGTATTTTGCGTCCCTCACTATTGATAATATCTATACAAAGCTATGGTCAAATAGCTATCTCTCAAGCTCCCAAAAATTATGTGGACAACATGTCCTAATATAAAACTAACAAAAACTAAACCTCCAGATCCTGACTCAAAAGTCGTCAGCATCTGATCCTACTGCTGGTGCCTCATCCTCTGGTGCAATGTCCATCTCTACAGGTGGATCGGCTTCCACTGGCGCAGCAAGTCCTCCAACTACTACTGCTATCTTCTCAGGCTCTGCTAATGTAGTCCTATCAGCAGTCCATCTGGCTGTACAACAATCGCTGTTACCCACTCAACTGCCATATTGGCAATGGCTGCCATATGTAGTATAGGTCCTGCTGGTAGCTCAGGCATAATAGGTATCTTTGGTATGACTACTCCCTCCCTTAGGAACATCCTCTACTGCTATCTCCTCAGGCTCCATTACAACATCTTCCATACCCTTATCTCTTACTACCCCTATATCTTCCTCATCAACTAACTCTGGGTCCTCCTCTAGATCCTCCTCTGGCTCCTCATCATCATCGACGGGCTCAGTGTCCTCTGCGGGATCCTCCTCTGAGTCAGCATCTACTACTTTTAAGAACTCTTACTATTCACCATTTTTAAGAACTCTTGCAAGCACCATACATCGCTCTCATATAATGACTAGTCTATGGACGCACCAATACTCTTGTTCACCGCTTCTTAAGAACTCTTACTGTTCACCGCTTTTAAGAACGCTTATGAGTATCGTCTGTTCATAATCCATATGTATTGGTACTCTTGTTCACCACATTATGCTTTTAAGAACTCTTGCGAGTACTCTTGTTCACCGCTTTTAAGAACGCCTCCAACGGCTTCTTCCCTCTCCTCAGTAGCTTAGTTATGATGTTTTCCCTGTTTTGGACATTTTGATAATAACCCAAACACCCCCTAGCACCTCTGGCCATTCACTGTCTAGAACTGCTAGAGATGACGATGTTCGAGCGATCGAACCAAGTTCAATCGATCGAATTGCATGTTTCTTAATCGATCGAAATGACTTCAATCGATCGAGACCACTTTCACTTCAAGCGATCGAGCACACTTCGAGCGATCGAACTTCACTTTTCTCAATCGATCGAGGCGACTTCAATTGATCGAACCCAACAGAACATGGATGCTTCCTTTCAGTTTCTAATTCATAATACTTAGTTGAATAAATCGATGTTCCATGTTTCTATTATGCGATATAAAAATTTTGGCCATGGAACAAACATTTGAGATGAATGAACTAGACTTGCATACCTAAGGAACAAAACTTAGAAATCCCGGATAAAATTTAGTGACTATGGAACAAAACTTTTTGGTCATGAAACAAATATTTAGGATGAAGGAACAAAACTTGATGATCATAAAACAAAATTTTATGGTCATGGAACACATATTTATGATGAAGGAATTAGACTTGCTTACCTTAGAAACAAAACTTAAAAATTTGGAACAAAAGTTTATGGTCATAGAACAAATATGTTATGATGAAAAAACAAAACTTTCTTGTCATGGAACAAATATTTAATATGAATGAACAAAACTTAATGATCATGTAACAAAACTTAGTGACTATGGAACAAAACTTTCTGGTAGTGAAACAAATATGTCTAATGAATGAACAAAATTTAGTGATCACGGAGCAAAACTTTCTGGCCATGGAATAAAAGTTTCTGTTGACAGGACAAATATTTATGATGAATGAACAAAACTTAATGATCATGAAATAAATATTTCTGTTCCTAGAGCAAACATTATGATAATGGAACGAATATTAATGATGAAGGAACTTAAGACTTAGCCATCATAGAACAAAAGTTCATGTTGAAAGAACAAAACTTTGTTATCATACAACAAAAATTTACGTTGAAGGAATAAGACTTAAAAAACATGGAACAAAAGTTTTCTGGTGTGTTTGATAATATTAATAAGATAATAATGATAGAAATAACAGAACTTTTTATGTCAGTTTTCAGCAAACTAGTGGGGATCAATGCAATGCCATGAATGATCTTTCCTTGCCATTTTTAATCCTCAAAGATCTTGTAGTCGATATTATTACTGAAAATTCCCGTGTGATCCTTAATATCACATATGTAAATGTCGTTATGAAAATCGTCACCAGCTATAGGAGTCAAGCTTTCCAAAATACCCACGACAAGATCTGCCAGCGAAGGGCCATTTTGGGGTTTTAATGTCTGGTTGGAATTCCACTATTCCATGTCTAGGTACCTACAGTTGACAACTTTCAACCAAAGGTTTTTCCGGAATGTATCGTCTTTGGTGGGCTCTTGTAAGGCCCTTCGGATATATTAATCATGATAATTACAGGTTATTGTAACCTTGAGTATCTTGATGGGTTTTACCAATACCACATCGGTACGGTAGTCACATCAAGTTTAAAATCCACTATATATAGGGCATAAGGAAGATGGAGCGTTATCGGTCTATGAAAGAGTTGTCACGTGATGGAACAAACATTTATGATGAAGGAACATAATTAATTTACCATAAAACAAATGTTTGGGATAAAGGAAACTAAGTGATGATGGAATAAAAGTTTTGGTCATAGAACAAATATTTAAGATGAAGGAAGTAGACTTGTATACCTTAGCTAGGGACAAAACTTCAAAATCTTGGACAAAATTTAGTGACCATAGAACAAAACTTTCTAGTCATAAAGAAAATATTTAGTATGAATGAACAAAACTTCGTAATCATGGAACAAACTTTAAGGTCATGGAACAAATATTTTATGATGAAAAAACAAAACTTTCTTGTCATAAAACAAATATTTATGATGAAGGAACAAAACTTAAAGATCATGTACCAAAACTTAGTGACTATGGAACAAAGATTTTCGATTGTGAAACAAATATTTATGATGAATGAACAAAACTTAGTGATCACGGAACAAAACTTTCTAGTCATAAAACAAGGTTTTTGTTCACAAAATAAATATTTATGATGAATGAACAAAACTTAATGATCATGGAATAAATGCTCTTTAGTCCGAATATTCACATTCACTCGGGCATGTCTAGCATTTTTTACCAAACCTCCCAAACAATCGGTCATGTAAAAAAATACACATTTTGGGTGCAAACAACTTTTAAATAGTTATTTTGTTTTTGAGTTTACTTATGTTTTCAATGTTGTAAACTTGCACCAAAATATTGTGATGATTGCTCCCAACGTGTGAAGATTTGCTCCCAACCTTCTGAAGAGTTGCACCTGACATTGAAACGAGCTGCTCCCTGCATTTTGAAGAGTTGCTCCCAACGTTACAAAGAGTTACTCCCAATATTATAAAGAGCTAATCCCAAACGTCATTTAAATTTGACAATTTTCTATTTTTACAAAAAACAAAAGTTGATAATTTTTTTAATTTTGAAAAAGTAAGAGACTGACTTTTAAATTCTATATATATAAAGTAGTCTGGAAGTTAATTGTCCCCCTTTTTCAGAAAATACGTTTGCTCGCCCAATTTTAGGTGCATCAATGCTCACCCAAGCCTCCCATTGGTCAGTGCAGTGGGACCCATGATTTAATTAATGGTGTTTAATCCTGGATCCCACTGCATTGACCAATGAAATGCTTGGGTGAGCATTGGTGCACCAAAAATTAGATGAGCAAAAAGCTTTACCTTTTTCATATCCCATTTTTTTTGGCTAAACGATGTTCCCAATATATACTATGGGCCCACATAATTTTCATTGGAGGGTTTTGTAGTGGCACACTATTATTGAAGGTAGTCCCATTATTATTTTCTTATGTCCATAAAAAAAATTAATAAATAAAGTAAATTTGGTCTCATTGCGACATGTGTTGAGAACCACGTTTGAAACAATTGGACTAAAATATCACATATACTTAAAAAAAATTAAGCGCTCACCAAACTAGGTTCCTACAAGAATCAAATAAAAATTAAAATTGAACTAAACTTTTGGCCTTTCCCAAACAGACCCTAAAAGTCATGTTTGGGAACCCACATATATTGACTAGCCATAAAAGTAAAGGGGTTAGGCAACCTGCTAAAGAGGTAAGGGGTGGGGTTGGGAGTAGTTTTGGGACAAAACCACATTGGTTTTGTTTTAAAAGTGACTTGGTTAGGTGGAAGTCTAGGATCTCTTGAAGGTATGATCCAACGGTTGTGGGGGATTTTGTTGTACATACAACAAAACTACTTTGGGGTACCGAAGTCATCGCCCAAATCTACTATCTACTGGCATCTACTAACATCTACTAACTTTACTAACATCTATTAATCTATTATTAATTATTAATTAACACTAGGTGGAATCTGGCATGTGCTGAAATAAATTAAAATAATATTTTAGTTCTCAGATACTTTGCCGCTTATAACAACTTTTCATTTTATTTATAAAAAAAAAAGCCACATCTTTATTGCGTAGTATAATTATCAAACTATTTGGAAATCAAAATTTCAAATCAAATTTGAGTCATTGATATTGACTCAAATTAATACATAAGATAAAGACAATAATACACTACTAAAGGGGAAAAAATAAAAATTACAACGCATAATAGTAGTCAAACTTAAAAAGTGAAATAAGATAACACGGGAAAGATAATATGTCATTAGTTTATTAAGTCATTGCATGATTAAATAGAAGACTAAAGGTGATTCAGTAAAAAAAATTCTTAATTATATGTCATTAATACAATTACAAAAATATTTTATTTTACTTCATAGTTACTCTTGATTTTTAATCAAAATCCTCTATATATTTTCATGCCACATGCTTTTGTAAGCATCTGTTTGTGACCTTTTGTGTCCCTAACATTATTTCTCCTTACAACATATGGTTATGTCATGTGGTATCCCATAAATAGGATATTGTATGACACGTGTATAGAATTTTCTCGAACCAAACCTTAACAATTAATCTATTTGAGTCGTTAACAATACCTGATCATAAATTTAAAATGATTTTTGGTCAAAATTTTATTCTATGTTATCTACTATACAATTTTAAAATTAATAAGATGTCTCGAGAGAACAAACAGTTAAATTTGGTTCTCAAATACTTTGATAGTTGTGTCATTTAGAGCATCTTTTCACAAGAATTAAATGGCCATTATTGTAGTTGAATGTATTGCAACTGTTAAAACATTTGTAAATAAAAATTTGGATCAAATTTGGGAGTCATTGAATCTAAGTAAATGAACGAGATTAAAATAATAATAATAAACAATCAAAATGAAACCAAAGAAAAATGTTACCAAAAAATATAAGGCTGGCGATAAAGGCACATTCTCTTTTAAATTAGGGCACCTAATTTTAAGTTAAAAATCAATTTTTTTTTTTTACCTTTTTACTTTAATTAGTTAAGGCACCTCACTTATTTTACTATATATTATCATATGTATCTCTCTCCTTATTTACTCCAAATCCTAGACTACTTCTAATTTCTAACTTTGATATAACTCATTCCACAAATATACTATAAAGAACTATATATGTTTTCGATCTATTGGTTTGCGTCAATGTTATTAATAGCACAACAATACAATATGATTCAGCCCCTAATTTCGTTGAACATGTTCTCATCTCTTCAATGTCGTCAACATGAAAGGTGTTATAGCCCGTATTTCTTCCTTTGCTCAAAATGAGATTCCAACAGCACTACATGATTTGAAGCCTATTAACTGATCGTAAGACTTCAAGCAAAAAAAAAAAAAAAGATCGTAAGTTTTTATTCCTTTTTTTTTTTTTTTGACAAACAAAGAGAAGTGGTGAAGCCTATTAACTGATCGTAAGTTTTCATTCATTTTTTTTTTTTGAGAAACAAAGAGAAGTGGGGAAGCCTATTAAGTTATTAAGTGATTGTAAGTTTTTATTCCTTTTTTTTTTTTTTTGAGAAACAAAGAGAAGTGGTTTGATGAAGAGTCAACATAATTGTCTACAAAAATAATTAATTTATTTGCATCCTGATCACCCACCACCACTTCCCTTTATGTGTTTGATAGCAAATTGTTGAATTGTTGCCATGGTTCTAATTATTATATTTAATTGTTGAAAAAAAACAAGAATTTATTATTCTTGTTTTTTGAATATCTTTTAATTTGATAATATTTATACAAATATATAATACCTAATTATGAGTGTTGCGCTTGTTATTTTTCAGGATATGCCGATACAAAACTCTCGAATAGAAGATGTTGACAATTATTTGGTACATTTACCAAATATAGTGGAAGACCAACGTGCAGATGTCGATGTAACTCCATTTTTTTCCATTGATACAGTGAATATTTTACCCTTTTTAATACAATAATAATTAAATTTAAATTATTATTACATTGTCTTATATATATATACTAGGTATTGCCCGTGGCTAAAGCCACTACCGAAAAAATGCATTCATGTAATATGCTTAGAAAAACAAACACATTCCTGTAATATTGCAATAAAATCAATTCTAATATATCCATGTGCAAAAAAATAAAATAAAATTACAACTGCGTTTGGTAACAACTTCTAAAGTAATGATCCTTTAGAGCATGTGCAATTTCATTGAAAAACTAATACGACAATAACGACAAAGTGGAAAAGTCTAGTATTCCAAATATAAATACGACAATAACGACAAATTAAAAACTGGATGATTGGCATTTTTTGAATGATCCTTTGCGTCCTTTAGGGGTCCACCAACCATGCATTTTCTTCATCATATAACAAAACTGCTTTGTGTCCAAATGAAGACACCTTCCCATTTGGGGAACATGCACAGCGAGCTGATAATTAATGGATCAAAAAGACATTAGTACTAAAAACGCAAACTGCTACTAAAAATAAATTTTATATAATTAATTTAATTTACCTCACTATTTCCCTGCCATCTGAATAGCCTCGGTTTGTCTATCCATGTAGATTCCCTACACAGTCTGTCCCAAACCTACAAATATTCACACGTAAGTAAAGTGAAGTCGTTTATCAAGCGCTTGGTGATTTATGAAATTTATAAATAATTTTACCTTTATGATATAGATAGAAATGTCGGTAAGAATAAGACTATAACAACACCTCTGGATAAACAATATTCGATGTAGTATTTAATCCATCTTCCGGAAGAAGGACACTTATACGTGCAGAATTTGTACATCTGGATAGCGCAACATATAGTTGTCCATGACTAAATACCGGGGATCGCAAATCAACCCCAACATACTTCACAGATTGTCCTTGAGATTTATTGATCGTCATGGCATATGCTAATCGGATTGGGAATTGCCTTCTTGTCATTGTAAAAGGCAATTCCGAAGATGATGGAGTTAAAGATATTCTTGGAATAAAGACCAAATGTCCAGATTTATCTCCTGTTAGAATCCGAGCTTCAATTATACGTGATGCACACCTGACAACCATCAACCGTGTTCCGTTACAAAGTCCATCCTTTGGAGCAATGTTTCTCAACAACATTATTGGGCATCCTACTTTCAAGTCCAACTTAAACGGTGGTAACCCAGTTGGATCCAATGAGTTTATTACTCATTCGGATATCTGTTTGTAATGCTACGGTCAACCTCATCTTCTTCAGACATTTTGTCAGCGGCGAGATACGAAACTATTTCTCCTGGAAAAAGATTCAATGCGGCAGTATTAATAGCACTGACGTCGTCATTTCTCGCCGAAAGAATCGTGCGTTCAGTTAGAAAGGTTGGGGTCACCGTACTCGCGACATTCAACTCCGGATAAATGGTGGATAATAGTTCATTTAGGTTCCGACACTTGCGTATTGTTGATGGAAGTTGTATGAATTCTTCTGGATTGGACCCAATCTAATAAAAAATTTCATTTTGTTTGATTAAATTAAATGATAAATTAAAGTTTCATCAATATAATAATTTAACGGGAAGAAATATTACCTCGATCAAGAATTTTGCATAATCAGCATTTGCATGGTTGGTGCTATTCAGACGCATATTCACATTCAAAGTCAATATGTGTATATTCTTCCAAAGATCAGACCGTCTTAACGATGCAGCCACAATTTGTTCACGAAGTCCTCTTGGTATAACCGGTAAGATTTGTCGAAAGTCTCCACCAAGCACAACGGTGATTCCCCCAAATGACTTTTCATTCCCACAAATATCTTGCAATGTTCGATCAACAGCTTCTACGCAATATCTATGTTGCATTGGAACTTCATCCCAGATTATTAACTTTGTTTCTCTAAACAACTCTGCCTGAGCCGATTGCTTTGAAAACCCACAAATTGAGTTTTCTAACACATCCAATGGAATGCTAAATGTAGAATGTGCAGTGCGACCTCCCACCAATAACAGAGATGCAATACCCGACGAAGCCACTGTAACAACAATATGGCCAAGGCTACGACATTTAGCTGCAACTGTGTTGTACAAAAATGTCTTCCCTGTTCCAGTACCCCCATTCAAGAAGAAAGCAGTTCCTTTATTTTCGTTTATTGAAGAAGTGATTGCATTATACGCGCTACGTTGTGCAGTATTAAGTCGATGAACATTAACTTCTGGATCCGTTTGTAGCACATCACTCTGGAGTTGTCGATGTTCCCATATCAATCGGTTTCCAACTACCGTATTCCAATTTTCTGCCGGTTGTGGCATGGGCGGAAAGTCCATTAAACTTTTGCCAGATTCCTGTAACAACTGATTAAGAAGATACAACCCGTAATCTTCAACTTGAGCATCAGTTGGATCAAGAATGCCAAACGATGTACGAAGCTTGTGTGCAAGATCATCACAAATAGATACTGAGAATTTATTCCATAACTCGTGCGGTTGTAATGGATGACATTGCGTTAGAATGACACAGAATAATCTTCTCAATTGGTACCCGGTATTCATAATTACAGCCTCCTGAAGACATTGTATCCATTCCTCATCGTCCTCTAATAGTCCTCTTGCAACACATGCTGATTTGAATGTGTCGTACAAAACATTGTTGACCGTACGTAAGCACTCAAATGAAGTTGGTCCTCTGACAACAGTTAGCAACAACCGCAGATAAAACCTCTCTCCTGAATTTGGCAAGCAAAGTACATTCGTCCAATCGCGTAGCCTCTTTTCCTTGGAGTCCATATACGTTCTTTCTCATGCCAAACAAAGTATTGCGGGAATTCTTGGTAAGTGAAGGCGCGTGCTGCTACATTAGAAGCACAATATGCAAAAAAGGCAGTTAGTTTTGACGATTGATGCTCAGATCTAGAAATGATCGATTCCATTGATTCATCCGGATTGAAAACAACACGATGCATTCCAGGTAAATGGACATCCAAACGTACTACTGTCGGAACTTCTTCATGCATAGGATTACCAAATATTCGCCAAGCAGCTTCCGGCGGTCCAATATACCTCGCGTCTAAGTATTGTTGGATCTCATCTGCACCACCTAATACCATTGTTGCACGATCATGTCCTTTATAAATGTACTTGTGGATATATTTCACGCATCTTATTCCCGCACAAACTTCCACATTAATATGACAATTAAACATTTTAGAGAGATATGCATTGTATGGTACGACATCTCGATTATCAACATCATGTCCATTCACATTATATGTTCGCCCATTATCGCGACGACGATAAATAGGATATCCATCTTGGTCCATAGTCGTTCCTTCGGAAAAGACTCGAGGGTATTTCTTAGTGCATCTACCATTCTCCATACATGGTGCTCGAGGATTTCGAGGACCACATGGTCCATGTACCATACAACGCTTGACAGTTTGAAACAGTACAGGGTCATTGGCAGGATCGGGAAATTCTGCGCATACAGCTTGGTCTACCTGAGCACATGTTCTAATTTTGTCTGGACCTTGAAGAAATAGAAGAAGGTGCATATGTGGTAACCCACGCTTTTGAAACTCAATTGTAAAAACATGTGCAACTTTGTTACCGAACACTTTCTTTTTTTCAATCTCTTTCATCAAACGGTCTCTTTTCAACTCAAAAACACGGGCCACTAAATCTGGACGATCTGTGGATGTTTGATGCGGTAACAAAGCTGTGGTAATTTCAGGCCAACTGGGATTTGCTGTCATAGTGAGAAAAATATCTGGGTGTTGGTTGTAACGCGTGATTGCCATTGAATCTTGGAAGATTTCAAACATATGCCTTGCACTACCAGTGAATGACGATGGCAAAATCATCCGTTTACCAACTTGATCGGGACTCAATCCATCTGCAGCAACATCTGTGAGACCATGGTAAAGTTCTGCACGAAGTTTTACTTGGTGAAGCTTGTAATATGTCAAACGATTTTGCTCAGTTGCGGCCCAAGCATCTACCAAAAACTCTTGGAATAGTTTACCCGCTCTCAAAATTGTAGAGTACTCTGTATGACGTTCAAATAATCGATAACTATAAAACTGCATTTGTGTTAGTCGTATAGTTGTATGTCGACTATGTAAGACATCCCATTGTTTCATTTCAGGTTCCCATCCAAGCTCACCATATGGGAAGAGCAAGACATAATGCAATGGCAAATAAGCTGGGTGACATTCATTAATCCGCATAAACTCATTATCTCCTCTAAGATGTAGGATAATATCTCTCATTGCGCTTGTCTCCGTTCCATCGCCCGGTATTACCACTGCAATCTCATCTGTTGCTGGTAGAGTATACCTTCGTGGATCAGTTTTTGACATATAATGAAGATGTGCGGATACATTTTGATCAGCTGGATTTGTTTGATTTAGAATTGCGGAAGCCTGACGAAATTTATCTGGAAAAATATTATATTGCAACAAACAATCCTGGATAGTTTTTAGCACGTCGGCTCTTAAGTGTGGATTTCGACGACTACGCACGTGTAAAGCAGAATCAGGATCATAAATGTACAACTGAGCATATGTTGGATCCTGCCCTGATTGCGGTAGTATAGATCCTGTTCGATGCCGCAACTCCCCATGAATAGTGAATGGTTTGGGACCCCTCCCAGCATTAATTCTTGAATCCATTTTAACACCCAGACTCGTAAAAGCATTAGCTGCATTGTACCCTCTAGTATAACGGCGGAATGAAGTTGATTGAGGGCTTATACCATCATACAATTGTTGAAGTTGTGGAGGGGGTGTCTTAAGAAGAGGAAGGTTGATTTTTCCTTGCAAACAACAGGTTCCAAAAAGAGGATTAATCATAGACGACCTGACTAATTTTTCGTCCATCCAATGCAATGCAGAACAGTAAGGGCATTCTACATCCATCCCACCTAGATAATGTTGTCCCTGACTTATCTGTATCGGAGAACCTTCTAATTCATCATCATTAACATAATCTTCATCCATGCTTAGATTTGTTAGAATTGGCCTACACATTTATTTAATTACATGAATTAAAATAGTAGGATTAATACAATAAATGGCGTATTAGACGGAGTAACAATGCTTACTGAATGTTTTGTGAAGATGATGCCTCTTCAGCAGGTGTTGTGATGCTTTCAGTAAGTTGAACAGCAACAAACTCTTCACTAAGATTTCGCGGAGGGAGGATAGAATGCGAAGATGAGGAAGTTTCAGTAGGTGTTGTAGCATCACTTAGTTCAACTGGGACAAATTCTTCACCAACATTTTGCGGAGAGAGCATGGAATGTAAGTCTCCATGACTTGGTGGTAGATGACCATTTTCCACACTATCATCTACTCTTAGTGGAGTTCTTCCATGAATAGAATTATAAATCTGGTTAGGTGTTTGTGGAAGTGACGTGCAGAGAGACGATGGCAGAAAAGAATTTGCAACATTTGCTCGTTTTGGAGTATTTGGAGGTAATTCTTGAAAATCAGACTCTGATTGAGTCACTTCGCGTCGACGACGACTTGGTGTCACAGAAGGAAAATCAGTTGGTTGGGCTAATTGACGTGTAGAGCACCCTTCATTCCATTCTTGTTCTTGTCGATAGCGTTGGGATAACGAAAGTGTGGAAAGAGAATTACTATTGGGTTCAGTTGGATGTAGTTCTTGCAAAACAGACTCTTCGCATCGACGACCACTCGGTGTCACAGAAGGAAAATCAGTTGGTTGTGCAGAGCAGCCTGTATTCCGTTCACGTTCTCGTCGAGCGCGTTGGGCTAATGTAGCTCTTGATAGAGAATTATCATTAGGTGCCTAAAAAAATTAACTATTAATGTTCAATCTTGAAGTATGAAGATTATTATTATTGTGATTCATGCACTAAATGAATGTTTATTATGTTTCTTCTATTATATTGAGTGTGCATTGTCATTTTTGAATTAATTGGTTAGTGTGATAAAAACATAAATAAAGGTAATTTTGTGGTATTATATGATAATAAGCAATATTGTAAATGAAAGTTAAATTTATTGAATTAAATTATGTTTGTATGTCACAAACATAAATTAAAGTAATTTAGTAAAAGATGTTCGATCTTTGCTTTTGCATTAATTATTTGTAGGTTAGAAACATAAATTAAAGTAATTTAGTACAGGAAAGTTCAATTATATTTATTTTGATTTTAAATAAATGCAACTTTTGTAAAGTTCAATTATATTTATTACTATGGGTTGTTTTTTTAGTTTTTTTTTTTTTTTTTTTCTGTTGAAGTATAATTAAATTGTTATTTTAAAAATAACAATTGCAATTTTGTATTAGAATGTTAAAAATAAAATATAAACAATTGCAATTTTGTAAATGAATGCCCTACTAATTTTGTTTTTCTTGTGTAGTATTATTATTGTGGGTTGTTTTTTCTTTTGAAGTATTATTAAATATTAAATTGTTATTTTGAATTAAGTATTAGTATGTTAAAAATAATATAAACAAAAGCAATTTTGTAAATGAATGTCCTACTATTTTTTTTTCCTTTTGAAGTATTATTATTCTTGCTACTAATTGTAAAATGAATTTGGTACATCAATTTTCAACTTACTCTATTCGTTTGAAGTATAATTTGAATTTGAATTAGAGTTGGTTTTAATTTTTACACAGTAATTCTAGTTTTTACACAGTAATTCTAGAAGAATAAATCAAAATAATCTTACAATTGAAATGCCAACAATCATAAGTTCAATAAGTATACATTATTATAAAACATAAATAGTAACAGTGTAAACTATAAATAAAATCTCATAAAATCATGCCACAGTTACCTTATTTTCCTTCCCTTTTCCTTTTACAGAAGAGCTTGTACTCCCTTTCTCCGTATCGTCCTTTTTTGAGTTTTTCTTTAAGAAAATAAGATTGTGAAAATATAAATATTGATGGGCGATAACCACATTAAAAAAAGAGGAATTAAAAATAGAATTCGTGAGCTAACCTCAGCAATTCGCATAGCATTTAATTCCCTCTCATCACGAAAGTTAATACTAACATTTTTGGTGCGAAGGAATTCAACCTTATATTTTAGACATAAAACAATTTATTAAATACAGCTAAATAATGTAGAATAACAAATTTGTGTTAAATATATATTAACTTACAGTTTCCTCCAACTCTTTCTCAAGCTGTGACAGTTGTTAAAATAAATCAGTATATGAATTATTTTTATTTTTTTTAATTAATATTATATAGATGTACTAAGATTGTTATGTTATACAAATAAAGCAAACTTACTGAAGATTCTTGAGCCTTGAAAATTGTGTATTTAGCCATTGATTAGCTGCAACAGAATTGAACAATATCACCCAACAAAATTTAACTAAAATAGTTGTTTATGGGTAAGACCAAAGAAAAAGAAATAAACTCTTATAAAAATAAACTCACAACTTTCAAGTGGTATTTTAATTCATTTATCACTGATATCAGGGAATTCAAGATAAACGGTGTGACTAAATTAATTTAGTCAAAGTTTAATAATTGTTCTGGGAAAGCCTTTGTAGTTCGTACAATTACAATAATAAAATATCATACCAGATAATAAAAAAAGGCAGAAAATAAAAATGGGAATAATTACACCTGAAAATGGGAATACTTTATTTAGACAGAAGTAAGTTGTGCAAACAATTACACCTGTAATAAAATAAAAAATGGGAATAAACAATCCACATTTAGGATAACATTCTTATTTATTAAAAGTTCCAATAACTACAATCATTAAAAAAAAAAAATAATAAATAAAAAAATAAAAAAATACATCTCAAACCATGTCTATTTATTATTTTGGTTCACCAATGTCTGTTCCACTCTCTTGGTCCACCAATGTTTGTTCCACTCTCTCCACAGCTTTTGTACATAACAAATCGAACTCGACTTCCTTCAACATTTCTTCTAGAGCTTTAAAGTCCTTAAAATCATTTTTCAGAATATTGTGTATTACTTTCTTAGGCCAATCATCTGGAAGCGTGTTTATTATCGCATAGACCAAAATTGCAATATGTGGACGAAATCCTTTTCTCTTAAGTTCATTGTATATGGTTTTCTTTTTCAATAAGTGATCTGTAACCCCTGAAACTAAATCCATTTTTGTTGTCTCAAGCTCTATCCACAATGGGTGGATATCGCGCTCTGCTTCCTCTAATAGGTCTAAAAAGTCATACGAATCATCTGGTTTGTGCCTATTAAGGATATCTGCAATACAATGGTCCCAACATGATGGAAGTGACTCAACTATCTTATTCATCATAAATCTCTCTGAGACAATTCTTCCCGTATTTTGTAAACGAACACATAAAGCAATTACATCTGTCCCATAATCCCTTATGGGAGTGTCTTCCTCAAAAGTCATAGTATCAAGCTCATCTAGTATTTGTTTATGCTGAAGACGCATACTGGTGCGTGGCATTATAGGGGGTCTTATATCCATCTGCATAAATATGTCATTTATCATTCACATAAGTTGAGTACAAAAAAAAAAGTGATGGTGGATTGTGGAAAATTGTGTCTCCACCAAATATGTGACGTGATGCCATATTCTTTAAAACTTAATTTAACAGACTTAAGTCAAAAGTCATTAAACCAAACAACCAAACTCTTCAAATTGGCAATAAGCATATGGGAAAACCCGATCTTTTTGGAATTGAAAATTTGAAGAAAGTAATAAATTTGACAAAAAAGAAAAATAAAAAAATATTGTATACACAATGAACAAAATACACAATGAGTGTTTACACAACAAAAACCAAGCAATGAGTAAGTTTACACAACAACACACAACAAAAATTAATGAAAAGAAAAAATTATATACACAATGAGTCTATTTACAGAATAGTTGAATACAAAAAAAAAATTATATACACAATGAACAAAGCCCATTTGAATTAAGCAAGAATAGTTGTTTCAAGCGATGAAGAAACAAAGAGTAAGGGGTTCTCAACTTACTAATTTGAACTATGACACTAATTTAATGTCAGTGTTATTCTCAACTTTAAAAAAAAAAATCTGAGGTTATGAATGCATACCAAATATGACCAAGAGGCTAGCATAACAATCTGAACCAAAAATATGAGCAAATATGACCGAGAATGTCGTCACAAAATCCTCCTTATAGGTCTTGCTCTTGTTGATCTGAAAAACACAGTAGCCAAAGAAAAGCAGAGTTTGAACCTAGCCCCAATCACTACTAATTCAAAGCATTTAGTCATGGAGCAGAACCTAGATCTTATTGTCATTGAAATCACACATTGTTGGATGCACATACTCCTACTTCATCATGCTCTTATCTCCATTTATTTACCAATATAAAATTAAAATAATACACCATCCAATAGAATTCCAATGAGAGTCTCATAAGTTGAATAGCCAGATGGTTAATATCAATTGACCAATTTGTGAATGTCAAGGCTTGGGGTCAAGGACTCTTATTCGAAAGGCTAGTGTAAGAAGAGAAAAAAGGCTAGTGTTCTGACCAAAATAAAGGAAGGAAAGGCATGTTAGGCTTTTTTAATAAAATAAATAAATAAATAAACTTTGTAAGGGTTAGGGTTTGTCATCCCAATTTTTGGGACACACACTCTACACAAACACTTACAAACACACGCTATATTAAAAAGAAGTCTATAAAATAGAATTGTAAAAAAGAAGTCTATATAAATAACACTCTATACAAAAAAGAAGTCCATATAAAAAAGTTAAACATGCATATAATGATATACACTTTTGTGGCAGCAATTCAAATATAACCTGATAGTTAAACATCAAATACCTTTCACTTCGAGAAATTCATACCTAGCTCTAGAAAACATCAAATGAAGTTGGAAAAAAAAATCATAAACCGGGCCAGAAAATGTTTTTAACAGAAAAGGGGTCAAGGTGCTAAAAAGGAAAAGGAAAAAGGAAAAAAGAAAAGAAAATTGCAAAAGAGGGTCAGTTGTTTTTAACAGAAAAGGGGTTTACCCAACAAAACACAACAAAAATTTAAAAAAAAAAATTTATATACACAATGAGTCTATTTATAGAATAGATGACAAAAAAATTATATACACAATGAACAAAGCCCATTTGAATTAAGCAAGAATAGTTGATTCAAGCGATGAAGTAACAAAGAGTAAGGGGTTATAAACTTACTAATTTAAACTACGGCAATGATTTAATGTCAGTGTTATTCTCAACTTAAAAAAAAAAAAATTGTTAACAAATATGAGGTTATGAATGCATATAGGCTACTATAACAATCTGAACCAAAAATATAAACTACGACACTGAATGTAAGTGGTTCTAAATATAAGGTCTTCTAAATTTCTAATCACAAACTCTAGCAGAACAATGAATAGAAACAAAATTAATAAAAGTTTTGGTTTAGAGAAAGAAGATACATACCTTTTAAACTAAGAATGATATAATATAACATGTTAAACTAAGAAGATACATACCTGTTAAACTAATATATACCAATATATTACATGCATATAATGATATACACTTTTGTGGCAGCAATTCAAATATAACCTGATAGTTAAACATCAAATATCTTTCACTTCGAGAAATTCATACCTAGCTCTAGAAAACATCAAATGAAGTTGAAAAAAAAATCATAAACCGGGCCAGAAAATGTTTTTAACAGAAAAGGGGTGAAGGTGCTAAAAAGGAAAATGAAAAAGGAAAAAAGAAAAGAAAATTGCAAAAGAGGGTCAGTTGTTTTTAACAGAAAAGGGGTTTACCAACAAAACACAACAAAAATTTAAAAAAAAAATTTATATACAAAATGAGTCTATTTATAGAATAGATGACAAAAAAATTATATACACAATGAACAAAGCCCATTTGAATTAAGCAAGAATAGTTGATTCAAGCGATGAAGTAACAAAGAGTAAGGGGTTATAAACTTACTACTTTAAACTACGGCAATGATTTAATGTCAGTGTTATTCTCAACTTTAAAAAAAAAAAAATTGTTAACAAATATGAGGTTATGAATGCATATAGGCTACTATAACAATCTGAACCAAAAATATAAACTACGACACTGAATGTAAGGGGTTCTAAATATAAGGTCTTCTAAATTTCTAATCACAAACTCTAGCAGAACAATGAATAGAAACAAAATTAATAAAAGTTTTGGTTTAGAGAAAGAAGATACATACCTGTTAAACTAAGAACTTAAGAGAAACCTTGAAGAGAGAGAGACAGAGAGAGAGAGAGGGAGAGAGAGGGAGAGAGTTTAATACTTTAGGTTTGAGCACACAATGTTAAATAGGTTTGAGCACACAACTGTTAGAATATATAGAATGAAAGATTTAAATTTAGGAAATCAGATTAAATTTAGGATAGATGAGATTCGGTAAACTTTCAAAGATTTGGAAATCATAGTAATGAAATTTCAAAGAAATCAGAATTAGATTAGAGGTAAATTTTAAAGTTTGGAAATCAGATTAAATTTAGGAAATCAGATTAAATTTAGGATATAATACCAAGATTTGTATTTCAAAGATGAGATTCGGTAAACTTTGAAAGTTTTGGAAATCTGAGTATATGTAGGTTCAATATACTGCTAAATATTTCAAAGATGAGATTCGGTAAACTTTGAAAGTTTTGGAAGTAAATTTCAAAATTTGGAAGGATAAAATTTTGGATAAAATTTGGGGGGAATTAAAATTTCTAAGTGTTTGAAGAAAAATTTCTAAGTGTTTGAAGGTTCTGCGCCGCCAAGTGCCGGATTCTGATGGTTCCAAAACCCACAAAATTTTCGTCCGAATTGGTTCAAAAACCCGCAAAATTAAACCAAAACCCACAAATTAGAATGATTTTAGGAAATCAAATGTTGAAAAGGAAAAAATTTCGGAAACAATACCAAAAAAAAATTTGAGATTAAGTAAACTTTCAAATTTTTTGAGATTATTAGGAAATGGCTATGAAAAACATGAACACATCATGTTTACAGACTGATCTAAAAGTTAAACATGAACAAAATTTCGCCGCATCTGCAACATTAAACCAAAACCCACAAATTAGAATGAATTTAGGAAATCAAAGGTTGAAAAGGGAAAAATTTAGGAAAAAATACCAAAAGAAAAATTTGAGATTAAGTAAACATGAACACATGTTTACAGACTTCCTTTTACAAACTGAGGCAGACCACATGAGCCGGATCTCCATGGAACCGCCGGATCTCAAAATATGAGGCAGACCACATGAGCCGCCGCCGGGTGAGAGAGAGAGAGAGGCTTCAATCGGCGGTGGGAGGCAGACCACATGAGCCGTCGCTTTTGAGTGAGAGAGAGAGAGGCTTCAATCGGCCGGATCTCCATGGCTTTTGAGTGAGAGAGAGAGAGGCTTCAATCGGCGGTGGGAGGCAGACCACATGAACCGCCGCCGGATCTCCATGGCTTTTGAGTGAGAGAGAGAGAGGCTTCAATCGGCGGTCCGGATCTCCATGGATTTTGAGTGAGAGAGAGAGAGGGAGGGAGGCTTCAACCGCCGCCGGATCTCCATGGTTTTTGAGTGAGAGAGAGAGAGGCTTCAATCGGCAGACCTCGGCGGTCGGCGGACCTCGGCGGTCCGGATCTTGAGTGAGAGAGAGAGAGGCTTCAAGTGGGGAGAGAGAGAGAGAGAGGGGTATGGGAATGAGGTCCGGATCTTGAGTGAGAGAGAGAGAGGCTTCAAGTGGGGAGAGAGAGAGAGAGAGAGGGGTATGGGAATGAGAGAAGAGGGCGTGTCTTGTGGGGGGCTGACTGTCAGCAGTGCTGACTGTCTCTGTCTCGAATTATGTGGCACAGTTTAATTGGTGAAAGGGCTGACTGTACACACACTAAAACACCATAAAAAATATGACTGGACACACACTGAGCTCCAATATTATATAGATGTAGGTCTTTGACTCACGATCACAGCTTATCCATTGGGCTCAAGATGTTGGTATTAGATTGAATATGGTTGTCGTAATTACAAACTCTATTGTAGGGCTTATGTTAAAGAAGCCAAAGTGGATCTTGGGTTGCGAAAGGGGTGGTGTCTTCCGCAGTCACCAGAAGAAAAAAATGTTACAAGGAAAAAGCGATGTCAATAAGGATATAAGCAGATGTAAAAGGTCATCGGAGACAAAAAAGTGCAATTGCCCTATTAAGTTGAGAGGAATTCCATATGCACATGATAAATGGAAGGTTGAGGTGATATGTGGTTTGCACAACCATCCACTAGGGGTACGACGATTGGTCATTCTTATGCTGGCAGGTTGAAAGATGATGAGCAAAGAATTGTTGAACACTTGACAAAAAGCGGAGTAAAACCGAAAGAGGGTCTTACAACGCTAAAACAACGAAACAGAGAGAACAAGTCCACTATTTCTACCATTTACAATGCACAGAGGAAATGTAGAAGTGCTGAAACAGAAGGAAGATCTGCAATGCAACAAGTGATGAAGTTATTATTTGAAAATAATTATCTCGAATGGCATAATAGGGATAGCAAGACTGAGGAGGTATTAGATTTATTTTGGGCAAATCCAGAGTCAATAAAGATTGCAAAATGTTTTCCTTCTGTAGTGATGTTGGATTGTACATACAAAACTAATCGGTTCAAGCGCCCACTACTTGAGATTATCGGAGCTACCTCCACAGGTAGAACATTTTGCATTGGGTTTGCATTTTTGATGGCTGAGAAAGAAGAGAATTATACTTGGGCCCTTTACAAGTTAAAGGATGTGTTTGATTCGTCTCGACTACCATCCGTCTTTGTTACAGATAGGGAGCTCGCATTAATAGGTGCTATTCATGTAGTCTTCCCAAGTGCAGTTCATCTATTATGTACTTGGCACATAACAAAGAATGTTACATCACATTGCAAAAAGTCATTTGAAACTAATGCGGACTGGATTATATTTGAGCGTGAGTGGACAAGAATAGTTTATTCAACTACCGAGAAAGAGTATGTTGACCAATGTATTGCATTTGAAAAGAAATGGATGACACATGTACCACATTTCCTCCAATACATTCGAGACACATGGCTACCGTGTAAGGAACAATTTGTTTGTGCTTGGACCAATAAAGTAAAGCACTTTGAAAACACAACAACATCTCGAGTAGAGAGTGCACATTCAAGACTTAAGAAGTACATAGGTTCCTCTCAAGGGAACTTTACATCTTTATGGCATGCACTCCATCGTATGATTGTCGGAGAGATTACAGAAGTAGTGGAGTCATTTGAACATAGTTTGATTCGCTCACAATTTGCCTGCTCTAAGGGACTTAAGAGGGTACATCTCTCATCATGCGTTGGGCTTGATTTTGGAAGAAATTAAGAGGAGCAAAAACATTGGCATTAGTAAGATAACTTGTGGGTGCATTCTTCGTATGACTTATGGTCTCCCATGTGCACATGAAATTGTGGATTTTGGTAGTTTGGGTGAGACTATCCCTTTATTGGCATGCGATCCTCATTGGGCAAAACTCTCTATTGTGCCAAATTTCAAAAATTAGGATGATTTGGATTACGACTTAGAGATTGAAAGGTTAAAGAAACGAGTCCAAGAATGTAACTACGATCAACGCAAAGTTCTATTAAGGAAAATAAGGGAGCTTGCAAACCCAGAGACGACATGGTTGAATGAACCATTTGCTTCAAATGTTTCAAAGGGGCGACCTCGAAAATTGACAAAGAAACAAACAGCAGCAACTCGTAGCTCCAAAAGAGACCCTTCATGGTTTGAGTATAGCAAGACCATCGAAGACATACAATCGGTTAGTAAGCGAAAGAAGCTATCGATGCCCAAGAAACAACCTAACCGAAAGAAGCTATCGTTGATAGATTTAATTGATGAGGACTAGATTGAACAAGTTTTAGCTCTCTTCAATCCAAAAATTAAGGAGTATGTTGTCGATGCATTAGAAAATGTTGCGCCGGATGGTCATTGTGGTTTTAGAGCTTGTGTCGAACTATTAGGTATGAGTAAAGAGGATGGATGGAAGGACATTAGGAATGCTATGTTGCAAGAATTGAGGGAGCACATTGAACTATACACTCATCAATTGGGTGGTGAAAAAAATTACAAGGAATTAGAGGAAAGACTAAATTTTTTTAAGGACTATGGGTGTAAAACAAAGTATTGGATGCACCTGCCGGATATGGGACCATTATTTGCCACCACCTTCAATTGTGTGTTTTGTGTTCTTTCACCCTTACAGTCATGCACATATTTACCTTTGAGAAATGGACCAATAAGTGACCTTCAAATTGTCCCTATTATTTTGTTAGATGAGGTCCACTTCATGAAGGTCTTCCTAAAACAAGATGCGCCGATTCCAAATGTTATGCCAGGGTGGGACAAAATTCGATATGAAGATGCAACAAGATGGGAACAGTTCGTAAAACCCAAGATTGAAGACTGGAAAGCTCGCATTGGTTGTCCATAAGGTACATTTTTTTGTCCTTTCATAGAATGCATATGATGTTATTTGTCTTCCCTTGTAAATTTTAATATTAATTTATTCTTGTTGTTTTGTTTTCCAGTGCCATGAATCAGTTCTATCTTGTACTCTACACAGTTGAGAGAAATGTTAAGAAAAGCAAAAATGGTGATGAGAAGGATCTGAATCTTTGCAAACATGAAGCGATCGCCTCAATATTATTTGTTTTAGCTCTCTAATAATTTATATATATATATATTTTTTTCATTTTATTTTATGTTCTATTCAGTCTTGACTTTTAAGTTAATTCAAGTTATTCAAATACAATAATATTCAGTCTTCGTGCTGGTTCCAAGAGCTGGTGGTGTATTTTTTAATATCATACTATTGTAACATTGTTCAAGTTCTTTAGTGACGAATAATCTTGTCACTGAAAGTAAAAAAAAAAAAATTATCACAAAAGTGTTTGAGGAACTAAAATGACACACTTACGAAACTACAAGGACTAGAATGACACTTTCTGAACTACAGGGACCAAATTGACATAAAGGGCAAACAAAGAGGGTGTTAAGCCTATAATATATGGTAAAATAAGTGAGGTGTCTTTACTAATTATAGTTAAAGATAAAAAAACTAATTTTTAACTTAAAATTAGGTGCCCTAATTAAAAAGTGAATGTGCCTTTATCGCCGGCCAAAATATAATAGTCAAATTGTAAAAGTCAGAGAACACAATACAATGAGAATATATTATTTTTAATTATATTGATGGCATAACAAAACCATTTTTTGAAAATCTAATCGCATTTAATATTCTTTTTAATTGTGTAATGACTTAACTAAACTAACACCACATTCTATTTCCCCATTGAATGGACTTTTACAATTTAACTACTTTCACACTTTTTGCAAATTTTGATTTGTTTTTTTTCCTTTGATTGTGTAATGCCCTAAGTGGTCCACTTGCTACACAACTTGGGCTTAAGCATTTTAAGGGCCAATGTGGTAGCCTGATAGGCCTGTCAAGTTGTTAGAAGTTATTGGGCTAGTGGACCACTTGGGGCGTTACAGATTATTTATTATTGCCTCTCGGGTAATACTATGTTTCCGAAATTTTGTATCCTAAATGTAATCTCCAACACATATGATAGTGGGGCAACCTTTAAGAATGGTGCATTCATTTCAACATACTCCAATGAAATTGTAGTGAGTCCATTGTTACATAATTGAGAATAACATTGTATGCTATTTTAATAATTATTTTCAAATTGTTTCCTTCCCCTTAATTTTAAAAATACTCTTCTCTTAGAGATAATTTCCTTATCCATAATTTAAACACTCTTATTACCTTATATACAATTTTTTATGCACATCCCAGACATCACCTACCTCCACGGCTCCACCCGCAATATACCTTTTTAAATGACCAAAAGATATTAAACAAACTCGGAAATGACAAATTAGGCAATCATTTTTCCCTTTTAATAATTATTTCTAAATTGTTTCCTTCTGTTTAATTTTAAAAGTTGTATTCTCCTATGGAAAATTTCCTTATTCATAATTTAAATACTTTTATTGATCTACATGTAATTTTTAATGCATGTCATTGACAAATTAGAAAGCAGCCGCAATTTTGGAGGTTAAAATTACCAAAATGTACGGAAAGAATAGACAAAATCCGAAATTGACCTAATGTGATAGTAAAATTGGCACACGCCTATCGTTTTGGTAATTTTACCCTCCAAAATTGCCGCTGCTTTCAAATTTGTTCATGTTATGCATTAAAAATTACGTATAGGTTAACAAAATTGTTTAAATTATGGATAAAGAAATCAACAGTGCTAGAGCCACACCCATCCAGACCCAAAAAATATTCACACCTTGTGGACCAATGAAAAGAGACTGACAGTGAACCCCGCAATCTCTATCTCTCTTCTCATTAGTCCATCTCAAGGTGTAGATACTTTTTGAGTGTGAATGAGTGTGACCCAAACATTACTCTAAAGAAATTATCCCTAAAAGAAGAAAACTTTAAAAATTAAGGAGAAGGAAACAATTTAAAAATAATCGTTAAAAGGGCGTTGATTTTGCCTAGTTTGTCATTTTCGAATTTGTTTAATATCTTTTCGTCATTTAAAAAAGGTATATTGGGGCTGGAGCCTGGAGTTAGGTGATGTGCATAAAAAAATAATATATAAGGCAATACAAGCGTGTGAATTATGGATAAGTAAATTATCTTTGAAAAATTTAGGAGAAGGAAATAATTTGGAAATAATATTTCAAAGAGCATACATACTATGTGATTCTCAAATATGTTACAACGGACTCACTGAATTTTCATTGCAGAATGTTGAAGTGATTGCACCATTTTTAAAGATTGTCCCACTACCACATGTGTTGTGAACCACATTTGAGATACAAAATTTAAAAACCATAGTATTACTCGAGAGTAGGGGTGTATACGAGCCTGCTCGCGAGTTTTCTCACGAGTTAACGAGCTTGGTCACGAGCTCAAATGAGCCAAGCTTTCAAGTGTTTGCGAGCTTTCTCGTGAACTTTTTAACTTGAACTTTTTAACGAACTTTTTCATGTGTCCATCTTTGGGATACCAACTTTTTAAGGGAACATAATGATTGCTTGAAATAAATGCAATGTTCCAAATTTACCCTTACTTGTTTTTGTTTCCTTTTACTTTTTATTGGGTATTTGCAAAATCAATAAGGATAAGTTTGGAAAGTAGCTAAAAAGTTATAGTGGACATTAGTTTTGGGACATCCAAAAAAGGAAAGATGGACACATAATTGGGACAGATGGAGTATATAGTTTAATAATAAAATAATCATGAGTTAATTAGTAATAAATCCAATCTACTCTAAGTTTGTTGTAATTGACCAAATTCATACAACATTTTAATTATAGGTCCATATGTTTATTTAGTGACCAAACTACCCCTATGACTCATCAAAAGAATCATTCCATTTAAACTCACCCAAAATCAAGGGTTTTTAAATTTTAAACACTAAATATAGATAATATATATATATATATATATATTTCATCTTCTCCAACGTTTCATACTCTCTCTCTCTCTCTCTCTAAAAAAAATGTACTACATATCAGTTGATTGTCCACCTCCTTTCAAAAATATATAGGGTTCTATATTCAATTGCAAGCTAAAAAACTTCCTAGGCGTCCAAAAAGCGTGACGGTGAGGCTCCGACGAGTAACGACAATGGGGAGAAAATGTGAGATTTTTTTTTTCAGTCATGTGAAATTTTGGTACTACATGTTGATGTATGATTTTAATGGATCAATCATTGTGGATTGAAGACAAGATTTGGGAAAAAAATTAGTTTTTGCATGTGACTGCAGTCTGGAATTTAGCACTCACTATTGCATGTTTGGAAAATTTGTAAAATTCCACAAGAACTTTCGGTGGTGTGAAAATTCCCCAACAATAATTGACTTTGATGGATCTTTCATTCCGTAGTGCAAAATTTAACATTGCAAAGGTATTAATATCACACTATTGCTCTTTCGCAGCATGGTTTTGATGAAGACCAAAAAAGAAGCAGCTATCTTGGAGAAGATCACCAACACAAATTTGTCAACTTTTTTTGGCAGAGCCTTGTTTTTTACTTTTCTCTATTGGACGTGTTGGAGGCTTTCACAACCTTCGCAGGGGTGTGATGGCTTCATAGTAGTGCTTTTGAAATGAAGTTATTTGCTGTAGTTTCATTGTGGGATTGATGGTTTTTTCTTTTCTTTAAATTTGTTTGCCTTTGTATTGGTTTTATTTTTGAATGTGGTTGGGGTGGATTAGCGTGGTCCTGTTGGATGCATGCAAGGTGTTTTGTCGAATAGTTTGTCTTGTGCTCTTAACTGATATTTTAGAGTGGCTCTTGGGTTAATTTATTCTTAATCTATTTTAGAGAAATAAATTTGATTTGTGGCAGTATGTAAAACATTTTTGATCTTAATAGGGTTTTCGTAATATCAGTTTGAAATTTCATACTAGTCGCAGTGAAAAATTTACCCTAAACATTACTCAGCAGTGTGAAATTTCACACTACTCTCAGTGAAAAATTCATTCATTTATCCAATTAAGTTGATATCTTCTCCTCGATCTATTGTTATCTCCTTCAATCTTAAAACTCTCACGAATGCAGTATAATACATACTGTCATGCATGATTATTGGTAGAACAGAAAACCCATGGATGAATGATTATTGGTAGAACAGAAAACTCATGGATGGCATTAGCAAGATGTGACAAACCCATAATGTAGATATGTAAAATCCTGGGATTTTATTTTCATTTATCAGATATCCAAAAATAAAGGGATAGGAGATCAGATTTTTCAACAATTTTTTTTTTCAAAACCTAACATGATTTATGGCACAAACACAAAAAACGGAAAGCACTATAATTATGGGATATTAATTCAAAATGAGATATTAGCAAGTCAAAATCCTACCATAACTAACAGAATTAATGTGTATATATGGCAAGCCAAAATCAGATTTAATGAAAGCAGTGAAATTTTGCCGTGTAAAATTTCACTAATAAAACCTATTGCAGTGTAAAATTTCACACTAATAAACCAGTTACAGTATAACAATGAACTATTTGCAGTGTAAAATTCAATACCCGCAGAAAGACTCATTTATGATGTGATATTTAGATTGAATATCCAATATACTGTGAATTAGAAATGGTGAAACAATTTTTTTTTTCAAAACCTAACGTGATTTATGGCACAAACACAAAAAACGGAAAGCACTATAATTATGAGATATTAATTCAAAATGAGATATTGGCAAGTCAAAATGCTATCATAACTACCAGAATTAATGCGTATATATGGCAAGTCAAAATCATATTTAATGAAAGCAGTGAAATTTTGCAGTGTAAAATTTCAATAATAAACCGGTTGTAGTGTAAAATTTCACACTAATAAACCAGTTACAGTATAAAAATGATCTATTTGCAGTGTAAAATTCAATACCCACAGAAAAACTCGTTTATGATGTGATATCGAGATTGAATATGCAATACACTGTGAATTAGAAATGGTGAAATTCGTTTGTAACCGTTTTGTAAAGTAATATCCTAAAATATTAGGATAAAACTTCTATATATATTGTAACCAATATTAATTGGGATTTGATAAGATTTGGTCAGATTTGGTAACTGATTCAATCATTATATATGAATTAAATATATGCATTTATGTACATATATACGGTTTTGTATATATAGGTTAGGGGTAGAAAATACATCTAATAATTCTATAATAGGAAAATTTGGACTAATCTCTAACAATATTTATAATTATAGGGTCTATCATTGGGAAGTACCAATTGGTGGGTCTATTACAACAAACATAGGTAGAATGCCATTTTCCACTAAATTTTTCAATAATCATTTATCAAGTCTATTTACGAGATATGTCATATTTTCTCTAAAATTATATAGTTTTATAATATATATATATATACAACTAAACTCTTAAGTGAACAGGATGTAGTGAACTTACCTAGTGAACCTGATTTTAAGGCTAAAAGAACCCCACGGACTGCCCCGCCGACCAGCGAGCCCCGCTGATCCGCTGTTCTTTTAGGCTTAAAAGTCAGGTTCACTGGGTAAGTTCACTCCACCCTGTTCACTTAAGAGCCTCTCCGTATGTGTGTGTGTATATATATATATATATATAAGTCACTATACAAGCTCTTTATCAAACCTATTAACGAGTTTTTTCACAAGCCTGCTCATGAGCCTTAATCGATAATATTCACGAACTCAGATGAGTGAGCCAAGCCTAGCCTTTATCGAGCCGAACTTCGAGCCTTTGTTGAGTGGCTCAACACATTTACACCCCTACTCGAGCGACAATAATAGACAATCAAAAAAAATTTTTGCAAAATTTATGACAATAGTCAAATTGTAAAATTTTATTTAATGGAGAGATAGAATGTGTTCTTACTTTAGTTAGAGTTATACTTGGGGCACAACTAAAGCCACAACCTTTTGCCCACAACCTCCATTTTGTGTCTATCTCGAGACACAAAATGGAGGTTGTGGGCAAAAGGTTGTGGCTTTGGTTGTGCCCCAAGTATAACTCCTTTAGTTAACCCATCAAGAGAGAGATAGACACAAAATGGAGGTTGTGGGCAAAAGGTTGTGGCTTTGGTTGTGCCCCAAGTATTACTCCTTTAGTTAAGTCATTACACAATTATGAAGAAGATAAAATGAGATTAGATTTTTAAAAATGGCTTTGCCTATTATGTCGGTAGTATAATTAAAAATAGTATATTCCCTCTCTAAAAAAAAGTATATTCTCATTGTATTATGTTCTCTAACTTTTACAATTTGACTATTATATTTTTGTGACTTTTTTTTTTTTTTTAATGTTTTACTTTGATTGTGTATTATTATTATTATTTTAATCTAGCCATTTCCTGAGATTCAATATCATTGACTCCAAAATTTGAATTCAAATTTTGATTTATAAATGTTTTAACAGTTGTAATACATTCAACTATAATAATAACCATATAATTCTTGTAAAAAGTTGCTCTAAATAGATGGCAAGACTATCAAATTATTTTTTAACCATATATTCACTCGAGACATCTTATTAATTTTAAAATTGTACAGTAGTTAACATAGAATAAAATATTGACCATAACTTATTTATTTTTTATAATCAGTTCTCTTTAACAACGCGTCTAATAGATTAATTGTTAAGATTTGGTTGGACAAAATTCTACACATATGTCATAAATATCCTGTTTTTGTATGTAATATTATATATGAATGGGATACCACATGAAGTAATTATCATATGTTGCAAGGAGGGGTAATGTTAGGGACATAAAATGATCACAAAAAGATATGGTATCACACGTGGCACCCATGTAACATCCCATGGTTTGAGTTAAGTGTGGTGGATCCTACTGCCACATGGAATGCCACATCCTTTTATGAGCATCTCTTTATGCCATTTTGTGTCCCAAACATTGCCATGCAAGAAAACATCCAATGAAAATATATTGAGGGTTTTGGCCAAAAATCAAAAGTGAGAGTTTGAAAAATAAATAAATAAATAAAATCAAGAGTAACTATGAAGAAAAAAAATATTTTTTTAATTTAATTAACGTATGATTAAGAATTTTTTTTACTGAATTACCTTTAGTTTTATATTCAATCATGTAATGGCTTAATAAACTAAAGACACGTGTTATCTCTCTTTCACCTTTAAGTTTGGTTGTAATTTTTATTTTGGGTTAAATACACTTACACCCCCCATGGTTTAGCTGATTTGCACTTATCTCTCTGTGCTTTAAATTTTGGCACTAATACCCCTTGTGATTTGGATTAAAATGCAACCGTGACTTTTTCCATCCAAATCAACGGTTTTAAACTTGGGAGCCCTAATTTGAAGGATAAAATGAATCTTTTGCCCTTGAAAGTCATATTAAGAAGAAAATAAGTCATAAATAATTTTTTTGGGCCAAACACATGACCTATACCAAGAAAATCCTAAAAATGTCAAAGATTCTTTCTTACCCAATTCAAAACCATATGTTTCTCCTTAAACGAATTGAAGTAAACAATTTTTGTTTTTATTGTTATGAACACATGGGAGTAATTTGGTCATTTTAGCTAGCTTCATTATCAAATTTTAACAGTTGCACTTTAGTCCAAACCTCAGGGGGTATTAGTGCCAAAATTTAAACTACAGGGGGTAAGTGCAAATCGGCCAAACCACAAGGGGTGTAATTAAGTGTATTTAACCCTTTTATTTTCCCCGTTTAGTAGTGTATCATTCTCTTTATCTAATGCGTTAATTTGAGTCAATATCATTTACTCTCAAATTTGATTTGAAATTTTGATTTGCACACAATTTGATAGTTAATAGTTATACTACATACAATTATTGTAGAGATAGGTGATTTTCTTAATCAAAAACTGCTATAAATGGCAAAGTATGTGAGAACCAAATTTGAGAACTATAATATCGTTTTAATTTATTTCAATTTTCCAACTGGCTCGTGCTAGATTCCACCTAGCATATATAAAAGAGTGAATACCTTGGAAGGTATGCAATTGCAAATTCACTTGTCCAATATTGGTATTACTCACTTTGTTTAGTTCTTCTTAGTCATTCCCTACCTCCACATTGCGGCTACTTTGTTGGCTTCCGTGTGAGTGGCCGCGCGTGTGTGAGAGAGAGAGGGTATTAGTTGGCTTGTTCAAGTCGCAAGACAAATACACCCGATTAAGGACTAAGGCCTTGTTTGGCAAATTCCGATTTGGTTATTTTGTGAACCGTTTTGTCTTTACATGCAATCACATTACAATTTTGGTCTGTTCTACAATTTACTTCTATTTTAGATGGAGTAAAGCTATGCATCCTAAGTTCGTATTTTAAATGATTCCCAAATATGTGATAAATTAATGGATCTCAAATTTTGCATCTCAAATGGTGCCCAAATACATGATAAATTAATAAATTAATTTATTACATCAATTTAGGTACATGTATAAAGTTTTGGAGAAAGATTAGGATTCTTTATTCCAGTTGACTTAGGCTTAGTTTGGCCCCCACATGGCTTTTTAAAAGGAGCATATGAAATTTATTACTAAGTTGTTTGATAATTTTATATAAGTGAAACACTATTGTTCAAAAAGACATCACAAAATCAAAAAGCAACCTTGATCTTTTAAAAACTTCATTCTAGAGCTATTAAAAGCTCCCCCAAAAAAGCCATAAGTTTAATTTTTGCAAAGCTCATGAACTAGCTATCAAATGAATTAACATGAAATTGTACTTTAAAAAATGAGAAGCACCAAAATGGGGGTCAAACTAAGCCTTAATATATTAATGATACATTTTTCCTACTCATGTATATCTAATTATCTACTTTGGCTTTTACAAATTAACCTCTTCATTTTTCTCTCCTTTGATATCTACTCCGTATTATCGTCTTTCTAAGTCATTAATTTGAGTTAAGATTATTGACTCCCAAATTTGAAAGCTGTTTTAAGTGGTATACCTATCAAAATACTTAATTATAACACTACTACAATTTTAACTGTGCCATATACTACCTAGTAATTGAGAAACATGTAGAATCCAAATTGGATTTGTGTTCAGTTGATCATCAAGCTAGGTTGGTTTTGATGTTAATGTACCAGATAAACATTGTCTGTATTGTTTGACCAATTACCGAGTCAACTCGTTGAGTTTCTAAGAATCTCCACCACATCCCCCAATTTTGTAGACATTTGTACTGATCAAAAATAAGAATTCACTAGCAAGGTTCAATCTTTTGAGATTAGGTAATTATTAGTTGACTTTTGATTTCATATACAATTCATTGGTAAAATGTTGTGTGCAATGAAATCACCTATGTGCATATGAGTGGATTAGATTAGACCCTCTTCCTTGACTTTTCTGGGTATTTTAAGAGGATTGTGATGCAACCAGTTTTGACTTTTAGTTACAATCCATCAAGTCCATCACAATCTCCTCTAAGTACTACCCAACAAACACACATACATATATACATATTTATAGATATGAAACTCAAAAATATCAGAATTTGAATAACAGGATAGAAGAAAAGCAAAAATTTAACAGATCAAGCCAGTAAGAGTCAAATTTTGCCATAACGTTACGACTTAGAAGCTACCAAATTATATGAAAAATGGTAAATTGATTTCACTGTTTCGCATGATCGATTGCGTAAGGATCTTTAGAACTTCTAGTTTAGTATCTAAAAATGGTGAGAGAGAAGAATTTTATAATTTTATTTCCAATTTTGTACTAACTATTATCTGTAATGCCAACTAATTCAGAAGTCAAACATGTAAAACACAATCATAAACCTTCCCACCTTTTCATCACTATTGAATTTCTAATCCTTAAAGAATTGGCACCCCCCCTCCTCCCCAAATTAAAATAATCTGTCAAATTGGATGATGACACACAAGAACAGCCTATCAAGAAACCAAGAAAACTGCCAAACCAGAAAGATACCCTTTAGGGTGAGCCATATTAAAAGGCTCATGCATAACAAACCTTGTTTCAAACCCACTCTTTTATAACCCTTTTCATCAAATCCATAAAAATACACACACTAACTATATACAAATTTTCTTGCCAAAAGAAATAAAAGATGCCCGGAAAATTTCTAAAAAAGTTCAATCTTTTCATATTTGAGTTGGGTATTCTCAATTTTCTTCTTCTTTTCATGTTCATCCATGTCGAAGCTCAACCTCCCTCCGACAAAGAGGCCAGCATGCCTTCACAAGATGTGGTCACAAGTTTCCAACCAAGCTTAGCTGTTGTTATTGCTGTTCTGGCTATTATGTTTTCAATCACATTTATACTTCTTCTATATGCAAAGTTTTGTCACAGGGCAGCAGTGTCTTCTGTTCATCAAAATCAAGATTTACTGGCCCAATCAAGATCACGATTCTCTGGAATTGACAAAACAGTGATTGAATCACTTCCTTTTTTCAGATTCTCTTCTCTGAGGGGGTCAAGAGAAGGGCTTGAATGTTCAGTTTGCTTATCAAAGTTTGAAGATATTGAAATTCTTCGGTTATTGCCCAAATGTAAGCATGCCTTTCACATTGATTGTGTTGACCAGTGGCTAGACAAGCACTCAAGCTGTCCTCTTTGTAGGCACAAAGTTAGTGTTGATGATATAACATTCTTCACATACTCACATAGTTTGAGGTTCCTGTGGAACAACTCAGAGGTTCGCGAAGACTCAAATTTAGAGCTCTTTGTTCAAAGAGAGGAAAATCAAGATCAATATCAAGATCAGCGCGGCGGATCTTCAAGATTTAGCATTGGAAGCAGTTTTAGGAAATCGGGTAGGATTAAGAAATTAGAAGAGGAGGAATTGCCAATTCAAGAAAGGTGTGATTTTGATGAGAACGAAAAGGCTTTGCACAAGTTCAATCACAAGATCATTGTATCTGATGTTGTACTCAAGAATAGGTGGAGCAGTGTGAGTTCTTCTGATCTCATGTTCTTGAATTCGGAGATGATTAATTCTATGTCGAGTAATAGATTTAATTCTGTGGATTCAAACAACGAGAAATTACCCGTGTCAAGAACGGTTGAAGATGGTCCGATTTTCAAGATCAGGGAGGAGATGGAGAGGAAAAGAGAGTTTGAGAGCAAGGTCAATAGAAATACTATCATCAATCAAGCTGATTCATCCCCATTTTCTGGGCATCCAAACACTTCAGTGTCCCAAGAAAATCCAAGTCATGTATCAAGAATTTTGAATCCCAAAGAAAAAAGATCGATGTCAGAGATAACGGTTCATCCAAGATATAGAGAATTAGGCATGAAAAGTAGTACCAGAGATTCTTCTATTCATCTTCATGAAAATGCTGTCAAGGAAGAGAGGTTGAGGCAGTTATGGTTGCCGATTGCACGAAGAACAGTTCAATGGTTTGCTAATAGAGAAGAAAGGACTCAACAACAGACTCACAACACACGACGATCTTTGAATGTATAAATTTTCTCAAATTTGTTCTTACAAAACATCAAGCCTTTAGTTTTTAATTTTCTAATCATATACTATTGTTCAACTTTTTATAGACATATGGGGCAGTTGCCTAGAAATTGGTGGAAAATTTGTCTCATTTATTTAGGTAGTGTAATTAAGTTCAACAGGAAACAGCTAAACTTCTGATTTATTTATTTCCATGATGCCACATGATGAACTTCATGATATGTTTGAAGAAGTAATACACCTGTTTTATACATGAAATTAAATACTGTACTTTTTTACATTGAAGGTTTTCAATTCCCATATGGCAATTTCTTTTTTGGGTTTTGGCATAAAACAATCATCTATATATGTGTGTGTATGTATATGTCTAGGGGATATGTATAATTTAATTATAAACATAGGGACTTGGGCAAGAAGAAACTGGTTGCCACCCTGGTTCAATGAATCAAGCAAATTATGTTCTCAACGATTCTCTGAGTTGGGGAACTATGAATCAAGTTGTGAGAATAATTTTCCAATTTCCATTAAATATTGTCTGTTTATTAGGAAATTTATATATGTATATATATATATATATATATTGTCTGACAAAAATAAAGTAAAATATGATGGAACTCCTAGACCTCAATCTGCTCAACAAGAAAATATTTCCACTTGAGCTGCTACAACGGTTTTCTTTAACCTTTTACATTTGACTCATTAAAAAGAAAAAAAGAATCCAGGAAGCGCTTATTGAAAGATCTCATGAAATAAAAATATTTTTTTTCCATCAACCATGATATAAGTATTAATTACATTCATAATTCCCATTCCATTTCACATAATTCTAGAAGTAACAATGTACGTACATCTTTTTTTTTCCTTGTTAATTCTTGATTTATAAGCGATTTTAGGAACAAGAAGTTATTAACAAACACAAACTTTGTCATTCAGCTTTATAGTCAACCGATCATATATTTTTTTTGAGAGATAGTCTACCGATCATATAATTCGTTTTGTTATTACATTAAAATATATCCATGCGTACCCCTCCATTCTGTGACATTTTTGTATTTTCTTTTGCAACATATAGAGTGACTAGTCCCCGGGCACACGCGTTGCGTGTAGAATGCATTGTTCTTTAAATTACATTTTACACCTTTGTATGTAAAACCCAGATTAGGAATTCTTACTTACTTTTTTTTTTTTTTTAATTTCTAATTAAGGTATAGATGGTGTGGAATTAGGGTAAAAATTGGGTCTAATATATATATATGTGTATGAATGGATAATGTTCCCCCACTGATTTAAGTCCAATAAAATAAAATAAAAGATTTTAAAAGAGGATAAATGAGCATAAGATTGATCGTTGTGTTCTTTTTTTTCTTTTTTTTTTTTGTAATCGGGGGTGTCCGGGCCAGCTTGCGCGCACCTCGTCTAATCCCCCGAGGCCTGGAGGCGCCGGGTGAATACTCCAGTGACCACGCTCCCCATGACTCGAACACTAAACCTCTTGGGGGTAGTACACCCAAGAAGCTTACCACTCGGCCACAAGGGACTTGGTTTGACCATTGTGTTCTAATAAAAGCTAAAGCATCCAAAATTCAATGAATGACATAAGGTGAACAATAAGGCAAAGAAAATATAAAATCTCTGTTTTGTATCAGCAAGGTGGGGGTGTGTATATAAGAAACAACATATATAGAATGCCAGAAATTGATATATAAGTGTACCTCATTTGAATTCATAATGAATTGACGATGTTTATGGGTGTACTCGGTCGACAATTTGTGAAATTTGTATCTGGAGTGCAGTCTCTGTTATCTTCTTCAAAGTTGTATGTTGTGAGTAAAAAAATAGTTTATTGTTTTCCTATTGATGACCAATATGGCACTTCAATGGTCAGAGAGAGAGGGGGGGGGGGGGGGGGGGGGGAACAAAAGTTTTAGTAAAGATTTTTATTTCTTTGAATTAAAACTTTAAGATTTGTTATGTAAATATAGGGGATTAGAATATTTTATTAGTACCCCTCATTTTGCCTTTAAAGAATAGTATAGAACTATAGATATTAGCAATGACATTGGGCCATTGGCCTAAAGAGATGAGTTCTGTTTGTTTGTATTCTCTTTAGGAATTCATAAATCATCTTAGCAGATTTTGAGTTACAAGATCTTCAACAACTCTCTCTCTCTCTCTCTCTCTCTCTCTCTCTCTCTCTCTCTCTCTCTCTCTCTCTCTCTCTCACCCTTACCCTTGCGCTTTGTTTAAGATTAACTAACTGCCTCCAGGTTGTTTGATCTTGTCTACTTCACTAGTCTATAGTTTACTCTATTTTATTGGGTAGGTGGTAACCATAATACTTTATTAAGAAAAGAAAAAAAAAAAGCAGAAAATAAAAATTAAACAAGAAGAAGAAAAAAAAATTTGTGTCACTAGACTATCCAAAATAACTTCTAATAAAAATTCAGGTAATTTCACTACTGCATGTATTGAAAAGCAAATTTGCAAATCATAGCATTACTCTTAAGCAAAATAGCTACAATAATCACCCCGTTTTGAACTATCTGACCAAAATAATAATAATTATTATTATTATTTATCACCATAATTTTACATCCACTATAATAACAAATTTGAGGTCAACCCATATATCAAGGGGCTAATTGGAAAGAATCAGAACTGGTTTCATGGTGAATTGGCGAAGAGCACTACTAGGCGTACATATTTTTGCACATCCAATTTTAAATACATGTACTATATGTTGTGTAACAGTGTAAGTGGTGCACAGAAAAATGTAAAAAATTCAAACAGCACAAGGTATATGTATTTAAAATATAGTGTGTGCAAAAGTATTTGTACCTAACATTATTGATCAGCGAAATTGCTCTAAAGACTAAAACCACTGTTGGAATCGATTCTTTAGCAAACCTATATAATGCTGGTTTTCATTAACAAATAAAAGTGAGAATGAACCCAGTACTATTCTATACATTCCCAAACTGGCCTTGTACTTCAAAGGAGATGATAAAAATAATGAAAAAAAGGGGACATTTAGAAGTTAATGAAGGTGTAATCCGCGGTTAGTTTTTGTCAATATATATCTAAAGGTGTGTTTGATAACTCAATTAAGTGGTGGAACTGAAAACAGTCGACCCTTATTTTGTTTCAGTGCGTTTGATAGCGTATTACTTAATTGAAAAAATAGCCAAAAAACTACAGTAAAAATTTTCTACTGAAAACAATTACTGAATGTAATCTATTTTATTACTTGAAAAAACTATTTTTAGTACTGTAAATTCAATTGCTTAAATTTTTAGTACTAAAAATTTAACACTTAATTTTCAATACTTAATTTTCAATTTTATCAACCTCTAACGAATTTTAATTTTCTTTGCCCATTTTGTGATCTGCAGACGATGAGTTATAACAACCAGACAAGAACAGTGATTAAAATATGTTTATGCGTAATGGCATGCATCACTGGACAAAAGCTCAACATATTAAACAGAAATGATGATGTCATTGCAGCCCTATCACCATGTGTCTGATTATTATTAGTAGTCTAGTAGATAACTTTTGTGATAGATATACATTCCAACTAGGTACTTTAGGATAAAGTTTACTTCTGTCAAGCAACCAACAGTCACCAGGGACCACGTCGCCTCAGGTCCTCTAATATAAGGTGCCGTTTCGCAACATCATTTGGAGTTATTGAAATCCAAAAATTAAAATGAAATATTTTGCAAACCCCATTCTGCAATTTAAATTGCCTGGGCAGCTTTTAGCCAAACGCAATTTTTTTAGATTGAATTGTAGAAGTTGTGCCAAACAGACTCTAAGTTTATACCAAACAAATTTTTTTTAGCAATTTCGCTACCTATGATAATTTATAATTTGCCTAAATATTACTCCGTATTAGGTTCATTCTCTAACAGCTCAAGTTTTTGAAGCAAATGCTAACTTAATGTGGTATTAGAGCCTTGTTTGTGAGAAGTCTGGAATCCGACTCTCTATCCCCACTATGGCGTGCATTTTGCACTTTGTTATTTATCTCCACTATAATGGACTTTTGTTTGTTATAGCCCTCCACGAGTGAGATGGAGTTGCATGTGAGAAAGTGTGTTAAAGCTTAATATACCTTGGATCTATTCTCTAACATTTAGGGCCCGTTTGATATAACTGAAAATTAAGTGTTGAATTTTAAGTACTGATAGTTTTAAGCGATTGAATTTACAATACTGAAAATAGCTTTTCAAGTACTGAGATGGAATGCATTTAGTGATTCTTTTTAGTAAATTTTTAATTATAGTTTTCAGCAGATTTTTGGTTAATTTTTCAATTAAGTGGTATGTTATCAAAGGCACTGAAAATAAATAAGTGCTGAAATTTTCATTTTTACCACTTAATTAAGTTATCAAACACCCTTAGTCTTTGTTTGGTTCATGAATTTCATGAGAGGAAAAGAAAACAAGATGGAAATTCCTTTCACCTCACGAAATCCATGAACCAAACAAAGCCTTCAGCTTGGAGCAACGGATAACTTCACATCTGATTTTCTCCTTCTTGAAGTTCAAATATTTCTTCTATAGATTCAAATATAAAGTCATAAATGTATGATCCCAGTTTCCAGTTTAAAAAAGGGATTATTCTTGAGACACATAAGAATCTCACAAAACGGGGAATCACCAGTTCTTCCAAATTAACACAACTCTCAAAATTCACATGCAGACAACCTAAGAACTTCTCAAGGCTCCAAGGTTTGAGATGTACACACCACTAGGGATGGCAATGGGGTGGGTTTTCCGGGTTCTCCGCCCCGCCCCGCCCCGCCTCTAATAGGTAGGGTATGAGGGGGGGCTTAATAGGGTTAGGGGCGGGTATGGGGGAGGTTTTCAAAACCCGGGTCGGGGTCGGGGTCGGGATCGGGGTAGGGTTAAAAAACCCGCCCCCGCCCCGAATATACTTGTATTTATATTTTTACCCCTCAATAGTTATGTGTATTGTAACGCCCTGTATTTGATTATCATTAATAAATAAATATTGCGTTTCATTTCCATGAGTATTTTAATTTAATTTCTCTTTGTAATAATTATCTGGGGTCAAACTGTAATTTCCAAAATACTTTCTATGATTTCAAAATCGATATCTATATTTTGTACAAACCGGGAATTTATTCCTACGCAAAAATATAATTTTCAGTATTTTTATATCAACCGAAAAATACCAGTTTTGTTTTAAAACTGCGCATTTACCGCGACTTGGGTGTGGGAGCACGTGAGCTCAACCACACCGTGCGATTTCCGGTAGTTGCTTGGAGCCCAAAACAGTGAAATTATATATACGTTGGTTTCTCTCTCTCACTCACAGTCTCTCATCTCTCACTCTCAAACTCTCTCAAATTCTCTCAATCACTCTCTTGCTCTCTCAAGATCACACAACACACACACATACAGTTTATATATACATATATTCAGTATATACACATACATAGATATATATATTCATCTCAATATCAAGAACGGAGGAGTAGAGTTGGACGACGGAATTCGACGGCGGAAACTCTCGGTCTCAATTCTCTGTGTAATTAACCTCTGTGAGTATTATTAACTCACTCGCCATGTGTATATATGTGTATTGCAGTATGTATATGTATGTATATATGTATATATATGTATTTCACCATTAAAGCTTAAAATTGGAGTTTTGTCAAACTCAACCAAATTCAATTCCGTGAATTGATTATGGAAGATCTTAGTCCCAATAGGCTACGGTTCGAATCCTACGAGTTAATTTGTCCGTATCGCGACGTACCGTTGATTTAAAGTTTTGACACCCTCACTTTTATCGCAAATATCTAGAGATATAATCCGTATTAGTTAAAATTGATCGCGTATTCTTAATCTACGCGGAAAACCGAAGAGAACCATATATTACATGTCCTGGTACGAACAGATTCTGAAAATGGGTAAATTTCAGTCTTAAAACCAGAAACAGGGGAGAAAACGAAGAAGATGACATTCTGCAAGAACTCGCGCGCGCGACTCGCTCGCGCGAGGCTCGCTCGCGCGGTCCGCTCGCGCGAACCAATTCCCCCCTTCGCGCACGCGATCCGCTCGCGCGACCTGTCCTGCCCCTCCGCTCGCGCGATCCGGCCTTCCCCTTCGCTCGCGCGACCCGCGCGCGCGACATCACCTCTACCTCGCTCGCGCGACCTGGCAGTTTGAGCAGTTTCTGTGTTTTCTTATTAGGGACTGTTTGGAAAATGTTTTAAAAGTTTTTAAAGAACAGTTTGACAAAAATATTGTTTTAAAAGTCTATGTTTTAAGAATTGTACGAACAAGAACAACTTAGGCCGAAATTTATGCTCGTACGATTATCCGACTTTGTGATTTATTAATGGTGTTATTTATGGAACATTGACATACATATTAGGGTCGAGAGTTGTGTCAACATGCATGTGTGGAATAAAGTGTAAAAAGAGTAAAGGGTGGCGGTTTGGTGTGCGACCTCAATATCGATCGGATAGTATTCCTGGTATTGGAGGCGACAGTGTTGTTTACGACTTAGATATCGATCGGATAGTATTCCTGGTATCTAAGGCGCGCGTTTCGGATATTGATCGGATAGTATTCCTGATATCCGAAGCGATGGTGATAGTGTTGTGTACGACTTAGATATCGATCGGATAGTATTCCTGGTATCTAAGGCGCGCGTTTCGGATATTGATCGGATAGTATTCCTGATATCCGGAGCGATGGTTGGTTGTGATCGGTCTAGATATCGATCGGATAGTATTCCTGGTATCTGAGGCAGTAGTGTGGTGTGTGACTTCAATACCGATCGGATAGTATTCCTGGTATTGGAGGCGATAGTGTAGCGTGTGAATTGGATGACTGAATACTTATTACTCCTGGTAGCTGAAATGATGTGTTGATTTAATTGGATTGTTCTAAAGGAAAGAATTGGCAAAATAAGATGTTTCACAATTCATGTACAATTTCGTATTTGATTCTTACTATATTCCCCCGTGATTCATGTTGGAATTGGAACCTTGAATATATTACTGTTAAAGTTAAATGGTACCGTTGTTTATTTGCTTATATATACATTGCGAGCACTTGTTTATTTTACTCACCAGCTTTCATAAGCTGACGGCGTTGATGCGTCCTGGACTGTATGTCCAGATTTTCAGGGGCAGGAGCAGCCAGGGTACTTCGACTATGCTAGCTAGAGGCAGGGAACTTTCCAGGAGGCTGTTTATTATTTTCCTATGTCTTTCATTCCTGAAGTTGTAATAGACTGGAGAATAGCTTTTGAATAAGGGCGTTTTGTGCCTAAGACTTTGACTTATGTAATAGTTTAGCAAGTTTTAAATTTCGGAGCTTATGTTTATTAGTATCCTTTCTTTTAGAAATGTTGTTAAGTTATTTGTTGCAGGGACAATTGGTCATACTCACTTGTCACGACCTACGAGTCCATAAAGGAAATTAAATGCTTTCCTGAATTATGCTACGTCGGGGCGTGACATGTATTACCATTTAAAAAAAAAACTCCACTATTAGGGAACTAATTGGGTAAGTTAAAAAAAAACTGCACTATTAGAGAAAAAAATGCAGTAAAAAAATTGCTTTTTCAATTTGTGTACCCAAAAAAAAAAAAAAAACATAATCGGGTCGGGGACCCCGGGGGCGGGGCGGGGGTGGGGGGAGGGTTTACTAAAGCGGGGCGGGGGCGGGGTATGGGGATCCCGTCCCATACCCGCCCCGTTGCCATCCCTACACACCACACACACACCCCTATACGTATGTACATTAAATCATTGATCTTACCTTTTGGCACCTGTATTTTGAATTTTTTACCCAATCCGTTACTGTGGGAACAATATATACACAACCCATTACTGTTTCAACTTATTTCCCAAAGTCATCCCTTTTTTAAAGTCGCTAGTTGAAGTAGCGACTTCACCAAACAAAAAAAATATGTAAAAGTCGCTAGTCAAACTCGCGACTTCTGGCTACAACGAGAAGTCGCTAGTTGAACTAGCGACTTTTGTTGATATGTATATTAGAATCTCTCAAAAGGACTGTGAAAAGTGAAAGCCGACTTTTGTTGATATGTATACTAGAATCACTCAAAAGGACTGTGAAAAGTGAAAGTCGCTGGTTCAACTAGCGACTTCTCGTTGCGGCCTGAAGTCACAAGTTGAACTAGCGACTTTTACAGATATTTTTTTGTTGGTGAAGTCGCTATTGCAACTAGCGACTTTAAATTGATAAGTTTGGAAATAAGTTAAAACAGTAATGAATTATATATATTGGTCCTACAGTGATGGATTGGGTAAAAATTCCTTGTAATACTGTATACGATATCCATATAAAGGTATGGTGAGCCAAGTCATAATAATTAAATCAAAAAGTGTAGTAACAGAGGGAGTATCAACTTTATATGAATCTCATATAAATTAAGAAGGTAAGACTTAGCACCAGAAAATGGGTAAAAGAATTACATGCTTTTTTTGTTATCCCAACTGCCCAATTATCTTAAAAATACAAATCAAGATTAATAAGTTGTCTGGCCAATCCAATTGGGTTATAACAAGCAACCATTCCTTAGTATGCCTGATAAAGAACTAGAATTTCTTCTTTAAAAAAAAACAGAAATTTTTTTTTTTTAAATAAAATAAAACTCATTTATGTATGGATTTATACAAGTGGGAAACCAACTGAAAAAAAAAAATTAAGGAAAAAAACTATTCACTTTCCTCTCCATTGAGCTTCTTAAGTGGTTTAAGTAAGCCATTTCGGACTTTTTGTATAAAACCCATCTTATGCATTCTTCACCTTCAGAGTCTTCGAACCGTTCCGGAGTATTTTGAGACATAATCCATCTCAAGCATTAAACTTTTTTCTACCAGTCTTCGAGCCATTCGGGAGTATTAAGTTCTATATCTCGAGGTGGTGAAAGCATAGAAGCAGCAGACTCCTCGGAATGGATTTCCAAATGTAGGGTTATACGAGATATGATCTCACGAGGAACGGGAAAGCTACCTTCTGCAATTCTTTCCCAATCAATACCATCAAACCATGGATGACATTTGATAGATTCAGCACCTTGGCTGCCAAGTCTAGTGTTCTCATCAACTTCGAGTAACTGAAATGAATTCGTGTGTCGAAATATTAAAAGAAAACCGACGAAAAAACACATCACAAAATGAAGGGAACAACTAAATAACTCTATCCCGTACCTTAGTGATGATATCTACAGCTTCATAACTGAAAGTCTGGGGCAGAGTTAGCTGCCCTTTCGCAATCTTTGCAAAGGTATCGAGCTCGCTTTGTCTCCATGACCCAAATGGCATTTCACCTTGTAGCATGAAATAGATCAAAACTCCTAATGCCCACCTGCACATTCCCCAACAAGAAAGTTGGAGACCCTGCACTTACTTCTGAAACATTGGAAACTTTTTTTTATGGGAAAAAAAATACCAAAACATGAATTTCATGCAAGATTAGAGCTACTAAATTTACTGTATAGCATAGCACGCAATCACACACAGTAGCTTGTTATACAGGGGCAGTGCCACTTGCTTATAAAAATAGAAGAAACACACTACTATGTGGGGAGTAAAAAGAAGACATCACCAGAATGCCTTTGAAATTTTTATGTAACATCCATCTGTTGAGTGACATGTTCTTAGCATAGCTACTATTAAGATCCTTGTTTCGTGTAACTTGCGCTCAGCAATAATATATTCATCTTTGCTTATGGCATAATATAATAGCATTGCTAAATGAGAGTGCTTAAAGCACTCTTTACATAATTTCTCAAACACTTCCATTTCTTTGTAAACACGTTTAAAAGAAATCTAAATTTTTTTTTATCAGAAAAAGGAATAAAAATATGTGCCTGTAATATTCAACAGTTTCCATATCTAACCAATCCCACAACTTGGGATATCATAATAAAAGCAACTTCTATTCAACAAATCCACTCAATTTCTATTCAAGTTTTTCCTAATAAAAGCAACTTTGGTAACCTTCTTTTCTAATTTTCCTTCTTGATCATATTGCCTTTTTAATCTGTCCTATGAGATATCATAATGCATATAAAATGAGGATGAACCCCAAGATACATGCATTGTTTGTATCGATGTGTAGAGCCTATGACCAAAAAAAAAAAATCCATGTAAAAGTTTCACGGGAAAAATCAAATTCCTTTCTCAGCTTTTCGTTGTTTCGTTGATACTTCAAAAATAGTTTATAGATACTAAAATAATGCACTATTAGCCCTCACACATACGAATACATTTGTAGATGCTTAAACATGTACATGTGAAAATTGTGTTTAGGCGTATTTATAAAAGTAATGACCTTATACATTAGTTTGTATACATGTTATTTTCAAGTTTTTAAACTACTTTCATTTTACTAAAATCTTTGTGAAACATTTTATAGGCAACCAAACAACACAAATGCTCCAAAAAAAAAAAAAGATGTTGCATCAGAAAAAACAAAGCAATTCATGCGGCATTTTTACCAGTCAGCGGGAAGACCATGGCCTCTTCCCTGGACTATCTCTGGAGCCAAAAAGTCTGCCATCCCACAGATGGTAAATGTTCTCTCACCTGATAACTTCTTTCCAAATTTGAAATCCACTATCTGAAACACAAGAAACCACTAAAGAGTTATTAAGAGCCCGTTCAGGATATCCTTTTGGGGGCCAAAAAGAAGTCGTTTGGATTACCATTTTCACAGCTCTTTTAAAAAAAATCTCTAATTTGTAGCTTTTTAAAAAAATCGCTTATCCCAAAAAAAAAAATGATTGTTTTGAAAGCTAACCCAAATGGGCTTATTTTCACTTAAGGCCTGGTAGAAGAAAGGACAACAATAAGAAACTCAAAGAGCGTAAATATAGGTATTCCTGAATAAAGTAGATATAAAAAAGTTACATCACCAACCTGCAGATGTCCTCTCTGGTCAAACATTAGAACATCGGGAGACAAACCCCTATAGAGAACGTCATTCTGAAATTCAAGGAAAATGAGGCATAAAGAATGAGATCAATGGGAATGCATTACAAATTAAGGCTCTGTTTGGTTCATAGAATAACTAAGGGAAAGGAAAGGAAAACACGGAGGAATGCACTTTTCTTTGTTTGGCTAATAAGGAAAACATGAGGAGAATAATAAGGAAAATAAAACAGGGGTTTAGTTTAAAATTTTGTGACGCCCTTTTCTTCCTCTTTTCTTGAATTTCTATTATATTCTGAAATTTTCAATTTCTAATGTAGTTTAAGCATGGAGAAAAACACAAGGTAATTAGCTTCTCTCTCGTTTTCGTTTCCTTTATCTTTTTCTTTTCTAAATCCCCAAACGAAACAGAGACTAATTGAATTGAAGAAAAAAGCCAACACAAGAACCAAACCTTGTGCAAATCCTCCAAGGCAGTAACAAGAGAGGCAGCACAAAACCGTGCAGATGTTTCATCAAATGGGGTGCTAAGAATTGAAGCAACTGAGCAAGCAATCCGCGTGTTTAGTAAGATCCCAGCATGGTCTTGATCAGCGCAGGTACATAGAACTTGAGGCACACTAGAAGAAGGGCTTATACTCTGCATCAGGTTCTTCTCTTTTAAAACTTGTGCTTCTTTTCCGAGCCTTATGATTTTCTGTTTCGAAAATCTTTTCAAGCTAAGAAACTTTTCTGATTACCACCCAAAAAAGAAAAAATTAATACGTGTAATGTATATGCAGTTAAACAACGAGTCACCTAAGCCAAAATGTGCTTACTAACATTGGTGTATTTGAGAATATAAACTATCTTTATATTGGAATAATACCCAACCTGAGTCTCTCAAAAGTACAAGACCAATTTCACAGCAGTCGGTGGAATACAAACATTTCGTCCACTCCTACATACATGTACCAGCAACAAAGTCAGATTTGAATCTATTCTCTTTTCGTAAAAAGAAAACGAAAGAAGAAGAAAGGAAAGAAGATCATTGTAACAAATATGCATGCAGGATTTAGTAAAACTCACCAAATCAGAGAGCTTAACTGTCTTCAGAGTTGAAAGATCAATACTTTGAAGGGATTCCTTGGGAGAATCTAAAGGATAATCCCTCGACCTGAATAATGGTTTGTCATCCGAATCAGGATTATGTTGTGCTCTCAAGCAAAGATATTAAACAATTAAGGCCCCGTCTGGTTCGTAGATTTAGGAAGGGGAAAAGAAGGAATAAAGAAAACGAAAAGGAAAAATGTTTCCCTAGTGTTTTCCTCCATACTCAAATAACGTTTTAGTTATAAAAATCAAAATTCAAAATTCAAAATATAATGGGAATGCAAGAAAAGAGAAAGGCAAGTGAGTCACAAAACTCAAACGCTCATACCAAGAGCATCATACCAGGTTCCTCTTGGTCACACAGCAAAGGCCACCAACCTCACCTCACCTCACCCGTCTCCAGTACGTCGGTTCCTAGGGCCTGTTGGCCTGTTGGATTGTTGGTAGGTGCCCCCTGCTCATGAACCATTCAGTTCCATAGCACTTACTCAACCGCTTACACAACCGCTCTCACCAAAGAAGTCACACAGCAAAGAGCCACCTCACCTCACCTCACCCGTCTCCAGTACGTCGGTCCCTGAGGCCTGTTGGTGGGTGTTCATTACTTATGGACCCTTTAGACCAATAACAACGCATATTCATGGATTCCAAATGAAAGCACAACAAAACTGCAAAAGAGTAAAAATAGAGATAACAAAAAATACTCCGGAGAATTAGAAAGCATATTGTACACAACCCGATACCTATAAATGATGTTGAGTAACTCTCAAACACTTCTCTTCTTCTTTATTTTCTCTCTCGGCCTAATTCTCTCTTTCTCTATTTTCTTTTCTTGCCAAAGAATGAGAGTGAGGGGATTTTATAGGGAAAGGGGGAAGGCCACCAATACGTATATATATTATATACAACACCTCACAAGACACCTCACAAGCACTCAAATACACAGGACACCTCACAAGCACTTCAGCACACAAGCCACCTCACCTCACAAGCACACAAGACACCTCACAAGCACTCAATGGAAATACGCTTTATTTTTGCGGGGCGTCATAAATGGTATCAGAGCCTGTCCCCAGCCAAAAGTGTATAAATCGAGGTTGGATAGTCTACATCGCCTGGGAGGAGTTGAAGAAGATAGAAAAATATTTATTTTGCAAAACAAAATATATTATATTTATTTTAAACTTATTTTAAGAAATTTATGAAGTTATTTACCAAATACTTTTATCTCTAGATTTCAAGACGAAATCTCTGGTAAGGAGGGTAGATTGTAGTAACCCGTATTTTCATGTTTAAATTGACGATTTAGACTTCGTATGCGATTTTAGCAAAAATTGGTCACAGGGGTATTTTGATCATTTTTCCAATTTTATAAGTCATGAACTGAAAATAAAATTTTTGGGAAAAGTTGCGTAAGGTTAAATGATTTGCAATTCGTATTGGAAGTTAAGAGTTTTCGATCTCTATTTAGAAGACATCTCGATTTTAGTCATTTTGAGAAAATACATGTTTTGGTATTTATACAACATTTTCTGTATTTATACGACTTTATAATTATATTATTTAATAATATAATTACAAGAATAATAATTATAATAAAATATAATATTTTCCTAACTAGATTTCCTAAACTATACTACCCAACCCATATGCATTTGTGTAGGTGTCATGAGAGGTGTCTTGTGTGCTTGAGTGCTTGTGAGGCGTCTTGTGTGCTTGAGTGCTTGTGAGGTGTCTTGTGTGCTCTCTATTTGGTTCTTGGATTTAGTGAGGGAAAAGAAATGGGAAAGGAAAACGACATGGAAAACCATTTCCCTAGTGATTTCCTTTGTGTTTTAATCCATTTTTATAATATCATAAATTTTAAAAAAATGTCTGAACACAATAGAAATTCAAGAAAAAGGAAGTGAAGTGACTCACAAATTTTGAAATTTATTATACATTTCTCACTTTTTTTTTTCTTTTCGTTCGTGTTTCCCTCACGCTCTTCCTTAATAACCAAACAGAGGAAAATATTTTCCTCTATATTTTCTTTTCTTTTCCCTCACTAAATCCAAGAACCAAACAGAGCCTAAAACTTTTATTTGGTTATCATCCTACTTTCTTCCTCTTCTAATCAGTATAACTCAAGAAAGAAAAATATTCCTCAATGTTTTCTTTTCTTTCCCCTCACAAAAATGACGATATCCATGAACCAAACAGTGCCCAGGTAAAACTTTAATAACACCAAGATGTTTCACTCAGAGATATCAGAACTTATCCTTAGCATCTACGACCTATCTTTCTTTTCTTTTGTTCTTTTTTTCTTTTAATGTGAAACAGTCCGTACATGATGATATTACGTACTTGCGATCATCCTGCGAAAGCTTTGCCAGAGGGCCCACAACTGAGTCAAACTTTTCCTTCGTTAAAACAGCGCATATCACGTCTCCTGAAGCAACCGCATTTAAGGAGTCAATGTTCTCACCACGAAGTGTCCATTCACCGAAATAGCTTCCCTCAGCCTTCTCCACCGAGAGCTCTTCATTTCTTTCCATATCATCATCCTGCTTTTGATCATCAGACATGAGGCTATAGATGTTTGGACTACTCACAACTTCCGTATTAAAACTAATTCTAACTTCTCCCTTTCTAATGATGTACAATCCCAAGAGAGTCTTATTCTGCAAACATATATCGGAGAATTGTGAGAGAAGGAATAAGACCGAGCGAAATGTGGGGGTGGGGGGGACAAAGAATTCAAGGAGCCAACCCCAAATAATTTGGGACAAAGGCATAGTTAGAGCCCGCTTGGTATAGTTGTGGGAGTAAGATATTTTATTCTTTAATAGATTTTTGAAAAAGCAACAAATTGTTACTAAACTGACTCAAAATCTCTCAATATTCCGAAATAAATGGTTTTTGGTCCCAAATATGCTACAATCCAAATGGGCTCTTAGTTGAGTTGAGTTGTATGACAAGCAATTTACCCTATCGACAATTGTCTGCCCATTGGAAAAGGAAACTTCAGTAAGAGAATCTGCAATCTGACTCAGCTGTAATATTGTTAGCCTTGACAGAAGATCCACTGACCGAAGCAGCTTCAGAGATGACAAATTTGAAAACTCTGACATTAGAATTCCACGAAAATCTTCTCTTTTTAACGCCCAAAGAGTTCCACTTGTAACAGCACGAACAGAAGCCTGGAGGGGTTTATTATACCTAAGTGCCACATATCCCAAAGAAACCATTTAACGTTAAGTGGTAAGAGCAAATACTAATTTCATTGATAATGGACGAAGAAATGGCAATACACAACTTATCATTATGTCCTCCTTCGGAATCACTTCTCAAACACACGTTGTTCCCACATGTGCTTTTGGCACCCAAACGCATATACTAATAGATTTTAAGCAGCACTTTAGAACAACATGAGCACGTTTTGGCTGAAGTAGGTCCAGCCCAAACTTGATTCAGGAATCAGAATTGGGTTTTAATGAATTTTTCTTATCTTCCATGGTGCCTTTGAGATTGGGGCTAATGCTTCTACTTCTACCTAAACGCATAAGCCACAGCCCATCCAAATCGGCCCCTTATGTCAGTGAAATGCACCAAGTTCCATAGAGTGTAATTCTAAATTTAGGAAATACAACCAAAGTCGCATATGGACTTGAGTAAATAAACTAGAAACAATTTCTGCTGATAAAGTGTTCGCAACCAACTCTGTAATTTGAATTATTTTTAAATCTTTCAGTTCATGACCTTTCTTATGAACAAACTTGAAGTCAACTTGTTTGAAACTAGTAAAGCAAATCAATCTTTAGTCTGAAGTTACCTATGTGGTGACTTTTTAATCCAACAGGGAGAATTACTTACATTAGTGCCAGCTCTCCAAAGGATGACAACTTTTCAGCTGTATAACGTTGCAAAACCCTAGGCACCTCTCCGTTCTTCTCTTCCTGCCATGTATCATATCTTGTTAGGCACCACGAAGCAACTTACTGAGAATAAGCTTGCTACTTCAAAAGACATCTTTTGGGGAAAATGATAGAAACTACAATGAGCTAGCATAAATAGAAATTGCTTTTATGTTGCACTTTATATTTGAGAATCGTTTAGAAAACACAACAGCCTTTAGATTTATTAGCACATTTAACAGTTTAGTCACAAAGATGAATACCTGGGTCGCCAAGACTTCGAATTCTCCACTGCCAACAACATAGAAACAATCACCTTCACCACCCTGAAAAGAAAAAAAAAATGCTGTTGTACCCTCATAACTACAACATCAAATTCCACCAAAATTTGATTAATTCCTCCGTTTCTCACGAATGGAAACCCACGCAGTTTGGGCAATGCCATGTATCAAGACTGAAACTCCAACATTTCTCTACAAAGTATTTCCTTTCCTTTTTCTTTTCCTAATCTACAAAACTTAACTCTGCCAACCAGTAACAATGTAAAAAGAGTAATGCCATGTACCAGGACCAAAAGGTTCATGTAACACAGAGATCATATCTTTCTTTTAAGTTTCAAAGCGATATAACTACCACCTTCAATGTCACGGTCAAGGATGGATCTAGGGGGGGGGGGGGGGGGCGACCGCCCCCCTAGATTTGGAAAAAAAACACGAAATTATGCTAGTCTTATTCGTGAATACACGTTAAGTACATACACTCGCCCCCCCTAAATTTTTTTCTAAATTATTAAGCTCGCCCCCCCTTAGATTTTTTTTCCGAATTTAGTTTACAAATTACTCCATACCTTGTTGATTCAAATAGTTTATATTTTCTCTCCTTATACAGTTATTTCATTATCAAAAATGTATTCGTAAATGGCAAAAAATTTCTTTCGGGGGCGCTGCCCCCGAACCCCCGTATGTTTTCGCCCCCCCTAACCTAAATTCCTGGATCCGTCCCTGGTCACGGTATAGAGTCAACAGCTGAAGAACCCTCAAATGTTGTTTGAAAAACAATTAATATTGGTACATAAAAAAATTAAAAATTAAATAAAAATTAAAAACCTAACCTGTTTCACAACAACATCTCCTGGCTGAACCTCGACTCTTTGCATACAATCCAACAAAACATGACACTGAGAGTCAGTCAGTTTCCTGAAAAGAAAATGATCGTGCAATGCCCGCTCTATGTGCGCCTGCACCATATGGTCATAAATGACTAAGCAACAACAGAGATTCCAACAAGGAATAACCAAATATAGTAATTTATCGATATATATACAGGGAAATGCTAACCTACTACATATGTAAATCGTGCACATTTTTTTTTTGGACAAAAAGAATCTCTGCCACTTCATTAAAATGAGGACACTAAAGTAATTTTACAGAAGAGCTAGAGCTATGAACAATGCTATGCTTCCCAAATTTTGCATCCCAAATGCTTCCCAAATACATGTGACAGCTGGCCCTCCTGATTTTGATTGGGGGATGTTGAAGTGGTTCCAACATTATTGAAGATGGTCTCATTGCCACATGTATTTGGGAAGCATTTGGGATGCAAAATTAGGGAAGCATAGCATTACTCTAGAGCAATTTAGTGCCCTCAATGTCAAATTAATCTAATACACTTATTTTGCTACGGTGGCAAGGACTTTCCTTGTCATTTAAAATAGAGCTCAATGCTATCCTCCTACTACCTTCTTGTAGTAGGATAGCAAGCCCCAAGCTTCAAATATACTGTACACTATAAGTTTCTTTCTTGCAAAGTGGCTCTGAACACAAATGCAATAATGGTAAAGGTTACTTCTTCTTCCCACGTCTTCCTGTGGGCCGGAGATGGAGGGACCCAGATTTGCCCATTCTCGAGGGAACTTTCAATGGCACGGAGGCGGGCACGTGATAAATCCTGCCTTGCACGGTTGTTCCTGGCACTCCAACTTATGGTTGACGGAGACTCTGATCCTGTCATCTCAAGAACTTGAGGGAGAGGTGGTCTTAGAAGTGCACCAGCACTTGCTGATTGACCAACAGTGGTCTGGCACAAAAGGAAGTAGTTTAAACTATACCGTGCAAAAATTAAAGCGAGGGAAATGAATGAAGCTTTAGGCTCCCTTCGGTCCATGGATTTAGTGAGGGAAAAGAAAAGACAACACTAAAGAATATCTTTCCTTTGTTTGGTTTATTTGGAAACAGTGGAGAAAACAAGAAAGAAAAGAAATAGAGGGAAAACTAAATTCAAAATTTCTTGCTTTGTTAGTCATTCCCCTTCCTATTTTCTCGAGTTTCCACTATATTTTCAAAAAATAAATAAATAATGTTATTTAAGCGTGGAATAAAATACTAGGAAAATAGTTGTCCAGCTCGTTTTCCTTTCCTTTTTCTTTTCTTCTCTAAATCCCCAGGCCAGACATAGCCTTCAAAAGAAGAAATAAAAAAGGCTTCATCAACAAGAGCTCTTCTTACTTCAGTTAGGCCATTAACATGCACAACTATCACAGTAATGTCATCTGTACGAGTTTCGTATTGTAGCCAGAGTCTGTAAGATTCGGCAACAATTGCGGCACAAGCATCACGAGGATCCTTATATTTTGCAACCTGAAAATTAAGTTGAATAATCAACTATGATATCTAGTGAAGGATAAGAAAAAATTACACCATTTAGGAGTAACCTATCTTGCAACCTGGGATATTAGAATCGGATAAATTTATGAAGGGAGGGGGTGCAAATACAAAACAAAATAAAAAGAAGTCAATAAGGTCATATAAAAGCTCAATCAACCAAACAACTTCATTAGATTGGTTGAATATCAGTAAAGAAGGTCAGAAAAGCGAGAAAAAGGATTATCTATAAGGTTTTATGGAAAATTAGAGATGAACTAGGTAATTCAACTTCAGATTTCAGAAAAAGCAGCACCATGTGTAGATTATCAAGTAGTCCACAGTTTCATCTTTGTCTCTTTATGAAAATTATATACGCAAGTGACTAAAGACTTGTCAAGATATCCATAATTGTGGTTTGTTTTGGGGTCAAAATGGTATGGACAAAAGTAAGTACACCAAATTCAATTACATAGAAGACGGAATTATGCTCTAAATTTTGTGGACATTTTTGGTTGAGAATTGTATCAGAATGCAAACAAGGGAATTTGTTTGTTTGGATCACAATGGCAAGTTGTAATACCCGTAAAATTCTACGTACTAAAATCTCTCCCCGTATTTTGTTCGTAACTTCTTTTCAATATTATTGATTTCGTAACCCAGGAACCTGACTATATACGCGTGCGAATCTAATTATTTAATTTCTTAGACTGCAAATTGCAAACCCGGACTGACTTTCACGCAAACCCGTAGAATCTGTATCAATATTAGACTGCGTAGCACGTATTTCTAGCGACGGCTCAACCATACCATAAATGGAAAGTAAGAATCTTACCTAAGATAGCTTATGTACTACCCAATTATCCTAAAACCTATGGTTAATACCTTTGCCCAAACAAAACCCTCCCATACCCGCCGGATTCTTGCCCCCACACCCAAACCGTAGGCCCTTTTCCCCACCACCCTGTTCAATCAATTCCCCTCCATCCTTTCTATCACGTCCAACAGATATACAAATCTCCGTGTATATCTGTGTATATGGATTTGTGTGTACACATTTCTTGTGTATACAGAGAGAGTATACCCGAGAGATAGAGAGAGTTACAAAGCACGCATCCCACCTCACTGCTCACCCTCTGCCTCACCACACACACTCCCTATCTCACTCACACATAGAAAGAGAAAGGAAGAAGAAGACGCAAGGAGCTAGAGAGAGAGAGCTCGCCAGAAATTTGAAGGAGAAGAAAAGGGAGACCCGAGACAGGTAAAACCCCCACCCCTTGTTCATTTTGCATTTCTATACCCTTAGGCTCACACACACACACGCCCAGACCCTCTGGAAAATCCAAACAGAGCCTTAAGCTCTGGTTTGTGCACAAATTGCCATTATAGAGCCCTCGTCGGAGCTCGATCCCTCAAGCTCAACCTTAGTCCCTAAAAGTTAGGCCAAACCGACCCTATAGGTCCCAAATAGACCCCCTAATCACAGTTTTTGAAGAAAGCAACGTTTGGTCAACCATGCATTGAATTATTCTCTCAAGAACCCGAATGTATAATGGGTTCATAGGAACCCAAAACGAATGAATCACCGTCTCAGCTCATAGTATGTGCTAGAGGGTCCCAAACCGAACATTTTGGCGTTAGTTAGAGCCATTTCTATGGAGAAACGGCAGAGATATGGCCATTTGAAGTTTTTCGATGAAAACGCGCCTCGCCGGCGGCGGGCAAAGACGCCGGAGAAGGAGACCAAACCCTAGCGCTTAAAATGGCGGCACCCCAAGCTTCAGTAGGTGTACATACCCGTTTAGCTCAGGGTTATATCATTTTAATTCCAAACGGGTCGGGTCGTTTAAAACGACCCGAGAATCACTTAACCAAACGACGTCGTTTAGCTTCGGATCCAACCAGATTTGGTTGGATCAGGTTCGGGTCAACGGACCGGGTCAACATGTGAGTTGGTATGGATTCGGGTTTGGGTATGCGGGTTGGATCAGTTTCTATGTAAATGGAGAACCCGATTAAATTCGGGTTGAACCCGTGAGTTTTACCATGGACTCTTTTGAGTCTCTAATTGGGTTAGCCCGTTTAAGCCGGGTCGGTTCGGGTTTGGCCCGCGAGCTTTTGATCATGGACTCTTCTGAGTCTTTAAATGGATAGTCCATTGGATTTGGATCGGGTCGAGTTTGACCCGAGGGCCTGTTTATTATTATTATTATTATTATTATTATTATTATTATTATTATTATTATTGTTGTTATAATTTGTTTAATTCATAAATGATAATTGTTATTAATTGGTTTTTAAATTATGTAAAATTAGTTTTAATTCATTATAAAAATCTGGAATATTATAATCTAGTGTTTATAATATTATGAAATTATTTCATTTATGTATATAATATTGATTATCCATTATTTTAATAAATGATCAAGGGTTATTAATACAATATAAGTGGTTTTAAATAAGTTAAATTATTTTAAATTAATTTTAAATGCCAAAATTGTATGGTAAAAATTATGAGGTATTATTTTACTCATGTATTTTGAAAATATAGTGTAGGGTGTTTTATACCCTAATATTGTAAGAGATAAATTATTTAATGTTCCAATTGTTGTTTATTTATACTTAAATAAGTAATAAGTACTTAATTCTAAAGTAAAATAATTAGGTAAATAAATAACTAATGACGATTTAAATATAGGAAAATTATATTAAATTTTTCTAAGACCTAATGCCTCTATTTTATGAAATTTATTTATAAAACCCGCACTACAATATTTTAATATTCCTTTAATTAATTATAAAGGACCCGTTTGGTTGTATTTAAATTATTTAAATACCAAACAAACTCCAAAAAATTATGAGAAAAATACCACTAGCCTATTTTAAGGCCTGTATTCAATAAAAATATCTACGAGGGTCAAATATCTTCCTAAAATATACTTTATTATTAGGGTGTTCTTAAGTCTATTATTAGACTATTAAACTTCAGAAATTCATAATAAATAAACCGTAACTCAGAAATATACACAGTCAGTTCCCAGAATCTTAGAATAATGTCTAGAACATCCCCTTAAAGTTTGGTGACCTTTCGACGCGGTAAAAAATACAGCTTATCTTTAGGGCTCGAACTGGTATAGAAAGCCCAGTCTTTTATGCGACAGACTCCGATTTGAGTCTAGTCGATGGCGTTAGACTCAGAATGATGCCTAGATCATCATGTTGAGGTTTAGGAACCTACCCGGCACAATTACCATTATGCCTTGATTTTAGTACGCTTATTAATCAACGTTCTATGGATTTATATACTTTGTAGGAACCACCGCTACATTCGTTTCTACGCATCTGTTTCGAGGTGAGTTGTCCTAACTCACTTGTTATATTATAGAATTATTCTTTGTACATATATGTATACCCAGTGCGTCCTGTGTGGACGATACTGATAAGTGCGAATTATGTAAATGTTGAGATTGTTTCGTGTATAATAAACGCATATTAGTTAGCTATACTTAATGCTTAGTAATATTCGTTGATATTCCTGCTTATCACATTTTCATGTTTATACAATCACATGAACATTCATATGAACATAGTCGAGTCATGATGTCAATGTTGACGTCTGCATGGTTAGTCATGGGGACTAACCCAGTCATATTGTTGTACACATTGAGTGGACCGCAGTGGTCCGAGTGGTACAGTCAAGTAAATGGGAACAACGATGAAACTGCTATAGGGCCCTGCTAGGCGACGATAGACAGAGTTTCCATTGAAATTATTAAAGTTATGTATGAGTTGATGATTGATACACTATAAGGCCATGCTAGGCGACGATAGCAAAGTATCCATCAGAATACAATAGTTACTTTTTGAATGCTATAGGGTCATGCTAAGCGACGATAGCGCTGTAACTATTCTATTCTCCAGGCAAGGTCACGAGGACCTAAGAGTCCAATGATTACATTTTTTTTTTAAAACCAAAACTGCTATCGGGCCCTGCTAGGCGACGATAGCAACGTAATCATTCTCCTCTAAGCTAACGGCGTTACACTGGTCATGTAACAAGTCACATGAGTCAATTGTGGTGTCCATGGTTGAGTAAAAGTCGAATATATCGATACTGCATTGTGTCGTCATACTACCATGTCATATGCTCATTACTGTTGTTTCAAGATATTCTTGTACCTGTATATCCTTAAATGTATTAGGAGTGATCGGTTAAGACGATTTCACTTAGCTTCAAAAGCTAACGGCTCCTTCCCTGCCCTGGACATTTTACGTCTAGGTTATTATGAGGAGGACTATCAAGTTAACCCTAAAGATGAAAATAACTATCCTCAAGATGGAAACTATCAGGAAGGTGACCCCGAGGCAGACTATCAGGAAGAGTGTGATAACGAAGGTTACGGGTTTACCAGCTAGAAGGAGGACTCTGGCCTACTTTCGAATTAAGACTTCCTTTATGTTTTAAACAGCTATCTTTTGTTAAGTAATAATTTAAGTAGCGTCGATCGCCCAAACTTATCTTTTGTGGTTTTCATTTGGAACTTCTGTAATAGCCTAAGTAACAAACACTTTAAGTTCCCCCATGAATACCATTAGACGCTTTCGTAATTCCTTACTCTGATATATATCTATGTTAGAATGTTGCATGGACAGGTCAGTTTTATGTAACTCGTCATTCCCTACGGGTCCAGAAAAGAAATTTTAAATTTTCCCCATTTTTGGCTAGTCCGGGGCGTGACACAAGTATACAAAATTACATACTAAAAGTCAATTAGAAAGAATCTAGAAATAATTTTTGCCAAGGAATTGTGAACTTTGTGGCTGTTGCAAAATCCACAACCTTAGAGGATATATATAAAAAATATTTCTATATTGGGTTCAATTTATCACATCATAATGTAGGTCCCACTACAGAAAGGAGCCGTGAATGTAGGCTATGTAGCCACTTTGCTGCGAAAAAAAAAGTATTTCCCATGTGGGTCTGCAATAGAAAACAAAGAACCAAACATCATATGGCTTTACAACCCAACTACATGTGTAGCAAGAAAGTTGGATATTCCTTGGTCTTTTGGTACAGTGCGAAAGAGATGGGCACATGACACTTTCGATCCCAATGAGCCACCACTATGTGCCTCTCTTATTGGACGCGATCAAAGATCCACACAGTATGGATATACCCCATCACTATCTTCATTTTGGAGCCTCTCATTATCCCCTACTAATGTATTAGCCGCAACATATGTAGGCCTCCTCATCATGAGTTGGACTAAGTCTACCTCAAGGATATGTTTGAGGTTTACCTCTATGCAATTGACCTACGTTGTACTTCCCCTATTAAAGATTGATCAGGGTGGTACCCGTCCACCGCGATCCATAGCTCAATGTTAAGTGGCTTGGTGACTAAAGATTGAGAGATCGCCAAGTTCGTCAAAGTTGTCTCGTAGTGTACCTTGTTGGTCCTAGAAAAGGAGAGAATCATCTTGTGTCTTCTATAACATGTGGTCGCTGTGATCGTGACTCCTTAAACCGGCCATGTGCCTTGTCACGAGCGTTCTTGGGTTGGTCACGTACACCGACTACTATATACAAGGTTGTCCCCTGCCTCATTTGAAACAACAGTGCATCTAATAGAGACATGCATCCAACCCTTCAGCTTTGAGCCAAAGTATTTAATTATTTTGGCTCCTAGCTCCCCTTTGTACAAATTCATCCAAGTTTGTAATACCCCCCCCCCCCCCCCCCCCCCCTCCTCTCTCTCTCTCTCTCTCTCTCTCTACTATAATCAACCCCCTTCACGCTATAGAAAAAGATAAATCTTCTCTCTACTTTAATCAACCCCCTTGACGCTATAGAAAAAGATAAATCTGTGGATAATTGAGATGGGATACCTTTCAATATATAAATTATTATAAGTCTATTAAGGGATTATAGGATATTAAGCTATACATTTTCAATAGTCAATCCAAAATTGCACGAGAAAAATCCTCTTAGCCAAGATACACGAGAATCTCACTTTGCATGGTGAGTAGACATTCTCTTGTTTTTGTAACAGGCTGTGGTTTCGTCTGGATGACCTACACGACTCGAACAAATAAGGCGGCTGATCCTTTGAACCACAATCGTTAGAGATTCTTGTGCCATTCAAGCAAATTTTCACCACCCCACCCACAAAAACTGAAAGTAACGCAATGTACCATAACATACCAAAATATAGGAGGGATAAGGATTAGTAGAATACTCAAATCTAATAAGATAACCAAAGAATAATGCATAGCATTTGTTACCTAGAGTTTCTCATATTCATAAATTATAACGATGAAATACAGCTCTTTTCTATCTAAAATATTGATTGTTTTCTCAATCAAATTCATGATTGAATTTATCCAAATTCTCTGAATTTATATCACAGAACATTCCTGGTGCTCCCAAATCCCAAGTCAGGAGTCATGGTCACAGAAAACTTGATCATTCACATTTCATAGTTGAGGTTGTAGGGTTCAATTTGATATATTTAAATCACACTATCTGCGCACAATAAATAGTACCATGTAATTGCAACATAAACAAATTTGCAACAGTAAAGCAGATTAAAAACAAGATACTAAAAGGATACCACACCATGTCAACCACAGTTTGGCTGGAAAGGAACTCAAAAACTCCATCACTGGCAACCACAAAGAAAGGATGATTTGGCATGAGCTCCAAAACAACAATTTCAGGGTTTGCTACAACCCCAATTGTCTCAGCAATTGAATCACCTATACTTCTTGTAAAAGCCGTACCAGGATACATCCCATTTTGTACCCACAGTCTAGGAGGATCGCCATCATCACCTTCTTCGGTGCCCCAACACTGTACATCTGGGTTCTTTAGGCCTTCAATCTGGTCCAACGTGAGAACTCTAGCTCCACAAAGCTTAACCCTTTCACGTTCATCGGCCCGGAACGGAGTTTGATCTATAGATAGGTCAACCGCCACAAGATCATTCCCTCTTCTCTCAGCTACAACAGCTCTAGAATCACCCGAATTAGCGGCATAGAGTGTTCTTCCCCGAACCAATACTGTAATCGCAGTGGTCCCGCTCATGCTATCATCCAAATTATCAGAATGCAACTGCGAATTTGTCGTCAAGAACGCAGCATGACATGCCTCAACAGCATCCATATGAAATCGACTATTTCGAAGCAAATTCTCACATAGCTTCCGCTTCACAAACTGTGAGGATTGAGCCCCAAATTCTCCATGCCCGTCAAAAACCCCGAAGAAATGGTCATCGAGATTCGTCCCAAACGGAGTATGAACGCAGAAACTATCTTGGTTAGCTTTATCAAGAGCATCAGGGTAGTACCCCCTCTGAGACAAGTATGAGTATCGCAATTCATAATTACCGGTTGGAATATTAATGGCTCGTGACCCATCAGGAGGAAGAAATTGCGATGAAACCCTAGAAAGCCTAGTTATACCTACTTCAGGATCTCTCAATCGATTCAATTGATCTCCATTTTCCCCTTCTTGATCATGTGAAGAATCAGGTGAAAAAACAGCAATCTCGGCCGCTCTTACATTCTCACTTTCTTTAACCTTGACATCTTTTGGCGTGCACACATCGCCAATACAGGACCTTGAATAAACACAACCCATTACTGTAACCAGCAAACTAAGATAAACCCAGATACCAGAATTGCGGAAAGCTTCATCAGGCTCGAATTCAAATTTTAACCGCGGCCACTATACTAAACTTCCACAAAAAACAACAGCAATCCGATAATTAAACCCTCCCATGTCTAGATTATTCTCTAAAATGTAAGTTCAAGAGAATCAAATCCAAATCTGAGGAAAAAGTAAGAGGACTCATCAGATTTCACTCAAACCTTATCTGTTTCTCATCACTACTATAAGTAAATAACAGTACTCAATTACTATTGATAAAAATTAGAAAAATGAAAACTGACAAGAACCCATATCTATATTCGAGATGAATCAAAGGTAATTGCCGAAACTAGTACAAACACATTTCAACTTGCGTTTTTGATCTGGGGTTCCGAAAAACATAATAATTGAGGGAAATGTACTCATGTTGTGAACTTGTGATGAAACTTGTGTGTGTGTGTGTGTGTGTGTGTGTTGATTTTAGTAAAAACGAGTGGAAGGTGACGAGCGAGTACTTGGGAATTTGTAGTCTTGTAGTTGTAGACTACTGAATTGGGAAAATTGAAGAAAAAGAACAGTGTTTGCCGAGTGGCAGAGAGTGGTTTTCCTCGGAATGCAGCGAGGTGTGCTTTCAGGACGGCCGCTGCGTCGTAAGGCCACCGGTTGTTGATCGGAGGGAAGAGGGTACACTGAATGGATCGCGCTGAGAGAGAGATAGAGAGAGACAGAGAGAATTTATGGACTGTGGGCGTATGTATGCCTTTTGCAAAACAAGGTCCAGAGCCGTACCTGGTGCATGTGTGGACAGTCAGGGCCTCACCCATTTTGTGCGGACTAGTATATCCCACGCGCTTCGTGGCTACGCGCGACCTTTTAGAGTTTGCACTATGGTGTATTTGCAGCGGAAATTTCGATTAGGACGGATTTCGATTCGAAAATTTTTTTATTGTGACACCAAGACTTATTCCGAATTTTAAAAATTTTGAAAAAAAAAAAAAAAAAATTTTGGAATCGGAATTATTTTAAGAACACCGAAAATATTTCAAAAATATGTTTTTCAAAAAATTTTCGATAATGTTTTTAAAAAAATTCGAATATTTTTAAAATTTTGGAAGAATGTGGACGTATTTGTCCCACATCGAATAAAAAGATAAATGAGAAAATAGTGAACTCTCTATAAAAGCATGATTTATCCTTTCAATAGTATTTGTATTATGAAAATTCCAAAAATTATAAAAATTTCTAATTCCAATCACGAAAAAATTCTGAAATTTTTCGAAAAACTCTGATTCTAAAATTTTCCAAATATTCCGAAATCGGAAAGGAAAATGAAATTCTGGAAAGACCGAAAAGAAAATCGGAACACCTATTTAATTTCTGAAATTTTCGAAATTTTTTTTTTTCTGAAATAAGGTATACCGATCCGTTTCGGCCAAAACACACCCCTAGTTTGGACCTAGTTTGGACGCTCTTTTTTTCATTTTCATTTTTGAGTAATGCTACTCCAAATCCAAATCCAAAAAATTCATCAAAAATGATGTGGTAGTGGGCACACTGGATTTTGATTGGAGGATGTTGAAGTGATCCAAGTGGTTCCACTATCACATTATTTGGGATGAGTTTTTGAAATTTGAATTTAGAAAGCATAACATTACTCTTTCTTTTTTATCTAGTGCATTGGTCTCATCATGCTATGACATAAAGTCAGGGTTAATGTTCAAACCCCGATATGACTGTATGAGCGTGACATAGAGTATTTATTTTACCAACAAGACTAACCCTTGCATCTTTTGAAAATCATGTACATTAATTTGATTAAAAAGTAATCTTGGGGTATAATATTTAATTAGATCAAATCATGGTCACCTACGCAGCTAAAAAAATAGCTACACATATAACTAAAAAAAATTAACTAATAGTTTTTTATCATTAATTGGTTAAATCTGAATTTTTTAAAATTTATAAATCACATAAGTAATTCGAACACCACTCAAAGAACCCTCTTAATTTCTTTTATTTTTATTCAAAAAAAAAAAAAAAGACAAATCATATAACTAGAACATTTCACGACATTTTTAGAAATGTCTCAAATAGGAGTAGATCCAGTCTCAGTCTCACTTTTATTTGTAATTAATTATGAACACCAGTTTTGTGTTCATTTGACAGAGAATGGGCTCTTGAGATATTTTTAAATAGAAAATTATTAGAAAATCCCTATAAGTAACTCTCAAAAGTTTTAAAATCCAAAAGATTTCTTAGTTTGTTAAAAAATCCCTCAAGAGAGAACTCTTTTATGCTAGACATCATGGACTCAAACGTTCAATTTTTTTTTTCCAAAACTGCCCTTTGCAGTTTCAAAATGAGAACTCACATTTGAAGAACCCTAGTTTTGCTGATTTGTTCTTGATTGAAGTGTGATTGGAAGTTGTGATTTGAAGCTCAATTCAAAAGGACACTCGCATTTATCTCCTTGGTCGAAGATCTCATTCAAATCTCAGTTTGGATTCTCAAATTTGGAGTGTTTGGCTGGTGAGAAATTTTCTTTTGAAGTCAAATTGTTGTGAATCATCAACTCGAAGGCATTGGATCAGTTTGGAGTGGCCTATTGCGTTCGATTTTCTCCGTATTCAAAGATTTGATTGCAATCTTAGTGTTTGATTCTATGTTTTGGTGTGTTTGACTTGTCAGAAAATTTGATACGATGACAAATTGTTCCAAAAATTTCAACTCGAAGGCATTGGATATGAACTCTAGTAGGTTTGATTGTATGATTATGTTTGATTATCAATTTTTATAGTTCATTTTACAATTTTAACTAGTTTTCTTGAACGGTTTATTCAAAAACAAAGTTTCGGTTATGTGTGTGTGTGTATGTGTGTGTGTGTGTGTGTGTTAAATCTAATTTTTAGTGATTCAATGATGAACAGATCAGATAACTGATTATGGTTTTTTTATTGTTTGATCTGATTTTATTAGTAATGTAGTCACAGTTTTATGTTGATTTTGTTTTAAATTTATTGTTCAAAGTTATTATAAGTAGCGGATGTTGTGTTTGATTTCTCATTTTTCGTGTTTGAATGTTGAACTCTTGGATTTTGATTTTTGTTGAAATTGCATATCAGTAGATCTTTGCTGACAAGTTGTATACAAAGTTTATTTGTTTATGAGCTGTATTGCTGTGAAATTTCACTTAATATGTTTTGTTAGCAAAATTTCACTTTGAAAAAAAAAAAAAAAAAAACAATTTTATGTGAATGTCATTGATTTTAATGACACTAAGTTTTTGTTAGTTGACTCTTGATATTGTTTTGAGCGAAAATTTCATTGATTTTGCAGGCGTAATGGGCAGTGAACTCGTGATCTTGTGCATATACCACTCTAAAACTGCGATTACCAAAGATTTTGGAGACGATTCATGTAGGGGAGAGAAGGTTCTAAGATACTGTGTAGAAGGACAAAAAACCATACCAAAAAAACATGCAAAGAGACCATGGATTTTGTATAGTTTATAGTTATGTTTCCTTTTTCAATAGGGTGATGCTAATGCCAAAGCACAAAGTGTCACTAAAAGCTTTAGTGACACTTTGATATGTGTCACTAAAGCTTTTAGTGACACTTTGTACTTTGGCATTAGCACTAGCCTTCCAATATTGTAATTGTTTATTGGTGTACATTTTAATTGTTTCAATGAATGTTGAGCATTGTCTAGTTGTTGAAAAGTATGAGTTGAAATTTTTTCACTTTATTTTTTGAGTTGTTTATATATTGAGTGAAATTTTACATAACATTAGTGAAATTCACTTAATAGTTGATCTTTTAACGTAGTAGCACATTCACACTAGTGTTAGGCTCATGAGTTAGTTGGCTAATTTTCACGAAACATTTTGGTTTTGCTCTTATGTTAAATGAACTCTCACTTAATATTTTTGTATGCTCATATGTGAAGTCATATTTCACATAAACATTTTTGTAATCCTAAATGAGTTGGTGGAATTTCAGTCAACACTTTGGTTTACTGATATGTAAAGTGAAATTTGATCTTTTAATATAGTCACACTTTCATATTGGTGTTAGCCTCACGAGTTAGTTGGCTAAATTTCACTTAACATTTTGGTTTTGCTCTTCTATTACATGAACTCTCACTTAACATTTTTGTTTGGTCATATGTTAAGTCAAATTTATCTTAAACATTTTTGTAAACCTTAGTGAGTTGATGAAATTTTAGTCAACACTTTGGTTTACTGATATGTTTTGTAAAATTTGATATTTTAACGTAGTCAGACTTTCATACGTTTGGGTGCTAACCTCATGAGTTATTTGGCTAAAATTTTAATTAACATTTTGGTTTTGCTCTTATGTTGAATGAACTCTCACTTAACATTTTTGTTTGCTCATATGTTAAGTCAAATTTCACTTAAACATTTTGTAAACCTGAGGAATTGGTGAAATTTCAGTCAACATTTTTGGTTTACTGGTCTGTTAAGTGAAATTTGACATAACATATGTGAAATTCACTAAGCATTTGATCTTTGTGTGAGTTCTTTTGAGTGTGGATGAGGTGTGAAGAGAGGTATAACATGTAGGCTGGCTAGTGAGTGTAAGATATAGTAAAATAATAGAAAAGTAATAGTACAGTCAAATGGGTCCCAGAGAGGACATGGCTCGAGTAAGAGCCAAGATAGTTCCAAATAAGAGAGAGAGAGAGAGAGAGAGAGAGAGAGAGAGAGAGAAGCAGTAGGTGTCCTAAGTGAGGTGGTTAATCGTGTGCAATAGCTGTTTGGGTAACAAGTCAACGAAGTTATAGGGGTGAAAGGTGTGTGATAAGTAAAGGTAGAGGAGGAGTGGTGCTAAGGTATGGAAGGAGTGAAGGTGGAGAAGGAGTGGTATGTTAGGTATGAGTAAAGGTGGAGGAGGAGTGGTAGGGATGGAAGTAATGACTCAAAAGTCTACAAGGAGCTACTTGGATTATGGTAAAGAGGGTGTGAGAACTTGATTAATTGCTCAAGCCTGGGTTGGTTGGGGTTTACTCAGGTTGATTCAGGTTGTTGAATGTATTGAATGAGGTTGGTATTTATAGAAGAGTTGTGAGGGATTATGGTCTTGCTAGAGGAGCTGCCAATGTGATGTGTTGGAGCTATGGGATAAGTCCCTCTGTTTAAGGTAGGTGACTTAAATGTGGTGGTTGGGGTATCAAATGGGATTTGACCAGGAGATGGTCAAGCAATGACGGGTCATGTAGAAAAGCAAAGATAACATTGATGAGTGGTAGGTGAGGCAGCAGGTGCTGCAGGTGTGTCAACGAAAGGGTGGTTTGTATTGGTTGCAGAGGCTTAAACGAGGGAGTATATCAAGATCATGCTATTGGTCTGCAGAATGTGCTACAAGGTTGAAGTGATAAGGCATGGGAAAGTTAATGGCCTAGTTGATCTTACAGTCATGGGACTCCCTAATTGGTCTGTGAGGATTGATTGCAGGGCACGTGAAGGTCACGTGTCTCTTTCTCTCTTTGGAACCAACCCTAGCTTTGCCTGGGAGGCATAAGCTAGGGAGATGACCTTGGCTCTAGCCACCTAGCCATAAGCTCTCGAGATCCCAATGGGCCAGGCCACCCTTTAGTACTGCTCCTGACTAAGGGTAGTTGACCCAAGTGTGAATATGTGTGTTTGTGTATTGATTATGGGCTCTTGTGATTGCCACGAGTATGACCCTCTAAAGTGCCATAGCCCCTAGGGCTGGGGCTCCCATCATAGGCTTAGCATTTTGAGGTGGAGGGCCCTAAGTATTGGAATTGCACTTAGCAGTGGACCTTCTTGAAGATCATGGAGAGAGCCTCCCATCATGGCTTAGCCCTTTGAGGCGTCGTAAGTCTTGGAGATGCACACTTCCTACAGAGGGCATTCCATCATCTTGGGCTTGGCCCTTTGGGGTCCCCAAGTATTGGGGTTGTAGCCTTCCTAGGAAGGGCATCCCAAGTATTGGAGTTGCATCTTCCTAGGGACGACCTCCCATCATCATGGGCTTGGCCCGTGGAGATGTTATAGGTAGTAGAGTTGCGGGGCCCTCTTAGAGATTTAAGTGAGTAGGTAAGTAGTCTATATGGACATATAAGTAATGATGACGTTGGAGATACATTTCCTTTTTGGTGACGTATGCAACTACCACGAGGCGGATTAATACACATTACCTACAATCTTATAGTCTGATCCTTTTTTCGTGTGTGTGTTAGTTTCAGGAGTTTCTCATGCCACAATCCTCGAATACAAATGTTTTGGAACTCTGATATTAACATATATGAATTTTACATTGGAGTCACTGATAATTGAACTTTAGTGAAATTTCAGTTGAAAAATCATACTCAAGTTAAGAGAATAAATGAAAACCATTGTTACTATATATGGATTCAAGATCATAGCATCAAATCTATGCACTGACATTAAGTCGAACATCAAATGAATTCTATGATCAACATCAACAATAGCATGTTTCAAGTCTAACATCAAGATACCTATCAACATCCTTCAGTAGTTAACATATACTATGCCCAAGAAAAATCAAATGATGAAATGATTTCCCTATATCTTGATTCCATTTTTTGTCATCTTCAGCCCTCAAGCAAACACTTGCATTATGTTGATAGAAACAATAAGTGAATTTTTACTTGTATGCTTGTGAAATTTCACTTATGTTGGTTATAATAAGTGAATTTTCACTTATTATACATAGTCTCGATCATAGAACAGAAAATTAACTGAATCGATTGAATTTACAAACTCAAGACCATATGTGAATCAACTAAAATACTGAATCAAGTGAATCAACTGACCACAAAATTATTTCAACACAGTATGGACTAAATTTACCAACTCAAATGAAATTAGCACAATACCAAAGGAGTAATGCTTAGCCCACAACCTTTGCTCACAACCTCTCTTTTGTGTCTATCTCTCTCCTGATGGGTCCCACAATGCCATGGACCCTATAGTGTCCACTAGGAGAGAGATAGACACAAGGTTGTGGGAAGTTTGTGAGCCAAATATTACCCATACCGAAGATAGCATTTACTAATAAAATCTAGTGAAGTTTGCATTGTCAAATAAAAATGATGAAATTAGTAGTGAGTTTCTGAATGAAATTAGCACTATTGAATTTAACACATCCATGTTTTGGTTCCTCTTGTATGTTAAGTAAAATATGACATAACATTTTTGTATTCATGAGTTAGTAAAATTTCACCCAACATTTTGGTTTGCTCATATGTTAAGTGACATTTGACATTACAAATCGGAAATTCACTCAACATTTGATCTTTTGGCCTTTGGCCTAATCCCTCTTTGATATGCATACTAGTCTCACGAGTTCTGATGCCACAAACATAATTGCATACAAATTCGTACAAATATGATGTTAACATAATTAAGTGAATTCCGTATTGGAGCCAGTGATAATTGAACATAAGTGAAATTTTAAAAAACATGTCTATTATACATGGATTGAAGATCTTTACAACATGAAGTCTATGTATTGAAATTTATGCTTACATCAAGTCTAACATCAAACGAAAAAAAAAAAAAAGAAAAAGAAAAATTTGAATGTTCCTTCCTACACTCACATTAGAAAGCCATCCTTCAACAAATCGAATGACGGCTACTGTTGTTTTCACCCTTCATTAGTGTCATGATCATCTCCCTCATTATCAACCGAGTCCCTCGACGTATCACTCCCACTCCCACTCCCACCACTTCTACCGTCACTATCCCCACTTTCACTGATGTCATCACTTTTAATGCTAGCTATCAACAAACCCTCTTTGTGGCATGCTTGTCATATATCTTGAGTTTCTTTTTTCTTATCTCCAGTTCTCCAACAAAGACCTGCAATATGCTGATAGAAATAATAAGTGAAATTTCACTTATGATTTTGTATAATAAGTGAATTTTCACATAAGATTTTATCTTTAGCTAGCCTGATGTTTCTTTCATATGGGTGTTAGTCTCATAAAAAAAAAATTTGAGTCAGAATATGTTCATATATTGAAACAATGAATCATTACACAACTATCCAACCCCTTAGGGGAAAAAATCATAACAAAGGATACAAGACAAAACAGAGGGGATGGAGAAATCACAAACATCAATCAAAGTACCAGATTTAACCGCTTCAGCAACCCAATTTGCACCTCTATTGGTCTTCCTACTTATGGCCACAAAGGAAATATTTTCAAACCTCAAAAAGAAGGAAACTATATTACTACAAACACCACAAAGGGGCCATGGTGTCTTGGCAAGGAACTGTTGAAGAGTTTTGAATGCCACTCCCACCATTTCGTCTATCATTCCCACTCCCAACACTTCTTTCATCATTGTCCTCATTTTCACTACTACCATCACTTTTGATGCTACTAGTTAACCCTTTTGTGGCAAGTTTGCCTTACATCTTGATTTCTTTTTTCCTCATCTTCAACCCACAGCAAAAACCACAATATGGGGATAAAAGTAGTGAGTGAATTTTTACTTCTATTTTGTATAATAAGTGAAATTTCACTTATTGTACAGTGAAATTTTTTGAACGAAATTAGTATTTATACAAGTTACGTAGTACCGAACAGCATTATGTGAACAATAATTTCTAAACAAAATTAGTAGTTTATGAACTAATTTAAGCAACTTAGTTCAGTCTTCAAAGAAGATCAAGCGAAAATTTGGATTTGCGCACAAAAATCAAGTGAGATTAACATTCACTTACTCTTAATCTGCATTGCTGAGTTCTTCAAAGAATCTAGGGTTTCAAAATGATGAACAGAGGCTACGATTTTGAATCTAGGGCTTTAAGCGTGTCTTATTTTGCCAAAATTTGCTACTGGTTGTGAGTTTTCAGTGTTTTCAGAATAGATTTCTAGGGTTTTGTTTTTAAGAGTTGCGTCGCTTATGAATGATGAGCTACGAATTGTGGGTTGCGAGTCTTTTTCGATGTGGTTATGTAGGGTTTGTGATCAGTGGTTTGAGTTGGTTTTTCACTGAGTTTGTTTGTTGATTTGAATGTTTCAGTGTGTATATAGTATGTAGCAAGCTGCGAAGGGTAGTTTTGTCAAAAAGAAATTCTAATTGGCTGATTGTCCTTTTTGCTAAGTGTCATATTAAGTTGTCTTCAAGCTTAACGGTTGTTCTCTAAATGTCCTTTTCACTAATTCTCCCATTTTAAATGAAGCACAAACTAAAATTTAATTAAAAAATAGCTACATAAATATTAAATTATTTAAAATTTGTTCATTTTGAGCAACCAAACCGGTTCTTTTCTTATCTAAAGAATCTCTTACCATCAATAATTATAAATAGTTTCATTCGATCGAATGATTATTGAGATCCATTTTATTTGTTGCTAACTTGCTATTGATATGAAATTTAATAGATTATTTGACTTCTTGTGCTAAATTTATGTATTCATATTTTGAAATATGTCCTTTTAACATTTGAGATAATGGATAAAATTGCAAAAGAATAATTTTTGGGACACAACTTTCATACAATTTTCACACAATCTCCTTAAAAGATGTGTCTATCTCTCTCTTATGATGTCACTGGACCCCACAGTGACACAGGAGAGAGATAGACACATCTTTTTGGAGGTTGTGTGAAAGTTGTATGAAAGTTGTGTCCCAAGAATTACCCCAAACATGTGGATGTAATAATTGTGTGGATGTAATAGTTGTGTCCCAAGAATTACACCAGTAGTGCATTAAACATGTGGATGTAATATTTGTGTGTTATGTCGTTATGATACTTTCAATTTGTTGGCCCAAAAAGGAAACCTTAGAGAGAGGGGGGGGGGTGAATAAGGTTTTAAAATTTAATTTAATAATTGTTCAAATTAATTTGCCCAATAAAAAAAAGACACAATGGCAAAGGAAAGATAGAGAAAAGAGATACTATGCAAACCGATTTTTAGGTGGTTTGGGAAACCGCACGCCGCGCCCTACTTCCACCCCTCAAGAAGACCTCTTGAGGATTTCACTATCTCAATCTTCTTTGGGTGAAGATTAAACCCTTACAATCTCTCCAAGGAAGAAAATCCTCTTCACTTGAACTAGGGTTACACCAACCCTTAATATACACCTCCTTTATAAATAAGAATGATACAAGGATGAAAAACTCTCTCAATAGAGTGGATGAATACAAGATTAAGCTTCACTATAAATTGCTCTTTGAAAATATACAAATGAAACCTAGAGCAATAGAATTTATGATCTCACCAAACTAGGGCTCAAGGAATAAATGTGATGAAGTTTATAGTTTGATTTTTCAAAAAGTGTATTAAATGAAGTTCAAATATCTGTATTTATAGCTTCCTTAAGATTTCCAACCGTTAGAAGTAGTTGGGAGAAATAAATGCTTCATTAAATGCAGTTAACTAGCCGTTACTGTGTTTATCGCAGACATTCAGTCCACTGACTTCACAGGGCAGTCGAGTGTCTTTAGGAAAAGTACAAGGCTCAGTCGACTACGTCGGGAGGGCAGTCGACTGGATTGCACACAGATAGCATCTCTGTATACACAAGTCGACTGTCAAGTCGACTAAATGATCAGTCGACTGAAACGACTTCACAGTCGACTGCTCTTTGCAGATTTTCAAAGATAGGTTGGGTTAATTATGTAAAACCTTTTTCCAATCAAATTTGAGCCCTTAAGTAAGATGTTCACATAAATAATTTGCTTACATAGAGTCCTAGAGAATGATTAAAACAAGATTCTTCAACTTGTAAAGCTCCGTTTGGCTTGAAACTATTGAGCACAAATCACCAAGACTTTATGTAATGAGAAGATATACGATCAAGTGAACATATATTGATGTATGATGTTTCCTGCAACTTAATCAACCTAAGATCATTTAGAAAATACAACTAAGTAGTTTGTTAATCATCAAAATTATCCATTTAATCTAGTGGAATAGCACTTTGGGGCTAACAATCTCCCCCTTTTTGATGATGACAAACTACTTGTTGCCTAAAAAAAAACAGCAACACAATCAATTAATGATCTCATTTATTCCACAAAATAAATAGCAACACAATCAATTAATGATCTCATTTGTTTGCAACTTTTCTCCCCCTTTGGCATCAACAAAAACAGAGAAGGAGGCAGAGCTCCCCCTAGGATGATGCAAGGATAGGTGTGGTTGGGTCGGAAATCATAAAAAGAATCATCATTTTTCCAAATAGAGCAACAAATAACACTAGAGATTGTATTAACATAGAAGTTTGTCATATAAACATTTAAATTTCCAAGAGAAAACTATACAGCCAAAAGAGAGTTACAGTTATCCAAAAATTAGTCTAACCCATTTAAGAACAAACTACATATGTCAAGATCCAAAAAAAAATTGTAAGATCAGTAAATTAGCAAAATCACAATGACCATTCATCTATCCAATATCTTTTCCAACACACCAAGAAAGACACAATCAAAAGTGTAAGCGAGTCCGGATAATACGAATCTCCTCATGAGCATCATCAACAGAAGCCTGAAGAGACGATAGACGACGATTAAGAAGCTCTTGAGTAGCAGCAGTAGAAGTGCGCAAAGTATCCAAAGAGCCACCAATCTAAAAAACATCGGCTCGTAAGGATGCGATGGCGCGCTGATGAAGCTCAACTGCCTCCTGTTGAGAGGAAGATAAGGAAGCCTGCATAGTCTCAAGAGACTGGGTGTGAGAGACAAAAAGAGAAGAGATGGAGGTAGAGAGGCTCAGAACCTTAGCGGAAAGAATAGATAGCTGCTCCAAGATGTCAGGAGCAGGTGTATCAACAGTAGGTGGAGGTGGAGGAGTGGAAAATGAAGACGGATGAGAAGAAAGAGTAGGAATGGAAGGGGTAGAAGCAGTAGGTGTTGTGGGATCAGCAGAGACCTTTGGAACAAAAGCATTTCCCACGAGTTTGTATCCCATCAGGGATAGTATAGTGGAGGAGTAGAAGTCAGTGGAAATGGGGTCATGACGATCAAATTCATCCTCCAAGGGAACCTTGAAGTGACGAAAAATAGTAGTCAAAGCAAAGCCATAAGATAAAGAACTGGCTTTGGACTTCTTTTGACATTCACAAATGTGGCGGCAAAAGAGATACGACAAATCATAAGTTTTATTTTCAAGAAGGCACCAAATTAAAAAGACATCCAAGAAAGAGACAGAATCTCGACCTCCAGCACGGGGCAGAAGGGTATAGGTGAGAAGATGGTGAATAAGTCGTGCCTCAAAGGTTAGGGCAGAAGCCTTGGGCTTCACGGGATAAGATAACTCATTGTTGCCGGTGATAAGACGGCAAGCTGTGAGAGGGTCGAACCCGTGCCCTTGATTCCAAGTGTTAATGTTATATTCAGAAATATCACCACGACGGATATGAAAAATAGAATAAACAGATTCGGGATTTAGATGAATTTTAATACCACGAACAAATGAGTTAAGGGTGTCTGCCCGATGGCCAAAGGTCATATTACAATAAAATTCTTTAACAAGTGTGGGATAACATGGTTGGTTAAGACTAGTAAAGAGATGCCATCCTAAACGTTCTAGAAGAAATCCTAGTGGAAGATTAGCGGATTTAGAGAAAGGAATGGGAAGAATCTTACCAAAAACCACATTCCTGTGAGAGAAGACTTCGTCAAAGCTTTCCTGTTCCTCTTGAGTAGGGAAGCGCTTGGCTTTGGTTGCCTGAGGAGCAGAGGATGGACCACTTGCAGGGGTCTTTCTTTTAAGCTTGGGAGCCATGATATAAAGGGAAGTTTAGATAGTGAAAGAGAAGAGAGAGAGAAAAGCGAGATGATGAGTCACAGGGGAAAGAAGAGATGAAGGAGATGAGGTCTAAGGAGTTCAAAGGAGAGAATGAAGGAGAAGATTAAGTTTACGGATAGAGAAGACAGGGAGGATTTAGGATGGGAAAGAAAGGAAAAGAAAAAAAAAACGAGAAAGGGAATCACCGGAAGAAGAAAAGGTGAAGAAGAAAAAGAGATGAAGGCGCGATTTATATAGAATATAAGGAATCAGTCGACTGTATCGCATGATCAGTCGACTGAAGAACGAATTAGGGCTCAGAATTTTGGGGCTAACAGTGTCTCAGTCGACGCCTCAGTCGACGGGAGTAGGCAGGGATTAATATGTGCAAAACCAGTCGACTCCTCGGTCGACGGGAGTAGGCAGGGATTAAGTGTGCAAAAACAATCGACGCCTCAGTCGACTGATGTAAGCAGAAGCAAGGAATCAAAGGAGAAGGAATGGAACCAGTCGACTGTTACGGGATGCCAGTCGATTGCTTTGGTTAAAATGATACAGAAGGAGAACATGAGTCCAGATACTGAATTTTAAAGCACATCACTCAACCAAGACAAGCCTAATTCTCTTCTAATAACACAAAAACGTTCTTCGGGAAGAGGTTTTGTGAAAATATCAGCCCATTGACGATCGGTGTTGATGAAAACAAGATCAACATCCCTCTTTTGAACATGATTGCGAATAAAATGATGATGAATCTCAATGTGTTTAGTCCTTGAGTGTTGGATAGGATTTTTGGATAAAAATATGGCGCTAGTATTATCACAATTTATAGGAATATGATCATAATAAAGTCCAAAATCTTCTAATTGTTGTTTTCATATAAAGTGTTTGAGCACAACAACTTCCAGCAGCTATATATTCTACTTCGGCGGTGGATAGAGCTACCGAATTTTGTTTCTTACTAAACCATAAGACAAGCGAGTGTCCTAAGAAATGATATGTTCCACTAGTACTTTTACGATCAATTTTACAACCAGCGAAATCCGCATCCGAAAAACTTGTTAATTCAAAAGAAGTATTTTTAGGATACCAAAGACCTAAGTCTATAGTACCTAGAAGATAACGAAAAATACGTTTAACCGCAATGACATGTGATTCCTTGGGTGAAGCTTGAAATCTAGCACAGAGGCATACGCTAAACATGATATCCGGTCTACTTGAGGTGAGATACAATAGACTACCAATCATTCCCCGAAAAAGCTTACAATCTACCGGCTTGCCGGTTTCGTCTTTATCAAGTTTTAAAGTAGAACTCATAGGGGTTTGAAAAACTTTGCTTCCTTCCAATCCAAATCTTTTTAAAAGATCTTTAATATACTTGGATTGATTTATGAAAATGCCATCTTTATGTTGCTTTATTTGAAGTCCAAGAAAGAAGTTTAGCTCCCCCATCAAACTCATTTCAAATTCATTTTGCATACATGATGCAAATTCTTCACACATCTTCTCATTTGTAGCTCCAAAGATAATATCATCCACGTAAATTTGAACAAGCAAGATATCTTCATTTGAGGTTTTAACAAAAAGAGTAGTATCAATTTTTCCTCGATTAAAACTAAAATCAATAAGATATTTACTTAATCTATCATACCAAGCACGTGGAGCTTGTTTTAAACCATATAAAGCTTTTGTGAGTTTAAAAACATGATCCGGAAGATGTGAATTTTCAAAACCGGGGGGTTGTTTAACATAGACTTCCTCTGAGATAAAGCTATTTAGAAAGGCACTTTTCACATCCATTTGAAAAAGTTTAAAATTTTTATAACAAGCAAAGGCAAGAACCATCCTAATGGCTTCGAGTCTAGCTACGGGAGCATAGGTCTCCTCATAGTCTATACCATCTTCTTGATTGTACCCTTGGGCAACTAATCTAGCCTTGTTTCTCACAACAATGCCGGATTCATCCTTTTTGTTTCGAAAAACCCATTTTGTTCCAATAATAGTGTGATTAATAGGTTTAGGAACAACAGTCCAAACTTCATTTCTTTCAAATTGATTAAGCTCTTCTTGCATAGCTGATAACCAATTTTCATCGTTCTCGGCTTCATCAAAGTTCTTGGGTTCAATTTGAGATAGAAATGCTAAGTTATTATAAATATTTTTGAGAGATGATCTAGTAGCTACACCTTGACTAGGATCTCCTAGGATTTGATCAATAGGATGATTAGGCACATTTTTCCATTCAAAAGGAAGATCACTTCTTAATTTTGCTCTTGGTGATTCAATGGAAGGAGGACCTTCTTCCTTAGAGTTTTCTAGAGGTAGAGAGTTTGAATCATTGTTTTCAACATTATTTGAAATATCCTTGGAAGTGTCATTGTCATCATCCAAAACTTTCTTAAAAGGATTCGTTTCATCAAAAACAACGTGCATGGATTCTTCTACAATCAACGTTCTTTTATTAAAAACTCTATAGGCTTTGCTAATTTGAGAATATCCAAGAAAAATGCCTTCATCCGATTTAGCATCAAATTTTCCCAAGTTATCCTTAGTATTCAAGATAAAGCACTTACATCCAAAAACTTTGAAATAGCTTATGTTGGGCTTTCTTCCTTTCCAAAGCTCATATGGGGTCTTATTAAGCTTGTTTCTAATGACCACGCGATTGATAACATAGCATGAAGTGCTAGTGGCCTCAGCCCAAAAATATTTTGGTAAAGAGAATTCATTTGACATGGTTCTTGCCATTTCTTGAAGAGATCTATTTTTCCTCTCAACAACCCCATTTTGTTGAGGAGTTCTAGGTGCCGAAAAATTGTGACCAAAATCATTTTCTTCACAAAAAGAAGTAATCTCATTATTATCAAATTCTCGGCCTCTATCACTTCTTATGTTGTTAATCGCATACCCTTTTTCATTTTGAACACGTTTACAAAAAGTTAACAAAGAGTGTAAAAGCTTCGTCCTTATGTGCAAGAAAGAACACCCAAGTGAATCTAGAAAAATCATCAACAATGACAAAGGCATAGATTTTGCCACTCATGCTAGCAACTCGGTTTGGACCAAATAAATCCATATGAAGTAACTCTAAAGGTCTACAAGTTGATATTTCCCTTTTCTTTTTAAATGATGTTTTGATTTGCTTTCCAAGTTGACAAGCATCACATACTTTATCTTTAACAAATTTAGTTTTTGGCAAACCTTTGACCAAATCATTTTTAGACAAATTTGAAAGTAAATCAATGCTAGCATGACCTAATCTTCTATGCCAAAGCCAACTTGTTTCATTCAATGCGGCAAAACACTTAACATCTTGAGAAGAAATATCATCAAAATCGATTGTATACACATTTTCTTCTCTATAAGCAATAAACAATATTTTATCACAACTAGCATACTTAATCATGCAAAAATTTGATTCAAATACAACTTGAAAGCCTTTATCACACAATTGACTAATGCTAAGTAAGTTATGTTTAAGACCTTCAACCAAAAGTACGTTTTCAATAGTTAATGAGGAATTCTTACCAATATTACCTATACCGATGATTCTTCCTTTCGAGTTGTCTCCAAATGTGACATTTTCTCCGTCCTTTGGAGAGAGAGATGAGAACTTGGATTTGTCTCCGGTCATATGTCTTGGGCAACCACTATCCAAGAACCATCTATCCTTGCTAGAAGATTTTAGACAAACCTACAAGACAAACTTAAGTGATCCTCTTTGGTACCCAATATTCGTTGGGTCCAATTTTGTTAGCAAAGGGAGGTGTTGTTCCCTTTTTAATCCACACCATTTTGAGTTTTCTTTTGTTTGGACACTTGTAGTTTACATGTCCTTTTCTCAAGCAATAATGGCATGTAATACTAGGATTGGAGACACTTGAGGAGGCTTCTTTAACAAAAAAAATTTTGATGAGAATTTTTTACTTGATTTTTGTTAGAGCTAGTGGAAGTACCTTTTGAAAAGAAGTTATTGTATTTCTTTTCTTTAAAGGTAGGATTGAATCCTAAACCAGCTTTTTCAAAAACACACCTTTGTTTTCCCAAAAGCATATTAAGATTTTGTTCCCCAAGAGTGAATTTTATTATTATTTTGTTTAAATCTTCCACTTGCTTCTTCAAGTCTTCATTTTCTTTCTTTAAGATACTTGAAGAAAAATCGTTTAATAAAAACTCTTCCTTTTCTTTTCTCAATAAATCATTTTGAGATTTTAGGTCAATTAGAGCTTCATTTTCCTTTCTTAAAAGATCATTTTGAGTTTTCAAATCACTTAATTCATTTGAAAGTAATGAAAAATTCTTTTTAAGAGAAATATATTTTGCTTCCAAGTTTTCCAATTCTTGATGTAATTCCTCAAAAGCATTTTGGAGTTCATCATATTTTTGAGAATCAAAACAAGTATCGGGAGTAGGATCATTTACCTCACTCAAGTGAGCCATTAGACAAATATTTGCCACTTCCTCATCACTTGAGTCATCTTTTGAAGAATCACTATCGGAATCATCCCAAGTTGCCTTCATTGCCCTTTTCTTGGTTTTCTTGTAGTTATTCTTCACCAAAGGACAATCGGCCTTGACATGGCCCGGCTTTTTGCATTTGAAGCATATAATTGGATCCTTTTTAGCTTCTATCGCCTTAGGAGTTCTCCTAGTGAAGTTCTTATCCTTTTTTAAGAATTTTTTGAATTTCCTTGTGATCATAGCCATCTCATCATCTTCATTGCTATCACTATCTTCTTCATTGTCTTGAGATGTTTTGAGAGCAATGTTCTTCTTCTTGTCTTCCTTATCAAATACCGCCAACTCCATTTCGTGAGTAACAAGAGAGCCCAAGAGTTGCTCCATTGAGAGTGTTGAGAGTTCCTTGGCCTCTCGGATTGCCGTCACTTTAGGTTGCCAATGCTTTGGAAGAGACCTAAGCAATTTCTCAATCATCTCCTCATTAGTGTATGTTTTACCAAGACTTTTTAAACTATTGATAATAATAGTGAAACGAGTGAACATTTCACTGATAGTTTCATTTGAAGACATTTTAAACATCTCATACGTTTGAACAAGTAGATTTATTTTTGATTTCTTAACTTGATTAGTACCTTCATGAGCAACCTCAAGTTTATCCCAAATTTCCTTTGCGGATTCGCAAGAAGAAATTCTATTATACTCATTGGGTCTAATCCACAATATAAAATATTCATAGCATTTGCATTCATTTTGATAAGCCTTTTATCAATGTCATTGTATTCCTCAATAGTTTTCTCAATTTCAACACCGTCTACAATCTTGATGGGAATGTGAGGTCCATTCACAACAAGTTGCCAAAGATCAAAGTCTTGAGCAATCATGTAGATTCTCATCCGATTTTTCCAATAGGCATAATTTGAACCATTAAAACAAGGAGGTCTATTTGAGGATTTTCCCTCACTATAGATGATAGTGGTAGTGGTGGTTTCCATTTGATCTTTAACTCAAATACGTTAGAAAATTGAGCCGAGGCTCTGATGCCAATTGTTGGCCCAAAAAGGAAACCTTAGAGGGGGGGACGGGGGGAGGGAGGGGGGGGGGGGGGGGGGGGGGGGTGAATAAGGTTTTAAAAATTAATTTAATAATTGTTCAAATTAATTTGCCCAATAAAAAAAAGACACAATGGCAAAGGAAAGATAGAGAGAAGAGATACTATGCAAACCAATTTTTCAGTGGTTCGGGAAACCGCACGCCGCGCCCTACTTCCACCCCTCAAGAAGACCTCTTGAGGATTTCACTATCTCAATCTTCTTTGGGTGAAGATTAAACCCTTACAATCTCTCCAAGGAAGAAAATCCTCTTCACTTGAACTAGGGTTACACCAACCCTTAATATACACCTCCTTTATAAATAAGAATGATACAAGGATGAAAAACTCTCTCAATAGAGTGGATGAATACAAGATTAAGCTTCACTATAAATTGCTCTTTGAAAATATACAAATGAAACCTAGAGCAATAGAATTTATGATCTCACCAAACTAGGGCTCATGGAATAAATGTGATGAAGTTTATAGTTGGATTTTTCAAAAAGTGTATTAAATGAAGTTCAAATATCTGTATTTATAGCTTCCTTAAGATTTCCAACCGTTAGAAGTAGTTGGGAGAAATAAATGCTTCATTAAATGCAGTTAACTAGCCGTTACTGTGTTTATCGCAGACATTCAGTCCACTGACTTCACAGGGCAGTCGAGTGTCTTTAGGAAAAGTACAAGGCTCAGTCGACTGCGTCGGGAGGGCAGTCGACTGGATTGCACACAGATAGCATCTCTGTATACACAGGTCGACTGTCAAGTCGACTGGATGATCAGTCGACTGAAACGACTTCACAGTCGACTGCTCTTTGCAGATTTTCAAAGATAGGTTGGGTTAATTATGTAAAACCTTTTTCCAATCAAATTTGAGCCCTTAAGTAAGATGTTCACATAAATAATTTGCTTACATAGAGTCCTAGAGAATGATTAAAACAAGATTCTTCAACTTGTAAAGCTCCGTTTGGCTTGAAACTATTGAGCACAAATCACCAAGACTTTATGTAATGAGAAGATATACGATCAAGTGAACATATATTGATGTATGATGTTTCCTACAACTTAATCAACCTAAGATCATTTAGAAAATACAACTAAGTAGTTTGTTAATCATCAAAATTATCCATTTAATCTAGTAGAATAGCACTTTGGGGCTAACACAATTCAATTGGATTAGATGATAAGTGTTTGAATACTAAAATTTTATTTGCATGTAACATTACGTTTTCAAAATAGTTGTTGACTAAATAAATTTTAATGAAATGATAACTACTGTTTCCACTTTTAAAATTGAAAAACATAACAAAAATAATTTATTAGTTCCTTTCTCAAATAAAAAAAAAAGTTTAGTTAGCCATTGATGGAAAAAGCTTACGATCGTATTGAGTGGCCCTTTGTTACTGCTGCCCTGAACAGCTTTGGTTTTTGTAAAGTTTGGTATAACTGGATAAAACAATGTATCTCCACGGTGTCTTTTTCTGTACTTTTTAATGGGCAGCCAAAGGGATTTTTTAACCTTGAGAAAGGACTCCGCCAAGGAGACCCTCTCTCACCCTTCCTCTGCATTTTATGTTATGATGTTTTGTCCAGGTCCCTCTCTAGAGAAGCTGAAGGGGGCAATCTTAAAGGGATCAAAGCAGGTCTAGGTTGTCAAGCCATCAACCAACTTTTCTTTCCCGATGATCTCTTGGTGTTTAGTGAAGCAAATCCATCAGAAGCAAAGACCATTCTGGATTGTGTTGAAAATTTTGGAAATGGTCAGGACAAAAGATCAACATGTCAAAAACCAAGATTCTCTTCAACAATAATCTTTGCCATAATGTGGCTTTCTCTATAAGGCGTGAAACAGGCCTCAAAAGGGCCCCTTTGAATTCCAAATATCTGGGCCTTCCCTTTTTGGCTCATGGATCTCGGAAGTCTCTCTTCTCTGATATCAAGGAGAAAGTCCAATGTAAAATTCAGGGTTGGAAAGCTAAGCTACTTTCACAAGATGGTCATGGGACTCTAATCAAGTTGGTTGCTCAAGCGATCCCCATGTACTCTATGTCCTCATTCGCTCTACCAGATTCTATTTGCAAAAGCTTAGATGCCATGTTCCAAAATTTCTGGTTGGGTCATGATAAGGGTTCAAAGAAGCTTTGTCTGAAAGCTTCGGATTCAATTTCCAAGCCTAAGGGTGCCGGGGGACTGGGTTTTCATCACATAAAAGACTTCAACCTTGCCCTTCTCTCCAAGCTCGGATGGCAACTTATGACACCTAGTGACAAACCATGGGTTCAGATCATGAAGAAAAAATACTTTAACAACACCCACGTTCTTCATGCTTTAAAGAAGCATAATTCTTCCTGTATTTGGCAAAGTATCATCAAAACCATCCATATTATCAAGCTTGGGATGTGTACTTTAATCGACAAAGGGGACTCGGTTGACATCTGGAAGGATTTGTGGATCCCTTCTCTTCCGGATTTCAAACCCCTAAAGTATTTTAAATTTCAGGGCTAACCTTGGTGTTGTCTCGGAGCTCCTGTGCGACAACGGGAATTGCTAGAATCTGCCCCTTCTCCGTGAAACCTTCACCAATGATACTGTGGAGGCCATTGTAAAATTAGTCGTCCTTCGAGAAGAGAGTATGATAGAATGGCTTGGCTTCCCAATAGAAGAGGTATCTTTTCAGTTAAATCGGCTTACCTTTCGAGCCAACGGTTAGAATTTCATCCTTTTCTGCTCCCCAATCTTACTCCTAGAAAGCAGTTTGGAAAGCAAACATTCATGATTTTCATAAACTGCTCCTTTAGAAGATTTTGGCCAACACCCTTCCCATGAAGGAAATGTTGGCGTCTCAGTTCTTTGTTGAAGATATGAGTTGCCCCCTTTGTAATGCTTTCCGTAATTGTACAAATCATCTCTTCTCTGAATGTGTGGTCACCAAGATCCTTTGGAGAACATCTCACTAGCCCCTTGATCCTTCCACCTTTATTAACTTGAGTACTATTGGATCTATAACATTCTTGATCCTAAGGCCAGACTTCGGATCCCTTCGGAAGAAAGTTTGGAATTCTCTATCTTTGCGGTTGTGGCCATATCCCACACTTGGGCCCTCAGGAACAAAGTTCTTTTTCAAAAATTTAAGGTGGACATACCAGTGTGGTCCTCTCAGACTTTGATAATGGCTATGACTCATTGGCAAGCATAACGAAGGTTGCAGCCCCCTCTTCTGTCACGCCCCGGAGCAGCAAAAAAGAGAAAAATAAATTGCCTTTTTCGGTCCATAGGGAATGATGGGTGAATGTCACTAATTATCCACACCACACAATACTAGTCCAACTAAAACAACAAGAATAGTAAACAACTGAATATATAATAACAACAGTATTCAATTACAACATTAGAGTGGTCCTCAAGATCACAACAGGTCTAGAGAAAACATATGCCCAAGTATCCATTAAACTAAAGTTCAACCGAAAAAACAGAAATATAAACTAGATATAACTATCTTCAGCTCTTCAACTAGCGTAAGGGTAGTCGTCAGCGTAGTAGGCCTCTCCGGCATAATAGTCATTAGTAGGGCCACCTTCTACATAATCCAACTCCAGGTAATAGCCATCATCGTAGGCTCCATCACCTGCATTGTTAAGGACAAGGTTGTCTAGACGGGGAATGTCCAGGCAACAAAGGTCGTCAGCTTAGTGAAAGCTGAGTAAGAACTAACTAACATAGTCTCATAGAAATAAAGTAATTACCAGTCATGAACGATATAAACAAGTGATATTAATGATATATTTTCCTCTTTTATTCAGACACATTGTTAACCGATTCTCATCATCTTCCAACTCTAAGACTTACTGTACCAATCCTGACTGATTATCCCAAACTGATTATATCATCATGACATACTAGTGCTCTTGTTCACCGCTTTTAAGAACTCTTACTATTCACCTCTTTGTAGAACTATTGCGAACACTATACATCATTCCAATATATCGACTAGTCTATGGACGTACCCATACTCTTGTCCACCGCTTTTAAGAACTCTTATTGTTCACCGCTTTTAAGAACGCTTGCGAGTATGGTACATACATAGCTCTGGCAGATACAAACTATGGGTGTGCCACAACTATTCTTGTTTACCGCTTTTAAGAAATCTTACTATTCACCACTTTTAAGAACGCTTGCGAGTATGTGCACCCATAGCTTCCACGATCTTGGTTAAATCCTTGTTATACGTTTATCGGATTCAACCTGAGTGAATCATCAGCTCGACTAAACACAACCTTGAAAGTAACTAATATACCACTGACTCAATCACTAGATTATCCAATGTTACCCACCGTTATGTCTCAAAACTTATCTCGTTATTGCGTCATAATATTACTAACATTTTGAACTCGACTACATTACTCCCCATGTTATCTCAATCTCATTATCGTATCCCATTACCTCTGAAATCCATAATATCGATTGAACAGGAACATGGAACATCAATTAAATAGCTAAGCTTTATGAGTTATAAACTTAAAGAAAACATCCAAGTTCTGTCAAGGTTCGATCGATTGAAGTCCTCTTAATCGCTTGAAGTGAAGGTGTTCTCGATCAATTGAGACTCAGTATAGTTCGATCTGTTAGGAAACTGCGTTCCCAGAATCCGTTGACAGTGCGTATAAGTTGGTATTGCAAAAATTTACGTGAAAGCTACAATAACCCTACACGGGTGGAACTAGGGTTACCTTGAACTGCAAAAACGGATTGTTGTAGTAAATGAATCGAGAACACGGGCTCGATAACAGCTCACGATTTTCTACCGTATTCCTCTGCTGCTAGAATATCGAACTGAGTATGGGCTCTATCAAAATCCTTTTAGTTTTCTGCTCTCCCTTTTTACGCTCTCTTTTGTATTTCGAGTTATAATACTCTATATGAAAAAATGCAAACTGAGAGGAGAGCCAAAGCAGCATATATATATAGGCTACGATAGGGACCATAAGAAGTCAATAAGGAATAGGCTTCCTTATGGAATTAGAAAACCCCAATTCGAACTGAATTAGATTTCTATTTTCATAAATTATAATTCATATCACTACAGAATTATAATTGCACTCCTACCCTTATCTCAAAAATATATTTCGAGCTCCATGTTATTAAATGCTTATTATCTCCACACGTTAAGATTACAGATATCCATTAATCAAATATAATTACTGACAATCATATTTAATTAATCTCTTAAAATTCCTTGAGATTCTCTACTTAACTTATTTGATATGTCGGATACAAAATCCACCAGCAGGGTTTGACATAAGAAAAACTTATAAGCTTTTTCAAGGGGATATCATCAATCCCAAAAATTGAGACATGGATTCCATCATTAATTTGTATCCACCACACAATCAATATTGTCACCTAATCCAATGAGATATTGACCCATTTAAGGATCTCACCCTTTTAGGGATCAAAGTGTAAATATCAAATGTATGTGTCCATAAATTAACGTAGGATTTAGAGCATAAGCATCCATAATAGCCATGAGGTATTAATTATCTTATAAGTCAGTATAAAGATAATTACCCCAAGTCGGTCCTGTTTAATACACAAAGTGTACCAGCATAGTGAGTTGAAACTATACCGTTTCCTGTAGTTAAGATAAACCTACTACAACACCATACTGCAGTCCTACCGATGGTGTGTCCAAACCCATTTAAGACTATAAACCAAAATCTTACATTCTACAAGATCCGATGGTCTGAGCTTCAGTGTGTAAGCCAAACTTTACACACCAAACCACCTACTATGTAGAATGAGAGACACACATGCATAATATTAAATAAATAATACAATACAAACATTGCCCACACAGATTCTCATAAAAATGGAATAACTGATTTTATTAAATGAATAATAAATTAACTACATAAAGATGGCTTTTAGTATATATCCCTAACACGATCAATTGAACCTAGTTTGATCGCACGAAAGTCGTCTTCTCCAGATTCTGGCAATGAACGTCCATAATCTGTTAGGGCATGTTTGGGTTATTATTAAACATCCAAAATATGTAAAACATTATAACTAAGCTACTGAGTGCGTTTGGAACTCACCAAACGTTGTTAAGGGTGTGTTTCGCAAGCTTGAAGCTTCAAAGCTTTAATGGTGGCCTCCTCCTCTCTCTCTCTGCTCCTGTCTCCCTCTCTGTCTCCCTCTCTGTCTCATTCTTCTTCTTCTCCTCTGCTTCTTCTTCTTATTCTCTCTCTCTCACAGAATATATATAGATGAATGTGTATAAATATGTGTGTATATATATGTATAACACAATACTCTCTCTCTCTCTCTCTCTCTCTCTCTCTCTCTCTCTCTCTCTCTCTCTCTTAATGCTCTGGATTAAAAAAACCCCCACACACATGAACATACAAGTATATATAGGAAATGGGGTGTGCAAGGTGGTAGCTTGGGTGTAAACTGCGAGATAAAAATCTAGTTGAGTTCAATTGATCGAAGTAAGTTTGATTGCTTGAAAGCAGGTCGGCCAGGTTTGATCGATTAAAGTGGAGACCATGTCATAAATTCATGTCTGCAGCGTTTCGATCGCTTGAACATGGTTCGATCGATTGTAGGGGGAAATTCTCGATCGCTCGAACTGACTTCGATCGATTGAAAGTGAAATTCAAAGTTTGGTCAAGGGGAGTATATGGAATCTCTATGTATAAATAATTATTGAAAATACAGGGTATTACATCATCCACCACCCATTAAAAATTTAGTTCTCAAAATAAAAAACAAACAAGGTTTAAAACAAAAATAGAAACTTCTCTCGCATCTCTGACTCTATCATGATGCTTCCAGTGGATCTGGACTAACAGAATTTCCTTATTCCTGAGCTTCTTGATTCCATGATCTGGGGTCAGCACTGGTCCTTCATTGAACCTAATGTTGTTGTTGACTACAATATCTTTGAAGTTGATCTCGTGCGCTGGGTTATGAGCACATTTTCGTAGCATACTAATGTGGAATACGTTGTGCACTCCTGACATCTTCGACGGTAGCGCAAGTTGATAATTAACATTTCCAACACGTTCTAGAATCTCAAACGGTTCGATGAATTGCGGTGATAAATTGCCTCTCTTCTGATCGAATCTGACGATGCCACGAACAGGTGAAACCTTAAGTTGCACATGGTATCCAATTGTAAATTCTAAGTCTTTGCATCGCTTGTCAGCATAACTCTTGTGTCAGGTCTGAGCTGTCTTCATCTTTTCACTATAATTTGGATCTTCTTGTTGGTTTCTCGTACCATCTCTGGCCCAAGAAGTTGAGTATCTCCAACTTTAGCCCAACATAGTGGCAATCGGTAAGGTCTTCCGTATAAAGCTTCAAATGGTGTCCTCCCTATGCTTGTATGGTAACTGTTATTGTAGGCGAACTCGATCAATGGTAGGTGCGTCTCCCATGAACTCTCGAAATCAATAACTCAAGCACGTAACATGTCTTCCATCACTTGATTAACTCGTTCTGTTTGCCCATCGGTCTGTGAATGGAAGGCTGAACTCAAATTCAGTGTTGTTCCCTATCACATTTGTTCCAGAATTTCATAGTTTTAAAATGCATGATTTGAGGTTTTATGAAATTATTAATGTTTATTAATAATTTAAGCTGGAGTTGGCTGTGACTTAACGGTGAGGTGTCAGTGGAGACACGGGAACTTGAAAGTTCATTCTGCATTGGCACGATAAAATGACATTTATGTGATATAAATGTTATTTGTAAATCTGGTATTTTGATGAATAGTGATTATATCTGTTCAGTATAATTTATGGTAATTTTGATATTGTTATAGATCATTTTGAACACTGTGGTGAGAACGTGAGTGGCACATTAAATAAAAAAGTAGGTGGTATAGAGATTCCACGGAATTTAGTTTTGAATCCTTATTTTAGATCCAAACGGAATTTAGTCAGAAATTTTATAAATTTTAGTTTTCACTTGTGAAATAATAAAGTAGACGTTTAAGACGTTTCAGGAGATAATTAGAAGTTTTGAGAACTCGTAGGGAGGTAAGCGTAGTTTTCAGAAACTATGTCTATAAATAGATAAGTGATGTTGTCAAAATCAAGTTCTTATTTAACGCTATTAACGTAGTATAGTGGAAATAGGGTGTCGAGTCCACAGGGATTGGAATGCAACAATGCTTGTTGGACGCTTAATAACTAATTATAATGCGAGGTGAAATTAACAAACTACGAAATAAAATTGAGTCTTCTCGACTTTGGGATTGGTTCAATTTGTGTAAGGTTATACTACAATTACTATTTAAAATATGGAAAGTAAACTTTGAACAAAGCTAAGTTTAATTAAAAATTGGGGGTTTTGTAAAAGGAGAAATCGGGATTGGGGATCATTCCCCCACCTTGGACCAACCAATACATGGATTTCATACTTGTAGCACATTCTAGAGTAGAGAAATACATTGTGACAAACTATCAAACATGTAGTAGTCAACCTACATGCTAGATAGAAGTTCCAATGCAATACATGGGTATAGGTTTGAAATCTAGAGATTTAACAACTTTCAATGCTTGACATTGTAAGTTGAGTTTCAAGACATCAAACTTTGCACCCATGAACTCTATATATGTTATAAAGTATGAAAGCCCTACATTAAAACACACATACGTACAATGGTAGGTCTATAATCCCCAACCTACATGATTTAGCTACTCATAACTACAATGACATTAATATTGAAGAGAGGAAAAGAGAAAGTATACCAACTAGATAAATCCATAATAAATGCCATATAAATTCCAAGAACTTCTTCAACCAAAAGCTTCAAAGCATTCAATACATTCACACTCTTCTCTCTCTAACACTAAATGGAATAAATGTGGGTAGATGAGGAGAAATGGGAGAGGGAGATGAGGGGATTAGAGAGAGAGTTTACTACCTAATGTCTTAATAAAATAAAAGCTAACCCTAAAAAAAGACCATCTCTAACTATATATACTCTATACACATAATGGTAAAGTTGTAATAAAAAGAGGGAGAAAACAACAATCGCGAATCGATCCCTTTACAAGGGCGGATCGATCCACCTTTCATCTGGGCAATTGATAGCTTCTCAAGAAGACGCGGATCGATCCGCTCTATTATCCAGATCGATCCATTTTGGGATCATTGTCGCAGAATGTCACAGCAATAACGCGGATCGATCCCTTCAAAAGGACGGATTGATCCGCTTCTTCTGATCTTGATAGTAAGGTCTTCTAAAACAAGCGAATCGATCCCCTCTAAAGGGCTAATTGATCCGCCTTTCTTGAAATCTCTTCTTTGCCCTTTTTACTTCAAGAATGCCATAAGAGTTGGGTTCCACTTCACCCCAAACTTGCAAAACCTACAAGAAGGAGATCATTATTGGCAAAAAGAGAGTAACAACTAGGGATAACAAAGGTACAATTTATCCATTAAATCTCCCAGATTAGGTAATAATTCGTGCTCAATACGAGTAAAATCTTGAAGTTAAGAATACAATATTGAACACAAATCACACCCCCTAACTAGAATGTTGCTAATCTCTTAGCAATAAATCCCAAAAGATTCAAGAATAACCTTACACGATAAATTATTTAAAATGAAAGATAAATCGTTTTCGTGGGGAACTCGATTACATTGAGCATATGCAACAAGCCGTTAAACCTCTAGGTTACCATAGAGGTGGAGTGTTGTTTCCGGAGGGTTCTTGGAATGACACCCACAAACATTTTGTTTCCTTATGTTAGTTGCCCACTATCTAACGCGACACTCAACAAAGTCTCGAGAATTTTTGAAAGATTTTAACATACGACACACAACTCCAACAAGTTCTTAAACTATCAAGGTCATAAGCTACCTTCATTAAGCTCAATCGTGGATGCTTGTGTGGTGTGAAGTGCATACTACAACTATCAAGACGATGGTAATGCTTTCATAATCCGAATCCCATTCAAAACGCTCTTCAACTCAATTATGAGAATTGATGACCTATTTGGCCAACTTTGTGGGGCGCAAGTATTTTCAAAGATAGATTTGAGATTGGGTTATCATCAGTTGAAAGTGAAGGCCAAAGACATTGATAAAACTGCTTTTAGAACGTGTTACAAACATTACGAATATCTAGTCATGCCATTTGGAGTTACCAACGCACCAGCCGTGTTCATGGATCTTATGAACTGGGTCTTTAAAGATTATTTGGATGACTTTGTGATTGTATTCATTGATGATATCCTTATCTATTCACCACGTGAGATGGAACACGAGAATCATTTAAGATTGATACTTCAGAGATTGCGGGAGAAGCAACTGTTCAGCAAATTCAATAAATTTGAATTCTGGCTATCTAGCATTACTTTTCTTGCGCATTTGATTGACAAGAATGGAGTTTCAGTCGATCCTCACAAAGTAGAAGCGGTATCTGATTGGCAGAGGCTGGCATCTATATCCGAAATCCAAAGTTTCTTAGGATTAGCAGGATACTACCGCCGTTTTATCGAGAATTTCTCAAGGATTTCATTACCTATGACAAGGTTGATGAGGAAATGGGTTAGCTTTGAATGGAGTCAAGAATGTGAAGACAGTTTCCAAGAGTTGAAGACACGACTAAGAAGAGCACCTATCTTGACAATACCATCTGGAACCAAGGGATTCGTAATTTATAGCGACGCTTCGCATCAAGGTTTGGGGTGTGTACTTATGTAAGGGGGTAAAGTAATTGCCTATGCTTCTAGACAGTTGAAGACACATGAGGTTAACTATCCAACTCACGACCTTGAATTGGTCGTAGTGATCTATGCTTTAGTAATTTGGAGACACTACCTGTACGGGAAAAAATGTGAGATCTTCACGGACCACAAGAGTTTGAAATACATCTTCACCCAATGGGACTTGAACATGAGACAGCAACTATGGTTGGAGTTGATGAAGGATTACGATCTTTCGATAGAGTATCACCCTGGAAAGGCTAATATAGTAGCCAATGCATTAAGCTAGAAGACGCAAAGGAACTTAGCCGATGAGCTAACTAGTCAAAAGGAATTGATTGAGGAAATAGAATATTTAGAGTTGGATGTGATTCCAGAGACTAATGGTGAATTAATAATGGCGATCATAGCACACCCAGATATTATTGATGAGATTAAGAGGGAACAGTTTAACAATGTTTACTTATCCAAAATGAGAGACGAGATACCTTTGGAAAAAATGACCTGGTTTTACCTTAAAATAAGGGGTATTGATGCTTGGGAACCGATTGTGTGTACCGAATGTGATAGGCTTGAAGGATAGAATTCTGGAAGAAGCGTATAGTACTAGATATTCAGTACATCCAGGAAGTAATAAGATGTACCAGAATTTGCGGGAGAACTTTTGGTGGAAGGGTATGAAGCGTGAAATTACTAAGTATGTTTTTGAGTGTTCAGCATGTCAACAAGTGAAAACAGAGAGACAAGTACCTGCGGGGTTACTACAACCGTTACCTGTGTTAGAGTGGAAATGGGATGAGATCACCATGGATTTTGTATCCGAATTTCCACGATCGCCGAGCAAGAATGATAAGATTTGGGTTATAGTTGACCGATTAACAAAGTCGGCGCATTTTTTTACCGATCAAGACAACTAAACCTTCAAAATTAGTAGAGTTGTATGTGAAAGAGATTGTAAGACTACACGAGGTTCCGACAGTGATTATATCGGATCGTGATAGTAGTTTTACATCAAAGTTTTGGAGAATTTTTCAAAATTCTATGGGTACGAAGTTGAGTTTCAGTACCGCATTTCATCCCTAGACTGATGAGCAGTCAGAACGTATAATTCAGACATTAGAAGATATGTTGAGACTTTATGTCCTAGATTTCGGGAGTGATTGGGAGAAACACTTGCCGTTAATTGAATTTGCTTATAATAATGGATTTCAGTCAAATATCGAAATGGCACCGTATGAAGCGTTGTATGGCCGTAAGTGTCGATCACCAATTTATTGGACCGAAGCTGGAGAAAGAAAGTTGCTAGGACCTGAGCTAATACAGGTGACTACTGAGAAGGTAAAGTTGATTCAGGAGAGACTTAAGGTATCTCAGAGCCGTTACAAGAGTTATGCAGACTCAAAGCAACGACCGATAACGTTTGAAGTAGATGACTTTGTATAATTGCGAGTATCGCTTTCAAAAGGTATTGTAAGATTCGGAAAGAGGGGAAAGCTTAATCCGAGATTTGTAGAACCATTTGCGATCCTAGAGAGAGTAGGTCCGGTGGCTTATCGATTAGCTCTTTCGTCAGAATTGGAGCATGTACACAATGTATTTTATGTATCAATGTTAGGACGTTGTATGATAGATACGAGTAAGATTATTGTACCTGAGCCACTACAGATTCAAGAAGACTTAACTTATGTGGAACAACCGATAGAGATTCTAGATCGAAAAGAGCAAGTCTTGCGAACTAAGACAATTCCAATGGTGAAAGTACTGTGGCGTAGTCACACGATTGAAGAGGCTACGTGGGAAAGTGAAGAAGAAATGAAGAATGAATATCCGTATCTATTCAACGTATGAGGTATAAGTTTGGGGACAAACTTCCTTTTTGGAGAGGAGAGTTGTCACACCCGTTCCAAAAATTCATGGTTTTAGTGCATAACTTGAGAATTTGTGAAATTATTAACGATATTAATAATTGAGATGAGATTGACTGTGGGTCAACAGTAAGGTGTCAGTGAAGACACGGGAACTTGGTAGTTCATTTTGTTTTAGCATGAGTAAATGGCATTTACATGATTTAAATGTTATTTGACTTTATCTGATATTTCATGAATAGTAAATTTACCTGTGTAGAGTAAATTTCTGGTAATTTTGATATTGTGGTATGACATTTTTTAGAACTGTGGTGAGAACGTAAGTGACACGTCAAAGAAAAGGTAGGTTGTGTAGAGATTCCACAGCATTTAGTTTTCGAACGTAATTTTGGACCCAAACAAGACTTAGTCAAAAACTTTTGTAAATTTATAATTTTCACTTGTAAAGGTATAATATGGACGTGTGCGAAGTTTCGGGAGTTATTTACATGTCTGGGAAACTCGCGGGGAGGTAAACAAGATTCCCGAGGAGTTTGCTATAAATAATGAGGGTGAGAATTTCATTTCTCACAACTTTATATAATATCTTGAGAGAGGAGAGAGAAAAGGAGATTTGATCCCACGGGCTCTGCGACGACGATCGGCGACCTTTCGTCCGACAGATTTTTACCAAATTTGAGATTTGAACTCGTGGAGGTAAGATCTACGTTTTGATACTACTTAGGCCACGTTTGGCAAACTCTGATAAAAATCTAATTTCTAGACTTTTGGGGAAAACCCAGTAAAACTTGTAGGAATTGCCTGAGATTCAAAATTTGACGATTCTTTGGCCTGCTAGTCAATCCTTCAAAGTTTGAAGAGAATCGCATGAGGTATGAAGTTCTAACTTGTGAAATATAGGGAAATACATGTTTTAAATTTCGACGGCGAAATTGTGATCCGGGAAAAATCCATGTGTTAATCTTAGGCCTGTTAATTATGCATGCGATTAAATGTGAAGAGCATATCTACTTTTACGCGAGCACGTTGAGTTATCTATGTGGGTCAAAGGGGAGTCTTATACAAATTCATGCCGGAGTAAGCTTCTTGATGTTTGAGAATTTAGTAGCGACGACTACTGTGCATGATTAATAAACTTGGACTAGCCATGGCACTTGGGGATGCAATGGTTGATAGACTTGGACTTTGCCATTGGCATCGCGGTTTAAGACTTGGACTTGCCGCTACCGGATGAATGCGTATTTTTCTCCCTAGAGACTATTTGTATGAATTGTGAGATTAGAGCATGTTTTATTTTATATTGCATATGTTAAAACTTATGCACTCAGCATATAGCTGAGCAGTGGAGATTTACTCCATTGCAGGTAAGAAGAAAGACAAGAAGAAGCGTGATGAGTGAGGCCGTTGAGGAATGCCGGGGGAATCATCTTGTTTATATCTTTTGTTCTTTTTTCCTAAACTTGTATAAGGATTTGGGAAGGGTAATACGTGTAATGGAATCATGGGTTAGTTGTAGTACTTATAATTCTTAGTAAACATTTGATATATATATATATATATATGTTGAATTATGAATTATAATCGTGTTGTTATTGGAATTTGAGTTAGAGAACCTTGATTTTGAGTGCTGCAGAATTGGGCTTTTCTGAGAGAAAATAGTCAACTGGTCCGAGTTTCAGTCGACTGGATTAGCAGGTTTCAGTTAACTGGGTGTGTTTTCAGTCGACTGGTTTCTGCACGAAAACACCATGTTATGCATTCATAGTGTCTAGTCGACTGGATAAGGCACCAGTCAACTAGTAAATTAAGGCTCCAGTCGACTGGGTCCCCGACACAGTCGACTGGAATGGGCCCTTGAACTTTGTACACTTTCTGCTTCAGGTCTTCAATCGACTGGACCCCCGATCAGTCGACTAGACCTCTGTTTTCAAAACTAAATTCTTTTGGAACTGGTTCAATTGGACAAAACTTTTTATAACTTTGATTTTAAATAGATTTGACTTATTTTTCCACTGCTAAATTACTTTAAAGGAACTGGATAAGCCTTAATGGCATGCCACATGTCCTATTTCCACGCGTAGTGGGATGGGTCGTGACACAAAACCTTTAAGAAAAGGTTTAAGTCGTTGCCCATTAACCTTAGAAATCGTCCCATCCACGAGGTTTTGAATCTCGACGGCTCCACGATAATACAATTTATGCACGATGTAAGGTCCATTTCATTGGGATTGTAACTTACCCAGGAACAAATGGAGCCGTGAATCATATAATAGCACCTTGTTACCAACCACAAAATGCTTACGCACAATGTTTTTGTCATGAAAAGCTTTAACGCGTGCTTTATAAACTTTTAAACTCTCGTAGAGTTCACTTCGAATTTCCTCCAACTCATCAAGTTGAAGCTTCCTCTTCTCACCACTCTCATCAACATCGAAGTTGGGCTTCTTAATGGCCCAATAAGCACGGTACTCAAGCTCGACGAGCAAATGACATGCCTTCCCGTAAACTAACTGGTAGAGGGACATCCTAAATTTGTCTTATAGGCCGTCCTATATGCCCAAAGCGCATCGGTTAGCCTAGATGACCAATCTTTTTTCGATGGGTCGACCATCTTCTCTAGAATCCCCTTTATTTCGCGATTAGCCAATTTGGCTTGGCCATTTGTTTGCTGGTGATATGTGGTGGAAACCTTATGGGTGACGCCATATTGCTCCATTAAACGGGTGAATGGGGAGTTGCAAAAGTGCACTCCTTGATCGCTAATCAAAGCCTTAGGAGTCCCGAACTGCGATAAGATATATTCTTTTAAAAATTTTAAAACCACCTTGTGGTCATTGGTTCGAGTTATTATGGCCTCCACCCACTTGAAGACGTAATCAACCGCCACCAAGATGTACTCAAAGCTATTGGATTTAGGGAAAGGACCCATGAAATCTATCCCCCAACAATCAAAAACTTCTATGGTAAGAATGGGGTTTAGAGGCATGGAGTTCCTCTTTGTGACTTTACTGAGTAATTGGCATCGAGGGCACGCCTTGGAATATGCATGCACATCTTTGAAGATCGTGGGCCAATAAAAACCACTATAGAGAACTTTAAAAGCGATCTTTTGTGAAGAGAAATGACCTCCACATGCTTGGTCATGGCAAAAAGACAACACACTCGGTATCTCATCATTAAGCACACATCGCCTAACTATTTGATCGGCACAATATATGAAAACATAAGGATCGTCATAAAAGAATGATCCTGCCATCAACATGAGCCTCTCTTGGTCTTTAGTAGACCAATCTGGAGGCAAATCTCCCGTGACAAGAAAATTCACCACGTCGGCATACCACGGGAGAGTAGAGACCTTGAGCAATTGCTCATCCGGAAAGCATTCTTGGATAGGAATAGGGTCCATATGATTGTAATCAAATGTCAAACGTGACAAATAATCGGCGACAACGTTTTCCACCCCTTTCTTATCTTTGATGGAAAGGTTAAACTCTTGTAGAAGTAGGATCCAACGAATGAGCCGCTCTTTAGCATCCTTCTTGGAGAAAAGATACTTAAGAGCGGCATGATCGGTAAAACAAGTAATCGGCGATCCTACTACATATGACCGAAATTTTTCAAGAGCAAATACTATAGCGAGTAATTCCTTCTCCGTCATCGTCATGGAGTAGTTGGATTGGGCACTATCTAATGTGTGACTCGCATAGTATATGACATAAGGCTTTTTGTCTTTCCATTGCCCTAACACGGCCCCAACGGCATAATCACTAGCATCACATATGAGCTCGAATAGAAGGTTCCAATCGGGGGCTTGCATAATCAGTGCGGTGGTAAGTGTAATCTTAAGCTTATCGACTGCCTCTTGGTACTCAAGGGTCCACTCAAAAGCGACATCTTTCGTAAGGAGTTGGTACATTGGCCGCGATATAGCGCTAAAGTCCTTAATAAACCACTAGTAAAAACCCGCGTATCCTGAGAAAGACCTTATGTCCTTAAGAGTTTTTGGGGGCAAAAGGTTAGAGATGACGTCAAACTCAGCCTTGTCAACTTGCATCCCCTCACTTGAGACAATGTGGCCTAAAACGATGCCTTGTGTCACCATAAAGCGACACTTTTCTCAATTTAGCACAAGATTTTTTTCTATGCATCGTTCGAGAACTTTCTCAAGGTTCTCGAGGCACTCATCGAAAGAATCGCCAAACACACTAAAGTCGTCCATGAAGACTTCAAGGAACTTCTCTTTCATGTCACTAAAAATGCTAAGCATACACCATTGGAAGGTCGCGGGTGTATTGCATAGCCCAAAAGGCATTCTCCTATAGGCAAACGTGCCATAGGGGCATGTGAAGGTAGTCTTCTCTTGATCCTCGGGGGCGATTTTGATTTGATTGTACCCTGAATATTCGTCAAGGAAGCAATAGTGTCTTTTTCAGGTAACTCTCTCTAGGACTTGATCTAGGAAGGGTAAGGGAAAGTGGTCCTTTCTAGTGATCGTGTTCAACTTCCTATAATCAATGCATACCCTCTATCCCGTGGTAATCCTAGTAGGCACTAGCTCACCTTTCTCATTCTCTACGACTGTGATTCCCAATTTTTTGGGAACCAATTGGGTCGGACTCACCCATTCGCTATCGGAAATAGGATATATGATCCCATTATTTAACAACTTGATGACCTCGGCCATCACCACCTCCTTCATTTTGGGGTTCAACCGTCTTTGCATTTGCTTAGGCGGTTTGGCGTTCTCCTCTAAATAAATCCTATGGGTGCAAATGGTAGGAGAGATTCCCCTCAAGTCGGCGATACACCACTCTAAGGCATTCTTGTGTTCCTTTAAAACTTTCACCAATTTTCCTTCTTGACAAGGGTCAAGTTGGGAAGACACCACTACAAGGAAACTCTCATCCTCTCCCAAAATGACATACTTGAGCTCACTCGGTAAGACTATGAGCTCAAGTTTTGGCGTAACAACATTGGAAGGAAGAGGAAAACTATCCCTTGGGGGTAGTCTCTCGAAATTGGAGGTCCACATAGCCTCCTCAACAGTTCTCCCAACATCTACCTCTTCCTCAAGTTCTACTCATCCTCACTCATCTCATTCTCCCTCCCAAACTCATGATCACACTCGACAATGGCGTCATCAATAGTTAAGCAATTTTCAACATGTTCAAAGCTCGCTATGTCATTATCAAGCACGCATGTATGATCAAATGAAGGGATGATGCAAGAATCATTAACATTGGGATCACTAGAAATATTGAAAAAATCTTGCACCAACGAATCAATAAGAGAGATTTCATAAATTTCATCACTGTCCTCCTCATCGAGATCCAGTTGCTTAAAGAGCGAGAAAATATTCACATCCACAGTCATATTTTCAAAAGTCAAACGCATGAGACTATTCCTACAATTAATCAATGCATTAACGGTAGCGAGGAATGGGCAGCCTAAAATGATAGGAATTTACGATTGCTCATTCACAATGGGTTATGTGTCAAGTACAATAAAATCCACTGAATAGTAGAAATTACCAACTTGAACAATAGCATCCTCATAGGAGAGAGAGAAAAGATTTTAAAATAATAATAATAATAAATAAAAGTATAAGTAATCTATATGTAAGCTATTTAAGAATATACTAGTATAAGGTACATTTTAAGTATGTTAGCATAAAGTATATATTAGTATAAGTCAAGAATATATTTTAAAAAATGATGAAATAAAATAAAATGGAATTCAGTGCCACTCGGCAGTCAGTGAGTGCCGCCCACTATAACAGTCAGTTTTTCTCATATGTTCTAGAAGAAATCCTTGCACATGGGTTTTCACCCGAATTTACCTAATTGACCCTTTGAAGGTAGTCTATATAAAGAGGCCTTCACCTCCATTATAGGGATCTTCTTCCATTTTTTCTTGTTGGGCAAGAAATATATTGAAATATAGAGAGAGAATTGAGAAAAATCAAGAAGACTTTGAAGAAAACAAGAACTCTTTGAAGAATTTGAAAGAGAATTGGAAGAACTTGGAAAATATTTACCAACAATCAAGAAATCCTTGAGGTTATAGAGATAACCTTCTTATTATTTCTAGATCTAGGTTGGAATTCAATCACAATTCATAGATTTAGGACCTTTTTCACATTTTCAAAAAGTTTCTTCCTACCTCATTTCATTACACCCCACATAGAATTGTGATTGAATTTATATTTGTTGATTTAGATCTAATAGAGCTTTGGGTTTAAAATAAAACTAATTTGTAAAAGAAATTTTACTTGGATTTTCTCAAGCAAACTTTGATTCAACTTCATTTGACTATATTTTTTTTTTCTTTCTTTGGGAATCCATGAGATCTTCAATATCTCATTGGATTTCTTTAAGTTTGATCTTCTAGTCCTCTATGATCCTATGATTTATATGGGGATTAGGTTGATCATAGTTGTACACATACATATTTGATGGATTCAAAGTCTTAATTCATGACTTGGAGTCTTCAACTTGAGAATCCCATAGAACTCTCTCTATGTTCTTTGAAGGCTCATGTGGGTTTGGTTTTGCTTAAGTCTCCAAGGACCATTAATTTGGTAGGAAAAATAACAAAATGAACCTATATCCCCTTAAGGACCATGTATTTGGGAGAGGAACTAGGTGTTGTTTAAGTTAATTCAAAATATGAACACTAATCTAGCAATGGTGCAGTGAATCCTTAAACCCACTGTGATCAAAGATTTTTAATTAAATCATAGTCCATTGGAATGAGATGAGACCAATTGGAGGATGTTCATAACTCACCCAAGTACCTCTGTGATTTTTGTTTTAATGAAATTCCACGTTTAAGATGGTTTGGTCTTATGATTTCAAAGCAAGCAACTCTCTGTCCAAAATTCCATAACAGTAAGTCCATTTTAAAACTAATAAATCAGAACCTTAACTAAGTTTTCTTGACCTCCAATAAATTTTTCTAAGAAGCTTAATGTGTTAGGAAGACACCCTAAAAGATCTAAGAGTTTCTCATTTCTTTACTATTTTTCGAAAATCACACAAAATCTCTGGACAGAGAGTTGTAGATTCCTGAGTGATGCATAGTATTTTTCTTATTCCCAGAGATCTAACCGTTCAAACCTTGATTTTCTTTTTGGGTTGGAAACTAGACTCACAGAGGTACATTATATCCAAAAATCACTAAGATCCAACCGTTAGAAGTATGGTTTTTTTATCTTTGAAAATCTGATCTATTCTCTGTAATTCATGAGAAACTGTCACTGTTTTGTCTAATCTTATTTATTTTAACTTAAATGGTTTCCAAAATGCCTTAGGACCCAAATCATGTTTTGAATAATGATAATTAAGTCTAAATCCATAGGCTAAATGGTCCAAGTTAGTGAATAATTCATAGCTTGTCCTTATACATATCCATGCATTCATCTATGTATATTGATACTTGTAGTTAGGATCTAGCTCTAGGTTGTTTTGTCCCCAATTGGACCTAGTTGTGAGTTCCTTATAATCATGTTGGGATTATACTACCTTTATATAGACATTGCATTGGCTCATAGTTGAGACTTGCATATCTATAGAGGTGATGTGTTCTCAACTAATTAGAAGGAATCCATAAATAGGTCAATTCTTTCCATGCTTGATAGATTAAAGCTAGAAATTTAGGATTGATTATTTGATGTCTTGTTTAAAATATGTGGACTAACCCTTTTGTTTTGTAACGCTTTCAAGGTACAATTTCTCAACCTTTCTCTAGTTCATTCCATTCTTTGATTTTAATTGATTTTTGACTCCATGTGCGACACCTTAGATTAGGTCTTGCCTTATGTGTATATGTGATTAGAGACTTTTTTTAGGGTTTTATTTACTTGCATGCATCACACATTTAATATTTGCGGTGGGATCCCGGGTAAGTTCTCTAGTTCCCTATTGCATATCATATTGCTTGCTAATTGAATTACATGGTTTTGGATGCTATTTTATCGTTAGCAATCTTACACCCTTTTTGTCACGACCCATCCCACTACGCGTGGAAATAGGACACGTGGCACGCCATCAAGGCTTATCTAGTTCCATTAAAGTCAAATAGCAGCGGAAAACATTATTAAGATTTATTAAATTCAGAGTTATAAAAAGTTTTTGGCCAATTGAATCCTTTTAAAAGAAAACAGTTTTGAAAACAGAGGACCAGTCGACTGATCGAGGGTCCGGTCGACTGGTGATCTCAAACAGCAAGGTTTCCAAATATAACAGCCCATCCAGTCGACTGTGTCGGGGACCCAGTCGACTGGTGCCTAAAATTTTCAGTCGACTGAAGAAGTCCAGTCGACTGGTGCCCAATCCAGCAGAATGTCCAGGTCTGGGGCTCCATCCAGTCGACTGTTTTCTCAACCCAGTCGACTGAATCTCAGACGAAACCAAGCAGTAACCAATCCAACACAGCGGTCCAGTCGACTGGATCAAAAACCAGTCGACTGATTTCTATCAGTAACTCCCAAAACTGCAGCTTTCCCACTCAAGGTTCTTCCAATTCCAAATCAACATATAACCATTCTATTCCAACATTCAAAACATAAATACCAGAGCGTTTACCAGGGATTACAAGTACCAAATCTAAGTTCAGATTAAATTATAACATACTATGAAACTCAAATCCTTATACAAGTTTTAAGATTTAAACAAAAACATATACAAGTGATTCCCCCGGCGTTCTTTAACGTCCTTACTCATCACGCTTCTTCTTGTCTTTCTTTTTACCTGCAATGGAGTACATCTCTACTGCTCAGCTATATGCTGAGCGTACAAGTTCTAACATATGCAATATATGATAAACATGCTTTAATCTCATAATTCATATCAATAGTCTCTAGGGAGAAAAATACGCATTCATCCGGTAGCGGCAAGTCCAAGCCTTCAACCGCGATGTCAATGGCTAGTCCAAGCCTACAACCATTACATCCCACAAGTGCCATGGCAAGTCCAAGCCTTCAACCATGCACAGTAGCCGTCGCTACTCAAATTCTCAAACATCGAGAAGCTTACTCCGGCATGAATTTGTATAAGACTCCCCTTTGACCCACATAGACACTCAACGTGCTCGCGTAAATTTAGACATGCTTTTCACAATTTAACGCGTGCATAATTAATGGGTCTACAATTAACACATGAATTTTGCCCGAATCTCAATTTCGTCGTCGAAATATAAAACATGTATGTCTCTATATTTCACAAGTTCGAACTTCATACCTCGTGCGATTTCCTCCAAACTTTGAAGGATCAACTAGAAGGCTAGATAAACGTTGGATTTCGAATTTGAGAAAATTCCTACAAGTTTATACCTGTTTTTCCCAAAAGTCTAAAATTAAGATTTTTACAAAACTTGGCCAAACACGGCCTAAGTAGTATCAAAACGAAGATCTTACCTCCACGAGTTCAAATATGAAATCTGGAGAAAATCTGACGGACGAAAGATCGTCGTATGTCGCCGGCAAGCTCGTGACAACCAATCTCCCTTCTCTCTCCTCTTTCTAGATATTTATAAAATTTGGATGAGATTCTCATCTATATATAGGCAAACGTTTTGGAAATTACGTTTACCTCCCCGTAAGTTTCTCAAACTTCTAATTAACCCATGAAACTTCGCACACATCCATTTTATAACTTTACGAGTGAAAACTATAAATTTCAAAAGTTTTCGACTAGGTTTCGTTTTGGTCCAAAATAACATCCGAAAACTATAATCTGAGGAATCTCTACAAAACCTACCTTTTTAAATAACGTATCACTCACGTTCTCACCACAGTTCTCAACATGATATACTAAAATATCCAAATACCAAAATTATACTACACAGGTATAATTACTATTCACAAGAATACCATATAAGTCAAATAACATTTAAATCATATAAATGCCATTTACTCATGCTTATGCCATATGAACTACCATGTTCCCGTGTTCTCATTGACACCTTACCGTTGACTCACAATCAACCTCAACTCAAATTATTAATAACATTAATAATTTCAAAAATCTCAAATGATGCATTTTAAAAATCATAAATTTCTGGAACGGGTGTGACACTTTTAGACATGCTTTTGTAATGTATATGTATATATGTATTGGTTGAGGGCATGTTTAGATTAATAATTCGATTAAAAAGGATGTTGAGTAGAGACCTATTATGAGATAGGATGAGATAGGATGAAAGGGGGTGTTTTAGTCCGTCGAGCTCGTTCCCTTTTCATTCCATAATCCCCGGACCCAGTTTATCTTTGGCTTCACAAAAGATCGATTTGCTTTTAAAATAGTTTCTTAATTTTCCTTTAAAAATTAAGTGGAGGCTCTTCAAAATCTCTTTACACTTTAAAATAAATAAAAGTGGGCCCAAAATGCCAGTATCCACAGGTTCTAAACACAACTGACGCACAATCTTAACAGCAATACATGAACGTGCAGCTCTAGTATCGAATAAACCTTTAACTAAACTATGAAAGATTACAAGCATACCTTCCAGGTGTTGCTGCTCATTAGCATTAAAGAGTACAAGTTTTAACTGGGATGATAGCATTCATCCTCTCCAACCACGATATCTGCCTCAAGGTCCTCTGGCTCCTCCGGGTCATCCTCTGGCTCATCATCATCATCATCATCATCATCATCTGCAGGCTCCTCCTTTGTTGCGTCCTCATCATCCCTAAGATCCTCCTCTCCATTCCCGTCGATATCCTCGTTAGAATACTCATCCTCTGGCTCTGGGTCCTCCTCATCCTGAATCTGCTCAAGCTCTGGAACTGGCATGTCGGGTACCAGTGATGGTGGGGTTATAGGTACTGGTACAACTATAGGCTCTGGTGGAACAGGCCCAGCTAAAATAGCTCGCAACTCAATCTCGTCTACCTCCTGCTTACTCTGGATCAACCTAGCCATCTCTTGGTATATGGCTGCTCTAGTCATAGCGTAGTGATACGCATCTGTAGACACCCCATTTTGTCGGCTATCAGATTTAGGAGACCCATAGCTTGGTGGTTCACAATGATCGTAAAAGACTCAAAAGGACTCTCGGAAGTCAGCTCTATCTCTCAGAATGCTCAAAATGACCAAAATGCCCCTGAAAGCCCGAAAACTCCCAGATTTGGTCCCAAAGTTTTGAAAACATGCTACGTCGTAAGAAAAGTGATAAAATGAGTTTTTAAGAAAAAACAGATGAAATCGTCAGCTCCCAGAGATCCCCGGAAGTCCCGAAAGTTCTCGGAAAGTCCCTGTTGACCGGTTTGACCAAGGTTTGACTAGGTTTGACCAAGGTTTGACCAGGTTTGACCATGTTTGATCAAGTTTGACCAAAATCGTCCGAATTCACCAGAATCATTTTAAATCATGAGATAAATGTTAAAACAAGTTCCAAAAGAAAATCGAGCGAGAACGTCAGCTCCTGGGAACTCCCGGAGATTTCCAGAACTTCCCGGGAATCCCAGGTTTGACCAGTTTGACCAGAATTTGACTTTGGAACCAGGGCACCAAAATAATTTTCAAACATTTTTCATGGATACTAGAGGTCAATAGCTTTCCAACGGTATATCGCACGTAATTTCTGGATTTAAAACGAATTTATTATGAATTTCCAAAGCCAGAAAAGGCGATCAATCGGCTTTTATCGCGAATACCGTAAAACTTTTCAAAGTGACCTATCCCCGAACTATTTTTTATGTAAAGTGGACTCCATTACCTTTCCAACGGTATATCACAACCTCAATTTGGAGTTCGTACACATTTTCTGTGAATTTCGGACGAAATAGGGCCTTTTCGCGAATACCGGAACTTCAGGGGGCCTAAACAGCATTATCTGGACGAAGGGAGGAGCAGTGCCGCCGCGGCACTGGCCCAGTGCCGCCGCGGCACTCCCCTCCAGAACAGTGAGTTTTTGTAATTTATTTTGGGGGTCCAATTTGATATATTAAAAACCAAAACGACGTAGTTTTGATTCCCAGCTTATTTTGGACCAATGGGAGACCATTTTAAACTTTTTAAAACTCCATTTACCACCCCTCCTTTGCCTATAAAAGAAGCCATTTACTTCCATTTAGGGGAGAGACATGGAAGCTTAGAGAAAGCTTAGGAAGAAACTCTATGGAAATATAGAGAGAGAAAGAGAAGAAGTAGTCTTCTTCTTCCATTTTTTCCAATCAAAGTGAGTTCTAACATTGTTTTCCTCCACCATTTTTCTATATACTTCATCATCAATATACCCAATCACCATTCTTGAGCATTCTTGAGTTAGGAAGCTACTTCCATGTCCAAATGTCAAAATCTATGAGTGAAACACCAAGCTACAAGTCCAAAATCATATTGATTATCATCTATTGATTGTTATTTACTTGCTTGTTCATATTATGTTCATCTCTTCTTAATCTCATTTCTTTTTATTTTCTTTATTTACTTACTAGTTTATCATCATCTAAGTGATGACATGAAGTTTGGGGTGAGTGAATCCTTATGGATAGTAGCTCTTGACCTCAAAAACATGTTTGATAGATGATGATCATAACCTCAATACTTCCAAGATGGTCTTGAAATGTATTGAAGTTATGTCCAAAATAAAAATGAATCTCTCCAATAATATTGGGAGTTCTTTGATGATTCAAGGTTGGATGAGGTTCTAAGTGGTCACATGGTCATCTCAAGAGTTTAAGTTCATGCTTTGAACATCTATTTCAAAAACCCCAATCAAGAACTCAAACTCTATTTCAAACCCAAATCCATTTTCTTCAAGAATGATCCAAAACAGTGAGCTGTTCAGATTCAAAGATTTGTTTTGAATTAAATACTTGAGTTATGATGATGAAACCACTTGTAAAATCTTCCTAAGACATCATAGTTTGTCCCTAATTTTTCCCATAAATTATAGAAATGTTAAAGTATTTGTTTTGGATGTGAGAAGTTCATATTCATAATCTGCCTCTGTTCTCACAGAATGTTCACCCAACTTCTTGCACTTATTCTGGATATTTTCGTCACTGTACATATATCGTTTCTATTTTTTTTATAAAACTTGGGTGTCTTAGGAAACTTTTGGTATATAATGGGTCATCATAAACCTTTTCTTTGATTTATGAAAAATCATACAAAATCAGTCAACAGTGCAGTTTTTGTTTCTGAGTCATGTGTACATTCTGATTTATTTCTTTTAATCTGTGATAGCTATTGATGTTTGGCTTTTTGGGTTATTTTCTAGACACAATAAGGATGATCTCTGATTTTTCTCACATTTTCCTAGGCACGTTTGACCTCCCATTATAATGTTACAAGGTAATGCATACAGTCTGTCCACTATTCACAGCATTTCACTTTTTGGCTTTCACACTTTGATGCAACACTCTCTTGTATCTAGATGAACCCATATCCCATGCACATGTTCTTTACCACTTTTAGCATGCTATATCATATCATGTATCATCTATCCTCTCATGTATCATACTCCCATAGATTCTTGAGTTTGATTTCCAAATAAAACCATGGTTTGCAAATACTTGGGAAGTTCTTGAAATAAGTTAGGAATTGATATTCCAAGTGGTTAGAATATTCATCCAAGATCTGGAAGTATACTTTCAAAACCCTCATTTCAAAACCCCCCCTCTTAAACCCCTCATTTTGATTTCAAGAAATAAACTTTGTTTTTCTCAAAACCCTCAAAACAGTGAGTCATTTAACTTCAAGGAATTATTTTGAGTTCAATACTCAATGTATAAATGCAATACCACTTGGAAAGTCTTTCTAACTCACTATAGAACACCCATGATTTTTGGCTTGACTTGGAAGTACTTGAAAATGGTCCATTTGGACCCAAACATTCCTTCCAAACATTCTGTTTTTGCTGTCACAGCAGCTAGGTCAACTTACGACCTCTTTTCCAGAAAACTTTTCCAAAAGGGGTGGTCCTAACTTATTTTTCCCTTAAAATTCAATGTCTTAGGGAACTTTCTGTATAAAATGGGCCTCTAGATCATTCTTTTTCATTTTCTAAGATTTTCTAACATTTCAGTCGACAGTACGAACTCTGTTTCTGAGTGACCTCTATTGTTTATATAATTTCTCTCAATCTGTGATAGCTATTCAAGATTGGCCTTTTGGGTTGTGTTCTAGACACAATAAGGAACATCTACATAAAAAATCATGCATTGAAAACATTCCTAACCCCTCTTTTCAATTTCCAAAAGATGATGCTACTGTTCTGTCCACTATTCACAGCAAACACATTTTAATTTTCATTATTTGATTTGATGCTTATATGCATTCCAAATTAGTTCATATCTTACGAAGTAGTTCATACTACATTTGTACATATCCCGTATTGATTTCATCCATCCATTCATACACATTTTAGACTTCTAAGTCATTCTAGGAATCCATGAACACAAAACACACTACAACCTTGGCACACTCTAGATACATACATTGCATCCATGCAAAGATTTGGGGTTTTTGTAGCTCCTAATCTAAGAAGATTATAAGGAATGATCATGATCACACGTTCATGCTCCCCTCGATCTAATCGTCCTTTCTCATCCGTCCCGGGGATTGAGAAATCTTCTTTTCTCAAAGATTAACATGCATCATACTAATTTGCTAAGTATATTTTACTTTCTTTGATTTATTTGTTTCAAGAACAATTCATGTCCCTTTAGATTAGGAAAACTTTATTATCTGATACATGATTAGACGATTTTTCCTAGGTTTATTTGTGTGATCTTTCACTTTGCATTGTGTGACATTTGGCTTAGATCTTATGAATGATATCTTATCTTTAGATCTTCCATTTCAAATCTCCTTATGTGATGTAATATACTATCATAGTATTATTTGTCGAACCATACATAGTATAAGATGATTATTTGGATGCTAATTGAGGCCCGTCGAAAGATGGGGCGAGTTGAGGGTGTTTTAGTCGCGACAAAGGCTCCTTCCTCTCTCGTACCAAAACCCCGAACCAAGTTCTTTGGTGATGAAGGGCCGGTGCCCTTATCCGCTTGGGTGAGTCAAAATTAGGTTTCTTGATTCCTTAAAGACCAAGTGGCGACTCTGTATCTGTTTTCAACAGACCTGTCGTTTTCTTTCCTTGATTCAAATCAATTTCAAAGCAATCTCGAACAAGAGAAGTGGTCCGATTCCGGTGTCCACAGCATCCATACATATCTCTGTCAGGATAATATTCATGCATCATAGTAGTTGAGTGCTTGTTATCCTAGTTGCGTGATTGCTTGCTATTTGTTTATTTTGTTTAGTTAGTCTTTGTTTTTAATTTCTTTTCTTTTCTTTTAGTTTATGTTAGGTACACGTTCAAACAAACCAGATTTAAAATCTTTCGATCTTGAACTTGAACGTACCTTAAGAACTAGTAAGTCCACAACCCAAGCTTCTATAGCTAGGTTGCAAGACGACGAATCAACTCCGATTCCGTCGTCGTTGTTTGAGGCCGAAATTCAGAGTACTCGTGAACGGTTAAGGAAAACTCGAACTTTTCAAATTAAACCGATTAAAATGGCTGACGGTGGAAATAACAATAACAATCAAAATGATGGTGCTAATATGAATAATCTTAATATACCGCCACCTCCTCCACTTATAAATTATTTTATTCCTACTACTTACACGCCACAAGCTGGTATCGAATTACCGGAGGCGACGGCATCTCACTTTGAGATAAAGTCGTCTACCATCTCGCTACTTCCATCATTCCATGGCCGTCTAAATGAAGACCCTTACCAACACTTAGGGGATTTTCAGGGTATATGCTCTACCTTGAAAATACAAGACCTAAATAATGATGAATTAAAATTGCGGCTCTTCCCATTCTCCTTAAGAGACAAAGCGAAGTATTGGCTTCAATCACTTGAGCCAAACACAATAAAAACATGGGAAGCTTTACACACCGCCTTTTTACAAAAGTTTTTCCCTATTATGCGTACAAATAAGATAAGAAAAGATATAACTAATTTTGTGATGCAAGATGGGGAGACTCTTTATGACACTTGGGAAAAATTTAAAGAATTATTACGCTCATGCCCACACCATCAGGTTCCCAAGTGGCAATTGGTTCAAGTCTTCTACGAGGGGCTTATTCCCTCTGTTAGGAATACCGTCGACGCCGTTTGTGCTGGAACTTTCCTACACAAAAGCGCCGATGAGGCCTGGAAAATTTTCGAAACTTTGAGCGAGAATTCGATGCACCAAGCGGTGTCTGTTCGTTCTGGGGGGTACCTTCAACCTAAGCGAGAGGTGACAGTTGAGTCAAGTCAGTCAATGCAAATACAAGAATTAAATAGAAAACTTGACCAACTTATGAGGATGGGGAATAGGCCAAATCCACCTTCTTCAGAAGTATGTGCATTATGTTCCGAACCGTCACATAATATCTTTGCATGTCCTTCTGCATCTCAATTCCCGGAATTTGTTGAGCAACACGTTAATTCTATGCAACAATTCCCGCGAAATAATTATAATTCTATGTCGAACAATTTTCCTAATAATTATCGACCTCAGCCTCAACAATATCAATACCAACAACCATCTCCTCCACCTCCACACAATAATGCATTTGAGGAGAAGGTGCTGGCCTCACTTGAAAATTTTGGGTCGGTAATTCAGTTAGTGCACTCTCACACTCAGTCTATCGCAAAGCTAGAGTCCCAAATGGGACAAGTAGTTAATACATTAAACCGTTTAACTGAGAGTAAGACGACGAGTCAACCTACTCAGCAACCTAAGGGACAATACGCAGTGGGTAGTACGAGTGAGAGCGTGAACGCTGTTTCGACTAGGATGACTACTCGAGATGAGGAAGTTGTTGTAATTCCGGATGGAGGTGAGAAAAATAAGAATTTAAATTTGAATAAAGAAAAAGGTGAAGACGTGGATAGAGCTCAAAAAGATAAAGAACCGGTCCCAACAAATTATGTTCCGAGAATGCCATATCCACCTAATGTTGAGGAACCGTCTAATTTTTTAAAGAAAAAGTCTAAAGCTGAAGATATACTCGAGGTGTTCAAACAAGTTAAAATTAATATTCCTTTCCTCGACGCTATAAAACAAATTCCCGCGTATGCTAAATGTTTAAAAGACCTTTGTACTCAAAAGCGTAAAATACGTAGTCATACTCCTAAAAAGGTCTTCCTCACGGAAAAAGTAAGTTCTATATTCCAACACGCTCCTCCAAAATATAAAGATCCAGGTACGCCTACGATTTCATGTGTCATAGGTGACACTATCATCCATAGGGCTCTCCTTGACTTAGGTGCGAGTGTTAATCTCATACCTTATCATGTCTACAAACAACTAGGATTAGGCGAGCTTAAACCTACGGCCGCTACAATACAATTAGCGGATCGTTCTATTAAAATACCTAGAGGAATCGTTGAGGACGTCCTAGTCAAGGTTGATAAATGCTATTATCCTGTTGACTTCATGGTCCTTGACACTGAACCTGTGCTAGATGCTAGGAAACACACTCCTGTCATTCTAGGCCGTCCATTCTTAGCAACTGCTAACGCACGTGTTAATTGTCGGACGGGTGTAATGAAAGTGTCGTTTGGGAACATGAACTTGAAATTAAACGTTTTTAATGCTATGGATCAACCTCCTAAAGACGACGATTACCTATGTGAGACGGAATGTGAGGTTAAACGAAATATTGAACTTACGAACATAATAAATATAAGTGCGGAAAATAATATAGCGGACGAGGATGAGTGGATGAATCCTAATCTCGTGGACCCTAATGCGGAATCTACTCGGAAGGTAAGAAATCGATTCGAACATAATGACAAACCGTCAATCGATTTAATTCAAAGCGATGTTATTTCTGCTTACCATCGAGCTCTACCTGACATCCTTAGGGGTACACAGTCCGATTTACGGCCTCCATGAGTCTTGTGCTAGAAAGGTCTAGCTAAAGACGTAAAAGATAGCGCTTCTTGGGAGGCAACCCAAGCTTAACTTCGTCTGTTTTCTTTGTTTTTGGTCATTTTTAAGTAGTTTTTGTCAGTTTTGGAGTTTTTCTGGACAGGGTTGGGGGTTGGAGTAAAATAATTTTTAATTTATATACATAAAATAAATGCTACAAGTGGAAAAATCCATTCTCGCGCGCGCGGCCCGCTCGCGCGAGACGTCGCTCGCGCGGCCCGCTGGCGCGAGAATGCCCCTTAGATATTTTTCTTTCCTTTTCTTTATATGAGCCCTCAGGTTCTCCTCGCGCCTCATTTCGAGGGCGCGAGGTACCTCGCTGGCGCGACTATTGATTAAAAAAAAAAAAAAATCTCTGGGATTTCGCGCGCGCGACCTCCGCTCGCGCGAGTCCCCCTTTTTCCTGTTTTTCTCTTTTGTTTTCTATATTTTCCCCCATACTTGTTCTGATAATGTTTTCGTTTCTGTTTTTGTTTTTTTTTAGCCATTATAGATCGAGTTAGTTGTTGTTTTCCTTAATACATCTATACTTTTCCGGTTATTCGTTTAGTTTAGTTTAGATTAGTTTATCGACTTATATTTTATATTTCAGTTCATTTACTTTTCATATTGTTTTGTTAGTTTCTTTTCGTTTATCGAGTATTCACAGGTACCATTGAATTTTATTGCCATATACCTTTGTGTTCACCTGTTCTATGCTTGTCAAGATCGAGGTACTATCGTTCCTTTCTTACATACTCTCCGGTCTTTCGTTTTATTGTTTCATTGGGGACAATGAAAGGTTTAGGTTTGGGGGTATGCACACACATGCACATTAGTTTATGCTAAATTTTAAAAAAATTTCAATAAGTGTGTTTAAATAAACGATGTTACCTACGGTTTTGCAATCGCTAGTCGATACTTCTTGTTATGTAATTATGATTGTTATAGAATGATAAACAAGAGAAGATGTGATTAAACATTTGTTGAAGTTATGATGAAACGTTTTAAGTTATGTATTGTTTGAATCGTAGTTTTATATCATAAATTTGCACACAAACCTATGCACTGCACGTAGTCGCTTGAATACATGTTGGTGGTGAACTATAATATGATTCGGATTTCTAGATAACACAAGGTGGAGACTAGACCCGGTGAGCTTTTGAGCCTATCTTTTCTATTTAGAGGGTTATAAATACATATTGTGTTTGTCGAATTTCATTGAAATAGCGCATTAACTTGTTGTTTAGTCTCATTATTCTTGTTTTGGTTGATAGTCAAGTTAAAATATTTGTTACCATGCTAAATAATCTTCTGTCGTACATGTTGAAGAACCATATGACTATAGGACATGATGATAGGCCTTCTTTGTATTTTACCGACCGATAAAAGATAAAATTTCCTTAGTTCGCCCTTTTGAGCCATTAAAATGCCATTTCTTTCTTAAATTACCGTTATCCTTGTTTTTGCTCCGATTTGGCCAACTTGGAGTTCACCCCTGAAAGATTGATCAACTTTTAGTGGTGTTAAGGCGATGTGTGATTGAAAAGAAAAAGACAAGATGCTATTGGGGTGGTTGCCGTGTTATTTATTGAATATTTATTTCAACAGCAACGAGAAGGAAAAAGGAAAAGGAAAAAAATAAAGAAGAGGAAGGTTGAAAAAAAAATGAAAGAAAAGAAGGAAAAATGAATGAAAAGGAATGAAGAGAAAGAAAAGATGAAAGTTTGTAGAAGAAGAATGAAAGAAATCGAACATGCCTTACAATGCCATTCGTGAAACTACCTAATGAATCCTTTCTATCATTTTTCATTGCCTGAGCCACAATACAACCTGTGAAAAGTCCTATTTGATCCTAGGAAACATGGTTCGGATATGAAAACGATGGGAGGGGGATTAAAACATGGTAATGATTAATTTTTCTTGATTGATTGGCATCCTATCCATGAGACTACTGTTTTTTCGTGTCATGCGTCTTTTTCATGTCATATGTGAGCATTTCTCGTTTTGAAAACATATTTCTTTTACTCACATATTTTAGAAAAATTACACCTGTTTCTGAGTGTTTTATTTTAGAGTGTAATTCATTGTGAGATTCGTAGTCGAGACATAGTTGGATGGTCATCCGAGTTATATTCCATGTTCATGACAAGCGCGTGTTCATTTGACTACCATATCACACACGTGCAATTTTATGAGAAACTCTATTGATTTATACGATGCATGTGCTTGAGATTGTTTTTCATGATGTAGGTGAACGTTTGATTCCGTTTCTTCTTGTTCGTTATTCTATTTCAAATCTTTGTTGTATAATAAGGAGTATTGAATTTTATGTTTTTCGTTTTTAAATAAAAGTTTTCAAATTTACAAGTTAATAAAGATGGTTGTGGGTAACTTGTTGACGAGAACCCTCACGAGACTTTACTCGTCCGACTAGGGACACCTAGGGGTTTAAAAGGCTTGTTGCATATGCTAAATGCAATCGTGATCCATACGAAAATGGAATAGATTTTTATTAGTAGTTTTTATTTTTAGTTTTGCTCGAGGACTAGCAAAATGTAGGTTTGGGGGTGTGATCGGGAGAGAACTACTCCTAATTATACGCTTTAACGTGCATTTGTTAGTGCCTTTTTATCTTGTTTTTGTATATTTTTACTTCGTTTTCTAGTTTCTGACAGGTTTTGGAAGAAATCAACTAAACCAGGATAAACAGGGTGAAAAAGCATCAAGAAAGAAGCTGAAAAACCAATGTCGCGCGCGCGGTCCGCGCCCGCGAAAATCAGATAGTCGCTCGCGCGATCCGCTCGCGCGAGACCCCCAATAACTCGCTCGCGCGATCCGCGCGCGCGAGGTACCAAAAGTCGCGCTCACGCGACCCGCTCGCGCGATATGCCCAAAAACCAAAGTTGCGTATTTCAGTATACTGAAGACTCCTGTGCAAACAAAACTGCTAAACGACGTCCAGACTGTAAAATACATGCGTTTCAGTTCGTTTCGGGTTAGGAAGCCTTCCAAAGCTTGTATAAACTCTATATAAACTCTAAATTTACTCAATTAGAGGGTTGGCAACCATTATACACATTCATATACAGCCATATACACACACTTCCAGCCATTGAAGAGGGAGAAAGCAAGGAGAAGAAGAAGAAGACCAAGGATTCCCATGGCCTCCTCCATCAACCTCTTGCTATCTACTACTTCTATGGACGGCTAGATCATTGATCTAGGGTTTCAATGAAGCCCTAGATGAGTAATAGGGTTTTATTTATGTTTTTATTTTAGTTGTATTATGTATGGATGACAGTCACATGTTTAGAGGATTTTTATAAATAAATCGTACTTCTATTGATTAAATCATTGCTTTCAGAATTTATTCTTGTCTTAGATCTATTTTGACTGTGATGTGCTCAACGATCTATTCTTGCTGTGCTTGTTTAGATTGTTTACATGTGATGGTGCTTTATTGATTCGTGCTATCAAGTATCCGAATAGCCCATGCCTAGGTTAGACGGATTAGATCACAACCCTAGTTTAGTGTGAGATAATTCGTGATATCCGCAGATGGATTATGTTGGTGCTTGAACCATGATTATCTTCTTGTCGGAGGAATTGGGCTTGTAGCTACAATTCCCCATATTCATCCAATGTAATAAGCTAAAGTAATTCATAAATATTCCTATTATGAAGCTAGTGGTGGATTTGCAATCCTAGGTTCCCTTAAATATTATTTAAAACAACTTTTAATTGCTTTCATAGTTTAGATTCATTTTTATTGTTATTAGTTTAATTGAATTCAAATTCAAATCCGTTTTTCCTAATTAATTAGACTTAGGTTTTAAAATTAAGTTGCTGTAGTAATCAATCTCTGTGGGTTCGACCTTTACTTCCACACTGCAAATCTTTTGAAAAGTAAAGAATACTTTTATATCTTGATATTGACAACATCACCATCATAGAAGAAAAGTTCAAGAATGATGAACCCCAACACCAGTCCAAGAGGCCTAAATACTCCCGACACTCCCCGGATGTCGACGCCCTGCGCAGCCAACCCATGGCATACCCTCATCGGCCATACCAATCCTCCAACCAAACCACTAGTTGCCCTTACCAGAAAAAGCAACCCCGTACCTTTGCCAAACTAGATATCTCTCCCTCTATAGCCTTAGGCCGTCTGCTAAAAAAGGGACACCTCCAACTCCTTCAGCCTCGTGCCGATCCCCCACCACCTAACTGTGACCTGTCCAAACGATGTGCCTACCACCAAGGCCCAGGCCATGACACTGACCAGTGCATACGTCTCCGCCATGATATCCAGGACCTCATTGACCAAAACATCATTGAGCCACCACCCATCCAACCCCGTGTCACCTAAGCCCCTGGCTTACCTATTCGAATGATCCTCTTCGCTGAGACTGATGAATGTTGAACCTGTGCCGGTGAAGTGACGGTGTTTGGGACTCTTGCTAGAAACCAAATGAAGATGCTCTTTTAAAAAAAAAAGAAATAAAAAGAATAAGTGAGTCACTGTGACATTCCATTTGAGACCAGGTCGAGTCTAGTCGAGTCTGTTGTATGTTTATTCTTGTGGTCGAGTCTGTCTATCATCAAGTTGTTAATGAGTCTGTAATCCTTCTCTACTGATGGAATGAAGTCTCATTTTGCCTAATCTGATGTGCTTAGTCATAGATGCATGAATCGCTGAACTGAAGTGTCACTTTTCAAATTACCATGGATATTACTGTGCTAAAAAAAGGGTAATTTTTTTTTTTACTCAAACAAAAAAATCCTGAAAGGTCAAAATCAATTTTGCGCTGACACCAATGAAGAGCCGAGAATTGAATAGTCTTACTTTAAGAATTTAAAGATGCTTTTGCTCAAATCTTGAAAAGACATACTTGAGACTGATTTGGGGCTTGCCCAACACCCCTTTCCACTATTTCTACCATTTCAGAGCCTTGGGCCCAACCCAATTGATAGCCATGCAAACCTGTGCGGACTTGGTCCTTGATGGTAGCTAAACATTTCAATGAGTTTCATCTCCACTTTCAAAAAAAAAAGAAAAGAAAAAAAAAGGGCTCGCTAGGTTGAAAACCCGAAAGGGCACCTAGGCAAAAGTTAGAGCTGAAAAGGTATTGATTTCCAAGATCTGATCTTAGCCAGTCAAAATAATGGAGAAAATGAAAGAAATAAAACAAATGAGAGAATCGTATGTGCCTAGATCACATTTCCAAAGGCACGGAACAACCACAAATAAATTCTGAAAAATGACATGCACATTTCAGAATTCTAAGATTACGATTGAAAGATCTCACAAGAATCGACTACATTAAAAAAGCAAAATTGACTGGCTAGGTGAAAGTGAAAAGGATCAATCCTCAAAACAAAATAAAAAGAAAAAGAAAAAGAAAAGAAAGGGAGATTGAAACTGAATCCTTTTATTCAAAGCTACCATAAGTGGCTTAAGTTTGAACTTCTTTTACGATTGGTTTGAAAAACCCTCAATCAATTTCTTTCAAGCCTGGCCTTGAACTACGCTCGACCTGATTCCCGCTCGGGGATACGTAGGCAACCACATCGGTTCGGTCGCTCCACCAACAAAAATAACCTTTCCTTTCAAGCCTTGCCTTGAACTACGCTCGACCTGATTCCCGCTCGGGGATACGTAGGCAACCACATCGGTTCGGTCGCTCCACCAACAAAAATAACCTTTCCTTTCAAGCCTTGCCTTGAACTACGCTCGAACTGATTCCCGCTCGGGGATACGTAGGCAACCACATCGGTTCGGTCGCTACACCATCATAATCAAACCGATTTCTTTCAAGACCTTGCCTTGAACTACGCTCGACCTGATTCCCGCCCGGGGATACGTAGGCAACCACAATGGTTCGGTCACCCCACCTACCTAAAAATCAACCCGCTTCTTTTCAACCATGGCCCGAACTACGTTGGACCTGATCCCCACTTGGGGGTACGTAGGCAGACTTTCAAAAAGAAAAGAAGGATGGCTCGCTAGGTCGAAAATCCGAAAGGACGCCTAGGCAAAAGTTAGAGCTAAATCTAGGGTGAGCAATAACAAAACAGAGAAAAGAGCTCGCTAGGTTACCTCACTGGTGCCTAGGCAAAAAGTTATGAGCATTTGAGAGATTAAAGTCACGGTCCATGCCTCAAACCAGAAAATCACCTTCCACACTAGGGGCAAACATCGGCTACCCGCCTCGTTTGCCTGACTTTTACTATCTACCCTTCACACAAAGGGGCAAACTTCGATCACCTACCTCGTTTGCCCAAAACCTCCAATGAACCTTCCTCCAAACTAGGGGCAAACTTCGGTCATTTACCTCGTTTGCCTACCAATCCCACTTCATGCCCTTCAAACTAGGGGCAAACTTCGTTTGCCACCCGATCCCTATACACCAATGGTAAGCCTTCAAGTCACAAACATTGTCTTGAATAGATGGAAATGGAGCGTCTTTCATTCCATAAGCTAAGGCACTAATTCAAAGCACATCTTGAGAGAAGCAAAGAAATTGATTAGATCAGCAGGGAGGAATTTTCAAAAATAAGATTCACCATCAAAGTGATGCCACGTTAAGGAGAGAAGTAAACACAAAAGAGAAATGGTACATCATTTATGACAAAAGCACATTAAGTTTTGGCAAGTCGACCTTGTTTCATTTTGGTGTCAAATGTGTCGTCCTCGTGCGTCAATGTCTATCAAGTTTTTGAGTCTGTTGTAGTCTCAAATGTGTAAGTCAATAGTGGCTAATAAAATTTTCAAATCAAGTTAAAAAGAGCATGCCAATACAAGCAGGAGTACCAAACACCATTACTACACCAGTCAAGGCGTCAGCAGGAGAAACGTCCAAACTTAGGGCAAATGCGAATTTCATCCCTTTCCAAACCATCAAAAGTTGACCTTCATCTTCTTGCAACATAAGTCCATGAGTGGCTGTTGATGATCTTCCTTTCTCCTTGCAACATAAGTCCATGAGTGGCTGTTGATCTTTCTTCATACAACATAAGTCCATGAGTGGCTGTTGATCTTTCTTCATGCAACATAAGTCCATGAGTGGTTGTTGATGATCTTCCTTTCTCCTTGCTACATAAGTCCATGAGTGGCTGTTGATCTTTCTTTATGCAACATAAGTCCATGAGTGGCTGTTGATGATCTTCCTTTCTTCATGCAACATAAGTCCATGAGTGGCTGTTGATGATCTTCCTTTCTCCTTGCAACATAAGTCCATGAGTGGCTGTTGATGATCTTCCTTTCTTCATGCAACATAAGTCCATGAGTGGCTGTTGATGATCTTCCTTTGTTCATGCAACATAAGTCCATGAGTGGCTGTTGATGATCTTCCTATGTTCATGCAACATAAGTCCATGAGTGGCTGTTGATGATCTTCCTTTGTTCATGCAACATAAGTCCATGAGTGGCTGTTGATGATCTTCCTTTCTCCTAGCAACATAAGTCCATGAGTGGCTGTTGATCTTTCATTTTTCTTCATGCAACATAAGTCCATGAGTGGCTGTTGATGACCTTCTTTCATCCTAAAGCAACATAAGTCCATCACTCTCCTCTTTCAAAATCAAAACCTTAACTGCCACAGGCCATCTCCGTATCCCTCATCACAAATAGAATGATACCTTGACTCTCATTTAAAGGACGTATTTCCTTCTTCCTAACAGAGTACATTATCCTCCAGCTCCCGGAGGCCCTGACCGGCCCTCTTGGATTGAGCGCCAAAAGAGATTCCCCGAGAACCCTGCATCATCCCCCGAGGACAAAAGCAGATAGATACCAGCTCCCGGAGGCCCTGACCGGCCCCCTTAGATTGAGCGCCAAAAGAGATTCTCCGAGAACCCTACATCATCCCCCGAGGACAGAAACCGATAGATACCAGCTCCTGGAGGCCCTGACCGGCCTCCTTGGATTGAGCGCCAAAAGAGATTCTCCGAGAACCCTACATCATCCCCCGAGGATAGAAACCGATAGATACCAGCTCCCGGAGGCCCTGACCGGCCCCCTTGGATTGAGCGCCAAAAGAGATTCTCCGAGAACCCTACATCATCCCCCGAGGATAGAAACCAAAAGATATTAGCTCCCGGAGGCCCTGACCGGCCCCCTTGGATTGAGCACCAAAAGAGATTCTCCGAGAACCCTACATCATCCCCCGAGGACAGAAACCGATAGATACCAGCTCCTGGAGGCCCTGAACGGTCCCCTTGGATTGAGCAGCACCGAAAGAAATTCCCCGAGAACCCCGCATCATCCCCCGAGAACAGAAACCGATCGATACCAGCTCCCGGAGGCCCTGACCGGCCCTCTTGGATTGAGCGCCAAAATAGATTCTCCGAGAACCCTACATCATCCCCCGAGGATAGAAACCGATAGACCCTAACCGGCTCTTTTGGATTGAGCATTGCAAAATCTGACCAACTACGAGAGACTCAGAGATGGATCCTGGTTTTAGGTCAAGAATTGAAGAGAGATTCTCAGAGAGTCCCCTACCATCCCAGCGGAAGATAGCAGAAGTCCGAACCGATTCTCCGGACTTGTCATCATAAGGATTGGCCAAAACATCACCCGCAGGCAAATCACCCCGATTCCCTTGGCAAGCACTGTCTATTCACAATTTAAGGACCCGTGTCCACTGATTATCATGAGCTTTCTCACCTGTCAGTCATTATTAGTTTCCTCACTTATCGTGAGCCTCTTCACTCCGGTTATCTCACCTATCCATTATCGTGAGCTACCCCACTTATCATGAGCCTCCTCACTTTGGTTATTATAAAACTGTCGGTTATCTTAAACTCCCTCGCCTATGGGTTATCCTTAGTTGTCATCCTCAGGGACCCCACATCTGACTACATTCTCTCGCAAAGCACACTTCCCAAATTCCAGAAGTTTGCCCCTAAGCCCAGAGTCTTCTAAACTTTGGTGCCCTTATCCAAGTCATCCACCACATCACAGTCACAAACACTAGCACAACACCAGCCCACTCGGAGTGGCACACCCCACATCACCTGCTCATACTAGGATCATAACACTAGGCATGATAGGACTCATGTACGAAATCATATCACATCCACACATTGCATATCATCCTCATATAGCATAGCATCCGCCTGATTGTTGTGTATGTGCATGTGTGATTTATTCCTTTGTGCCATGAACTACGTCCTCGTCTGATTCCCCTTGGGATACGTAGGCAGCTCACGCGGAGCACGACCAGCACTAACCTTGTCGTCCTTTCATCTTTTGCAACGCTGTTTATCCTAAATCTATAGCCTCCAAAAGTCCTGTCTCTTCAAAGCTTTGGCACTCGCTTGCGACATGCGTTGCTTCGCAAGTTCATGCCAAAGAGGGGCAAACTGTAGACACCCCATTTTGTCGGCTATCAGATTTAGGAGACCCATAGCTTGGTGGTTCACAATGATCGTAAAAGACTCAAAAGGACTCTCGGAAGTCAGCTCTATCTCTCAGAATGCTCAGAATGACCAAAATGCCCCTGAAAGCCCGAAAACTCCCAGATTTGGTCCCAAAGTTCTGAAAACATGCTACGTCGTAAGAAAAGTGATAAAATGAGTTTTTAAGAAAAATCAGATGAAATCGTCAGCTCCCAGAGATCCCCGAAAGTCCCGGAAGTTCCCGGAAAGTCCCTGTTGACCGGTTTGACCAAGGTTTGATTAGGTTTGACCAAGGTTTGACCAGGTTTGACCATGTTTGATCAAGTTTGACCGAAATCGTCCGAATTCACCAGAATCATTTTAAATCATGAGATAAGTGTTAAAACAAGTTCCAAAAGAAAATCGAGCGAGAACGTCAGCTCTTGGGAACTCCCGGAGATTTCCAGAACTTCCCGGGAATCCCAGGTTTGACCAGTTTGACCAGAATTTGACTTTGGAACCAGGGCACCAAAATAATTTTCAAACATTTTTCATGGATACTAGAGGTCAATAGCTTTCCAACGGTATATCGCACGTAATTTCTGGATTTAAAACGAATTTATTATGAATTTCCAAAGCCAGAAAAGGCGATCAAATCGGCTTTTATCGCGAATACCGTAAAACTTTTCAAAGTGACCTATTCCCGAACTATTTTTTATGTAAAGTGGACTCCATTACCTTTCCAACGGTATATCACAACCTCAATTTGGAGTTCGTACGAATTTTCTGTGAATTTCGGACGAAATAGGGCCTTTTCGCGAATACCGGAACTTCAGGGGGCCTAAACAGCATTATCTAGACGAAGGGAGGAGCAGTGCCGCCGCGGCACTGGCCCACTGCCACCGCGGCACTGGCCCAGTGCCGCCGCGGCACTCCCCTCCAGAACAGTGAGTTTTTGTAATTTATTTTGGGGGTCCAATTTGATATATTAAAAACCAAAACGACGTAGTTTTGATTCCCAGCTTATTTTGGACCAATGGGAGACCATTTTAAACTTTTTAAAACTCCATTTACCACCCCTCCTTTGCCTATAAAAGAAGCCATTTACTTCCATTTAGGGGAGAGACATGGAAGCTTAGAGAAAGCTTAGGAAGAAACTCTAGGGAAATATAGAGAGAGAAAGAGAAGAAGTAGTCTTCTTCTTCCATTTTTTCCAATCAAAGTGAGTTCTAACATTGTTTTCCTCCACCATTTTTCTATATACTTCATCATCAATATACCCAATCACCATTCTTGAGCATTCTTGAGTTAGGAAGCTACTTCCATGTCCAAATGTCAAAATCTATGAGTGAAACACCAAGCTACAAGTCCAAAATCATATTGATTATCATCTATTGATTGTTATTTACTTGCTTGTTCATATTATGTTCATCTCTTCTTAATCTCATTTCTTTTTATTTTCTTTATTTACTTACTAGTTTATCATCATCTAAGTGATGACATGAAGTTTGGGGTGAGTGAATCCTTATGGATAGTAGCTCTTGACCTCAAAAACATGTTTGATAGATGATGATCATAACCTCAATACTTCCAAGATGTTCTTGAAATGTATTGAAGTTATGTCCAAAATAAAAATGAATCTCTCCAATAATATTGAGAGTTCTTTGATGATTCAAGGTTGGATGAGGTTCTAAGTGGTCACATGGTCATCTCAAGAGTTTAAGTTCATGCTTTGAACATCTATTTCAAAACCCCGAATCAAGAACTCAAACTCTATTTCAAACCCAAATCCATTTTCTTCAAGAATGATCCAAAACAGTGAGCTGTTCAGATTCAAAGATTTGTTTTGAATTAAATACTTGAGTTATGATGATGAAACCACTTGGAAAATCTTCCTAAGACATCATAGTTTGTCCCTAATTTTTCCCATCAATTATAGAAATGTGAAAGTATTTGTTTTGGATGTGAGAAGTTCATATTCATAATCTGCCTCTGTTCTCACAGAATGTTCACCCAACTTCTTGCACTTATTCTGGATATTTTCGTCACTGTACATATATCTTTTCTATTTTTTTTATAAAACTTGGGTGTCTTAGGAAACTTTTGGTATATAATGGGTCATCATAAACCTTTTCTTTGATTTATGAAAAATCATACAAAATCAGTCAACAGTGCAGTTTTTGTTTCTGAGTCATGTGTACATTCTGATTTATTTCTTTTAATCTGTGATAGCTATTGATGTTTGGCTTTTTGGGTTATTTTCTAGACACAATAAGGATGATCTCTGATTTTTCTCACATTTTACTAGGCACGTTTGACCTCCCATTATAATGTTACAAGGTAATGCATACAGTCTGTCCACTATTCACAGCATTTCACTTTTTGGCTTTCACACTTTGATGCAACACTCTCTTGTATCTAGATGAACCCATATCCCATGCACATGTTCTTTACCACTTTTAGCATGCTATATCATATCATGTATCATCTATCCTCTCATGTATCATACTCCCATAGATTCTTGAGTTTGATTTCCAAATAAAACCATGGTTTGCAAATACTTGGGAAGTTCTTGAAATAAGTTAGGAATTGATATTCCAAGTGGTTAGAATATTCATCCAAGATCTGGAAGTATACTTTCAAAACCCTCATTTCAAAACCCCCCCTCTTAAACCCCTCATTTTGATTTCAAGAAATAAACTTTGTTTTTCTCAAAACCCTCAAAACAGTGAGTCATTTAACTTCAAGGAATTATTTTGAGTTCAATACTCAATGTATAAATGCAATACCACTTGGAAAGTCTTTCTAACTCACTATAGAACACCCATGATTTTTGGCTTGACTTGGAAGTACTTGAAAATGGTCCATTTGGACCCAAACATTCCTTCCAAACATTCTGTTTTTGCTGTCACAGCAGCTAGGTCAACTTACGACCTCTTTTCCAGAAAACTTTTCCAAAAGGGGTGGTCCTAACTTATTTTTCCCTTAAAATTCAATGTCTTAGGGAACTTTCTGTATAAAATGGGCCTCTAGATCATTCTTTTTCATTTTCTAACATTTCAGTCGACAGTACGAACTCTGTTTCTGAGTGATCTCTATTGTTTATATAATTTCTCTCAATCTGTGATAGCTATTCAAGATTGGCCTTTTGGGTTGTGTTCTAGACACAATAAGGAACATCTACATAAAAAATCATGCATTGAAAACATTCCTAACCCCTCTTTTCAATTTCCAAAAGATGATGCTACTGTTCTGTCCACTATTCACAGCAAGCATATTTTAACTTTCATTATTTGATTTGATGCTTATATGCATTCCAAATTAGTTCATATCTTACGAAGTAGTTCATACTACATTTGTACATATCCCGTATTGATTTCATCCATCCATTCATACACATTTTAGACTTCTAAGTCATTCTAGGAATCCATGAACACAAAACACACTACAACCTTGGCACACTCTAGATACATACATTGCATCCATGCAAAGATTTGGGGTTTTTGTAGCTCCTAATCTAAGAAGATTATAAGGAATGATCATGATCACACGTTCATGCTCCCCTCGATCTAATCGTCCTTTCTCATCCGTCCCGGGGATTGAGAAATCTTCTTTTCTCAAAGATTAACATGCATCATACTAATTTGCTAAGTATATTTTACTTTCTTTGATTTATTTGTTTCAAGAACAATTCATGTCCCTTTAGATTAGGAAAACTTTATTATCTGATACATGATTAGACGATTTTTCCTAGGTTTATTTGTGTGATCTTTCACTTTGCATTGTGTGACATTTGGCTTAGATCTTATGAATGATATCTTATCTTTAGATCTTCCATTTCAAATCTCCTTATGTGATGTAATATACTATCATAGTATTATTTGTCGAACCATACATAGTATAAGATGATTATTTGGATGCTAATTGAGGCCCGTCGAAAGATGGGGCGAGTTGAGGGTGTTTTAGTCGCGACAAAGGCTCCTTCCTCTCTCGTACCAAAACCCCGAACCAAGTTCTTTGGTGATGAAGGGCCGGTGCCCTTATCCGCTTGGGTGAGTCAAAATTAGGTTTCTTGGTTCCTTAAAGACCAAGTGGCGACTCTGTATCTGTTTTCAATAGACCTTTCGTTTTCTTTCCTTGATTCAAATCAATTTCAAAGCAATCTCGAACAAGAGAAGTGGTCCGATTCCGGTGTCCACAGCATCCATACATATCTCTGTCAGGTGTGTCGTGCCCATAACATAGAGAGAAGTCCATATCCTTTCCTCTAAGTAACGACTAGCTGTCTGGCGAATATGGCTCTGGTAAATCTTTGGTATGACTGGCTCCACGGTGTCGCCATAAATCATGCGTCCTCCATAGGCATCAGTCACAAACTTATGGAACTACAGATCCGTGCTAACCTGCAAAGGAAACTATCTATCATCAAAAGGACGAACTTATCTTAAACTCATATCTCATCTCAGGAATCTTAAAATACTAGAACCAGATGGTGTGGAATCATTAGTTAACGAAAGTATCACAACCTAAAGCTCTAATAGCAAAAATCCTGTCACTCCCTGGAGCAGCAAAAAAGAGAAATAAATTTCCTTTTTAGTTCTATAGAGAATGACGGGTGAATGTCACTAATTATCCACACCACACAGTACTAGTCCAACTAAAACAACAAGAATTATAAACAACTTAATATATAACAACAACAGTATTCAATTACAACATCGGAGTGGTCCTCAGGATCACAACAAGTCTAGAGATAACATTTGCCCAAGTACCCGTTAAACTAAAGTTCAACCAAAAAAAAATAGAAATATAAACTAGATATAACTATCTTCAGCTCTTCAGCTAGCGTGTGGGTAGTCGTCAGCGTAGTAGGCATCTCCGGCATAACCATCATTAGTAGGGCCACCTTCTGCATAATCCAACTCCAGGTAGTAGCCATCATCGTAGGCTCCATCACCTGCATTGTTAAGGACAAGATAGTCTGGACGTGGAATGTCCAGGCAATAAAGGCCGTCAGATTACTGAAAGCTGAGTGAGAACTAACTAACACAGTCTCATAGAAATAAAGTAATTACCAGTCATGAACGATATAAAGTAGTGATATTAATGATATCATTTCCTCTTTTATTCAGACACATCATTAACCGATTCTCATCATCTTCCAACTCTAAGACTGACTATACCAATCTCGATTGACTATCCCAAACTGATTATATTATCACGACATACTAGTGCTCTTGTTCACCGCTTTTAAGAACTCTTGTTATTCACCACTTTAAAGAACTCTTGCAAACACTATACATCATTATAATATAACGACTAGTCTGTGGACGTACCCATACTCTTGTCCACCGCTTTTAGGAACTCTTATTGTTCACCGCTTTTAAGAATGCTTCCGAGTACGGTACATACATAATTCTGGCAAATGCAAACAATGGGCGTGCCACAACTACTCTTGTTTATCGCTTTTAAGAACTTTTACTATTCACCACTTTTAAGAACACTTACGAGTACTGTGCACCCATAGCCTCTATGATCCTGGTTAAATCCTTGCTATACGCTTATCGGATTTAACCTGAGCGAATTATCAGCTCGACTAAACATAACCTTGAAAGTAACTAATATACCACTGACTCAATCACTAGGTAATCCAATTTTACCTACCGTTATATCTCAAACCTTATCTCGCTATCGCGTCATAATATTACTAATGTTCTGAACTCGACTACGTTACTTACCATGTTATCTCAATCTCATTATCGTATCCCATTACCTCTCTAATCCATAATATGGAACATCAATTAAACAGCTAAGCATTAGGAATTATAAACTTAAGGAAAACATCCAAGTTTTGTTAAGGTTCAATCAATTGAAGTCCTCTCAATCGCTTGAGGTCAAGGTGTCTCGATCGATTAAAGTAATTTCAATCGATTGAGACTTAGTATAGTTCGATCGCTCAAAAGTCATCTTCTCCAGATTCTAGCAATTAATGTCCAAAATCTGTTAGGGCGTGTTTGGGTTATTATTCAATGTCCAAAACATGTAAACCATTATAACTAAGCTACTGAGTGAGTTTGGAACTCACCGAACGTTGTTAAGAGTGTGTTTGGCAAGCTTGAAGCTTCAAAGCTTTAATGGTGGCCTCTTTCTCTCTCTCTGCTCCTCTATTCATCTCTGTCTCCCTCTCTGTCTCATTCCCTCTCTGTCTCATTCTTCTTCTTATGTCTCTCTCTCTCTCTCTCACAGAATATATATATAAATGGATGTATGTATATATATGGATATATATATGTATAACATAACACACACACACTCTCTCTCTCTCTCTCTCTCTCTCTCTCTCTCTCTCTCTCTCTCTCTTAATGCTCTAGATTTAGAAAACCCCCCACACACAAACATACAAGTATATATAAGGAATGGGGTGTGCAAGGTGGCAGCTTGGGCGTAAACTGCGGGATAAAAATCCAGTTGCGTTCGATCGATCAAAGTAAGTTCGATCGCTTGAAAGCAGGTCGGCTAGGTATGATCGATTGAAAAAGGGTTTGATCGATTAAAGTGGAGACCACGTCATAAATTCATGTCGGCAAGGTTTCGATTGCTTGAACATGGTTCGATCGATTAAAGGAAGAAATTCTCGATCACTCGAACTGACTTCGATCGATTGAAAGTGAAATTCCAAGTTTGGTCAAGGGAAGTATATGGAATCTCTGTGTATAAATAATTATTGAAAATACAAGGTATTACATCTTCACTTATAGATCTCGGTCTGGTGTCCTCCACTTGCGGGTTAATTTTGATGCAGTAGTGTGCGATTGCTATTCTTCCTTTGCTGCTATTTTTCATGATTACTCTGGCAACATTCTTCATGTGATCATGCTGAAAGACTCTACTATGAGCCCCTTACAAGTTAAAGCTTCTGCAGCTCTGCTGGGTTTGAAAGAAGCCCATCTCATGGGCTATAAAAATATCATCCTTAAAGGCGATTCCCTCTAAGTATGCTCTGCACTGGCTTCTCCCTCCTTCCTTCATGATTGGTCTATTGATCATCTGGTTTTGGAAGGTAGAGAAATGTTATCTTTGCATTTTGTTTTTTGGAATGTTTTATTCGTTCCCAGAAGGTGAACTTTTTAGCTCACAATGTTGCCAGTTGGGTTGCTTTTGGTGTTTGTATTGGGCTCGTTGCGGTTGATGATCTTTCTCCTTCCTGGTTAGAGGATGATCCTCAACAGCCCAGTGAAGCTTCTGTTTTTGGTTCTCTTATTTAATGAATTTGCCCTGTTTTAGTCACAAAAACAAAAAGAAAAAAAGTTTAGTTGCCAAAAATATGACCTATATGAAAGCATGATATACATACAGAAAATGCTTTTTTTTTTTTTTATATATATATATATATTATACACAATACATTGTTTAATTCTAATTAAACTTTTTCATGGGATAGGTCAAAGGGCGGAGCCATGATTTTATCTTATGGGGGCACATTTACATGGGGTTTTGGGCGCCCTAGATCGGAATTTTTGGGGATAGACGTATTATTAAATAGATTAAGTTTCTAAGATTTTAAATTGGTAAATATCACCTACCTCCCTTGAGGTTTGACCCAATCACACCCGCCACCCCTTACGTTTGACATATCACTTTGATCTCCCTTATTAGAGAATGAAAGTATCAAAAACTTCCCTTCCGTTAAATTTCCATTAGTTTGACTACCAAATTTTTGTTGACGACTTTTAAAAAAAACATTTAATTACCAAATCTCAAACGCTAATTATTAAAGGACAAAAACTACCCTTTCAATTACCCCCAAAATTATCATTATTCACCTTTTTCTTTCTACTTTATTCTTTTTAATTATATATCAAAAATGCTACGCCGACAACACATTCCACAACAAGGCTTTAAATGCTTGTACCCTGTACCGTGTAAGTGGTGCATAGAAAAGTGTAAAAAAATTCAAACAACATAGGGTACAACACATTTATAGCCTTATTATGGAATGTGTTCTCGACGTATCATTTTTCATTATATATATATATGTATGTGTGTGTGTGTGTGTGTGCACGAGTGTACAATTGTATACATCACACACAAATTCATCACTGCAATTTATACACTAAATTGAAAAACAAATGTAAATGATCTAATTGACTTATTAATACTTTATTCGAGGATGAACTCAGAGCTTGAACAGACCCATTTTTCAGAGACAAAGGGTCTGAAAAAATCCTCACCAATTTCGAACAGTAACCTTCTATGGGAATTGTTAAATTGCTTCAATTTCAATTTCTACTTCATTCCTTTTTAATAAACACTTTCAACGAATTAGAGTGAAGCAATCATGTTTCTTTGTCCAATAATAATAGAGACATGTGGGGTGATGGTGAGGAAAATGAGGGTGGGGATTGTAGCCTCCCTAGAAAAATTTCATCCCAGCCGTTGTAATACCCTATGTTTTCAATATGTATTAATACACAATGAGATTTTGTATAACTACCTTTACTATTCCTATAATTTCTTTCTCAATCGATTGAACTTTTATCAATCGATTGACCTTGTAAATTTCTGTTTCAATCGATCGAGATTGTACGATTTTAATTGATCAAACCCTTTCCAATCGATCGAAACTCTGCTAACATAAATGCAATGATTGGACCCATATCAATCGATTGAACTTGACTCAATGAATCGAAAGTGTGCCGCGATCGAAGTTGTCAGATTTTATTCCCTCAGTTTACGTAGCAGCTATCACCTTGTACCCTTTCCCTCTATATATATAAAACCATTTTTGTATGTATGAGGTTTATTTTGCACAGGAGATTATAAAGAGAGAGAGAGAGTACTTATGTTTTATATATATACACATCCATATATATATATATATATACGCACACATAAATATATATATATATAATCTGTTCGAGAGAGAGAAGAGGAAGAAGACAGAAGCAGAAGAGGAAGAAGAAAATGAGGAGACAGAGAGGCAGAGGCAGAGAAGAGAGAGAGAGAGAGAGAGAGAGAGAGAGAGAGAGAGAGAGAGAGAGAGGAGGTCATTGGAGGGAGGTTTGAAGCTCAAGGTTGCTAAACGTGCCCTTAGCTTCTTTCGGTGAGTTCTAAACTTACTCAGAATCTTAGGTATGTTTTTACAAGTTTTGGACGTAAAATAATGGACTCAAACACACCCCTGACAATTTTGGGCATTCACTGTCCAGTCTTCTGGAGAAGAAGATTTTCAACCAATTGAACTTGTTTTCAATCATTCAATCGATCGAGAGCACCTTCACTTCAATCGATTGAAATGACTTCAATTAATCAAACATTACAGAACATGATTATTTCTGGTTGAAAGCTATTTCCATATCGATACATGCTTCCATTATGCAATACTATAGGATCAATGGATAATGGGATGCGATAATGAGCTACTATGGTGAGTAACGTATTTGAGTTTGGAATATTAGTAAGGATTGCGCTCAGTCGATTTGATAATCCGCACATGTTAAATAAAAAAGGCGGGTAGCAGAGGTTGGCCAGGTTTGTGTTTGTGAGAACTATGTGTGTACCATACTCGCAAGTATCTTAAAAGCGGTGAATAGAAGATTTCTTAAAAATGGTGAACAAGAGTAGTAGTATGTTCATAGACCAGTCGTTATATTGGAACGATGTATGGTATTCCTAAGAGTTCTTAAAAACGGTGAACAATAAGAGTTCTTAAAAGCGGTGAACAAGAACACTAGTATGTCGAGATGATATAATTGGTTCATAGTAGTCGTCGAGGTCGGTACAGCCGCTCTTAGGGTTTGAAGGCCATAAGAATCGGGTAATGAGTTCGGAATAAAAGAGAAAGATATTATTAGTAGAACTATTTTTGTGTCCTACATAAGTAGTTTAATCATTATACCTATGATACTGTGTTAGTTTCTATTCACTCAGGTTTCATTAAGCTAATGGCGTTTATGCCTGGACATCCGCTGTTCAGACTACCCTGTTCCTAACCCTGCAAGTAACGATCACTATCAGGATGGTTACTACGTGGATGTAGGCTATGCTAAGGAAGGACCTGGAGAAGAAGGCGATGATGGGCAAAACTACTACGTCGACGATTACGCTAACGCCAACTGAAGATGAAGATAGAAGCTTAGTTTTATATTTCTATCTAAATTGATAATATTTGGTACATGGGCATCTGTTGCCTCCAGACCTTTTATATTCCTGTTATAGACTCTGATGTTGTAATAGTTAGGACGTGTGTAATATATTTCATTATTTATATTACTGTTTCCTGTTGCATAGTACTGTGTGACGTGGACAATTGAGTGACTTCACCAGTCATTTCCTATGGACCCAAAAAAGAAATTTATTTTTCTCTATTTTTGCTATTCCTAAGAGTGGCAACTGTAAACCAGGAGATAACATGTAAGAATATGTGTTTGCATATATATATATATATATGTATATACATGCATATGTTAGTGTGGGTGAATACTGTGTGCATATAAATATATGGACATCTATGTGTTTGTATGTCATATATGTGCAGAGAGAAAGGAAGAGAGAGCTATAGAAAAGGATTGATGAGAGTTTTGTTGGAATATAATGGTGAGGTGTGGCAATGGGCGGTAGCAGTGGATGCTATTTGTGTGGCGGCTGATGGCGGCCCTAGAGAGAACATGACAGTGAAGAATGAAGATCGGAGAAGAGGGGAAAAAATCTATACTTCGCCAAAACGATGTCATTTTGCTAAGGGATAAAATGGTAACTTTTCAATATCCATAACTCCGTCAATTGACAAAATATGACAAGGGAAGTCAGTATGATATGCCAAACTGATATTTACCGTTTAGAAATTATATACTTGTTTCGTGGATATATTAAACATAATTATTTAAAGACAAACGAATCTCTTCATAACCCTTTCTATATATATATATATATATATTTTGATACAAGACAATCCCAAAAGTCTACAAATTCTTCAATTAAACAATTAACAAAAACACAAGGAAATAAATACTACTAATTAACAAATTAAAATAGAACTGTTCAAGGGGGTATGTTTTACTTGTAAAGCGCGTGGAGAAGCATTATTATCTCCTAGACTCCAACTCTGTGACTGGTTGAAAGTGGAAAGCAAGAATGCCACGATCACAAACTCTTTCTGCGTCTCTCACATTGCTTGGACTTTCTATCAACATCTAGGTTCACCCGCGTTTGATGCGCGTGCATTGGAGCCAAGTTTACTGTCTTTTTCTTTTTCCTTTTTTCGGAACGAGCCGCCAAGTTCACGATCTCATTTTTAATTGCACTTTTATAGCAATTTTTACGGTTTCACATGTAACTACATTATAGATACAAAATTTTAAAAGAATAAAATATTAGTTCTAATTAATATCATCAAAACCTTGTAACATCTACAGTGATTTCTTTTATTCATTTTAGAGGGACTCACATAAGACCCACCAAATATTTAAATTATAGTGGAAAAGTGTGATGCGGGAACTATTCCCTTTTATTGGGTTTTCCATTTGTACCATCCTTTGATACGTTCACTAGGATAATAAAATGCGTTATAGTAATTATGATCCGTTGAAAAAAAATGTTATGTACGGAGTACTTTTTTTGGCTATGTCAAATGATAATATGATATGTACTTAAGAATCAAATTATTTATTACAAGAGGAGGGGGTGGGAGTTGAACACTTGACTTATGCAGTGGAGGGACGTAAGACCTAGCTCAGCGCCAAACAATTTATACTCTTTTTGCAAGAATCCAATAATTTGTGATTTCTTAAAGTGCAGGCTTTTGCAGTAATTACGAATATTGATTATCATGCAACATGATTTTACTTGAATTGGTTTATATCTTTTATGTACAGGAATTTAATCCGTTCTCCAAAATTTAAATGCAAGTGGAGTACGTGGGTTAGTTCTGTTAGTTAAATTTTGTTATTAATTAAGTAAAAATATAGACCATTTACATAGAACAATGAATTGGTATTTTTATCTTCAATCTTTTTCGTAGAAAATACCTTTAAGTTGTTGTCGAGATTGGCTTAAAAGTAATAATAATAATGAAAAAGCCTATATCAAAAAGTATATATAAATAATAATCTTAACAGGTTAATCCTCCTACAAGCAATCTATCATCCTCAAACAGAAAGTCTCTAACGTACGTCTGTCTTACATTTTATGTTCGTGATAAGCAATCTTATAATGAACATGCATATTAATGTGCACTTAAATGCTAACCAACTCAATTTTGAATGATTCCTCTAAGATTCAAATATATTTTCACAATATTTAGAGAATTTCTACCATTAAATTGAAATATTTTATGACTAACATCAATATAAAATTTAAATACTGTAAAATTAAGGGCTACATGGTAACGTTGTGGTTTTTTATTTTCAATTTATTTTCAGCCAAAAAAAAAAAAAACAGAAGAAAAATTTTCAAACTGTACGCGCCCCAAGCAGGTGCAGCTAGATCAGACCATAATTTGCCTTGTATTTGAAAATTCTATATACATTCATTCTTCTCCTTTTTCACTTTATCAACTACAACTGTCGTGAATATACATATACCCACCATGAAAAGAACCCAATTTATATTAAATATGCCACCCCATAATGTTCACATAACTACTTAGTGGTCCCATGGCATTAATTCAACACATTGGAGCTTTTAGTTCTACTTAATTTATATTATAGTTGTATTAAACTAATGGTGCGCACCTAATCGCGTTTATTTATTTATTTTATTCTTATAGCTTTGTTTATATATAAACGCTTCACGTTGGAGAGTGATTGTAGAATTCCTAAAACTTGAAGATTGGGTCTTGTAAGAGATAACAAAGACAAATTAAATCAAACAATCATAGTCGATTCTAATAACACTTAATATGAGATTTATAGGAACAAAGTCTTATTCATACCAACCATGAACCATGCCATAAAAGTCATCAAGTTTCCTAGAATTTTTTTTGTTTGAATTATGATTAATTTACCTTATTTTAGAACATGCAACCATTGAATCTCTATCTGTTACGTACATCACAATAAATTACTAAATGCATACAGAGAGTTTATTTCTCGAGTCACAGTGAGCCAACCAACTTAGAGACGATGGATAGATATATATAGAGCATGACATTTGCTCTACGCTTTGTTTGAGGAGGCAAATGCAAAAGAAAACTATTTCTCTAGTATTTTACTTACAGTTAAATAATTTAAAAATTTTAATGTAAAAATAATAAAATAGAACAAAAAGGGAGCCACAAAATTCAAAAGTTTCATTCTATTTTTATTATTAACGTAATGAATTAAAGTTTTTTCTCTATGATTATTATTATTATTATTATTATTTTGCTTGTTTTCACTAAATTTATTACAAGAAGACATGATAACATTTCCAAGCGTGTGAACGAAGGCGAAAAAAAAAAAAAAAAGAAAAAAGCAAAAGTTGAGATTGGACCTAAAAAAGCCTTCTGACCTACCCATTGGAAATAAGGTGGTGCATTTCACTATCAAGTTTCGACAAGTTGCTCAATCACAAGCCCAACTTTATTGCACCACACTACCTAGATAGAAAATCATTTCATGTAGCAGCTGCATATTATCATTGATTTAAGTGCCGTTGGATCAAACATGGAAAAGGGTTGTATATTTTGAAATTAATCCAAGATTCTCAGATTCACTGATAGTATACAGTGGATGTACCAAATAATTTCTCTGATCCGACTGCCCATCTATTTTAATCAGTGAAGAGCCTGGAGACTTGATTGGATTAATTGGACTATCTAGGTGTTTGAAAGCCTTTCGGTCTAATCCTTTCCAAAGAATAGTAGGACCCATATAGAAACTCTCTTGGTTCAACTCTTAGACCATGCCATCCACAACGGTGGAGGTAAAATTGGGTAAAACTTAAGATAAATTGTGTACGGAAACTTAGCTGTGCATAATGGTGGAGTGTGGAGATGGTGCACACAAAACCGTTTGGATCTGAATGGTGTGCACACAACTGTTTATTTAAACCACCTACCTGACCACCCCCTCTCCCCCCAAACACCCCGCCCCCTTCCAAAAAAATAAAATAAAATGGGGATAATACCTTTTATCCCTTATGGTTTTTTCCTTGTGGTTACACTCATTTTTTCATAATCTCTGTGGTTCATTTTGTAATACTTAACCCCCCTGTACTACGGACTGAAGTGAGACTGTTAACTTTTCTAACGGTAGTCCCACTTCAGTCATTAGTACAGGGGGGTTAAGTGTTACAAAAATGAACCACATGGGGGTTATGAAAACATGGGTGTAACCATAGGGGGGTAAACGGTATTTTTCTCTAAAGAATATGCATAGGGGTTTGGGGGTATTAACGTCATTTCCTTTTTTTCCGTTAAAAAAGTAAACAGTCTCACTTTAGTCCGTAGTACAGGGGGGCTAAGTGTTACAAAATGAACCACAGGGGGATTATGAGAAAATTGGTGTAACCACAGGGGGTAAAAAGGTATTTTTCCCCCAAAAAAAAAGGGTCTACATGCCAACGATTTTCACAAAATCGTTTGAATCTAGAATGGTTTTGCGTCAAAACTGTTTGCTCGTATAATAGCAAAATTTAAGTGTATCACAAACTTAAGTTCCACTAACCTATCAAACTTAACTTTACCCTAAATTGTTGTATATAATATAGTCTACACTATTGAGGGACTAAAGCTTAAATATACCCTAAGTTGTGGTATGGAGTCCCACCATTATGGATGCTCTTATACAGAGAGAAATGATATGGCACTTTCACTTTTGTCCCCCATTTGGCGTAAATTATTTCATGTAATTGTCACACATTGCGACATCTACTATGAATGTAATATATGTTAATTATTGCAAGACTCAAGTGAGACTCACATAATACTCATTACAGTAGAAGTCACGGAGTATACCGATCACAATAGATTATTTCTACACATTTGGATCCTAATTCCTAGCCCTTAATATCTCAAGTCTTTTTAAGGTAGAGAAATGTTATGCCTTCTAAATTTTGTATTTCAAATGGTTTCTACATACATTGGACAAGTAGATCACATTTAATAATAGTGACCACTTTAACTTTCTCAAATTAAAATTAAGTGAGTCCACTACCACCTATATTTGAGAACTATGTATCATACAAATTTTAAAAAGCATAACATTACTCTTTTTAGGGTATGGGAAGAAGAATGTGAGAATAGAGAACAATACATGGGATATTGATGAAAAGGTGCAAAAGGGTACTTTCTTCTTCTATGATATGATTAGGGAGTTCTTGGAGTCCATATATTGTACTTGATTGTTTTCGCAAGGAAAAGGATAGAAATATAAACAAATGTTATGGTTTCAAGTGTCCCAAACTTAAATCTTATTACATTACATGTGGTAGTGAGGGCATATATATAGAATAATAGTGTGATTAGTTTAAATTATTAGAAGTTATTTTAAATGGTTTAATTATAATATATTAAATTAAAGTTTTAGTGAAATTACACAGTAGTAAAATGTGTTAATTTTTTTCCGATAAATGATCTCCACGTGATGCATATTGTCACGTTTTCTTGGTTTCCATCAATAGCTGCGCTTAATGACACAAGTTTGTAAGTTAAGGGCCTAAATATTACAATTTATAATAGATGACAAAAAATAAAGTGTAGTGTAATTACATGGTATAAAGAAAAGAATATATTTTTGCTCACCTCAAAATTGCTTATTTTTTGCTCATTCTCTTTTTTCAATGGCTAATGCAGTGAGTCTAATATTAAATAAAAATTAATTAATGGTGTAAAGTTCTTGGCCCTACTACATTAACTAATAAAAAAAGAGAGTGAGTAATTTTGAGATGAGAAAAATAACTACACTCTAAAGAAAACTAGCCTTATTTTTTTTTTAGACTCTTAAATTCACCAATACTTTAGAATGACAAGCTCTTTATGATTCTTTGAATTAAGAATTCATGTCAATCAAGATGTGACTGTTTGGAGACATACTAAACTCTTAGCTGTCTGTCTGTCTATAAAACAGATCATGTGCTCATAAAAGCATAGCCTTCTCTTTCTTCTTGTGATAGATGCAATGTATTCCATATGAAGGGAAAAAGATGAAAGAACTATAGCAGAGATCACATGTGTAGATGGGTCTGTCTGAGTACTTTGCCTTCTTCAAATCTTCTCCCCTCGAGCTTCAAGATAGCAAATTTGCAGGAAGAAAAGGTTAAGATTACAATGCCGTTGAGATGTTATTCACTGACACCGTAACACTATTTCATCATGCTCATAAGATGTGACAGCTATAATAATATAGGAACACATGACTCTTAAAAATAAGGGGCACATGACAAGTGGTGGAGGTATTACATATTGTTTAAAGTTAGCAATTATTTGTCGGAACACACTTGGTAAAGTTTTTTTAGGTGTGGTTCGTTGGGTTCCCTCTCATAACAGTGGGACCCAGAATTAAAAAATAAATGTTTTAAAAAAAATCTTTTTTTCTTTAGTTAGAGTCCCATAATTGTGAGAGGAACCTAACAAACCACACCTAAGAAAATTCACCCAAGTATGTTCCCTATTTGTCATGCTCACCTAAGAAATAAAGGCCGAATGACTCCATAATAATGAAGCGTCACATCACGTCAGCATGATGATGCAATGTAATAGTATCATTGAATACCTTCCCCATTTGAATGGAGGATTGTATGTTTGCAGCAATCCAATCATGGGCCTAGCCTTAAATAGTTTTGTTGCAACATGTTCTTGAGCCATTTCAAGCTTTGGGACTGGACTGACTTGTCACACTACTTATGGGCTTGATAATTTTCTTTGAACAGTGTAGGTTGGGCTTGGATTGAATTTGTTGCCTCTGTATAATTGTATGTGGAAAACTGGAAATCCCAAATGGAAACCAGGTATTTGGGCCAAAATGGCCTCCATAAGTTGTATTTACCAAAATTCTCCCATTTTTGAAAACCCCAGGTGGACCAACTAAATTACTTATATTTTTGAAAACCTCTAATTCTCAAATTTGAGAGTAAATTATTATCTTTCATGTTTTTAGTTTGTTAAACTCCCTGAATTTCAAATTGTTTCAATTCAATTTATTCTCGAAGTAGAACTTGTCAGTGCATTGTCGATTAAATCATTTATTTATAAGAACACATAAATTTGTATAAGTTTCTCAAATTTGTTTTGATATTTAAAGAATGCTGCTTTCTTTTCTTTTCTTTTTTACGCACTTCAATAACTCCCAGAACCTTCAATAATCCAATCAAGATTGACTGAAATTTTCACAAAAAAAAGAAAAGAAAAGAAAAACGTGAATTTTCTAAAATCATTATAGTTACAAAATCTAATATATCATTATATTTCTGAGCAGACATGGCTTTCGAAGCTTACATTATTTTCATATTTTCCGGGTAATCATGGTGAATAATTCTGTTTTTTTTTTTTTTTTTTTTTTTTTTTGAGTACAGAATAACTATTTTAAACTGAAAATCTGAATTTGGCAGTACGCCAGTACGGATAAAAGAAAACAAAGAAAAATGATATCTAGAATTATGGCGTATGGATATAAATCAAGATTAATATTTGGGACACAACTTTGAGACACAATTTTGGGATATCACCTCTATTTTGTGTCTATCTCTCTCTCTCTCGTGATGGGTCTCACAGTGTCAGTGTAACTCACAGCACCCACTAGGACTACTAGGAAAGAAATAAACACAAAATAGAAGTTGTATCCAAAGTTGTATCTTTTAGTTGTGTACAAAGTATTACACATAAATCAATCCCATTCTTGGTCGGAATATTGGTAACCCGAAACCAAACACCGTGAGTGAGACCCTCGTGACTATTGGCCGTCGTACGGTATCGGGATCAAAAGAAACTCTTCAGCTTTAACTCCAGAGGCACCAGCTCTCTTTATTAAAAATCGAAACCACCCTTTTATTCTCCTTCAATTTACATCGAAACCGGGCCCAAACTTTGTCAGAAATCAGAATCTCTCTCTCTCTCTCTCTCTCTCTCTCTCCAATATATATATATATATATATATCATCACTCGTAGATAGAATAGATATAGAGAGAGAAACTGTATATAGTGGAGTGGAGTGGAGACAGATGGTAAGGATTATACCTATGGCATCGTCCATTCGTCCTTCTCTCTCTTCTTTCAGGTTCTCTTGCGCCTCTCGATTTGGTGTTTCTCTCTCCTCGTGTACCCACTCTCGGAGGCGGAGCCTCAGTTCCATTCAACTCGGCAGTGGTAAGACTGTTTTGTATCCCTGTCAATAGGCTCTTCATCCCTAGAATTTTCCGTTGTATTTGGTAGTTTTTAGTCTGTTTTGGATTGAAGATGCTGTTATTAGTATTATTTAAAATTTGGTTGGAGAGTCAATTTAATCAATTTGGTAATTGTATGATTTGTTGCTCATTTTGGTCTTATCTAGTGGAAGTTTTTGTGCATTTTGTTGAACTTTGCTTCTGAATTTCCCCTGTAATGGTTTAGCCTCGTGTTGTATAGATCACGCAGAGAAATTTCAGATTTGTTGGTAATTTTGGGTCATTGATATTGCACTTTATGTTTGGATAAACCTTGAGTTTACGAAAGGTGAAAATTTTACTGCTAATTTCTCGTTTTACACTGACTAGTGATGAGCTACTGTTGATGCAGAAACTGAAATTTTATTAAAATCAACATTTAACTTCAACATGCCCTTAGTTGCGTTACCCTTTCCAACAAACACTCCATTCTTAGTTATAGTAAAAAGATCCCAATAGTTTGAGTAAATCCAGCCTTGTTGAGAAAATAGCCTGAAACAAGATTTTCCCTCATTTCTGGAGTGTGCAAGACATCCTTCAGAACTAGTCTTTCCAGAAGTAAACTACAATTCAACCTCCCCATGGGAATCACCCAACATCACTTTTTTGTTCTTAGCTTCAGAATAGGATTTGAACATGTCACGGTCATAGCAAACATGGCGAGATGCGTCAGTGTCTACCCGCCACCCCTCGAAGCCACCAACAATATTTACCTCAAAAATCATAGCAACGAGCTGCTCTTCGGCAACATTTGCTTGGGGAGCAACTTGTCGCGGATTCCGACAGTTCCGAGCCGTATAACCTGGCTTACCACAATTGTAGCAAACAAACTGTCCAGATTCATTTATTCCTTTTTTTTTTTTTTGGCGGGGGGGGGGGGGGGGGGGGGAGGGGGGGGCGAGGTGAGGGTATATTCCTATTTTGAATTGGTTTCTGATTCTGATTTTTCTTGTTGTTGCGGTTCTTGTTTTGATTCCGGTTTTGAAACTTCATATTTTTTGTAGGTGGTTTCAGAACAACAGATGTTTTGTTTTTGGAAAAATTTTGAGGTTTCTTCTTGTTGGAAACAACCAGAATCTGTTCTTTTAAATATTGTTTTCTTGCCTCCTCCTCAATACGAAGGCAAGTTATCAAACTTTCCAATGAAAATTCTTTGCTTTTGTGTCTCAAAATATATTTGAAATCTTTCCAACTTGGGGGAAGCTTGTCAATAATGACAGCAACTTGAAACTGATCATTTACTGTCATGCCCTCAGAAATTATCTCATGAGCAATCTATTGCAGCTCATGAGATTGAGCTTCAACAAATTTGTCATCCGTCATTTGGTATTTCAAATAAGGGCTGACTGCAAATTTCTTTGCTGCAGCGTCTTTGGTATCATGCTTATTTTGAAGGGTATCCCAAACTTTTTTTGCAGAATCAGAGTTTGAATAATAATCATAAAGATTGTCAGAGAGTCCATTCAAAATATAATTTTTGCAAAGAAAGTCATTTTCATTCCAAATGTCAGACTCTTTGATTTAACCACAGTGGGATTTTCAGAAACAGTGGGCTTTTTAGAAGACAAAAATAGTGCAATTTTTTCGTTGTTAAGAAAAACATCATCTTCATACTCCACCGTTTAAAGTGAAGGCCCTCAAATTTGTTGAGGTCAGAGGTAACAGAGAGCATTAAAGAGTCCATGGCAGATGTAAAAACGTTTTAAAATTTTTGATGCAGAAACTGAAATATAACAATATTATCAATAACAATAGTCTTTGACGTTTTTCTTGGGATGAGTCGCGGACTAAGTCTCTCTCTTTAAAACACTTCGCGGCTCTGCCCAAGTTGTGCAAGTACTTCAGATTAAGCCACGACGTCCTCAGGATAAAGCAACTCAGAAATTGCCTGTCTCGAATTTTCCTTGCACTGAGGAAAACCGGAAAACCCACACCCTTTCAGAATTAGTTGCTCTGAATCACAGAAAATATTTTGCAAAACTGTATCTCTTTTTGTATTACAGAAACTGTAAATTTTTCTCTCTGGTTAGAATTAATAAATAATGAAAGCAGTTTGCTGAATATATAAGACATATTTTGAACATTGGGAAAATAGCGTTATGCAGAACGTGGAGAGAAACTTCGGTAATGTTGGAGAAAATATCTGAAATAAAAAAAACGTGGAGAGATTTAGGGAAACTGGGTCTCCAACTGACCCAATCCAAATAAAACGCTTTTTGATTATAAAAAATTTATATACCAAATAAATTTTGTATAAAAAAGATATATAGGAGTAGGCCCAAGCCCAACCCAACCCACACCCAATCCCGAGCCCGTCCCGGAATGGAGCGGGGCGACCGCGGTGCGCGTGCGTGTTTGTGTTTTGTGGTAAACCCAATTGGGCCTAGGTCCTTCCCCTTCACAAAATTTGGTAATCCCAAGGGGGCTCAACCCTTACTCCAACCTCCAATTATATATGCCCTTCCAACTTCCTCTAATTTTCCTATGTGGGATAAGTAAAAGAGCATTTTTGTTGGTTTGTGAATAAGACAAAATTCAGAAGTAATTTTTAAAAGTTTTCCTTCAAAACTTTCCCTCCAAATATAAATTATACACACACTGTCCAACAACTACTCTTGAGCGGCTTGAGCTTGCTTGCTTTTCACTAAATAAATATGTTCACCAAAGCGGCTTGAGCTTGCTTGCTTTTCGCTAAACTTTGAGATCAAGGGTTTGTTTGGTTTTAGGATTTAGTGAGGGAAAAGAAAAGAAAATATAGAGGAAAACCATTTCCTTTTTTCGGTTAATAAGGAAATCAATGAGGGGAATAGGAAAGAAAAGAGAATAATTTGAGAAATAAATTGAACATTTTGAATGTTGACATTCCTTACCCTTCCTTTATTCATATATTACAATGATATTTTAAATAATTTTAATTTTTAATGTTATTTAAGCGTGAAGGAAAACACGAGGGAACTAGTTTTCCTTCTTGTTTTCCTTTCCATTTTCTTTTCCCTCACAAATCCATGGATCAAACAGAGCCTATGTGTTGTGCTTGAAGTGCGTTTGAATGACCATACTAAAGTCATGTATGTACTCAACAAGTTTGCAAAAGATAACAGATTAAAAACGGCTGAATTTAAGGATAATTTTAGTAAGGAATTACAGGAACCTCCAAGCTGCTTATTGGGGGCTTTCTGCGTGATTACTACTGTATTTCTAAAGAAAGTGATGATGGAGAGTATGAGATTGCAGTTCCAATTCTGCTTATATATGTGCAAATTATCCATCTGGGAATTTTGTAGCCCCCATTTCATATATTGGAAATTCTTGAGCTTTTTCTTTGAATCTTTGTTTTGGTGTCAGTTAGAACGTAGAATAGTATTACCATGCTTTGGTAGAGCTAGTTTAGCTCAGATAAAAATCAAACATGATCCGAAGGAATCACAAAGCTCAAGCAGCCTGATGCTTAGTTGATGGCTAAGTTGCCTGTGTTTTGCACTCCATTTGAAATTGATTTTAGTTAAGAATGACACGTAGGAAGCTTTAAACCTCCTGTTTTACTGAGTAACCGTAAAAGGAATGATGTGTAAAACTGTACATTTCATGTATTTGAAGGTCCTAAGGCCTCACTCCATGCATTGACACTCGATGCTTTTGCATGTTTTCCCAGTGGTTCCACAATCACAGTTTTTTGGCTTAAAAGCTTCAAAGTTGTTAAGAGGAAAGGGAAATGGCGTAGCAGTTAACACAGCTGGAAACAAAGCACAAGCAGGCACTACCACTACCCAAGAAAATGTCCTCGAGTGGGTCAAAAAAGACAAGAGAAGAATGCTCCATGTTGTGTACCGCGTCGGGGACTTAGAGAGGACTATAAAGTACATATTTATTCACTTCATGATCAGCTCGATGAACTTGGAAGTTCTTATTCTTCTCACAGTGATGATGTTTTGATCAAATTCTGATGGTGGCTGCAGATTTTACACAGAATGCTTGGGAATGAAGCTTTTGCGAAAACGTGACATACCCGAGGAGAGATACACAAATGCCTTTCTTGGTTATGGGCCGGAAGATTCTCAATTTGTTATTGAACTAACTTATAGTAAGCTTCTGAAACTACGCAATTTGATTACTTTTCTTGTAAATCGGGACTTTTACGAGTATTGTGTAATCTTTATGGGTCCATTGTACTTGCATAATTTGAATGAGCTGAGTGGTGAATTTCTGTGTATTATGGTGACATGTCTGTGCTTTTATTTGATGATGCTGGCAGATTACGGAGTTGACAAGTATGATATTGGATCTGGCTTTGGCCATTTCGGTATTGCGGTTGAGGATGTAAGTGTTAATTGATTTTCTTTCCGGTGATAATATGCCCTCTACAGGTATAGTGTATGTATGATTCAATGACCCCGTGTTGCCTTTCCTTCCACATCATCCTTCTTGTTATATCTGTTTTCTGGTACATATGCTTAAACATGAATCCCAAAATGTCAACGCTTTATTGCGCAATGAGTGGTCTTCTTGAGATTTTATGCTCCTAAGCAAAGAGAGCTTATGATGAATAATACTACAATTTATATGGTGAGAAATTAAACTCCACAAATCATATATTCACACCGAACTTGTTATTTTCTTCATCTTTTGGATATTTGCATGACATTTGATAACACTTCTGCAACACACCCCTTGCCTAAAATTCTGATGCATTGAAGATTTAAGACAACCTCGGGCACTGTAATAAACTTCATTTATAGAGGCTTGTTAGTGTCTTTTTTTCTTTGGGCTTTGGGCAAGGCGCACACCGATGCTAAACACACACACAATGAAACCCTTGCTGGCGCAAAGCGAGGCATGAGTAGGAAGAGGCCAAAGACTCACTATTACTTAAACCTTCATGCCCATCATGCTAACTCTCCCTTGGGAAGAATCGACCCCCCACCTATCCTGATGATAAGTGAGGGTGAGATCATTGGGCTACACCCTGCTTGGTACCGCTTGTTAGTGACTTATTTGTGTTAACAATATATCATAATTATGGTAGCCTGTAGGGGACTTCAAAGTTACTTGAAACACTTGTATAACAGATATCTGGTGTCTGTAGGTTGCCAAAACTGTAGATCTCATAAAAGCTAAGGGTGGCAAAGTTACCCGGGAACCTGGTCCTGTGAAGGGTGGCAGAACTGTAATTGCATTTATTGAAGATCCTGATGGTTACAAGTTTGAACTTTTGGAGAGGGGGCATACACCCGAGCCTTTGTGCCAAGTGATGCTTAGAGTTGGTGATCTTGATCGTTCCATAAGTTTTTATGAGAAGGTAGTCTTTATTTTGGCAAAATGGTAAAATGCTGCACTCTCATGATATATGCATTGCTTATTACAAAGTCAGTTATGTTTTTCTCTCGTCTCTGTCTTGGTTTGGGTATTTCCCTTTGCCTAAATTAATTTTGATTCCTTATAAAGCTGAGTCTTTAGTTCTTACTATCATCTAGGCTTTCGGCATGGAGCTTCTTCGCACAAGAGATAATCCCGAGTACAAGGTAACTTGACGCTTTCCATTACATGAGTTGTTTAGTGATATATGAGGCTGTAACATGCAAGATATATGGAGTGGTTTGGTGCTGCATTCCAAACACACTTGGATTTAGCCTGGTAGAGTTTTGGGACAGCTAACAATATCAAGTTCTATGAATCTGTCTTTGATTTTGGTAGCCTGCATGGCGTTCTGATTATATATATATATATATTATTGGCATTTGAATCAATTCCTTTGTGCAAGAAATGGTTACCCTTAGGCCGTAGAGGTAGTGAGTATTGTATTTCGAACAACTTCGTCGACATCTGTTACCAGCCTTGTGTATTATCTTTGTGGTATTCATGTGTTTTATATTCACTGAAACTGGAAATGCTGAATTTGCTCTCCACCCCTGGAGAGAACCTTAAACTGGGTTAACTTACCCTACTTGAACCTTGGGAGTTGTCAAGAAGTATAGGGGAAAAAAATGGTAGTTTCTTGCTTTGGGATGATTTGATTTCTACTTGTGTGGGAGACCTCAGCATACTAATTCCTATTTTTTGTTTCGGTGACGAGATTCTTCGAAGTAAATATAGCTGATATTAGTTTCAGATCGATTGCCTACTGATATTTTTCAACCAGATTCCATCTGGGATTTTATTGGTAAGTGTTACTGACTTTATTTTATTGTCTAATGTTTCTTTGTTTTCAATGACATGACACTACAATTATGTTCGGATAAAGGTATAGGCATTGGCATTTGACTATACTCATAGTTCCTTTTGTTAGTGTAACTAGCTTTGCCTGCTTTAATAGTTTTAACTGCAACTCTCAATACAAGACTCCGTTATATTTGCAACTAACATTCAGATTCCAAGTTACCCTTAGTATTCTATGAATCCTCAAGTTGCTTCTGTGGAGACTAAGTTCCCATTTTGCCTAACTTTGGCAGTTCATGTTTTGTTTTACATGTCCATCCACTGATATGTTTATGCATTACATCTGTCTCACTGATGCAAGCTTGTGGTACTTTTTCAGTATACGATAGCAATGATGGGCTATGGGCCTGAGGATAAAACCACTGTGCTAGAGTTGACATACAACTACGGGGTTACCGAGTATGACAAAGGAAACGCTTATGCTCAGGTAGGAAAAATTATTTATAGGTCAATTAGATGGGAAAATATATTGGTTTTGTACCACATTGGACCCGTATTGAAGGACCGAGAAGGTGACTGATGTATATGTATGTGTATATATGTATCTAACAGATAGCAATAGGCACAGATGATGTTTATAAAACCGCAGAAGCAATTAAACTTTGTGGTGGTAAGATTACTCGGGAACCTGGGCCCTTACCTGGTATCAACACAAAGATTACTGCATGCCTGGATCCGGACGGCTGGAAGTCGGTATGGCTTTTCTTTCAATATTTGTGACTGAGAACTATTACTTCTATACACCAATGTTCTTAGAGAAAAATACTATCTTTGAACTTAATCTGCTCTTAATGGGCAAATGGCTGTTGGTTAGTAATACATGGGGTTGCTTTTGAGGCCTGCTTTTAGTGCAAATCTTGGAGACCATCTCTGTGCAGTGTGGACTTGTGATTCAACTTAGTTTCAGACTAGTAAAAAAACTCTGCCTAATTGGAACTTTATTCTTATGACTCACTTTAGGGGCTGTTTGGGAAGGCAAAGAGTCGGTTTTGTGGTTCATAAGTGAATTCGTTCTATAAATTCAAGTGTTTGGTGAATGTCCACATATTGCGGGAGCCTGTGGTCAGTCTAATGTCTATACTAAAACTGGTTCTTTGTCAAATCAACATAACCCTAGTTCTCTTAAAAACTAGATAGAAAGTGAGACTGGACTGAACCAGTTCATATTTTAAGCATTTCCCATACAGGCACATAGGGAACAGTGCCTTTTGTCAGTATTGCATTCCACAGTGTATACTTGGACAGATTGCTCCATGTCAACCATCACTTGGCTGGTAACACTAACATTCTAGATTACAAAGTGCACTATATGGTCTAGGAATTTATGTTTTGGGTCTGACTGGTCTTTTAGATTCCTGGTAAGAGATAATAAGCAGTTGGTTATTAGTAATTTGTGTTAAAATGATGTGCTTGGTCTGACATTCCATTTACTTTTTCTGCAGGTTTTTGTTGATAATATTGACTTTTTCAAGGAATTGGAGTGAGTTTTGGGAATATGGTGCGTGCAGAGAAAACTATGATTCTTCGTCAAGGAAAGCTTCATGTTTTCTGGGTCGGGCTGAGTATATGAAGAAATGCCATCAAAGTCTGTATTAATTCCCCTTTTGTAGATATTAGTGCTATGGCTTTTACAGAAACCAACACAATAAGCAGCTTGTCATAACTGGACTGCTGTGTATAAAGGCTGAGATTTATTTTTTTGCCAGTTTAGTTTTTAATTTCATGTTCTTTCGATTCAATTAAAGCGTTTGCAGGTGGCAAGAATGCTGAGACGTAAAGTAGAAGAAGGGAGAGAGGGTTAAATTATATGTATGATATCATTTCTATATTGCATCATTTTCAATTTTAGTTCTTGGAAAAACTGTGGCTAGCGGGTTGTGGTGAGAGTGAAGAGAAGCAGATACATCGCGATTTCTCACAATGAAATGACACTAAAACTAAACAATGAGGCGGTGTGAATTTAGATTTTCCCTGCTTTTCCATACCATGTACTTAATGGTCACAGATGCATACTCAAGCTGGTGGCAAATTTTTGTTTTTATTTTTGAATCTTCTCTTCTTTTTATTTTTTATTTTTGAAGTGTTGTTTGATTTGTGATCACAGCGAAAGATCTCTCTCGTTTGACAGCTAGTCTGTTTTTGTTCCTTTTTAACATTTGTTTTGGAAGTGCTAATCTAGCGTTGCAATCTCCTCGTGCACTTGGGTATTTATTCTGCAAGAGAGGGCATTTAGCCACCCGCACACACAAGGCGCCCATCACTGTAAAAGGATTAGAAGAGCTCCCCTGAAGAATATATATATATATATATATATATATATATATATATAAATATTATATTTTGAGGCCCCTCAAGACATTGTTGCATTAACTGTGCTTATAATTCTCTAGACATGCATATAGTAGTGATACGTCCAAAATGGCTCTACTCTATGATCGAGCGGTTCTATTCAATGACTGGCCCCTATTTCGACCAGATCGTGTTACATAGCATCATCCCGAGCAGTCTGGGTTACCCGAGACATCCCGAGCGGTATATGCCCAAAGCACGACCAACAGGTTGGGAAGATCGTGCAGGCACAGCTCGTCGCAGGGACAGCTCACCCAGGCCCCGATGCAGGATTTAGAATATTTCAGACAGTTTCCTACTCAAGTTAGAATACTAATAGAAAGTGCACATTGTTTCCTAATCCAATTAGGAAACCTCAATGATTGATACTAACTTAATCTGTATATTTCCTTGTACGAGTAGGTCTTTTGCATTTATAAAAGAGACCACTCACCCCTATAGAAGGGGATCAACTTTTTCAGTCTATACAAAACCCCTATAGCAGTGATCATCACGCCAGGCTGACCTACGGTAGCTCCAAACTATTGTTGGTTTACCACAGGCTCCCGACTTTTTTTACAGTATAGTGAACGTGCTCAGACACACTCGTGGGCGTAGGTTCTTTCATTAACAGGACCAAATCACATACAAAAAATCGGTCTCTCACTCTCTCTCTCGTGCCTTAAACTGCTCTAATTCATCTTAATCAAATTTTGGCATCCTCGGCTTGGCGCCATCTGTGGGAATCGACTGATTCTTCAAAGCACAAATCTCTCAGTTGACAGTCATGCCTCCGAAGAAGGGTAAGAAGACTGTGCAGTGGGCTGACCAGGCCATCCCACCGACCCCGACGGTCCTGACACCGGGGTAGATCACCGCGACCCTCGCACAGCTCTTGAAGATCCAGTGTCAAACCCAGCAGCAGATCAAAGCTCTGCTGACCCAACAAAGCAATCCTGCAGTGGCCGGAAAATAGCCCGGGAACGTTGCGTATGGTTGGGAACCGATCTTGATCAGACAACGTGCTTGAGCCAACCCGTCCTGCGTTGAGGACGCCACAGACATCAACGGTAGACGTGTTGCTCGAGAGGAAAGACAAGAACGCATGGCCCGGGAATCGGTCCACGATCACTCGGCCAGGAGCCGGGATGATCTTAGGCACCGGATCAACCAGAGTCATAGCCAAGCCTCGTCCCAGAGGACAGGACGCCATGAAGAAGAAGCCTCTCCCACCAACCCGATCAACCCCCCAGATACCGGGCGAGAAGGTGTAATGGGCCGTATCCAGAACTTGAATAAACAGATCGACAGAATGGCTAAAGAGCTAGGCCAGAAAGCTATTCAGGACCATGTCAATACCAAGACAGAGTCACCGTTCTCTAGCCTAATTACGAGGTTTACCATCCCACGAAAATTCAAGCAGCCTCGCCAGGATTCATATGACAACACAAGTAACCTTATTGACCACGTCCGGACCTACAAGGTCCAGATGGCTATCTCCACCAATGCCAATGAACTATACTGCCTAGGCTTTCCCAACACTTTGAAAGGCCCGGCTGCTCAATGGTTTCACTCCTTGAAACCCCGATCGGTCAAAGATTTCAAGCAACTAAGCAAACAGTTCATCAACCAGTTTATCGGTGTGCATAAACGACCAAACCCTGACATACAGTTGCTGACAGTCAGGCAAAGGAATGATGAGTCCCTTAAGGAATTTACCGGCTAGTTTAATCAAGAGAAACTCAGGATCTATGACTTTGATGAAACCGTCGCTATTACGGCCTTCTGCTCGGGAGTTTAGCACACCAAATGCGCCACGTCATTTCACAGAAACTGGCCAGAAACCTTGGTGGAACTCGCATAGAGGGTCGGAAAATACATTGACACTGAAGAATTTCTGAAGACTAAAGACCCCGGGTATATAGGCGACGAGCCTTCAAGGAATAAGCGGAAACGAGACCAGCCCGCGAAGAACAATGCAAAGCATAGCCTGATAGTTATGGCAGTTCTTCCAGTTCACAGCGGTATGGGTTCGGCAGCCCCAATCTGACCTCCAGTTCACAGCGGTCTGAGTCCGACAGCCCCGACCCGACCTCCATTTCACAACGGTCTGAGTCCGACAGCCCCGACCCAGCCTCTAGTTTGTAGCAGTCAGGATCCAATGATCCCGACTTTGCCTCCAGCTCAGAGTAATCAGGAGTCCGGTGATCCTGACCCGACTTCTTGTCTTCATCAGTCTAGATGACCCCGATTACAGTGGTACTTGCCCGATCATCGCATGAGGCTCCGTAGACTGTCAAGGAGCTCTTGCAAAGACCTCGGGACCACACCCGACACATTAATAGACCTCGGGATTACACCCGAGGCACCAAAAAGACCTCGGGATCTCACCCGAGGCACCAAAAAGACATCGCGATCACTCACGAGACATCAGTTTCGCTTAGGTCCATAGCCTACGATGGGGGCAAATCCCCCTAGGTGGTTGATGATAGCAAACTTCAAAAGACCGTGGAAATACCAACATTTTAGGTCGGTTACCAACAATCATAGCCTCTACAGACCCCCGTCTTAGCAAAAGCTTGGGGGACAAGAAGGCGCAATGAACTAAACATGCAATCACACCGGATATTTACAGGCCTTGGGGTTAACTTAGACAAACCGAACGCCTACAATACTCAGAGGCAACAGCTCCACTTAGGTCCAAGACGACGATGGAGGAAATCCTCTTAGGTTGGCCAACGATAGAGTAGCAAAAGGACCCTAATGCAACACGCTTTAGGTCGGTTCCACCAACATAGCCAAGCTCTTCTCCCAACAATCTTGACGAAGGTTGGTTGGGGGGAAGATAACCATCCTAGGAAGTTAACATAAAAGGACCCTAAAGCCGTACGCTTTAGGTCGACTTTTCCAACATGGTCAAATTTTTTGCCCACAACCTTGACAATGGTTTACGGGTAAAAGATAATCATCCTGCAAGCTTAACTTCAAATAAAAAACTCTAAATTAGGCTAAGTCTCAACTCCTGGCCAATTCCCGAGCACTTAAAGATTCCGAACTAGACTTTTAGCCAGTTCCCGAGAACTCACAAGACTCAGAAGTTCCAAGGCAACTTCCCGAGCACTCAGACAGTGGCAAGTAGTGTCAAAAGATTTCCAAACTTGCCCCGATATAGCATCCGACCAACCTTGAAAATGGGGGGCAACTGATACACCCAAAATTGGCTCTACTCTATGACGAAGCGGTTCTATTCAATGACCGGCCCCTATCCCGACCAAATCGTGCTACATAGCATCATCCCGAGCAGTTTGGGTTACCCAAGACATCCCAAGCGGTATATGCCCAAAGCCCGACCAATAGGTCGGGAAGACCGCGCAGACACAACTCGTCGCAGGGACAGCTCACCCAGGCCCCGAGGCATGATCCAGAATATTCCAGACAGTTTTCTACTCAAGTTAGAAGACTAATAGAAAGTGCACATTGTTTCTTAATCCAATTAGGAAACCTCCATGATTGTTGTCATTCAATTCTAAATCAGATTGTATTACTTAATCTGTATATTTCCTTGTATGAGTAGGTCTCTTAGATCTATAAAAGAGACCACTCACCGTCATAGAAGAGGATCGACTTTATCAATCTATACAGCACCCCTATAGCAGTGAACATCATGCCCGACCGACCTATGGTAGCTCCAAACTATTGTTGGTTCACCACAGGTCCCTGACTTTTTTACAGTATAGTGAACGTGCTCAGACACACACGTGGACGTAGGTTCTTTTATTAACAAGGTTGAGCCACATACAAAAAACCAATCTCTCACTCTCTCTGTCTGTATGTCTCTCTCTCTCTCTGTCTCTCTCTCTCCTTAAACTGCTCTAATTCATCTTAACCAAAATTTGACATCATCAAGTAGTACAAGCACACAAAGCCATGCCTCATTTTTTTTATTTTCTACCAAAATTTTCATAATTGCATAGTCTGGAATGCTAATATAAGCTTCAACTTTACGGCACCAAATTGGTAGGGATATTTTGCTTTGCGTAAGTGTTCAATTTTTACGATTGGGCGATGTTGCTAATTGCTATCCAAATAATGTCACACCCCGATTTTTGGACAACCAAATATTTAATCCAGAGCATGTATCCAGACTAATATTCAATTTCCAAAACACCGAGAGTGACACCCTCACACAGGCTAATAAATAATTTATTTGAAAATAGAATTTAATACTCATTAAATAAGGACACGTGATCCTGTGTTAATATAAAAACTATGTATTATTAAACTTATATTCCCAATCCTCCATTTCATTATAAAAGAAATAATATTCCATTACAAATATAATACCATTTTAATTTACTAAAGGAATACAAAGTTCGTTAAATAAAATTTCTTACAAAGTTCAGAAAAAAGAAATAAAGTCTATACATCCGATGGTCAGAGCAACTACAACGTTCCAATGCCCAAAGACTCCACAGCCAAGCACAATGGTCACCTCATCAAAAGCAATATCCTGCACATGTCATCCAACTACGTTTCAAACAGAAACGTACCCGAATGCATAACACACTCGGGTCAGTCACATGACTGGTATGAGTTAAATAAAAATAATAAAATCTGAGGGCTCCAACCTGAACCCGTCGACTACAAACCACATTACAACAATATTGGGCCAAGACAAGTAGTTCCACAAACATATTTGGACAAAAGAGTAGTTTCCAGTTATGTGGTGGCAAGTAGTTTCTTGCCCAAAATCCAAAGTTACTATAAGTTTTATACTTACCTCGGATATCTATGGTGAGCCAGCCCTGCATAAAAGTTAGTGGACCCACCATCCTGTAAATTGAATGATCACAAACCAGGCGAATAATTCCATACATAAGCCGTCCATATTCTAACTTAAATGTCGCGTTCATTATTTCACGCTTATCAGTCTTATGAAATAATCCATTTTCATTATTTTTTAGCATTATATTTATCTTTGTGTTCCCTAGGTTCACCCCTTGGCCACCCTCCATGGTACAGCCCACACATATATCCCATGTGTGCCCGGACATATTACCAACATCCACTCCGGTGCTAGTTTGGTTGGGGTATCAACCAAACCAGGTATACACAACAGACGGCTGGTCAATATGCCTAGACGTCTATACAATATAAGCCGAGCATAAGGCTTAAATCAGCTTGATCACGAAGCCACTGGCAAAAGGGTACACTCAGCAAGTCTTAAGCCAACTTGATCACGAAGCCACTGACAAAAGAGTGCGAGCTACCAAAAACACATATCATACAATGGGGAGCAGTAAACACTAAGGAATTATGTTGCGATTATCACTTATCGTTCGTATTATCCCAATAATTATGGATTTCACGTTTATCACAAAGTTCCATCTCATCATCCAATCACATCTCCAACTTTTAGATGCATTCCAATTTCTTGCAATAAAGGGTTTTATCAATTAACCCATAACAATCTTTCCTCAAAAATTTCCAATCAAATTACAAGATCCCCAATATACTATTCAACGTATCTAATTTACTCCTTTTTATCAAATGACTACACAATAAGGTCAGTTATTTCAGGTACAATAATATCAACCCAACATTCAATATTAGCCTACATGAAACCCATAGTAAAATTTCAAATTCTCATATCGTAAAGTATTATAACAATCATTCCACAATATTTTCATCGGACTCAACGTTAATTACTATCACTCATTTTTTTTATAGCTCAACATTATATGAGAATCATGCAATCTCTAAGTAATTTTCGTTAAGTCATACGAATGAATAAAAAAAAAACACAACAAATCATATTTCTCCAATGTCGTACATTTTAATATACTTAAAACTGCTACTGAAATCTTCAATTTCTGCCCAAACGGTGCAGAATCAGGAAAAACTCCATTAGACAAAAAGTGTGCAGAATTGCGTTTTACCTAAAAGTCGCGGACAAAATGTTCAAATTCAAAGCCACGATTTTACAATAATTTTCTAAAGTTTTTGCAACTGTGTTAATTAAAAAAAACGAATTTCACACATATTTCTTAATTACTATGAATATTTCACATATGGTTTTATCAAATTCACTATTCACCTAACCTTTTCGAATACCCTAAAGTCAAAATCACAAAGTCACACGAAGGGGAAAGAAAATATCTAGATTACTTCAACAACAACAACGTATATCCATTACTAAGATTTAACCATAACAATTAAATTAAACATGTACTACTTTAATTTACTCCCGTATACATGCATATATACATACGTGTATATATATATGCTCGCATACACAAAATTTAACTCACCTCGTTGATCAAAAATCGACCACCACGAATGCTCCGCGATTCCCCACGTGCCCACGAACCCGAGACCATTCTCCTTTTTTCTTCTTCTTCTTCTTCTCTCTCTCTCTCTCTCTCTCTCTCTCACACACACACACACACACACACACACACACGTCTATTCTCTCTTTGGGTGGCTAGGGTTAATGATATAAGTATATATGCACTACACACATAGTATACTATATACATACACAACATATACAAATAACTCATATATACATATCAAATTCCATTTTTTGTCTAATGGGCTCACAAAAGAGACTCATGTGGGCCCAAAATGCTGTACAAAGTGTTAAAATGAGTAGCCCAATGGGTACCCATGACCCCAGCACTAAGTTTTAATGTTAATGATATTATTTAACACATTCGCGGGCCTGTAAACACTATATAACAAAAATACATATCAACTCTTCACCTTTTTTTTAACAAATATAAATTAATAGAATATAACTCTCAAACTAAACGCGCTCACTCATGATTTAATTTATATGTCCACCAAACACTTAAAATTTTTCACACACATGTCTTACATAGGCACACTCATATAATATTACTAACTGAAAATAATAATTAAAATAATTATTTACATAAAAATTTTAGAGTTGTTACAAATAATCACTAATATTATTTTGAGACAGAAGTTTTCTTTTTTTGTCAAACAGTATGCTTCTCCCCTCATTTTCATTTTCTTTGTTTTATTTAATTTTTTTGTGGACAAATCCATAAGCTCGTCGTTCGTGACTCTGGTATCTCTGTTAGAATTTTAGATGGTTTACTTACTAATGTTTCAGTGGTGTAAAACATGGGACAGATTCTGGGTACGTGCAACGACAGAGCATGCGCCAGTTAAGTCGGGGAAGCAAACTAATCATAAGATTCAAACCCACAAGCAAACTAGAATTTTAGATGGGTGCAATACTTCACACAATTTTTTGTGCACACAGCACATCCCACAAAAGTGTGCCTATTTCTCTCTTGTGGGATCTGCTGACATCACAAGATGACACAAGAGAGAGATAGACACACTTTTGTAGATTGTGCACAAAATGTTGCGTGTGAAATTTTATCCAATAGATAGTTTGGTCTCTAAAATTTATAAATAGAAGTAATATGGTCTAAATGTTTAGTTTTGATGAGAAAAAAAATTGACAAAATTTGCTCAAATACTATGATTATCATACTACTTTTTTAGGCAAAAATAAAACAGAGGAATAGGTAAATTCTATCAAATTTTTTTTTTATTGTTTTTAGTATATTTTTCCTTCTATTTCAAAGAAATACAGGGACGAAAATAAGGCAGGTATATTTTGTATTTAATCTTTTGTTTAAAAAAAAACTATAAACCCTAATACCCGATTTAGTAAAAAAAAACACACCCCCCCCCCCCCCCCCCCCCAACCCCAAATCATCTCAGTTGCTTTGCCTTTGAAATTGGATTTTCTCTTTCCTCTTCCCCAAGATTGAAGCTCTCATTTCACCATTGTGTTTCAAAGCGACATAGCATAAGAGAACTCAAAGCCCCAAAAATGGAGGATCACAAAAACAACACTATCAACAACAAAAGCCCAGATTTTGTAGCAGCGAGTGAACAGTCGACGAAGAAGAGGAAGCGCAAAGTGGTGGCCATCTTCGGCAACTACAGAAACTACTATGGTTATAGGGTAAGCTTTGAGTGCTTGTATGGGTTTATTACAGAAGTTCATGCTTTCTATTTGATCGCAATTGGTATTCAGATATTGCATTGTTGAAGAATTAAGTTCACTTTACTCTATATTTTTTTCACTTAGACTTTTTAATCATGAGGTGACTTTTTCCTATTGATCGCAAATAATTTTTTTTTCCAGATTGGTCAGGGTTCAGAGGAAGATCCTAGGCTAAAGGTTTTGAAAAGGGAATGGTTTGAAGGCAAGGATTGTCTAGATATTGGTTGCAATAGCGGGTTAATCACAATCACCATTGGTAATTAATTATTATTATTATTATTTTTATAACTTTGCATATTGAATTCACAAATATTGTACCTTCTGCTAAGCTGTTATATCTCTTTGATTTTTTTTTCTTTTTTGTCTTTTGGAAAGAATAAATTTTCCTTAAATAATTATACCGTCACATAGCTGATGTCATTGATGCTGGTTTGGTGTTGCTTTTTCTTCGTTTCTTCTCGTTCATTTGAAAATAAGATTGGAAATTGAGAGGATGCATGTTTGGTACTGTGAACTAAGAGATTCAGAAATAATCATGTTGATAAGTTCTAGTGCATGACTGTTGAATATAGGTTTGATTACTTGAATTTTATTTATTTTTGTTGCTATTACTCTTTTATTTATGTATTCTTTGTTCCACTTATATATGTTATTATTTGTAATTTAGTTTACTAAATTTAGTTTTTCCATTTTTTTTCACTTACAGCGCAAAAGTTTTATTGTCGGAGCATTATGGGAATCGACATTGATGGTGGTAAGACGTAGACTTATGAACTTATCACAGCCAGAGAATTTGAAAAGTTGCACTTTGGTCAATTGGTTCTGTGTTTAACATGGTCAGCACTTTGAGAAAATGCTAAAATCTTTTACTTTAGTACTTAATAATATTGAATAGATTGTATGAACAATATAATGTATCTTCTCCACAGAAATAAAAAACATAACAGAAGTATCTTTTCCCAAGTAATATTTATTAGCGGAAAAAGGTGTATTTCCTATCCTGGAAAGTGGGGAGTCTATGATCATACAAGCGTTCAACTATGTGATAACATTAGAAACTTGTTTTAGATCCTTCAGCAATGTGGTGAATGCCGTAGAGGTTTGTCATGGGGCGATGAGTTCATCTCAAAAATCACACACCCATGCACGCAACCACCACAGCCACCACACAGACACACAACTCCTACTCCACACCACTCGATGTTTGTTGAGGGAAGGTTTGAAAGTTTCTTTGTCCCAGGTAGGTGTAAGGATTAGGGTGCCTGATACCCCACCCCTGGCATTCGCAAACATTTGACTGTTTTAATGCATAAGAAACTGACTTTTTTCTAGGATTGGAAATCCATGTTACCCCATTTGCGTTTCTACTCAGAAACAAACTCTGGTTCAATTTAGTACTCGAGCTGAATAAGAGAACCTACCTTTTTCAGTTAGGTTGGATTGGGTTATCAGAATCTGAATGCAGGGAAATTATTTACCCAGTTCAGAAAAGGGAAGGATATGTTAAACCAAAAAGTTGTCATGCATTTTACAAAATTATAAATTGTTGAAGTGCAAAGAATAGTAAATACACGGGGGTGATTTGTGATTAAATGTTTAACTGTGATACGATGAATATGTTTGTTTTATATGAACAGATGTTTCTTATCTAGGACCAAACCGCCAGACTGTTCCAGTAGCTTTACCAGCATATTCAGTGTACAAAATCTTAGTAGAGAATGGGTTTAGGTACCTTTCCCAAAGATGATAGCTAGATACGGGTGTTAGAGATCATCAGATCATTTTTAGCCTTCTGCGCCATATCCGTTAACCATACTTTTTGTGCCACATGTAGCTTTTCTTTTACAAAGCTTACAACTTTTGGCCTTTTTTTTTTAGGTTGGCTTATGGCTACGCCGACCTATTTAGAAAATTATTTGTGGAGTGGGAAAAATATGATAGGATATCAATATGGGAGGTCACCACTCTGTTGAATTTAACTAATATGTGATGTTTTTAGTGTAGTTTCAATAAATTACTGTTTCTTTTTATCATGCAGATCGAATTGATGATGCATATTGGAACCTTAGAAAAATTGTGAAGATGGGTGCTCGTAAGATGCCTCCAAAGACTTCCAAGACAGAAGAAGCAGAGGGAGTGAATGATTTAGAGCACAGTCCAACTGAGCTGCTAAGTGAAGGGACATACAAGATTTCGGGGGATTGTGCTTCTTTGCAAGGAAGTGATCTATTTGACATTGTCTCTTTCCGGAAAGGAAATTTTGTTCAGAGTTGGCGAGAACCAGAGGATAAGTGCTATGATACAATTATTTGGTTAGTTCTTTTTCTTAGCATGAAGTCTATATAATGTGTTAGTTTAAGGAAAGAAAGTGGATGCTATTTTTTAAAGAAAAAGTGATGGAGAATGGAAAATGTTGAACGCATGAATTCTTGAAAATGTGAGAACAAGTGTGTGTGTGTGTGTGTAGAGAGAGAGAGAGAGAGAGAGAGAGAGAGAGAGAGAGAGAGAGAGAGAGAGAGAGTGAGAGTGAGAGTGAGAGAGAGAGGAAAGGTAATTTTCATGAGAGCATTTTTGCTCACCCAAGCACCCCATCGGGAGTGCATTTGGGACCCACCACTTTTCAACTTTTGTTTATCCCCATTTTGCCCATGAAAAGTGATGGGGCCCACATGCTCACACCCAATGAGGTGCTTAGGTGAGCAAAAATGCTCTCAATTTTCATATGATCTCTGGTTACGTAAAATCTTTTCTCTGGATTCTTGCAGTGACTTCAGCTTTTTCATGATCAGTTATATAAACGTTTTTTCCTTCCTGAAAATGTATAGTAAGAGCATTTTGTGTCATCGTAAAAAAACAGATTAAAGATTTTGGCCACTAATTATCTAAAGCCATCTACTATCTGTGTGTTAAGAATGGATTTGTTTCTTACTATGCAGTCTGAGCGTAGCAAAATGGATCCATTTGAATTGGGGTGATGATGGGTTGATTACTTTGTTTGCAAAGATTTGGAGGCTTCTTCAACCGGTATTTGTTATGTCATGTGTTTTAAGACACTATCATGCTATCATTAAGCCAGGGTTACCATTTTATATAGGGGGTTGGTAATTAAACATTATTATATTGCTCTTTCTTTATATATTTCGTCTTTTGCAGGGTGGCATTCTTATTTTGGAACCCCAACCATGGAATTCATATAACAAAAACCATCTTGTATCTGAGGTATAAAATTTGTTCCTTATGACTCTTTATTATAAATCACACCATTGTTTGGCATTTTTTGGTAGTTAATTGTAGTTTGACCTAAATGATACTGGACTGGCTGCATATTCATTGACGATATTTAGAGGAGGGTGCAAGGCGACTCTTAGCGAATTCGCAGAATGTTATACAGCAACTGAGACAATTTTTTTACTTCCATCTTGGTTGATCTTGTAACTTCTATATACTGCTGTTCGAACTCTGGGTAAACAGTTTGAGCAATGGCTTTTAACTATATTGGTTGGAACTCTTTTCCCTGAAGCAACAATTTTCTTCTTATTCTACAGACAGCAAAATGGAATTATCAGAATATTAAAATCTTTCCCCAAGATTTTCAGGATATACTTCTGGATAAGGTATGTGTTATGTTTGTTGTAATTTAGGCTGTTGGGGTTGAAAATTGACTAAATGGAACGCGCAACATTCTTATAGCGTATTATCATTTTGTTTTCTTATTGATAATATCATCTAATGTCTAATTTTGGATTGTGGTTGCAGATTGGATTTAGATTGGTAGAAAATATCACTTTCAAGTCGTCAGGTAGCAAATCTGGTTTTGACAGGCCTGTTTTGGCATTTTGGAAATGACTTCTTTTCGGCTGCAATTTTTTTTTTTTAAATTTGATTTTATTTTATTTCTATGAAAACTGAAAGCCAGCGAAGTAATGTTTTTAATGACATTGGATGAAGATATGTATGTGACTATATATTGTGAAGGTATATTCTAGGAGAATATAGATAACAGGAACTTGTTTTTTTTTTTTTTGAAAGATATCGTATGTATTTTCACTTTCTTTTTTGCACTCCTTTGTCCTTACCAAAGAAGTACATTAATGTAAACTGCAAGAAATATAGTCCCTCAGAGTTTCCAATTTGGTATTACTATTCCGGCTTCATTAGAGTTGACTTGTGTTGCAACCTTTGATTATGCATTCTATGCACAGATGTTCATCAATTTATGCAGTGATTGGTTTCTTCTTCTTGGGAAAATTTTGTATTTAAGTTTTTTTTTGGGTGTCTGGTTCTGTTATTACGGCCAAACCCAAAAAATCAAAATCTGCAATAACAGTATAGGAACTTAAATTGAAAGTAATGGATGTGGTTAGATCTGATGTTGTGGTTGTGGATCGCACTGAAAATTTATAATTTCAGTGCTACTCGGAATCTTTTCTTGTCAAATTGAATTCATTGAACGTTTCAAGATCAGCAGTACATCTCTCTCTCTCTCTCTCTCTCTCTCTCTCTCTCTCTCTCTCTCTTGCGCGCGCGCACACGCACACAATTACATCATACCCTTCGATTAGGGTGGTCCTCTGAACTAAGTGCTTCGTTATGGCATGTATGTAAAATCCCATTACTTTGTTGATGCTGCTGATCTAACACGAATGGCACAGATAACTTGCAATGAAAAAAAAAAAATATTGTTTCATGTCTTCCTTCCACGTCTTAAAAACTATGCAATTGAACAAGAGTAACAAAAAGAAAGAAAGAGGGGCATAGAAAAGACATAAAACCTTCGTTCGAGAACACAACAAATAGCCTCAAACCTGTACAAAAATCTACTTCCTGCAAGAACAGTTATTATTCAGTGGCGGTACTACAAAGTGGTTCTATATCCTACACACTTGGTAGTCTTAAAGAAATGCAGTTCACATGGTATGTGAAGGTTCTCATAGTTTTGGATAAATCATAGCAGAAACAAAGACCCAGAAAATATATAAAGTTGAAATTACACAGTAAACATGTTACAAGGATCAGGCAAAACAAATGGAAAGCAAAAACTAGAATGGTCCTGAAAAACAATTACTTAGAAACCCCTTTAAAAAAGATAGTCACACACACTAGTCTCGTTACTACCAAGGAATGGTGATGAGGCTATTAATTTCTGAACTGGCAAATCAGATACAGATCATAGTTACATAGTAGCATACCTAGCAACTTGATAATAAGCAAATCTTTCCAGAGAGCAGCAAAAGGAAAAGCATGGTGGAATTAGTTAATGGTTACATGAGTGGGCCATATCAAATCATAACAACTTCTCCACAAACTATGTTCAGCAGAAATAACGAAAACCAATAAAACTTTCTGGCCCATACCATGAGTGGTAATGTTTTAACACTCACATACAAACACATTGACAGGGAGATACAGTTGTAGCTGGTTTTGCCTTCTCAGTATCCTGATCAAAAGGCCCACGCCCGACAAAAGCTGATGGATCCAAATCCACATAACCACCGACTAAACTGAGGGAGCGACAGGTATTTCTAACCTGAATCCTACTAGTTTCAAGATAAATTCAAAAAGCATTGAGGCAGTACAGGTTTATTAAGGATAAACTAAGCCATGATTTCATTGAATCCAATGTAAAATTCTGAATTTTTTTTTTGTAACGCATTGCATACTTCTAGCAAACCCCAAAAAGACAAATATTTCTTTTCCATTTGATCCAAATCCAGTAAGAGTAAACTGCCCCCCAACAGTCAGGGGAAGGCGTGCATTTGAACTGTCTCTGCAAAACCATCTTCCACGGTAGTGTTATATTCCCCCGGAGTAATCCCATCCTCATTACAGCATCTTAGGACAAGAAGAATCCGGCAAATTACAAAGTATAATCCCACAATTGAGTGGCTAGATCAGGAAAAAAAAAACATGCTACATGTTCTTCAGAAGCGACCTGATTTCACAGATTACTGATAAGGACTGGTCCTGACCATTTGAAAATAAATAGCAAAATTAAACCAAAATCTTAATCCTGCCAAGAAGTATAGTCAAAACATTACTTAGAATAACTGAAAACTTTATCTAGGAGTGTATATGAACAAAAGTCAACTTGAGAATATCATTAATAACAGCAAAAACAAGAGGATCAGAACAAGAAAACGCGAAAGATTTTATAAGTTGTTTGGAGAATCTTCGAAACCATTCTACGATTTGGTATTAAACAGAGTCTGTAGCAACTAGCAAGGTACCTGTTTATTTCAGTACTAATCAAACAAAATAGTAGAAACAAAGATGCACGAAACACGTAGCAAGACAAGAGAACTTCTAATTTCAAGAAGACTGAGTTTCTTCTTTGGCAGCTCCCATATGCAAGGAAGAAGTTTCTTTGCGTTCTCCATTTCAGCAAGTAACCTAAGCAACCATAGGGAAAGAAATGACATCATGAAAACCATAATTACAATCCAAAAAGGGAAGAAAATCCAAAATGTTGTCGAAAATGGATACCATCAGAGTGCAATTGTATGTGAAGAGAAAATATGCACCCACTTGGGCTACCCGAGTATCACTAAGATCTTACCGTCCCAAAAGCCCTTGTGAACCACAATTTTTGGCTTATGTGAAGTCGCATATCTCATGAAATGGATGTTCATACGACCAGATCAGTTTGTATGGTAGCGGGTTTCGCATTACATGTGGTCATATAGCATATCCTAGAATAGAGGAAGAGTTAATAAACAAAAGCAATCATCACCAGTAAAAGATATGTCACATAAATGAAATTCTCTGTTAGAGTTTCCAGTATCTATTCAGTTGTGTAAGACGTCAATCTCGTGCCAGAAAAACCTCCATACAAGCGAGCAAATATATTGGTAACATAAACATTAGAATCCAACACTTCATCGTAAAACCACCCAATGCCCGGATCCAAAAGTTACAAAAGATTAACATTACAAGGAAAACAAGTGAATCCATGAACGGAACGAAGTGATTAACAAACATTATCAACTTCTGTAAAACATCAGATCTGTTGATAGAAGAATTGGGGGGACAACTCTTCACACTACATTCACGTTACAAAGAACCATAAAACTCAAATTTCTGTGAGTACTTTGTGACATCTATGTACAGCACAAGAGCCACTCTCTGAGTGCTCTGTATTAATCAATCAATATACTTATATTCACCTTCTATCATACTACGTGAGCTGGAACCCAATGAGGAATGTTGTAATTCATTGTCACATATTTGCTCCTTCAGAGATGCACCAACCTGTCAACCATTCTCCGAGCAGTCCGCTTCAAGAAAACCCTTGTGTCTTCAAATGTGTAATATATGACCTGGCACCGGAAGGTGTATGATTGTCAGTCGACATAATCCAAACTGTAGCACATTTGCTCCTCTTTAAGATCATAATCACATTCAATCTGAAAAATAACAATCGAGGAAAAAGTTGCATAGTAAAACTTCCTGACATAAAGCAGTGTAACAGAAATTGATATAACTTGGTCAAGTATAATATAAGTGAAGCAAACCATACAAGCTTACCATAGTGATCACTTGGCAGAAGAAATACGGTGCAGGGACGAAATCCAGCTGCTTGAAGGACCAACCTTTTTGCCATTCCCATTACCAGAGCCCGAGGTTTCAGCAGCCAACAATGGTTTTGGGGCATTTCTTTTTGAGACACCAACAAGAGGAGATGAAGTAGTTGGTGTCTGTGCATTGCTGCCAATCTACAAAAGCAACATTGAACTGTTAGTGGTCCATTCAAACTAAATGTTAACAGCGATTAATAGTTACTCTGAGGGGTATTCCATGACAAAGAATCGAGAATTCACATTTATTAATAATAAGATGAAGACAAAAAGAATTAAAACGAATTACATTTCTCTCAAGGGGAATGTCAGAGCTCAAACTTTTGTCAACTGGAGATTTAAATTGCATGCGAATGCCTGGTCTGGCAGTATGGCTCAACTTCATGCGTTCTGTAACTTCAGCTGGAAAGGAAGCACTTCAAATAATGAACCAGTCACAGTATATAAATATACATAAACAAACAAGTATCTTAAATTTTCTGATTAACAAAATACAAAAACTACAATATCTTGCAAAATCATCGCTCCTATGGTAATATACCATATCAGCTGGAAATCAATCTTTGTGCATACTCATCAAATTCAAACATCGTATGATGAAACAGACTAGGGATTCTCAAACTGCAATGCATCATGTGGTTGCTGTGATGTTTATAATTTAACAGTAGAAAATACTACCCAAAAGTGAGTTATAAATTCTTTCTACACCAGTCATTTCCAGAAATTCCGCTAAGGAAGCTACAAAATATGTTTGTATTTTCACAGATTATCCTAAAGAGTCCTTTCAAATGTCTAAATGGCTTCTGCACAGCTTATTAGCTGAAGTCATCTTGTAGATTCACTGGCAAAATCTAACCTTGATGCTTGTCCATGTTCCTTGGAATTGCTCGACTGCTACTCTCTCCAAGAGCTGGCTGTGAAATTCGGATGATAAATCTTGTCAGAAGTGTGAAAGATGACATGCAAATTCCAAATAAGCAACTCCGAAGAATTCTTGAAACTTTAACAAATGCAGCTAATAAAGCAAACAAAGTACTGTAACAAGCTTCAAAGATAAGAGAATTCAGGAACACTGTAACAAGCTTCAAAGATAAGAGAATTCAGGAACACTAGATATCATCAACTCCAAGAAGTCCTAGTAGTGATTAATTTGGGAAGAAAAGAAGAAAATAAGTAGCAAGGATACTAACCGACAATCGCGGTTGAGTTTTACTTATTTGTGCTTGCTGGTACTTTAGGATGGTCCAATCAAATACATAATCAAATTCATGTCCTGTCACAAAATAGCAGCCTATCAATATCTTTACGGCTGGATACAACTGGGCAAAATCATTCACATTGATACGGTCCCATTTCATAAATACTCGAAAAACAGTCACTTCAACATTATTTAAGGATTTAACAAATGCGGCAGTTTTTATTTCGAAAATATTAACATGGCTGACAGAAACCTATATAAAAAGGCACCAGCAAAAACTAACCATTCCAAAGTTTGTTCAATCCTCAAGATTTCTTTCTTTAAACCCATATTCTCCCTAAGAGGATCAAAACATATCAAGAAAAAAACATGATCAGATAGATCTCCCTGGTTACACTTCATGGTGCTTATGGAAATCTATATAGAGTCTTCAAAGCTTCAGTGACCCATTTGCCTCAATCAGAAGCCAACTAGTTCCAGGCTTCCAGCCATACATATACACACATGCACACACATATACGCAGTTACCCAACAATAATTTAAATAAATATTTACATTATCTTCAAATCCAGGAGTAACTTTGCTTATATCCATTACAGCATGGACAAGAAAACAGTAACATATCGGCATTCCAATTGCCTGAATGCTGAGGATAAAGCTTGTATAATCGATATAATATGCATCAATTTGAAGTACCTGTTAGCATACCTTCACGAGTGAACAACTCTCGGAACAGACGCTTCAAGAATCCATAATCAGGCCGCTGATCAAATGTCAATGAATGACAGTAATGGAAATATGACGCAAACTCCACTGGGTGAGACTTGCATAAAACCTTCAAGAAGCCACAGTCAAATTGGTCCAAATTAAAGTTGTATCGCCCATTAACAGATGACTAAAAAACTTTAAGGAACAGTGATCAATTTCATACAAATTAAAACATAAAAAATTCAGAACAAAGGGACCGGATGCATACCTCGATAGGAGTTGATAACTTCTTCTCACATATCTTGTCATATTTTTGCTTCTTTGTGGCAGCTTTCAAACCTTGCCATGGAAGGCTGTGAATGAATATTGTATCAGCGGAAACGAAAATAACAGGAAAATATGATCCTACTCTAAAATTTATGTAACTTGAGTTTTCATTACTTCTTTTGTAAATAACCTGAGTTTTGGATATGTTATTTGCATGATAACCAGAATTTACCATATGGAAAAGGCAATTCTACTAAACTTTGTTTAAAGCAGTGAAAAAATAGACATACCTTCCTCTCAAGAAGTATAGAAGTACATATCCAAGAGACTCTAAATCATCCCGCCGACTTTGCTCTATTAAGAGGGCATTAATTGAGGAGAATCAGGTTCCTGATTTCAATTCAAGAAAAGCTAACAAAAGCATTCATGCTTACCAATCCCAAGATGAGTATTACAACTTGCATAGCGTGCGGTCCCTGTTAAGTTTTTGTTCTCCCTGCATGGACAGGTAATTGGAAATTGGAGAAGGTATTTCTTATCTCATGCACCACAAAAGTCAAAATAAAAGTATTACTTCTTCGCACAAGAACCAATTTTACGAACAGAATATCAGATTATCAGTACAAAAGACAAGACAACTAGAAAATAGAAAAGAGAGTTGATAAAGATATCTCTTATTTCAATTATAGTTCGTATAAAACTTCAGAAACAGTTATTGTTAATAAAGTTTGCTTGTCCCAACAAATACATTCTCAGAAAGCACTTAACAAACACTAACAGAGAAAAGATGACCACGTATCAGAATATCTGCAAACCAAAATATTAACACGAGTTAAAATAAGCTGGCAGGTATCCGTATCAGGTAACAAATTTGCACAAAAAAGCTGGCAGATAAACGGCAAGGACCTGTAAGGAATGTGGCGATTGGTTGTAGAATCCCGATATCTCTTTGCAAGTCCAAAATCAATAATGTATACCTGACGGGTGCATTATAAAGACAAGAACATGAGAAACCAAAAAGATGAAAAAAAAAAATGGAAGGCCCCGGCCATTCATGTCAATGATAGGGTACAAGTGAAGCAGTTTCTTTTACCTGATTTGCTTTTCGACCAAGACCCATGAGAAAGTTATCAGGTTTAATGTCCCTATGCAGAAACCCTTTCGAATGCACATATTCTATTCTTGTTATCTGGAGAGAGAGAGAGAGAGAGAGAGAGAGAGAGAGAGATTTATTAAAACCAGCCAATTATGTAACGAACTCCGTGCAATGAGCATGAAAATTTCCACTAATTTCATATCAGGACAAGTGCCCCAAAACAGGAAAAAGTTCGGTAATTCATGGACAATAGGAAATTTCTCATTTATAATCACAAGTGGCCATAGCCTGTAGCCAATTTTGGTGAGTTCGTAGAGTTAAACCAGTACATGAATTCTAGGTTAGTTCCTCATGGCCGTTTAGTCAATGATTTGCTTTGGTACCCGAATTGCCAATAGACTGGTCCAGTCAAGTCTAATAGTACTTGGAAACAAACAGTTGTTAAGCAATCGTGCTTAACAGCACATTACAAACACCATTGTTGACTGGTCAGTCAAGTCGAATAGTACTTGGAAACAAACAGTTGTTAAGCATTCGTGCTTAACAGCACATTACAAACACCATTGTTCCGGAATTATCAAAGCATTATCCATAAAGAAATTTACACAGCGCTTCGAGCCCTCTATGGCCCGAATAATGCTTACCATTTGGTCAGCCAACATCAAGGCTGTCTTCAATGAAAACTTCCTTCCACAATAGACGAACAGATCCTCAAGACTCGGTCCCAGCAAATCCATGACAAGAATATTATCATCCTCATTTACGCCAGACCATTTAATGCCAGGAATACCACCTAGAATATACTCAAATTAAAATAAAAACAAATCAATCACAAAGGATACAGGATAATTGACTGAATGAGTGCTAACACTAATACTCAGTCTACATATGTACATAGTATTATACTTTTAGATGTGTATAAAATTATAAATAGAGTAATGCTATGCTTCCCAATTTTTTTTTCCCAAAAAATGTTTCCCAACACATGTGGCTATGGGACCCTCTTCATTAATAGTAGGACCACTTCAACATCAACTAATCAAAATCAACTAGCCCACTGCCACGTGTTGGGAAACACTTTTGGGAAAAAAAAATTGGGAAGCATAGCATTACTCGTATAAATATATGTATTTATCATAAAATTAGTGCAACAACTCATACTTCCACCCTGAAGAATATTATATAACTTGGCCTCGTACAAGAGTTGCGGATGTTTTGTCTTATTGTTTTCCTGAAAACAATGGGAAACATACATATTCAGTCCTTCCTCAGCTAAGAAGGTGCTAAGAAAAACGAAGCAACAAAATGTAGAGATTGCATACAGAATCCATTTCTCTACACTAGACTATATCACTTACAAACACAAAATTGAGTTAAAGATAAAAACCAATAAAAAACTTAGCTTGTATCACATGTTAACAAGCTAAAGATATTAAAAGGCAAAGGCATACATAATTCACCACTTTGAACCTGGGCAAGAATAATACCATTTAACCATTTACTCTAGCGGATACGAACCTATCTAAGGGGGGGGAAATGCAACAAACATTACAAACTTTTTTTTTTTTTTTTTTTTAAAGAAGCGATTTTCAAAGTTCACTTGCACGGTTTTGGCACAAAGAACTGAACTGAGTAAGTTTTGACTGATGGTCCGACAAGACCTGCAAGTGTCGCTAATAGCCAAATAGTAAGAAAAATCACCTCATTGTCCTAAAGTAACAATCAATTATATATATATATATATATATGAGAAAAGAATAATCTATAGCTATATATATATATATATCAGAATAAGAGATAACGAACAACAATAACATGAAGTACATGGTACTGAAATAAACAGGTAGCAATTCAAGTGATCAACAATAGACGAAATATTCCAAAAAATTGATTGAAACTCACGATCTTAATAGCAACAATCTCGAACGTATCAACATGTGTAGCTGCGAAAGAGAAAACAGAGGACTAAAATCAGAATTAGATTACACCAATCTAAAAAGCTATTACAGCTAGATCTCAAACGTAAAAACAATAATCTGAAAACGGAAAAAAAGGACTATCTATAGAATTTACACATGACATGCCTGCCAAAAGTTATATATGTACAGAGAGAGAGAGAGAGAGAGAGAGAGAGAGAGAGATGCAATTGTATCAAAGCTCACCGAGAAAGATTTCGCCGAATGATCCACTCCCGATCTTGCGTCCAAGTTTGTATTTCCCTCCGACGATCCTTTCCATACTATACAACAGATCGGCGGATCGAATGTATCAGATCAACAACAAATACAATTGGAATTTTCAGGACTTTCTTTCTTAGGATTGTTACGATCGGAGCAGAGTGATTGGAGAGATGGAAATTGTGTTTAGAATTTTCCCGTGAAACTCAAACCACACGCGCGGATTCAGGAGAAATTGATACGAAGAAAATATAGTGATGAGATGAGGGGCTTTTGAAGGACTGGTACAGTTGTTACAAACAAACAATGAGAGATAGAGGATAAAGTTGCCACGTATAGAAGAGTGATTGGAGGGTAGTTTTGGAATTGTGTTAGGTTCATCGTGGACTTTTGACTCTCTTGATTTGGACCTTTTTAAAAAAAAAAAAAAAAAATTAATACACCGCAAAAGGACGTTTTGTGCTTTCCCATCCTATAAAATTTTAGTAATTTTTGAGATACAACTTTCACATAATTTTTTAAAAAGATGTGTCTATTTTTCTTCTGTTATGTTATTGGACCCTACAGTGACACAGGAGAGAGATAGACACATCTTTTGAGAGATTGTGTGAAAGTTGTATGATAGTTGTGTCCCAAAAATTACCCAAAAATTTATAACTCGTGAGATTCCAAATTGAAACCACATATAGATGAGATGGAATTCTTACAACTCGAATTGGGTCATCCATTACTGGCTTCTAAATAGATTGGATTTTATCCGGATCCGATAGAATTACCCGACTCCGAATATAAAAATCTGACTCCAAGTCCGAATCTAAATATATACGTACATAACGGATCCGATTCTATCCGAATCCGATAAGGACCCGAATCCAAAGTGGTGTTTTTTTTTTTTCAAAAAAATGAAATGTGGTTTGGGGTATAAACCATTTTGGGTATATTGTGCAATTTAGGATTTAGGTCTTTACCCGATTTATTATATGAATCAGTTTTCGGATTTGGATTCGAATTTGAATTTTTTTTTTTTAACGGATTTAGATTTTCTTAGCGAATTTTTATTGGATTCATATTCGGATTGTAGAAATCCGATCCATTACAGACCTACATCCGTAGTCTGTGATTTGGACGATTCTGAGAAGGAAAATACATGAATATTTTGCTTAGCTATTTGCACTTTTTTTCCAGTAATTTAAAGTAATGGTTTGCATGTGTAAGTATGTTTTAGAGTAATACTTCACACACAATTTTTACACAACTTTTTGTTTACAACTTTAATGAAATGTGTCTATATCTCTCCTGTATCACTGGGGTTCCATTGACATCACAAGAGAGAGATAGACATATTTTTTGAGTTGTGAACCAAAGATTGTGTGTGAAGTATTACTCTAATTTTTTTAAATTTATTTTCACCGAATTTTGTTCCCAATTTTAGTGTGACTATGTAATGCACCAAATTTGCCCTAAAAATTTTTCTCCAATTTGGAAATTTTATTTTACAATTTTGGCAATCGATTTGTACACAACTTCCATTTCGAATTTTCTTTTTTGGAAATTATTTTTAATTTTTAATTTATATTGTTTGAAGTGCTTATTTAAGGGTTATTGGACATGACTTTAAGGATATGGGGATGATCTACTCTTAGCATAAGAAAACTCTTGCACAAGATTTTCACCAAAGAATAATGCTAGATGTACAAATAAAATGTACAAATAAAATGTACAACTACATGCACAACCTACTTAAAATTGTTAGACCTCGTGCTGAAAAGTCTGTACACACAAAAAGACAACAAAAAAAAAAAAAAGAGGTGTACAGCTTTTTCAGCACAATGTCCAATAATTTTAAGCAGGTTGTGCATTTAATTGTGTATTTTTTTTTGTACATCTAGCAATACTCTTCACCAAAATACGGAACGAAATTCTTGCCAGAGTGTAACTCCACCTGGTTGATTTGGCCTATTTCTTCAGAAATTTGAACCATCTGGCATGATAAGACTAGACGTAACTCGAAACAGCCCTGAAGTCTAATCCTAACCCAAACATCCCCTAATCCCTAGTTTCTAACCGTAATCCAAAAATATTACTCTAGTTTAAAACAAATTGAAAATTTTATTTTTGGCCTAGGGAAATGGTTGTTTGGCTTTCGGCACAGGGTTTGTTTGACTTAATGACTTTTGGCTTAAGGCGTTAAAAATGTTTGACTCAATATTCCATGGGCAGGGGCCGATGCACAAAATTTGTTAATTTTTCTTTTTACTTATATGTAATTTTCTAATACCTATAGGTAATTTTGTAACTTAAAAATTTTGGCTCCTACAAAATTTTGAAAAACTTTGATATGTTTGTGTAATTTGGAAAAACCAATCCAAAATTTTTGTGACCGAATGCACACCTAGTAGTACTGTAGTATTATAAAATAAAAAATGTTAGTCACACAATATATTTCATAACAAGGTTTTAAATGTGTTGTATCTTGCACTGTTTGAATTTTTTTATATTTTTTTACACACCACTTACACAACACAGGGTATGTATTTTAACTCTTTTTGTAGAACGTATTGTGGGCTGTGTTGTATGCCTAACATTTCGCTTATAAAATAGGACAAAAAATGCCTTAGGAAAAGCATTGAAGACTGAAGTTAGCGAGGTGCTTATGGAAACAATGCTATCGATATTCCACTTCCAAGGGTAGGGGCGGACGCACAAAATTTGAAAATTTCTTTTTACCTATATGTAATTTTCTTATGCCTATAGGTAATTTTGTAACTTAAATGTAACACCCCGTATTTTTCTAATATAAATAGTCATTTAAAAAAAATTTAATGAGACAACCTAAATTTTTATGTATACAACCATGGTTATTTATTTATATGTGTGTATTTATTTTAATCATTAATTATTGTGTAAAATTTTATAGAATACGTGGTGGAGTTAAGTTGTAAAAATTTAAGTTGAACAAGTTATTGAAGAATTGATGTGTTTATTTTTTTTGTAGTGCTTATAGGCCCGTGAATGTGCTAATTTGTATTTTTAACATTTAAATTAAGTATTCGGGTCATGTACACCCATTGGGTCACTCATTTTAGAACTTTAGAATGTATTTTCGGGCCCATATGGAGCCTTTTTGTGAGGCCTTAAGCCAAAAAACGGGATTCAATGTTTATTTATGTGTTTGCGTTATAATATATGTAGGTGTGTCATATGCATAGATAATATACCTCCTAGGTTTTGATAACAAAAAAAAAAAAAAAAAAGACGTGAGAAAATAGAACAGTCAAGAGAGAGAGAGAGAGAGAGAGAGAGAGAGAGAGAGAGAGATAAGAAGAAGAGGAAGAGAATAAGAGAAGAAAAGAGGAACCTCAACCTTTTGTTTTGTGTAATTATCATAAACCTTGAAATCCTAAATTGGTGAGTTAACTTGGGGAGGTATTTTGGGTTTTAAAAAGTCTCTAATTGCTCCAAAATCCCGGAATAATCAAAACTATGTCGTTTTATTTGTTGAAAATTTGAATTAAAACCCAAAAATTAACCAAAAATTACAAATAAAAAATGAAAAATCACTCAGAGTGCCGCCGCGACACTTGGCCACTGCCGCGGTGGCAGTGGGCCAGTGCCGCCGCGGCAGTCAACTCCCCCGTTGACCAAAAATTGCATTTTGGCCCCCAGAACTTCCAGAATTTGCGAAACGGCCCTATTTCGTCCGAAATTCACAAAAAATTCATACGAAATCCAAATTGAGATTGTGATATACCGTTGGAAAGGTATTGAGGTCTAATTTCCATAAAAAATAGTTTGGAGTTGGGTCACTTTGGAAAGTTTTGCGGTATTCGCGATAAAAGCCGAATTGATCACATTTTTCACCTTCAGAAATTCATAACAAATTCGTTTTAGATCCAGAAATTATGTGCGATATACCGTTGGAAAGCTATTGACCTCTAGTATTTGATAAAAATATTTCAATGTCAAAAAGAAGACTTTGATTTTTGGTCAAACTTGCAATCAAATCAGTCAAACAGTGCACTTCCAGGAAATTCCGAGAAGTTCTGGGGGCCTCCAAAGACTGACGTTTCCGTCCGATTTTCTTTTAAAACATATTTTAAGACTTTTCACATGATCTAGAATGATCTCGGAACTTTTGGGTGAATTTGGATGATTTTGGTCAAACTTGGTCAAACTTTGGTCAAACCGGTCAACGGAGACCTTCCGGGACTTCCGGGGGTCTCTGGGAGCTTACGATTTCAAATATTCATCTTTTAAAATACTTTTTTTTTGTTTGGAACAACATCGAATAATTTCTGAGATTCTAGGCCAATTCTGGAGAATTTTGGGCTTTTAGGGGCATTTTGGTCATTTTTGCAAATTCTTTGACTTCTTGAGAGTTAGAGGCAATCTCTGAAAATCCGATCTTTCTAATCATCGAGGTTTGACATGCTTGTGGCCTCCTAAATCTGTTAGCCGACAAAATGGGGTGTCTACAGACCCACGCGGGACTTAGATTAAATCATTTTAGAAAAGATGGGTAGTTAACGTAAATAACATGGGGGTTTCATAATAAAACTTAAAGAAGGTCAGGGGAGGTAAACATAATTAATGGAAACTTGATACAACACATATGTATGTGTTGATATGTGTCTCCAAGACACAAAACACAGCTGGACATTCACAAGCTTGGAGAGAATGAGAGCTCTCGAGTCGGCGACGGAAATCCACGTGACGTTTCTCGTCGTTTCTTCGCCGTCTGGCGTCGGATTCACGATCCGAGACCACTTTTGGACTCGTGGAGGTAAGAGGATCACATGCACGTAATTTATTTTCATTTTTGGTAACGTTTTTACGGCAACCGTTTTTGATAAACGATGTTCTTGGTACCAAACTTGTGTAGGATTATCACCAACTAGGAATTGAGCTAAAACTTGGAAGGAATTGGGGTTTTTAGGCTTAATTTGCTAACAATTTGAAGAGGTGAGTGTCCTAATCTCTCAATTGGATGTTTAGCTATGATAATGTGATAATTGTGGTTCATACTTGTTAAACTCATGCTCATGTATGTATATGTTGTTGAATTTGGGCAAAAAGCATGTCAATAAGGTGAAATTGTTATGCTTATGTGCTAAGTTGCTTAAATGTTTATATGGATCAAAGGGAAGTCAAGTAGTGGTCACCATTTATAGGTCCCATATGTAAGGGATAGGAAGTCCTCAATGAGTAGGACGTGGTGACGACCACAATGAAATGCCGGTGACGCCTTCGGGGTCACAAGAGAGTGTGTGTTGCGCTATATGCGCCAAAAGTGAGAAAGATCCGGGGTGAGAAGGACCCGGGGGTGGTGGCTGGAATGACTTGACTTCTCGGAGATCAATTTGTTGTTGTTTATATTGATTGTTGCATTTACATACTTTGCATTCCAATAGCATGATTAGTTCTCTCACTAAGCGAAAGCTTAAACGAAAATATATTTTTCTGTTGTGGTTATTGAATAACCATCGCAGGTACCAAACGAAATGAGGAGAGGAAATGATCCGCATGATGGGTTGGGCGTGGGAGTTGTGTCTTTGTGAATATGTTCATATGTCTAGCTAGTTATGTTTAACATGTATCTCTATTGTCAATGTATAACACCTTGTGTTTTAGAGTCTTTGTAACATGTTAAGTTGGGTAATGTTGTAGATTATGCTCCAAGCTATGAGTTATACTTACAAGTCACAAGTTGGGTGTGGTTGGGAGAGACTTGAGCAAGTTGGGTAACTTTTGTTGAAAACTAACTTGGTTTCTCCTTATGGATCAATGTTTATGTATATGTTTTAAGAATATGAACTTGAATGCAAATTAAGGTTCTTAGTTGGAATTCTATGGATTGTGTATGGTTAAACTACTTTTCAAATGTTTGGAAATGGTTGGGAAAACTCTTATGATGTTTGGGTAAAGTTTTGGGACACTTGGGAATATTTCCTAAATGGTTTTGGATGTGGCTATGAATATTTGGTATGGTTACATCAAGTTTTGACAACATTTTTATTCTTGTTTGGAGAAAGTTTGTAATAAGTCAAGTTGGGGGTTTGTGTTTGGTTGTATAGCAAACCATCTGTCATGGTTGCTAGTTATAACTCATGTGTATTAAGAGTAGCTTGGAAGAACCTAAATGATTTTGATTGTAAGTTTAACTTGGTTTTCTTTATATAGAAGGGTTGTGTGTGTAATTGAGAGAAACATGGATTTTGGGATGAACTATGAATCACAAGAGGGGTTGATGTATTTTGATTGATGATCTTTGGTAACATGAGTATGTTGATGTTTTAAAACATTTAAAAGTGTTTTGATTAAGGGTCCTTAATGTTTCTCCAAAGTTTGGTTATGTTTGGAGTTGGTTTGAAGTTAAAATCTGGTGTTTTTAGCAGCAAGAAAGCAATTTTGGAGGATCCGGATCGATCCGGGTCATGTGCGGATCGATCAGGGGCATCTGGAACTGTAGAAAATGACTTTCTTCTAAAACCGGATCGATTCGGATCTGGGGCGGATCGATCCTCTGGTTCAGATTCAGCACTAACGGCGTTTACGGAAATGGACATATCTCACTCTAGAAAACTCGGATTTGCGCACCATTTTTTGCGTTGGAACCGGGACTCAAAGAGCTATCTTTTCATATAAAATTTGCTATACTTTATTAATGACCATTTTGCCCTTGGGTCTATTTTGTGTCAAAGAAGATGTTTTATGAGGTCCAATTAATGTGTTTCTTAATGAATTAAGGGTGTTTTGAAAGTGTGGGCCTGTTACACCTGTCCCAACTCGCCCGAGGCGGGTTGGGGTGTGACATATAATTAATTACCTATTGTTGTGGTAGTATCGTAGAAAGTTGTGGATGCTTAGTAATTGACTTTTCTACTAAATTTTCGTGTTGTAATCGTTGTGTGTGAGCGTGAATGTGATAACCATAGAGTGTGTGTCTTAAGTTTTGAATTATGTTTGGAGAATTTTGATGTGAGCATTTTATGAATTTATACTGTTGTTGAACTATAGGTTGGATGGTAGTATGACTGACTCTTGAATTGGTATGGACATTAATTCAGAAAGTAATTATGGGTATGATTAGAACTGTGATAATTATGTTTTACAAGATGGTGAGCCCACTAACTTTTATACAGGGCTGGCTCACCATAGATATCCGATGGGTAAGAATTCAATTGGTATTATTTGAGTTGGGAACCACTGCCACCACATTGAAGGAAACTACCTTTCTGTCCTAAAATGTGTGTGGAACTACTGTTCTAACCCGACAGGGATTCTGTGTAATAGTGTGTTTTCTGTGTGACGATAATGTATGATGTGATGTGGTTATATTTTATTTGTGAGTATATTTGGCAGTTTATGGGATACCGTTGTTTCCTAAGACTCGTTTTTAGATTTTTTTGTTAACTCATACCAGTATTTTATATACTGACCCGAGTGCGTAATGCATTCGGGGCGTTTCTATATGAAACGTAGTCGAATGTATGTACATGTTTAGTAATGGGGAAGATTTTTTGTGGAGTTTCTGTATGTGTGACGAGATCGCTGTTGTGTTGTTTCTTGGCAGAGTTGTATTTTATTTTCTTAGTGTACTTTATTTTTAATTCTGGTCATGTGAGCCATATTTATGATATTGTAGTTTGGATTGTATTATTGAGTTTGGGAACGGTGTAGTGACTCTTAACCCAAGGATGTTTAGAAATTTATTTTATTTTCACTGAACTCTGTACGGAGATTTTATTTAATGAAAACGGCGTTTCTTTTGTAAATTGAAAATGGAATAATATTTTCAAGAGAATGCTATTTCATTTATAATGAAAATGAATGTTTGGGAATACATGTTTAATAATCGTGAGTTTTATTTAAAACAAGACCATGTGCTTTTATGTAATGAGTAATAAATATTATTTTCAATAAATTATTTGTTAGCTTGTGTGAGGGTGTCACCCTCGGGGTTTTTGGCAATTGAATATTAGTCCGGATACATGCTTTGGATTAACTATTTGGTTGTACAAAAATCGGGGTGTGACATTAAATCTCTTTGGCTTCTACAAAATTTTGAAAAAGTTTGTTCTGCTTGTGTAATTTGGAAAAAAACATTCCAAAAATTTTGAAAACTTTAATATGTTTAGAATAATGATACGCTTCCGAATATGGTTCCCAAATACTTGTTCAGTAATATTACATGCCGTGTAATATCACAGATTACTGTCACAACATGTGGTGCAAATTGTTAAGCGCGAACTTTCATTATCATTTTTCCCATAGAATTACTCATCTGGACCACGTAGCTTCTAATTTAAAATTACAGAGATCAAATTAATGTAATTGAATCCATAGGTACTAAAATGAAACAGGACCTAAACTTCTTTAAGTATATTGTGTAATTAACCCTAAAATCAAGCATGATACATAAGTAACATATATGTAGCTATGAGTACATGTGAATGTAAAGCAACGTCAATGACTTCTAAGTCTTCTATTAATTAATAACTATATGTAAAAGCCAAAGCAAATTACTCTTTCACATTGAGCTGTATGGCATTTTAAAATATTTTTTCTTTTTATTTAATACTAATTGATAGGAGTACTAGTATTTAAATTAATGAATTTCAACGCATCCCTCAATCTCATTTTCCAACACCTTTACTTCGCTTTATCCAACTTTGCATTTAACAAAGCTTCGTAATGTTCCAACACCTTCTCTCTCCAATTTTCAATTTCAATACAGTTTTTCTTACCTTTCAATATATATATATACACAAAGATTCTCTAAAGATGATCACCTCTCTTTATTAAAGAGAGGATTTCTGTTTTGGCCGTTGGATTATATTTAAAAACTGTGAAATGACAAAATTGCCATTAATGAAAACACGATCCAACGGTCAAAACAGAGGTCCTCTCTTTAATAAAGAAAGGGCGCCCTCTTTATAGCCTGAGTGTATATATATATATATATCTCTTCTTGCCCTCATATTTTTTTTTAATTTATCCATTTATTTTCATAGTAACAAAACGCTTTCTTTTCTTATTCTTTTTTCACATCCAAATCAGGGCCGGCCCTTGGGCCAGCAGCCCGAGCGGCCGCTTGGGGGCTTGGGGCTTTTAAAAATAAGAGCTTGTTTGGCCTTAGAATAAGACCTTGTTTGGGCAAAATTTATATATTATATATAAAAATAGGGTCAAAATAGGGCCTAAAAAAAAGGGAATTGTTATTTCCACTCCATCATTGAACCAATACACTCCATGGTACCACTATCAGAGCATGTGGTACCATGTATGTAATGCATGACATGCATGTACCACATGCTTTAAGAATGGTACCATGGAGTGCCTTAGTTCAATGATGGAGTGGAAATAGCATCACCCAAAAAAAATAGGGCCTTAAATATACATGCATTATTTATAAAAATAGGACAAAAAATAAGGCATTGTTTGGCCAAAATACATGTATTATATATCAAAATAGGGCCTAAAAAAAATAGGGTCTTATATATACATGTATATTATATATAAAAATAGAACCAAAAAAGGGCCTAAAAAATTTTATTTTCATGTTTGCTTGGAATCTCATGTGAATTTCACAATCTTAGGGTCGACCCTGATCCAAATCTGTACCAAACAAAGCGTAAAAGCATACAAATGCGAAATGCTAGTCTCCCACTCTACTTTTTTTTTTCTTCACAAAATGAATAGCGGGTGCATAACACGGATTATCGCATAATTTATGTTTGATAATCTAATTAAGTGCTGAAAATAAAAAGATTCAGCACTTATTCTTTTTTAGTGCGTTTGATAATGTACCACTTAATTGAAAAAGCAGCCAAAAAATCACTGAAAACTTTAATTGAAAATTTTCTACTGAAAATAATCACTGAATGCATTCTATTTCAGTAGTTGAAGTACTATTTTCAGTATTACAAATTCAATCACTTAAAATTCAGTACTTAATTTTCAACATTTAATTTTTAGTTTTATCAAACGCACCCTTATTTCTTTAAGGAGTAATGTTAGATGCACCCCCAAATGCACTCCCAAATGCACAACTCTGTTTAAAAATGTTGGACTTCGTGTTGAAAAGTCAATACACAAAAAAGGGGTATGCAAGGTGTGCACACTTTTCAGTATGAGCTTCAACATTTTTAAGCAGAATTGTGCATTTGATTGTGCATCTAGCATTATTCTTTCTTTAAGTCCACCACATAGAAAGATTACCAAATGCCCAAGCTAAATATGGATTGGAGTCGGGTTGGCCCGCCACGTTACTAAAATATACTGGAGTAGTGCACATTTGGTAGGTAGGACTTTGGAGGGAGAGAGAGAGAGAGAGAGAGAGAGGTTCAGAAATTTGCTTCTCAGGCGAACAGAAAAAGAGAGACACATGGAGAAGATGATCGGCGTGGGCCTCGTTTGGGGGGCTACAAACGCCTTAATGAGGCGTGGGGCACTGATCTGGGACCAAGCTCTCAAATCTTCCCCTCCTCCTACAAACACATCCCACTGGTTACTTTCGTCCCTCCAAAAATGGTTGAACCTCATCCTCATTTGGCAGTACTCTGTACCTTTCTTGATAAATCTATTGGCCTCAGCTACTTTCTTCGCCATTCTCAGTGATACCCCTATTTCTATTGCTGTTCCGGTCACCAATGCGACGACGTTTGCTGCCACTGCTGTCTTCGGGATTCTCTTGGGTGAACAGACTCGTCTTGGGTTGGCTTTCTTTGGTACATTTCTTATTGTTCTTGGTGTCTATGTTTCTATTATGTGATTCTCTCCTTAAGGCTTAACATTAATCTTTCCGATTTTTATTTGATACCCTCATCCCTTTTTGATTAGCAACACCCCTCTCTTGTTTTTTTTGGGTTAAATTTCCCAATCTCTTAGATAAAGTTTTGGACATTCCAAGAATTCTCTGTTTGGTCCCTTAAAAAAAAATGGAAAATGATGTATATTACTATATGGTAATGATGGATTGTGAAATCATTTACAGTGATGCAAATCTTGATATCAGGAGATTTTAGTGTTTTAACTGTTTTAGATTCTGATGGTGTCTCTATACGTGTGCAGAATACTCATCTTTATGTTCTCTTCATGTCTCACTACAAGTGCTAAGCATGAGAGTGGATTGTTAAGGGCTCGTTTGGTAACGTTGTCGTTTTCTGTTTTCTGTTTTTGTTTTCGTTTTTTAGAAAACGAAAATTAAAAACACGTTTGGTAACGTTTTTGTTTTTTGTTTTTAAAAAACGTTTTCAAATTTTGGGTAAAAAATGAAAACAGCAAAAAGTCGTTTTGAGTTTCCTGTTTTTGTTTTTTTTAAAAAAATCAACAATGTTACCAAACAAGTTTTTGTTTTTTTTTTCAAAAAAAAAAAAAACCAAAACTGGTTTTCGTTTTTAAAAAACTGAAAACTGAAAACAGGAAACGTTACCATACGAGCCCTAAGTGTTCCATTTTTAGAATTTAGAAAACCGAAAAACAGGAACTTTACCATAAGGAGGAGTAAGGACCCTTAGTATGCAATTTTGGATTTAGCAACGGTTCGTCTCAACTTGGCTTATGTGCGCTCGCGGGGACAACTTCCCTTGATTCTTCATTTTTCTATGATTTGGCTTATGTGCGCTCGCGGGGACAACTTCCCTTGATTCTTCATTTTTCTATGATTGTTCTTGGTATTTCCATTTCTAATTCCATTCTTGATACTGAAAAGATTGCTCTTACATTTAATTTGAGGTCCATTTTTGGAAATAAAGTAATTTGGGTTCACATCTTTTGTCTTTCCACAAGATTTTTTTTTTTGATATTGTGGTTACTTGTTCTTGGATTTTCAGGCTTTCAATGTGGATCCACTTGAAATTTGTAATTTCCATTTTCTAATTTTTTCTTGTCGCCTCTAAAATGTTATAACATTCTTGGTCTTTTTTTCTTTTTGCTGTGTTACCAGAAACTGTTTTGTTGCAAGCATAAAATGAGTAAATAACTAGAACTAGTCAAAAATAAACACACTCATTGTAAATGTATGAAATACAAGAATGAAATCAATATCTTGGATATCTCCAAGGTAAGAAAAGAAACTGAAGCAAAAAAGAAAAAAAAAAGAATTCGAAGCAGTAGTTCTCCGGTGTAAACTGGAAGTAGGATAAGATATCCGGCTTCAGAGTTATTCATCTTTTTGAAACCGAATGAGGCTTTCCGTTAGCTGAAGCTGATCCTTCTCTTAATATTGTGGTTTAGAACACTCAGGTGGCATCTGTCCATTGAATCGCTTAGTATCTTTGCAGTAGTCGTAGATCATGTAGTTATCTCGGACCCACTTCATCTGACCCTGCTTATCATAGCTCAATTGGCTATATGCCGTGGAGGTCCACCAGTTGAGAGGAGAACGGGTGGCGCATTGACTAATGCTGACCTGTCCATCCCATTTGCAAGCCCTTGGCCTGAAATTACGGAGCTTGGCTGTGAATGGTGAACTTTTCCAATCGATCTTGACAAGGCCACCTCTAGTTGCCCAATTATCTGCATTCCATAAGCTGGTGTAAAGCCTCATTCCTTGTTGGCACGGGTAGGCAATTCCCTCACTCTGATAGTTTCGGAACACTCGAATCGGTAGACTGTCAATGTACCACCTGAAACCATAGTGATATATTTTTGTTTTAGGAATTCTTCGACTTTTGAATTTATGTAGACTAATGTCATCGAATCTAAGGGGTAGTTTGCGAAGGCAAAGAACCGATTGTGTGGTTCATAATTGAATAGGTTCTATAAATTCAACTGTTTGGCAACTGTCCATTTTCTGCACAGTTGTCTATGCGCACTCTGATATTTCTCTTAAAATTTGTACTTTGTCAAACCAAGGTGACTTTGCTTCTCGTAAAAAACCAGATAGAAAGCACGACTGAGACCGAACGGATCATATTTTTAGCATTTTGAGACAGGTCCTAACAAAACTTCTACTAGTAAGGTTGAATATTATGTGCTTGCCATGAAATTTGTATCTATTTGGTACTTTTTCTGAAATTCCGTGTAAGTGTGTGTATATATATATAGATATTAATACTCTTAAAGCAACAACATGAAGTAGTTGTACAGCAGAAGGCAGGCACGCCAACTAGGTTGACTTACACAATTTCGGTTGGGTTCCAGTGGATAGTATAGTTGTGGAAATCGGCAGTTGGGTCAAACCACGGACGGAATTGCTGCTCTTTGTTTCCTTTTCCTTGAGTATAGATATTTGTGTGGATAGTGTAAGGTTCTCCTGTTGAGTTTCCTAAGAACTCGTAGTCAATCTCGTCATGCTGGTCCCCTGTAGAGGATAGCTGCCATAGTTTAAGAAAGGGGGTTAGGCCATTTTCCTTCCGTCATCTTCACGTTCTTAGGTTTCATTAGACCATGAATACAAAAAACTAAGATGGGATATCCATCTTTATAGGGATTTGTATAGTTACATACGTATATATGTACAGATATATAGGTATATATCTGTATATATTCAAGGTTAAACCATTGCACTTACATAGTAGGCAGTGACTGTCCCTGCAGAATTCCCAGGTACCAATTTGATTAGCATTTCAATGCTTCCAAATAGGAATGCTCTCTTAGATTGAGCACCAGAACCTAAAAACCAAATCAGAGCAATAGACTGTTTAGAGCGGATAGTTAAGCATTTTTGAATCACTGCATTAGAAGCATGAAAATTAGTGTAGGGTCTCAAAGAGATTTTTCTTTATAATTCGTTCTTACGAGTTTTAACACTTAGGCTTAGTTTGGCCCCCACGTGGCTTTTTAAAGTAGCTTATAAAATTTATTATTAAGTTTGATAATTTTGTACAAGTGACATATTACTATTCAAAAAAACATCATGAAACCAAAAAGCAACCTTGAGCTTTTAAAAGCTCCATTCTAGAGTTTTTAAAAGCTCCCCCCCCCCCCCCCCCCCCCCCCCCCAAAAGCCCTGAGGTCAATTTTTGCAAAGCTCATAAACTAGTTATCAAATGAATTAATATGAAATTGTGCTTTAAAAAAGGAGAAACACCAAAATGGGGGCCAAACTAAGGCTTAATAGTTCCTGGGATTTGATGTTACGCGAGTGCTTATATTTCTTTGTTATGCCAATAAAACTACTATCGGTTACTGAACATAGTATGATGGAAAAACATTGAAAGCAATTTTTTGTGGGTGATAACCGAAAAAAATGTTTACCTGAAGTTCTGTCCAACACAAGTTGAAGCTCATCACCATTGGGCTGAATTGAAGAATGATGGGGACCCCAGTTGAGATACATGCTTTTATATATGTTGGCCTCAACTAAACTTGAACTGATTGTTAGGACTGAGATTATCAGTGCTGCAAAGAAAGCTTGTGAACTTGCCATTGGGGACAATTCTTTTCTATTCCTTTTCTCAATCTGTAGATCGAATTGGAATGATAGCTTTATATACTTGTAACCAACATGTATACCTTACTTGGATCAAAACTCTATTTCATATTCTTATTTTGTCTGTAGTTTTATATTATTTTGAAAATGTCATGGTTTTGACCTATGTGCATTATTATTATTTCAACCTAGAAAGCTTAAGTTGAGTATGATATGTTAGTCGTGATGGTTGTTAGGTTATGTAATTAGAAGTTTGGTCAATGCATAGTATGTCTTGATATTCTTGTTAGTACTTAGCCAGGAAATGTTGGTCTTTGACATGTTTAGTGAGTAATCCAATACTTTGGTAGACGTGTATAAGGAAAGAATCTTAATGATATATTGAACCCAGGTTAAATGCATTACTAGAAATACTTAAACTTAAATTAAATAGTGATACACTATTATCTATCTTTTCTGATAAAGAAAAGGAATGTTTTAACATTGTTCATACTAGTTTTGACAAATGAACTTACTATACTCGTGAGTACTCATGAGTTGGGACCTTGCTGGGACGCGGTGGGGTTAGGAAATTGACGTGCACAAGACTAATGAACGAGCTGGCTGGTTGTTTCTCTCTTGATAAACGTGCACACCTCAAGTTTAATGAGCCTAAGATTCAACACCTTCATGCATATACAACATCTCTCTCTCTCTCTCTCTCTCTATATATATATATATATATATAGCATTTGATTAATTGCATTAAGCGCCTTCGTTTTTCTTTACATGCCTTTCTTTTTAGTCAGACTCAAAGGTTCTATGAAAGGGTAAGCCTATTGTGAGAAGTTTTTCATATGAGAAGACATGTTTTAACCGTTGGATGAGAATTTAGTTATAAGATTATCCCAAGAATTTGGAGATGTTTTTATTGCTAAATTCTCATCAAATGGTTAAAATCTGCCTTTTCATACGAGAAGTTGCTCACTATAGACTTGCCCTCTATGAAAAGTTCAGGAAGACAACTTACAAGAAAAGGGTTTTCATGTCTCTAAGTGTATGAAAGATTTTTTATTTTACTTTATAATAACGATAATGCAAATTGAACCACTAGCCCTTCTCCTTTATGCAATACTACTTTGTTTTTAGCGCATTTTTGCTCATTCCAATTTTACTCGCTCTTTGTTCACCCACTACTATTATGCTGTTCCATTCCATTTTCATTTTTTTTAAATTAAGAGTAACATTTGGGGCACTAACAAATTTCACTAACACTTACTAACACACTCTATCTCTCTCCTAGTGGCACTGTGGGGTCCACTGCGGACCCCACAGTGCCACTAGGAGAGAGATAGAGTGTGTTAGTAAGTGTTAGTGAAATTTGTTAGTGCCCCTAGCATTGCCCTTTAATTAATCACTGCTTTAACAACTCACTCACTGAATGAGACAAGAATATGATTGATGGTGGTGGGTGAGCAAAAATGCACTCTATGTCTCTATGTTTTTACCAATTTAATTACTACTATTTGAAACCTACCCACCATCAATCAATTCACAAATGTAGTTTTAGCGTTGGATAAGACTTTGGCTATATTTTATTGGGTATTTTTCTTATTTTTTTTGAGATATGATTGGTTGATTATATTTACACGATATATCTACAACTCAATAACATTTTAGAATAGAGCAATGCTAGGGGCACAAACAAACCCACAACCTTTTGGACACAACCTAAATAATGTGTCTATCTCTCTCCTGTGATGTCACTGTGGGTCCAGTGACATCACAGGAGAGAGATAGACACATTATTTAGGTTGTGTCCAAAAAGTTGTGGATTTGTTTGTGTCCCAATCTTTACTCTTTAGAATATGACGTAACGACAGGTTAAAAAGATGTAAACAAACCATGCTATCCACACACATCATATGAGGCGAGATTAGAAGGCAGGACCTCTAAAAATTACTCCCAAAGATCTAGACTTAGGGTGTGTTTGATAACCCAATTAAGTGATGAAAATGAAAATTTTCAGTACTTAATTTTTTTCAGTGTGTTTGATAATGAACCACTTAATTGAAAAAGCAGTCAAAAATTCACTGAAAAAGTTAAGTGAAAATTTTCTACTGAAAATAATCACTGAATGCAATTTGTTTTAGTTCTTGAAACACTGTTTTCAGTATTGTAAATACAAATCACTTAAAATTTTCAATACTTAAATTCAGCACTTAATTTTCAGTACTTAATTTTCAGTTTTATCAAACACACCCTTAATATGAATGAAATTAAATTAACACCGCTATAATGTGAATCAAACAATATAACAAAAATATTTAGTACATATATTCGTTATTTTTAAAAAAAATAAATAAAAAAAAAGAGCTCGTTACAAAAGAAAAACAAGGTACAACAACAGATCAGTGTTAGGAGTAACAGATTAGAATTTTGAATCATCTTTTCTAGGCATGAATCTGGACCCAAATACCCGTGCTTGGTACACCACGGTGCACAACATACAGAAGATAATACCCCGGAGGAGCAATTTTCCCCGAAGGCGGTGCCACCGCCGTCACTTGGCCGTTTGTCGCCTCAACCACTCCCAAAATTAACAGCCTCTGGTTCTGCGAGTACCCGTGGGTGGTGAACGGCGGCGCCAACATCGTCACCTTAATGTCTGACGCCGTAACTCCGGCGTCTGCCAACTCGATCTGCAACTTGAATTGCTTCCCATAAATCAACTCTGTTTCCGAACCCTGAATCACAATCTCGGGTCTGTGCTTATCCAGCAAATGATCCAAATACGGCGGCGCAAATTTCTCGACTCTCATTTCAGTTCTGTAATCGACCAAATTGGTGAAGTTGTAACTCGGGTTCGTGTTACTTCCAGCGACTAAGATTCTCCCGTCGGGAAGAACCCCCGACGACGAGTGGTACATTCTGGGGATCTGGGTCGGTTTTAATACCCTGAACCGTTCGCCGGCGGGTTTATTGGGGCTGTAGAGAACCGGAGTCAAATTGGGTCCCTCGGCCAATTGCCAACCGGAGACACCGCTCGTCGCGCCGTTGAGAATAAGAACATCGCCGGTCGGAAGAAGCAACATGTCACCCATGACTCTCTTCGACGGCATGGTCTCGATTTCCCATTGGGCGTCCTTGTTCGTCACGCTGATTCGGCCGCAATCTTGCAAAGCAGGCAATAAAATCTTGTCCTCGGACTTTGCGGCGGCCTCGGTCGGCCCGCCGCCGCATACGAGGACCTCAGCCTCGATTGGGTCGTTGGGATTGGTGCTGAGTTTGAGAGGGAGGAGGGCGGACATGCCGGAAGCAGGGTAGTTGCGGGACCCACCGGGCAGGACGGGCAGTTCATTGACGGTCTTGCCGTCAGCCGGGTTGAAAACAATGGCTCTGTTGTTGGCAAAGACGAAGACGTTGCCGTCGGGGAGGAGGTAGACGAAGGGGTAAAGATTGTTCTCGAAAACATCGGTGGTTTGGAAGAGGAATGGGAGATCTATCATTTTGATTTGGAAATTCAGTGAATTGGGGACGAATTCGTAGCTGAATGAGCGACGGCCACCGACGACGATGAAGTTGCCATCTTCTAACACTTGTTGACTTGAATACCTGCCAAAATCACAAATATAGCGCAAAATCATGTTTCTCACATACGGCTAAATATTCAAATGAAACGGCTGTATTTAATGTCTTGGTACAACTAACTAATAAAATTCTTTCATTTATACATCTGACTTTCTATTTCTACGGGGATCATACAGGCCCTTTCAACTTTTGGAAATTAGAAGTACATCACTGTACATGTAATATTTTATACGAGTAGTTTTTAGATATAGGCCCTCCTAAAAATTGCACAACTCATCCCTAAAATTTTCACATGTAATATTTTATAAGTTTTAGACAAGTCCTTGCACTTTTGAAAATTTTCGATTTATATATAATATTTTATAAATTTTAGAAATAAGCTCTCTAAAATTACATGATTTATCTCGAATTAGGGGTTTTAAACCAATTTTGCGTATAATTCTACATCTGTACACATTATTATGTATAGATAGACCTAAAAAAAATCGCCTCAGGGGCACTTCTCCCGAACTCCCTTAATTTAGACCCCCTAAAATCTATATATTTGTAAAAAAATTTGTTCAGTTTTTTGTGACTAAAAAAAAAAATTAAATAAAAAATACTTACACTACGTTTGGAATTTGGACGGAGAGAGAAAAATAGAAACGAGACAATATTTTCTTCATTTCTCTGGTTTGGTTAAGTTATGTGAGGAGAGAAGAGAAGGTCAATAAATAGAAAGTGATGAGAAAATAGTCTAATTTTAATTTAGAGTAAAGATTGGGACACATCCAAACACACAACTTTTGGGACACAACTCAAAAGATATGTCTATATCTCTCCTGTAATAACACTGCACCCCACAATGACACAAGAGACAGATAGATACATCTCTTGGTTTGTGTCTCAAAACTTGTGTCTCTAGGTATGTCCCAAGTATTACCTTTTTATTTTTCTCTAGATCACTGAGATTTCGGAAAGGAACTACGGAAAAAAAAAACAAAAATTTAAACATTCTGTTAAAATACATAATTATACACCTAAGTATGTCTCACTTATAAAGTCAATAAGGATAAAATAGTAATTTGGTTCTAGATACTTTATTTTCTTCTCCGATATGAAAGCTATCCAAATGAGAGAATTGATATTCTCTTATCTTTTCTATTGCCTATCCGATATGAAAGCTATCCAAATGAGAGAATTGATATTCTCTTATCTTTTCTATTGCCTATCCTAGCACGGTGGAAAAAAACATTGCTTTATCTTCTTTTAATGAGTTTGTCTTTCTCCATTTCTCTCAATCCAAAATCCAAATGTGATATTACTCTTATGTTAAAGTAGTAAGTATTTTCTTTCCTAAAAAAAAAAATTAGTAATTATTTTCCATTGAAAGCACTATTACTTCTAGTCCCTATATATGGAGTAAGTATTGGGTATCACAAAGATACCATGTGGGATTTTATCCCCTCTCACAAGATTTAAAATTTACAGAGTTTGATCAATTTTTTGCTGAGTTGGGCCATAGAAATAGGGGGCCAGATGGATTAATACGTACTCATTGATTTGTAATACTATGTAGGATTGCATTCAATATTTAGCCCTATATATGCATGAAAGAAATAAAATAATTTTACAATGAGAGTATTTAACTAATATATTTACACCATATATGATAAATTTTGAAGGAATTGAAATGAATTTTATGTTATCACAATAGTGAAACAATAAGTATTTGTGTATTTATGTAAAATGATGTTCTGTGAAATTAAGAGATGTGGATTTATAGATACACACCATCTGGCTGCACCAAGGACATGTCCCTTGTCCCTAAAGTCGCAGGTCTCGCAAGGAGAAAGGAGTCTGACAGCCATATCTCCGTCAACGAAACCACCTGTGTTCACTAGGCTTCCGTCTGTTGCTAGCCCTCCCGACGAACACCATGAATCTGTTAATACCTGCAACATATCCATCCATCAACATATATATATATATATATATATGTATATGTATATGTATATGTATATATATACACACACACGTCACCTAATTAATAGTACTCCTACCACGAAAGAAAAAGAAAAGGGAAAAGAACATAGAGAAGGCAAGGTAGAAGATATCATGCATGTCCAGATGTCCTAACATTGATTTTAACTAGGGGTGCAAGTTGCAACGAAAGTTCTGAAACGAATTTTTTTGATTTTTGCAACATAAAAGTAATTCTGACTTTTAAAATCCGAAAATTCTGAGAAAAGTCAGATTGGAATCGGAATAAATTTGAAACTTCCAAAATTCCGAACATTTTTTGATCCAAGATTTTCGAAAGTTGTTGCTTTATTTATTTGTTTTTATTTATGGTATATATATAATATATATAAGTATATATATCTCGATTCAATGGCACTTATAAAATTTAATTTACAAAAATTCTACTACCAAAATTCGAAGCAATGATATTTTGATTCTTATTCTTTTTCTAAATATTATGAAAATTTTTGAAAAATCAGAATCTGAACACTGAAAATTCCAAAAATTTGGGATTGGCATTGGAAAGCCTATTTTTGTTTCGAATTTTTTTTTTTATTATTTGAAACATTCATTTGTGATCTGGGGAAAAACACCCCTAATTTCAACCATCTCCTCTAGCTACATACCTATATGCCACATCATTTTGTTGAAATATGTAAGACCACATGAGTGGAAAGGAAAATCTAGGGAATTTCACCGGGATTTAGGATTATTAGATGGATGCAACTTACTTATTGTATATTCATATATAAACATACGAGAAATGCTAATCTACTAGCAAATCTTAAAAGTACAATCTTTAATTCTACAAAAAAAAAAAAAAAAAAAATCGTATATCGACCCATTAAAGTGATTACAAAGATTAATTTTACAAAGGTAAAATACATTTTAGTACTCTGTAATCACTAAAATTTTAGTTTGAGCCGTGCATTATTATTGAAAAAACTCAAGTTCCTTGATTCGTTAATGCATTTCATTTAAAATTAAGGATCTTAGCTACCTTGAGGGTACCACGTGGTATGCTGATGTGGTATCCTTCAGTCAATAATAATGGGTTATTTAAGTGAGACCCACATCCTCTACTTATATGACCCTCGTTATTTGAATATCCTGCCCAAATAAATCACTCTCATCGATTGCAGGGTATCACATTTCAGTCAATAATAATGAATTATTTGGATATAACCCATAACCTTACTTATAAGACCACCGTTATTTGAAGGTCCCATTCAAATAAATCACTCATCGGCTAAATGGTACGACACCAGCATGCGACGTTGTGCCTTTAAAGTATCTAAGAATTTCTCTATTCAAAGACCTCTTTGTTAACTACGTCAAAAAAAAAAAAAAAAAAAAAGTGACGGAATGGACCGCGTGAAGTGTATTTGCCTCGAAAAGTTTATTGACCGAAAGTAAATTACTTTGATGCTTTGGTTACAAAATTACTTTTGTATTTCCAATTTTAATAAGGTGACGATAAATTTTTTTTGGGTAAATTACACAAACCTCTTTTGAGATTTGTCTTAATTATACAGACCTCTCTTGATATTTTAAAAATTACACAGACCTCCCTCGAACTTTGTAATTTGGTAACAAAATACCCCCTCCCCTAACGGTCCGTTAGTTTTATTTACATTAGCCCCCTAAAAATCACAATTAGCGCCCCCTAATATTATAAAATTGTCATACTAAATCCCCTTTCTCTTATATTTTTGTGCTAATTATAAAATCCCTCATCCGTCCTATGTTTTTGGATTAATTTTTTTAGCATTAATTTATATATACACAAAATACATATAAATAGGTCCAAAATATTTTTCTTTCCTCGAACAAACCTCTGTCAAGGCCCCCCTCCCCCCCCCCCCCCCCCCCCGTATTAATTTTCTAGATCCGCTCATGCCCCTATATATGCTTCAAATGTGGACACTTATCCCCTGTGATTGTGGACTAAAATGGAACTGTTATGATTTCGCTCAAAATTGACGAAAATTCTAAAATTGGTTAGAAATATAAACACTTAACCCCTTTTGTGATGTTAATTTTTGGGGTTAACTCTCGTTAAGAGAGCAATGATATCCTTTAACCCCAAAATTAGCAAATTAGCCTCACATTGGTGGGTTAAAGGATATCATTTTGAAGCATAGGAGCAAGAGCGGATCTAGAAAATTAATACAGGGGGTTGACAAAGGTTTGTTCGGAGAAATTTTTTTTTAGACCTATTTATATGTATTTTGTGCAGATATAAATTAATGCTAAAAAATTAACCCAAAAACATAGGAGGGAGGAGGGATTTTATAATTAACACAAAAAAATAAGAAAAAAAGGGGCTTAGTATGACAATTTTATAATATTAGGGGGGCTAATTGTAATTTTCAGGGGCTAATGTAAAAAAACTAACGGCCGTTAGGGGAGGGGGTGTTTTGTTACCAAATTACAAACTTCGAGGGAGGTCCGTGTAATTTTTGAAACCTCAGGGGAGGTCTGTATAATTAAGGCAAATCTCAGGAGAGATTTGTGTAATTTATCCATTTTTTTGGTTGATTTCAAAATATCTGTGTACATATTGTATATTAGGTACCTTTAGGGGCCTGGTTTGTGCGGTGTCAATGTCATATTCGACAGCATGAGACCAACAATCGATCTCATTGGGCCTTCCAGGTACCGGCCGACAATTTTTAGGATGAGGAAGAGGCAACATTATTTTTGATGGGCCCAAACTTGCTGCATCAAACAAAACAGCTTTGTTGTTTGGTAGCAATTGCATGTGCATGGCCGATACACCTGCGTCCATTGAATGAATCTTCCAAACACCCATATAATTTGTCTCGAAATCGGGTTTCGGGGCCCCATCGACCTCCGTATCCTGATTCGGCTTTGTGGGAAAATCGTCACCGAAAAAGGCCTCTTGTAGACCCGTTCCGCCAGGGAACATACTCGGGTCAAACCGGCCGGAAGAAAGTGTTAAGCCATAGGCAAACAAGAGAGGGACAATGAAGAGAGCATTGTTCAAGACTGCCATTGAAGAGGTCTTTTTCTTCAATGGGTTCTTGACCTTTTCTCTTATTTTCTAACCTTGCATGTCCCTTTTTATACTTGGAATAGACAGCTGTTAAGAAAAGAAAAAAAAAAGGGTAAATAAAGAAAATGGCTTTTTAGAGTATAAGGCCCCAAAAATCCTTTTAAGAGAGAGCACCAAAAATAGTATATATATGATCTCTTGCTGTTCGCTAAAGAATCCGAATTAAACGCCTCTAAATGAAAGGTGTTTGGATTGTTTTAATTGAGAGACATGCTCGCTTTAGTCTAGCTGTGACAATCCCTAATATACTCCTATCATCTATAATTTTGTTTTTGTTATTAATTCTTTGCTTTTTTAAGCACCAATTGAAAAAAATAAAAACTAAAGTGTTAATGGCATGAAGACAGAACTCTTTAAAATAATAATTAAGAGTAAGTCTTTGGTCACAAACAAATCTCACAAATTAACACAATTCACAAATACCACCATGTGTCTATCTCTCTCTCCTAGTGGGATCTACTGAGGAGAGAGCTGGCACATTGTGTTGTTTGTGGATTGTATTTGTGAGATTTGTTTGTGCCCAAAGACTTACTCCAATAACTAAATCTATATATATTTTTTGGTGGGGGGGGATCTGCTATGATATATTTTAGTAGTTAACATGATGTATCATATATCCCAAAAAATTATAATTTGGTGTCAAATTACCTAACTTTGAAAACTACCTTATTATTTGAAACCACTATTTTTCAAATGATACAACAATAAGGTACTCTGCTTATTTTTTTTTTTACTCAGAAAGCTAAATTCATTAATAACTGAAGAGAAAACCACAACAAAAGCCCTAGCCCCTTGAAGGATTTCCTGTAAGGCACCAAGAGGAGATTCAACAATCGGGAATGACCCAAAAAAATTATAACGCATAGCTCATTGGGCGAGATTGTGAACTGAACTATGAATCTTAACAAAAGTCCAAAAAACAATTAAAAAAGGAAGATAGCAGCCAGCCTTCTTCCTTCAAGAGAATGAGGTTTTCAAAAGCCGAATCTGGGGTAGAACTATATTATAACATTTCAGCAACCACTAGGATGTACCACACATCTTTCATATAATTTTCCTTTAGGACGTGAGTTAGACGTTAGTCGTACCCCTTTGTTATCAAGATTTCATCAGCCTGGATAGGTAGGATATTATTATTATTATATATATATATTTTTTTTGTAAGGATAGTCAATTTTTGTTTGTTTATCTTATGGACTGGTCGATCCAAAATTTTAGCCAAAATAAAGAGCTGAAGTCCAAAAAATTGCCCACAACACACTAACTAGCTAGTATATGGATAATTTGGATACTATCCAGCTCTCATCAGATTTGTAACAATCATGTAGTCATGTTTTAGAGTTGGCATAAAGTTCAACTTTAAAAAAAAAAAGGCAAGTAAATAGTAAGCTAAGATGGAACTAATACTCAGACTAGCTAACATTTAATTAACTAGCTAGTACGGTGGAAATGCTCTAGTTTTTTTTTTTGGCTAAAGTTTAACTAGAATGGTTGGAAATGCTCTAATTGAGTAATATGGATAGACTCAAAACATTTGTCTCCTTTAAAAAGAACAAAACCAGCAAATGACTAACTCCAGTCGGTAAAAATGTGCTCCATGCTACACTCATTATTAGAGTTCGAACCTTGGCCCCCTCCCCTTCACCGGACCTTGACACTTATGTCCTCACATAATGAAAAAACAAGAGTAAAGTAAATAATTAATGTTTGAGATTTTTTTTTTGGTTGTTAATATATTAGAGAAATTCTTTATTTTCTTTTCAGCTGATGAAAAATTCTTAAATTGATGATGACGACACCCACCCAAAAAAACTCTAGTGTCAAAGGTGACACATGCATATCTCACAAATGTAACAACCCTAAAATTTCTATGTAAATAATTATTTTAATTATTATTTTCAGTTAGCAATATTATATGAGTGTGCCTATGTAAGACATGTGTTTGGAAAATTTTAAGTGTTTGGTGGACATATAAATTAAATCATGAGTGAGCGCGTTTAGTTTGGAAGTTATATTTTATTAATTTATATTTGTTAAAAAAATAAAATGAAGGGTTGATATGTATTTTTGTTATATAGTGTTTACAGGCCCGCGAATGTGTTAAATAATGTAATTAACATTAAAATTTAGTGCCCGGGGTCATGGGTACCCATTGGGCTAATCATTTGTCACTTTAGAATGTATTTTCGGGCCCATATAAAGCCTTTATGTGAGACCCTTAGATAAAAAACGGGATTTGCATGTTTGTGTGTATTTTATTGATAAGTGTTGTGTGTGTAAATACAATTATATGTTTTGTGTGTATACCATAGTTATATACATAATATTATATTATATTAGAGTTAGTTGGGTTTTCAACATAAAAGTAATAGAGCCCCATTGTCAGCCGTAAGAAGAGAGAGAGAGAGAGAGAGAGAGAGAGAGAAAAGAAGAAGAAGAAAAGGGAGGAGAAAGGAGAAGGATTCCGGATTCGTGGTCACGTGGGGAATCGCGGAGCATTCGTGGTTGTCAATTTTGGATTGAACTAGGTGAGTTAAACTTTGTGTATCCGAGTATATATATATACACGTATGTATATATATGTATGTGTATGGGAGTAAATTAGTGCATGTTAAATTTAATGGTTATGGTCAAATCTTTGTAATGGATCGATACACGTTGTTATTGTTGAAGTAATTTAGATACATTCTTTCCCTTCTTGTGACTTTGTGATTATGATATTAGGGTATTCGACAAGAATTAGGTGAATAGTTAGGTTGATAAAACCCTATGTGAGATATTCATAGTAATCAAGTCAATATATGTGAAATTCGTTCGTTTTTTTTTATTTCACACTGTTGCAGAAACTTTAGAAAATTATTGTAAATTCGTGGGTTGGAATTTTAACATTCTGTCCGCGCGCCTTGTGTAAAACGCAATTCTGCACACTTTTCGTGTTTTAAGTTTTTCCTGATTCTGCACCGTTTGGGCTGTAGATTTAAATTTCAGTAGCAGTTTTTATATGATTAAAAACGTATTGGATGTCTAAATTGATTTATGTGTCGGGATAAACTCGTGTTCGTTATTGTGATATAACGTGAAATTTCGTTGAGATGTAAGCATTCTCATCTAATGTTGGGTTTCATAAATTTGTGAATGTGAGACCATTCATGTGAAGATTTTTAGAATTAATATTAGAAAATCCTTTAGTGTGTTCACCACTGCTCCTTATGAGTTTAGGCGGCGACTTCGTGGATGACCCGTCTTGTGTGATTAGACGGCGACTACGTGGATGACCCGTCTCTTCATTTTAAGCCTTATGCCCGGCTTGTTGGTCTATTTCATGTGTATTTAGACATTGTTTTATTGACGTCAAAAACGTAAGGACTAGCCTTTCGGTGTAGACTCAAATCCCAGTGATACCCCATGGGAGTTGGGACCGGAGTGGGAGTTAGTATTACGTTAGGAGGCACATGGGATATATGTGTAGGCTGAACCATGGATGGGTGGCCAAGGTGGTGAACATATGGTGATAGCTTGTGGTAGTTGAATCCTAGATATTCATAGATGATTAGTAATCGTCTTATTAAGCAACTTTTGTGTGTATCCGTTAGTTTAAAATATAGCCTTGTATGTGTAACATAATACTTTCGGAAACGTTATGATTTATTAATAAACATGGCCAGATTAGTAAATTGGATAATTTGGTCCCTTAACGTCACAATTGAAGGCAGTTTCGCGTAAACTGAAGTAAAACGACAATCCGAGCAACTTTCGTGATTTACACTTTTCTTAAAAACGTCGTCTTGACACTGTTTTAACCTATTTTCCAAATCTGCTGAATAGTACATGTTTAATAGCTGGTGTATGAATGCGACGTTTGAGTTAGAATGTGGACGGTTTGTATACAGAATTGTTTGCTTGGTTTATGATCATTCAATTTGCAGGATGGTGGGCCCACTAACGTATTACAGGTTTGGCTCACCATAAGTAATGGGTAAGTATGAAACTCGTAGTAACTTTGGATTTTGGGCAAGAAACTACTTGCCACCACATAAATGGAAACTACTCTATTGTCCAGATATGTGTGTGGAACTACCTGTCTTGACCCAAGAGTATTGTAGTGTAATTTGTTGTCTACGGGTTCAAGTTGGATCCCTAAGACTTGTTGTTTTGTTTAACTCATACCAGTCATGTGACTGACCCGAGTGTGTTATACATTCGGGGGCGTTTCTATATGAAACGTAGTCGAATGTATTTGTGCAGGTTTAGTTTTTGGAGATTTTCGTTGGAGCTTCTGTTTGGGTGAAGAGATGGTCGTTGTGTTGTTTATTATTGGAGTTGTACTTATTTTTGTTGTACTTGATTGTATTTTATTTTCTGGCATTGTGGGCCAGTATGTATAATTGTAATAAATATGGTATATTGGGTATTGGGAACGTTGTAGTTACTCTGACCAATGGATGTATAGATTTTATTCTTATTTATTTATATTCCCGCTGAACTCTGTATGTGGACATTTTATTTATGAAAATGATTTTTTTTAAATTGAAAAGTGATTTAATATTTATAATGGAACTTTATTTCTTTTACAATGAAATGGACGTTTGGGAATACATGTTTAATAATAAAGAGTTTTTCTTTAAACACAAGATCACATGTCCTTATTTAAGGAGTATTAATTACTGTTTTCAATAAATTTTCTGTTAGCATATGGGTGGGTGTCGCTCTCGTGATTTTTGGTAATTGAATATTAGTCCGGATACAGGCTCTGGATTGAATATTTGGTTGTCCAAAAATCGGGGTGTGACAACAAATCTGGAAGAAAAGGTGGAATCGAAGAGAGGTCCTGAGCTTGGGCTTAGGGATGGCAGTGGGATGAGTTTAATTGGTACGGAATAGTCTCCTTCCAATTCTTTCTCCTATTAAAAAGTTATTAAATTCGCTCCAATTCTATTAGTAACGGAGTCGAATTTGGTCGGTTTTATATTGAGGCGGTCAGGGGCGGACCCACAATGGGGCTAGCAGGGGCAACCGCCCCCACTGAATTTTTGAAAAAAAAAAAATAGATTATATATAATAGTTTTGAAAATTATGTGGACTTTTATTAATATTTTCTATTAATTCGGAGGCTTTTTGTAAAGAGTAATGATATGCTTCCTATATTTCTATCTCAAAGTGCTTCTCAAATGATGTGACAATGGGGCCAGATCAAATATATACAGTGGAACCAATTGAATTTTGATTAGAAGTTGTTTACCTTGTCCTACTACTAGGTCATTTGGGAAACACTTTTGAAATAGAAATTTGGGAAGCATCACATTATTTTTTTGTAAATTTTTGTCACTCCCATCTCGGAAAATACATTTATTTTAAAATGCAAAATTGATTTTAAAAGCTTATCAATGTTATTTGATAATGGGGGATGAGGTTGACCGTTGGTCAACGGAGAGTGCCAAATTAGGACACGGAGATTTGACAATCAAGGAGGAATTGATATGATTAAAATGATATTTATGTGATTAAATGTTATTTGACATTATATGGTAACTAGCTTTCGAACCCGTGCAATGCACGGGAGAAATTATAATTATAAAATTAGTAAAAATTGGAGTGATATTTAAATAAAATAACATACAAATTATATGTAGGTGGCTAATATTACGTGCACATGTATAATCAATGGTGGTAGAAATCCACCGTGAATTTAAGATGATTAATTGCATGCACTTGAGATTAGGCAGGGGATGAGGGGCACTAAAGATGATTTTATTGATTATATTTTACAAAAGCAGTCTTTGATGAAACAATGATACATAGAGGGGTAGAGAGAAAGAATGAGGGGGTGGAGGTGGAAGGTTTAATAAAGATTTAAATGCTCTCCCATTAAAAAAATTGAAGGAAAAACAATTGTCAAATTATTGTCTACCAAAATAAACATCAAATTTATTCTTTATTTTTTTATGTTTGAGTTAATTTTGCACTATAGCACTCATTTGAAGTTGTTTCAAGTGTACAACACATATAGTAAAAATAAAATGAAATTTAATTCAGTATGTTTTAATGATTTTGCACTATAGCACTCATTTGAAGTTGTTTCAAGTGTACAATACATATAGTAAAAATCAAATGAAATTTAATTCAGTATGTTTTAATGATATTTGCACTATATTTTGGCAGAGAAACTCTTTCATTTTCTTTGTAACGTACAGTAGGAAGGTGAGAGACATTAAAAGTGGTTTCATTTCATCAGGTGTGCATTGATTAAGATTGGGAGCATGAAAGAGAGAGTGAACAAACAAAGGGTTAAGAGGGATAGGAGAAAAAGGCGTGAGGTAAGGAACATTAAATTGATTTTTATTATTGAGAGAGAGAGAGAGAGAGAGAGAGAGAGAGAGAGAGAGGCAAAAGATGGTTATAGAGGGATGAAAGTAAATCATAGAGAGAGTGCCACGTGGCATCTCAAGTCTTCCATATTATAATACTAAGATGATTATGAATAGTAGATTATACCTATTTGGTATGCTTTATGATATTTTCGATCTTGTTTTGGATCACCTTGAACGTTATAGTGAGAACGAAGGTGATACGTTGCATACAAGGTAGGTTATCTAGAAATTTCACGAAAATAGTTTTTGGAACGTAATTACGGACCCAAACGGAACTTAGATGAAAACTTTTATGATTTAAAGATTTCACTCGTGAGATGATAACTTAGACGTTTAAGACATTTTGGGGAATAATTGGGCGTTAAGAGAACTTGTGGGAAGTTAAACGCAATTTTTGGAAGTTTTGTCTATATATAGGAAAGAGAAAAGGGAGATTTGGTTCTCCGGGCTCTGCGACGCCAAACGCCGGTCGTTCGTTCGTCGGACTTCGGCCAAATTTATAGTTTCGGACTCCTCGAGGTAAGGGCTACATTTTGATACCTATTAGGCCTTGCTTGGCTAAGTGTTACGAAAATCTAATTTTTAGAAATTGGGCAAGTCCAAAGTCTATCAACTACGATGCCAATGGCAAATCCAAAGTCTATCAACCATTGCATCCAACTGCTATGGCTGGGCCGGTTCTCAAACCTAGCAAGTAGCCGTCGCTACTATAACTCTCAACCATTGAGAGGCTTACCCCGGCATGAATTTGTACTAATCTCCCCTTTGACTCACATAGACACATAGCATGCTCATATAATCACATATACGTGCTTTTATCACATATTCATGTGCATAATTAACGGGCCTACTAATACATGAATTTCGCCTGGATCCAAAATATCACATCAGATATGTAAAATATGTAAATTTCCCATAATTTATAAGCCTAGAATTCATACCTCGTGCAATCGTTCTATAACTTTGAAGGATTAACTAGAGGCCCGATTAAATGTCAAATCTCCAATTGTACGCAAAACCTACAAGTATTACACGTTTTCCCCAAATTCTTAGAATTAGGATTTTTATAAAAAAAAAACTTTGCCAAACGTGGCCTAGCCACTATCAAATCAAAGCCCTTACCTCGAGGAGTTAAAATATGAAATTTGGAAAAAAAAACCCTGACAAACGGAAGATCGTCAATTTATGTTGTGAAGCTCTCAACTTCAAAACCTCTCTCTTGATTTCAATTTAAGAAAGAGTTGTAAATGAAAATATCTCGAGTTTTCTTTATATAGGCAACACTTTCAGAATTTGTGTTTACCTCCCCACAAGTTCTTCAAACTTCTAATTATTCTCTGAAACGTCGCACACATCCAATTTATTACTTCACGAGTGAAAACTATAAGTTATAAAAGTTTTCGTCTAAGTTCCGTTTGTCGTTGTAATTACGTTCTGAAAACTATTTTCATGAAATTTCTAGATAACATACCTTTTATGCAACGTATTACACTGGTTATCTCTAATTCTAAAACACCAGCAATTGTGTTATTTTATTGCATTACATTGTCATGCATGATAATGTGATGTGTTGTGCTTTTTGGCACATGTTTGAGTGAGTGTTGACTCACTAGTCAATTTGGGTATCTGTGTTAGAGAATCCATTGAGACGGTGTTGAATGAGTGTTTTGTGGTTGTGACGTCTCTTCGAGATTGAGACAGCCATTGTGAATACCTTAAATGTTTATCTGGAAATAAATGTTTACTTGTGTATTTCACAATCTGTATTATTTCTGGTTTGTAATATAATTCTGTTGTTAGATTTAGTATCCTGGTGATGATGAATTAACACGCTATTAATTTGGTAGGCTAATTAGCAACTTTGAAAAAGTCATATAAAAATTTGCGTTTTAGCAACCAAACAGAACTTAGTCAGGAACTTTTATAATTTTGAGGCTTCACTTGTAAAGCTATGAATTAGTTGTGTAGAAAGTTTTAGAGACTAATTAAGAGTTTTGAAAACTCGTGGGGAGGTAAACACAATTTTTAAAAGTGTTGCCTATAAAGATAGAGATGATCTTGAGATTTTTATAAAACTTCTAACCTAAGTTTCAAAAGGAGGCTAAAAGGGTGATTTAGTTGCTTAGAGCTTCTCGACGCCAAACGACGCTCGTTCGTTCGCTAATTTTTCACTAAATTTGAGGTAAGACCGTTGTTTTGATACCTATTAAGCCATGTTTGGCTAACTTTTCTGTCATACCCCAACCCGCCCCAGGAGGATTAGGACACGTGTAACAAAGTCCACACACCAAACCATACATTAATCATGAAGAAAAACATGTTTTAGACTCCGTAAAAGAGCTTTCTTGGCACAAATCAGACCCAAGGGAAAAATGGTCATTAATAAGGTATAGCAAATTTTATACCAAAAGATAGGTCTTTGAGTCCCGGTTCCAACGCAAAAAACGGCGCGCGAATCCGAGTTTTGTAGAGAGAGTTATGCTTGTTTCCGTAAAAGCTGACAGTTTATTTTCATAGGGGCGGATCGATCCGCGAAAAGGGTGGATCGATCCATCTCATTGATTTTGAAGCAGAATGTCCCCGTCTGCAGAACAGCTTCCTACTGCTTAAAAACATCATTTTTCAAGTCCAAACTTGTTCCCAACTTCCCAAAACTTTGTGAAACCATTAAAACTCATTCTCAAAGCATTTCCAAATGTTCCTAAACATTAACACAACATCTTCCAAGCAAGGATTGACAATCAAATACACAAATTCTTCTCATGAATCATAATTCTACATCAAAATCCACATTTTAACCCAATGCTTGCATAATTTCTCAACCAAAGAAAACTAAGCTCAATTTATAACCAAAGTTACTTACTACTCCAAGTTTCCTTTCCAATATGCATAAGGTGTGACTTGCAAGTGCAATTTATACCAAAATACCCTTACTACCAAACTTGAATTAACATATAACAAGAACTTTCAAAACACAAGTTGTTTACAAGACTTGAAGTGTAAGGATTACAACCAAACCAAAACATCTATACATATAAACATGAAACACATCTCACAACCTCATGCCCAACCCGTCGTGCGAATCATTTCCTCTCCTCTTCCCGTGCCGTACCTGCAATGGTTATTCAATAATCACAACAGAAAATATATTTTCGTTTAAGCTTTCGCTTAGTGAGGGAACTAATCATGCTATTGGAATGTTTAATATGCAAATGCAACACTCATTATAAACAACAACAAATTGATCTCCGGAAAGTCAAGTAACTCAAGCCACCACTCCCGGGTCCTTCTCACCTCGGAATTTCTCACTCTTTTGGCGCATATAGCATAACACACACTCTCTTGTGACCCCGAAAGCGTCACCGGCATTTCATTGTGGTCGTCACCACGTCCTACTCATTGAGGACTTCCTATCCTTTACATATGGGACCTATAAATGGTGCTCACTACTTGACTTCCCTTTGATCCATAGAAGCATTTAAGTAACTTAGCATATAAGCATAGCAATTTCATAAATTTGACATACTTTTTACATAAATGCAACAACACATATAAACATAAATATGGGTTAAGCATTCTAGGCTAACAATTATCACATCAACATATTTAAACACCCAATTTTGGGACTAGAACACTCACCTCTTCGATTTACTAACGAATTAAGCTTAGAAATTCCAACTTTTAGCAAATTTCCAACCTAAATTCCACCTGTGTAATTCCTACACAAGTTTGGTATCATACACATCGTTTATCAAGAACGGTCGTCGTAAAAATGTTGCCGAAAATGAAAATAAAGGACGTGCATGTGATCCTCTTACCTCCACGATTCCAAATCCGGTTTCAGTTCGTGAATCCGACGCCGGACGGCGAAGATACGGTGAGAAACGTCGTCGAGAATTCCGTCGCCGACCCGAGCTCTCGTTCTCTCTTTATTTCTGGAGAACCCAGCTGTGTATTGTGTCTTTAGGACACATATCAACACATGCATATGTGTTGTATCAAATTCCCGATAATTATGTTTACCTCCCCCAACTTTCTTTAAGTTTTATTATGAAGCCCCCATCTTAATTACGTTAACTACCCATCTTTTCTAAAAGGATTTAATATAAGTCCCGCGTGGGTCCCAAACGTGGTCCCACATAAATTGTGAGGTTGCTCTAAAACCTACCATTTATCAATTTTATTCAAATACGCCCTCATATGGGTACCCAAATTGGTCCCCTTAACCTATCATAAAACATAATAATATCTTTAAATTTTTAAACAAGTAATCATATAAACATATAATGACATAAAAATGCAAATTATTTAATTAGACCCTCGTTGGGCCTCACTTTTATACCAGTCCCGCCTTTCTCAGGACTTTCATCTGTGTCCGCATTTGAACACCTTTTCACATTTGGGTTCATAACCCCACCTTAATTCATCTCATGCATTAATTATCTTTAATTAACACACATTAACACTAAATTAATCTCTTTTTTTCGGGTACGGGTGTTACATTTTCCGAAAAGTTATTTTCTAGAATTTTTCATAAAAGTTGATATTTGGACTTTTGATCCATAGGAATTATACTAGACGAACTTTTGCACGTTCTTTGTGCACGAGTTTTCTTTGAATTGAATTTTGGAAGCGTTATTTGGAGGTGAGTGATTCAACTATGTTTTTGGAATGATTTCTTGACATGTATTCATGTTTTGTGTGAATAGCATATCTTAATTCATAGAGATATATAGTGTAGTTCATATTGGGCAATAATATTGATAAGTAGGTCCAATAGCATGGTGACATGTTTTGTTTACCACAAATATGGCGATATATGTATTTTGAGCATGTTGAGTTGCTTATTTGGGTCAAAGGAGCACGTGATTACTGAGCCATTTTGTGGAGCTGATATAGGCATTAAGGTCGCACGATTGAAGAGAAGAATCGTGGGTCTTACCCTTTCGGGTGGACTTATTGGCGAGGAGTCACAGATTGGGAGTATGGGACGTACTCGTGAGGCTCCGGAGACTAGTATGAATTGTGGAGATGTGAATGCGGGCATGTTTATCATTCATGCGCATTTGTTGTTGTATTCACTAAGCGTTAGCTTAAACAAATCAAAATATGTGTGGTTATTCAAATAACCATTGCAGTTATTAATGCCGGCGAGGAATCGTAGAAGTGAGCACGTGGGTTTGGGAGTTCACTCAGAAGGCGACTCGATATGTTGATCTCGTCGTTTTGTAATAGACTTAATACTGTAATAAGAATTTATGACTTTGGGCTATGTTTAATTTCGATTTGTAGAACGGATTTATTAATATTGCAATAGATAAAAATCTCTTGTAATTATGTTTTAATAATGTTTTAATCCAGTGGGAATCGTTTTGGTATGAGTTTGGATTGTGGTTGATTTCTGAAAACTTTTAAACTTGAAAATTCTGCAGAAAGGGCTGCTGTTGTAAAACAGTCGACTAGACCGAGGCATTAGTCGACTAGACCCCTATTTTAAAAGGCATTTATATTCAGTTTTCAGGACTTCAATCGTTTGATACCCAGGAAACAGTCGACTAATTTCTGCACGAAAAACACACATTCTGTCATACCCGCTCCTGCGGTATTTATTTATATCATTTTAGCATGCTTGCGGTTGTGTTAATTAGCATGTGTGAAGTGAGTGATGACTCACTAGCTGTTGGAGGGTGTCTTTTGAGAACCCAGTATTTGGCCTTAAAGGCAGTTCGGAAGGTGTCAAGAGAGGACACGGGAACATGGAAAGGCATGTTGCGTTGGCATAGCTAAATGACATTTATGTGATTTAAATGTTATTTGACTTACTGGCATTTTGATGAATAGTAAATTTACCTGCGTAGAGTAAATTCTGATAATCTTGATACTGTTAGATATCATTTTGAGAACTGTGGTGAGAACGTGAGCGATCGTTGTATAAAAAGGTAGGATGTGTAGAGATTCCACAGAATTTGGTTTTCGGACATAATTTTGGATCCAAACGAGACTTAGTCGAAAACTTCATAAATCTATAGTTTTCACTCGTAAAGTTATAAAATGGACGTGTAAGACGTTTCGAGGAATAATTAGAAGTTTTGAGAACTCACGGGGAGGTAAATGTAATTTCCGAGAATTTTGTCTATATATAGAAGTTCCAAGATATTTCTTCATTACAACTTTTCTAATTTCAAAATCAAAAGGGAGATTTGGGGGTTTTGGGAGCTTAGAGCTTGCAGACGCAAATCGACGGACTTCTGCCCGTTTGTTTTCAACCAAAATTCGTATTTGAACTCCCCAAGGTAAGGGCTACGTTTTGATAGTCTTTAGGCCATGTTTGGCCAAGTTTTTATAAATTTCTAAATCTAGGAATTTGGAGAAAGCACGTTTAAACTTGTAGGTTTTGCGTAGGATCGGAGATTTGGTGTTTAATCGGGCTTCTAGTCGTTCCCTCAAAGTTATACGACGATAGCTCGAGGTATGAATTTCTAGCCTATGTTATATAGGTGAAATACATGTTTTATATTTCGATGACGAAATTGTGATCCGGGCAAAATCCATGTGTTAATCTTAGGCCCGTTAATTATGCACGCGCTTAAATGTGAAAAGCATGTTAAGTTTTACGCGAGCGCGTATATGTGTTAAATGAGTATGTTTATGTGCCTATGTGGGTTAAAGGGGGATTTGTGCTAATTCACCGCGAGGCGTCCTCTCGAAGGGGGAGGATTAGCAGTGACGACGGTCACTTGCCGATAAAGGCATTACGTGACATGTCGAAGGGGCATGGGTCATGGTTGAGTCGAAAAACTTTGGATCGGAGAATGTGCACTTATTCCCTAGAGACCAATAGTTATGTGTTATGATGAGAATAAAGCATGATTTGTCATATATGCATATGTTAGAAATTGTGCACTCAGCATATAGCTGAGCAATGGAGATTTACTCCATTGCAGGTATGAAGAAAGGAAAGATGGAATGCGAGGAATGAGGCCGTTGGGGATCAATCGGAGGAATTGGTGTATAGAACATTTTTGTAACCGAATTATAGAAGCTCTGTATTATTTTTGGATTGATGTAATATTCTTTTGAAAACCTTTTAAGTTGGTTGGAAGCGACTTGGAATCTTGAGTTCGCGTCTTGATGTTTAACAAGTTGAATTTCATGTTTTATGAATTGTTGAAGTACTTATGAGATTTTGATCTAAACGAACCCTCAACTTAATTAGTTAACGTTTTCCAAACTTAGGCAGGTTGTTATACTTGTCCTTATAACATTGGTAAAGTTGCTAAGAATTGGAACATGTTTGAAGGGTTGCATCGGGTGAAGGTTGGGTGATGCCTTAGTAAAATTCTGCAACTTTGGCCAGAATTCTGCTAAAGGGTCATTCGACCGGTCGAAGGGGGTTGTTCGACCGGTCGAAATACCCCCTGCAAGAATTCTTTAACTCCTTCTCCCAATGTTCGGAACAACTTCTAACTAGGCATGGGGGTACCTTTGGGGACCCTTTGACCTATGAAACTGTTACTTTTGAAAACGAAACTCGTTAAGGCGTGTTTGGACACGTGTTTAATATAACCTTTGAAAAACTAATTGGAAGTTGGTTATTTTGGAGCAAAAACTTTTATTAAGGTTATTTTGGGAACTTTAATCATCGTTGGTAAGCCTTGATGGCGTGCCACGTAACCTAGATTCATATGTGTGGATCCGGGGCGTGACACATTCTGCTAGGATGGGTTCAGTCGACCGAACGATCCCAGTCGATTGAAAAATTGGGGCATCAGTCGACCGGACCTTGGGTCAGTCGACTGAGGGCCGGACCCAGTCAATTGGACTGCTGGTTTTAAAAATGTCTTGTTTTGTTTTCCGCTGCGTGCTCTTAAAACTAATTTTTGGGAACGTTAATAAATTGGTTTAGCCTTGATGGCGTGCCACGGGCTCCGGTTCTGCTATTTTGGGACCAGGATGTGACAAATTCGTTCTAATTAATCTTTATCAAGAGCAAAACTACCAAAAATTACACTACACTGGCATAATTACTATTCACATACACCAGATATATCAAATAATATTTAATCACATAAATGTCATTTAAATCATTTCAAAGCTTTATGAATTCCCAACTTTTCGTGTCCTCACTTGACACATTTCGTTTACCCCCAGTCAACTACTCATCTCAATTATTAATCAACATTAATAATTCTAAAAATTCACTTATGTGTTTTAAAAGAATATATTTTTCCAGGACAGGTGTGAAAAATTATGCACCTAAAAATGTATAGAAAGCACATATATGTGATTATATGAGCATGCTATGTGTCTATGTGGGTCAAAGGAGAGTTTGGTACAATTTCAATCTAGGGGTAAACTCCTCGATGTTTGAGGATTAAATTTTAGCGATGGCTACAGTGCATAGTTTGGGAGAAAGCCTTGCCAGAGCACAGTGCATGATTTAGGAGAAGGCCCTACCCGGGGCACTTGGATGAGTGGTTGGGAGAAGGTCCTCCACGACATTTCATAATCTCATTACCGCATGAATGTGTATATCTTACCCCGAAGACTATTTTGATGTTTAAAGCATGAATTGCTATATAAGCATTTGTTTAGAATTGTGCACTCAGCATATAACTGAGCAGTGTAGCTTTACTCCATTGCAGGTGAAAAGAAGAAAGAGAAAAAGAAGCGAGAAGAGTAAGGTCGAAGGGACAACGGGAGTGTCCTTGTACATGTTTTTGTCTATTCCATTCCAACATTGTAATATTTGTTCCAAGGAATTAGAACTATGTTTCGTTTAACTTGCAAATCCCGTAATGGATTCGTAGTACTGTAATTCGTAGTAAAACTCTTGTAATTAAGTTTTAAGGATGTTGTAATACATTTAGGATCTCTATGATTTGAGTTTGTTATGTGCACTTTAATCCCCATATGAGTTGGATAACTTTTGACTTGAAATTGTGCAGAATGTGCAGTAGTAGGGGAAAAGAGTCGACTGGGCCAGGACCACAGTCGACTGGACCCACTGTTTAAACGAAAGTGCTTCCCAGTTTTAGAAAAACCAATCGACTGGTTTACCTTACAGTCAACTGGAAACTGTACCAAACCAAGACATTCTACTGGATCAAATTCCAGTCGACTGGAAGTTTGACACCACAGTCGACTAGGTCCCTAACACAGTCGCTGGATTGGGCTGCTGAGCCACACTTGACCTCCAAAGCAGTCGACTGGGTCCCCGACACAATCGACTAGTGTCACAGCCTGTTCCCATAATAGTAGAACCCAAGCCCGTGGCACGCCACCGAGGCTAAACTAATTCATTAACGTTCCGAAAAAATTGTTTTAAGAACACGCAGCAGAAAGAAAATAATTCATTTTTTAAAAACCAGCAGTCCAGTCGACTGGGGCGGGGTCTCAGTAGACTGACTTGGTGTGCAGAGAACAAGAAATCTCCAGCAACCCACTCTAGTCGACTAAATCCTATGTCCGGCGACTGATGCTTCAAATTTTCAGTTGACTGGGATTGCCCGGTCGACTGAACCCAACCCAGCAAAATGTCTAGTTTTTGGACAGATTCCAGTCGACTGTTCTTTGGGACTCAGTCGACTGATCCTCTGCAAAACAGAAAGAAAAAAAGTGCTTAAACATGAAACCCAATCGACTGGAGTCACGACCCAGTCGACTGTTTTCCCACTACAAGGCATTTTGCAGAATTTCCAAGTTAAAAGCTTTTGTGAATTCTACCAGGGATGAAACACACACTTCAAAGTTATACCAAAGTGATCCCAACTGGATTAGAACATTACCAAAACATAATTACAAAAGATTCCTAACTATTACAACATTATGAATCCGTTCTACAATTCGAAGTTAAACATAGTTTAAAAGCACTAAAATCCATATTACAGCATTGCTATGTCAAAACTACGAGATAAAGTTGCTGAGTCGCCTTCTAGGTGAACTCCCAATACCTCGGGATCACTTCTCCGATTTCGCACCGGCATTAACACCTGAAATGGTTATTTGAAAAACTACACATATTCTATTTGGTTAAGCTAATGCTTAGTGATAAAACAACAATGCAGATGAATGGCAAACATGCTCGCATTCACATCTCTACATTTCATACTAGTCTCAGAAGTCTCACGTTTACGTTTTACTCTCCTAATCTGCGACTTCTCGCCAATAAGTCCACGAAAAAAGGTAAGACCCACGTTTCTTTTCTTCAAACATGCGACCTTATTCCTAGAATGGCTCCATAGCGATGGCTTGGTACCATGTGCTCCTTTGACCCAACTAGCAAGTCAACGTGCTTAAATACATTTCACCGTGCTTTCAACATAATCAAAACATTTCACCGTGCAGTTGGGCCTACCTATCAATATAATCGCCCAATATGAAATACACAATATATATCTATAAACTAACATATGCTTTTCATACAAAATATGAATACATGTCAAGAAATCATTCCAAAACACATAGTTGAATCACTCACCTCCGATTAACGCTCGTAAAGTTCGTTCCAAAGAAAACCTGAGCACAAAGATCTTGGAGAAGTCCGTCTATTACAATCCCTATCGATTAAAAGTCTGATTATCAACTTTTTTTTAATGAAAATTCTAGAAAAGAGTTTTCGAAAAACTTATCCAAACGAGTCCTAATAGATATCAAAACGACGGCCTTACCTCGAGGAGTTCAAATATTCGATAAATTTTTTTGATCAATGGACAGATCGCCAAAAATGAGCGTCGTAAGCTCTAAGATTAGAATCTCCTTTTTCTCTCTCCTCTCTCCCCCTTTTAGAAATCAAGATAAGTTTTGAAACCAACAAATATCTCATCTCTTTCTCTATATAGCCACAACTCTCGAAAATTGTGTTACCTCCCTGCGAGTTCTCAAAACTTCTAATTATCCTCCAAAACTTCCTACACGCCTAATACATTGCTTCATGAGTGAAAACTAAAAATTATAACAGTTTTCGTCTAAGTTCCGTTTGGTTGCTAAAATGCGATTTTACATGATTTTACAAAATTACTAATTAGCCTACCAATTATGTAGCGTGTTAATTCGTCCTCACCAGGATACTAAAATTAATAACACAAATATATTCTAAACCAGATAATAATACAGATAGTGAAATACACAGGTAAATATTTATTTTTAGATAAACATTTAGCATATTCCACAGTGACCGTCTGACGACATCCTATTGACGCGTTTTCTTATCAACATCTAAGTGTAGGTGATCGTACAAATAATAAAGTTCTGGAAGACCAGGTTGAACCCACAGGGAACGGAAAATAATTTTTTAAAGATAGGCAGTAACTATTTTGTCCCTAAAAAGAAAATAAAAGATGATGAATTTTTGGAGCTTTTACTAAACTGCTTGTTTTTATATTTTTGCAATAATTTAAGCTATTTTTTTTGTAACAGTTTACAGTAAAGATTTTAGCAGTGCAAGATAAATTAACTAAGATACTAGTAAGAAAATGAAGAAAAATAAATAAAAGCTAAATTTACATTAAATGAACTTTTTGGATTTTATTATAGCGAAAGATAGAAATAATACAAATTTAGTGTATAATACAAAGATGCAAAGGCCCTTAGTATGATTCAACTAGGAGTTGCTAATTCAATTTTTCCAAGAGTCATCAATTCTAGAAAATCTAAGGAGGCTTGGGATATTCTTCAAAAGGAGTATAGAGGAGCTTTGAAGGTAAGAACAATTAAACTCCAAACTCTTAGAAGAGATTTTGAAAATTTGAAGATGAAAGATGTGGAAATGTTGAAAGACTATTTTTCTAGATTTGTGGAATTAGTGAATCAAATGAAAATTCATGGTGAAGAAATTGAAGATAAAATAATTGTAGAGAAGATCCTAGTTCGTTTGCCTGAAAAATATGATTCTATTGTAAATGTTGTTGAACAAACTAAAGATCTTCCTACTTTAAGTGTTGAAGAATTAATGGGTGCAATTAAAGCATTTGAGGAAAGAATGAATAGGCATTCAGAAAAATCAATTGAAAGTGCCTTTCAATCTAAACTCAATGTTCAAGAAGGACCAAAATTTGACCAAACCAAGGGGGAGTCTTCTAGAGGAGGAAGACAAGCCAGAGGAAGATGTAGACATGCAAGAGGAAGATGAAGAACTAATTTTGAAAGAAGAGGGAATGTAGATTCCACTCAACCATGGTGTAGAATTTGCAAACGAAATAGTCATGTTGACAAAGATTGTTGGTTTAGGGTAAACCACAATGCTTTGATTGTAAGAAGTTTGGGCATGTTAAAAAAGATTGTTGATTCAAGAAAAATCTACAGATAATTTTTTCCGAAGAGAAAGAAGGTGATGAACATATGTTCTATGCTTGTAATCGACATCAGAACACAAAAATGATGTGTGGTTCCTTGATAGTGGTTGTAGTAATCACATGACCGATTATAAGAGAATTTTTGTTAATATGGATGCTTCCTCAAATTCTCAAGTAAAGATGGGAAATGGTGTCTTGGTCCAAGCAAAGTGAAAATGTACTATTGCAATTGAGAGAAAGAAGGAAAGAAAGTACATCAATGATGTGTTGCTAGTTCCGGACTTAGAACAAAATTTGCTAAGTGTTGGGCAACTAGTAGACCATGGATACTCCATCCACTTTGAAGACAATTCTTGCAAGATTTATGAAAAGGGGGGAGAAGTCAAGTTGTTGCAAATATCAAGATGGAGAAAAATAGAAGCTTTCCTACCACCTTTCCATTTTAAAAAAATGTTGCCTTGAAGATGAAAATTGTTGATGAGTCATGGCTTTGGCATAGAAGACTTGGGCACTTGAATTTTCAAAGCTTGAAGAATCTACAACAAATAATATGCTGTATGGTTTGCCAAACATACAAGAAATCAAAGAAGTTTGTGAAAGATGTGCTCTTGGCAAGCATCACCATGAGTCATTTCCAAAGGAGAAGGCATGGAGAGCTAAAGCACCATTGGAGCTTGTTCACACCGACGTTTGTGGACCAATGACAACTCCAAATCATGTCGGTAACAAATACTTCTTAATCTTTGTTGATGATTTTACTCACATGGCATGGGTGTATTTTATGAGACAAAAATCCAATGTTTTCCCAATTTTCAAAAAATTTCAAAATCTTGTTGAAAGACAAAGTAGATATCTCATGAAAGTGTTGATCGAGGAGTGATAGAGTGGAGAGTACAACTCAAATGAATTCAACAAATTTTGTGAAGATATTGGGTTGGATAGACAATTAGCTGTTGGGTACACTCCACAACAAAATGGAGTAGCGGAAAGAAAGAGTAGAACAATTGAAGAAATGACAAAATCAATGCTTCATGAAAAAGGATTGCCAAGGTCCTTTTGGGGTGAAGTGGTATACACGGCGGTTTATTTGATGAATAGATGTCCAACAAAGGCTTTAGAAAACCAAACTCCATTTGAATCATGGAGTGGTAGAAAACCATCCATGAATCACTTGAAAGTGTTCAGTTGCATTTGTTATGCACATGTCCCAAAGGAAGTAAGGCACAAGCTTGATGAAACTAGTGAAAATGCATATTTGTGGGTCATAGCTCCCAATCAAAGGGATATAGACCCTTTAGTTTGAAGAAAAATAAAGTGATTATTAGTAAAGATGTGCTCTTTAATGAGAAAGATTTTTGGGATTGGAAAGAGAAGAAAGTTCAAGTTCAAGTCCCAACTTTTAGTGAAGAATCAGAGAATGAAGACACTCTTGAAGGTCCACAACAAATGTCTCTCATTGCTAGTCTTCAATCTTCTCCATCAAGCTCAAATTCCTCATCTCCAAGTTCAACTCCAAGAACAATGAGAAGTCTTAGTGATGTGTATGCAAGTTGTAATTTTTGTGTTGTTGAACTGGAGAGCTTTGAAGAAGCAATTAAAGAAGAGGCATAGAAACAAGCCATGAAAGAAGAGACTCATATGATTGAAAAGAACAAAACTTGGGAGTTGGTAGAGAAGCTTAATTAAAGACAAAGAGGTTATTGGGGTGAAGTGGATATTCAAAACTAAATTTAACCCGGATGGTTCAATTCAACAAAGCAAGACTTATGGCAAAAGGGTATTCACAATAGCCCGGAATTGATTTTCATGAAACTTTTACCCCGGTTGCTCGGCTTGACACTATTAGATCTCTCATTGCTTTGGCGACTCAAAAGGGTTGGTTTTTATACCAACTTGATGTAAAATCAGCCTTCTTGAATGGCATTTTAAATGAACAAGTATACATTGAACAACCTCAAGGATTTGTTGAAAAGGGAGAAGAAGAGAAGGTGTACAAATTGAAGAAGGTCTTGTATGGTCTAAGACAAGCACCGCAAATGAGATCAATGCTTACTTCAACAAAGTTGAGCCAACCTTGTACATCAAAACACAAGGTACTACCGATATCCTAATTGTCTCTCTTTATGTTGATGATTTGGTGTTTACCTGTAGTGATGAAAAAATGATTCAAGACTTTAAAAGAGACATGATGAAACAATATGAAATGAGTGATTTGGGATTGTTTCATTATTTCTTAGGCATTGAAATTAACCAAAAGGATGCTAGTGTTTTTATTTGCTAAAAGAAATATGCAAAAACTCTTCTTAAAAGGTTTAGAATGAGCAATTGCAAGTCGGTTGCCACACCTTTGGTTGTGAATGAATAATTAAAGAAAGATTATGGAAGCAATGAAGTGGATGCCATTCTCTATAGAGGCTTGGTTGGAAGCTTATTGTACTTGACGGCTACGAGGTTGGACATCATGTTTGCTACTAGCTTGTTATCACGGTTTATGCACAAACCAAGTCAAACTCACTTTGGGGCTGCCAAAAGAGTGTTGAGATACATTCAAGGTACACTTGATTTTGGTATTATGTATGAAAGAAATGTTGAAATAAAGTTGTTTGGTTTTTGTGACAGTGATTGGGGTGGTTGTGTTGGTGATATGAGAAGCACTTTCGGATTGTTTTCTCTCTTGGTTTCGGCGTATTTTCTTGGGTTTCCAAGAAGCAACAAACCGTGGCACAATCCACTGCCGAGGCAGAGTATGTGTCGGCATCATTGGCAACCTCACAAGCAATTTGGCTTAGAAGGATATTAGAAGATGTTGGTGAGAAGCAAGGAGAAGCTACTCTAATTCTATGTGACAACAAATCCACAATTGCAATGACAAAGAATCCCGTCTACCATAGCCGAACAAAGCACATAGCCATCAAGCATCACTTCATTCGAGAAGCCGTGGAAGATGATGAGATTGAAATCAAGTATTGCAATACCAAAGACCAAGTGGCGGACATCTTCACCAAGACTCTTCCAAGAGATAAGTTTGAAGTTTTAAAGAAATGTTGGGTGTCACAACAAGGCATTAAAGGGGAGTGTTAAATATTATGCTATGTTAGTTATGTTTGTAATTAGCTTATTAGCTCATGTCCTTTTTAGTCTTTTGTTATCTTGTAATAGATGTGTGCCAAGTGTATGGTTGTTATGTGATCCTTCTACGGTAAGGTTTTCTTTTGATATAACTCTCTTGATATGTAAAAATCTACAGCAGTAAGAAAAATCTAGAGCAGCCCCTATTTTGGCTTCAAAAACTCATGGTTCTTCATCTCTTTCATCTCTTGCTTGTTCATTACTTCAATCACTCACCAAATTAGTATGAGATAATTAATTCCAACCCAACAACTTTAACCTCAAGGAGAAAGCTTTAATCTCCACGTTTTTTCAAGTTCAACAGTGTTCTTGTAATGGATGTTCTTGTAATGGGTGTGTGTATGTATGTGCGTGTGTGTGTGTGTGTGTGGGGGGGGGGGGGGGGGGGGGGGTTGGCGCAACAATGCTAGGGGCACTAACAAATTCCACTAACACTCACACCCACTCTCTATCTCTCTCCTAGTGGCACTTTGGGTCCACTGCAGACCCCACAATGCCACTAGGAGAGAGATAGAGTGTAGTTGTGAGTGTTAGTGGAATTTGTTAGTGCTCCAAATATTACTCTTTTTGGCGTGTGTTTTTTCTTTTGGGTTGTTTATTCTGTAATGTGTGAGTGCTTATCACTCTGCTTGGTGTGTGTTGCTCGTTCCATGTTGGGAAATGTCTCATCGTGTGTGTTTATATCTATGTTGGTTGCTTTGTTGGATGTGTAGATTGAGTATTCAGATTGTCAAGCTTTTGAAGATGCACTTCTAACATTTATAAGAGCCTTTTGGCTTCAGATTTGATGTTGCAATATCAAATTACTCTGTAGGAGTCTGATATGGAAACAAGTGTGTTCAAGGGCTTGCTACATTGAGGAACTAGCCTATGTTGGGGGCGGTTGTTCAACATTTTGTGGGAGGTCTTATTAGTAAATCTTGCCTTGCTGTACACAAAAAAAAAAAAAAAAAATGTTAGTTTTTTGGGGCTTGGTGTTTGTGTCTAGTTCTGCTTTATTTTTCGGTCCTTGATTGAAAAAAAAAAAAAACATCTATGGAGATATATGGAAGAAAAAAAGAGAAGAACATATATTATGAAAGGTTGTTTTTCATTAGTATTGATGTTTGGGACGTGGGGTGGGTCTTTGGTGTTGTTCATTCTTTCGGGTATTTCGTTTGTGAGATATTGGGAGTGCTTCTCACTTCGCTTGGTATGTGTTTGGTGTGCGTTTCATTTCGGGTTTTGGGGATTTCGTGTTGCATGAGTTCCTATGGATTGCAGAATTTTGAAGTGGATACTGGTTAGAACAAAAATACTATAATTCTGGCAAAATGGGCTAGGGCTGCAGTGGACATTTGTGTCTATTTTCGAGTTCGATCGCATTTTCAAGTGTATAAGAATAATGATAGGATTTTTCTGGTTTTGGGTGGGGATGAGAAATGACTCTGTTCTTATGATTGGGAAGTTTAGGAGGCGCCTTATTAGGAAGTGTAAAAGAAAAGATAAAAAGATTTTTCTGTGGGAATCCAAAGTTCCTTGTCAAGGATCAGGGAGTATCGATTGCCATCTGTGGTGTTTGTACTTTTGTGTCGTCATGGGGTACTAGCTGCTGCCAATTGAAAGATGTTGTTGCTGATAAAGTCCTGTTTACTGGATTTCTTATTCGAATCAAAATTATGCCGTGAAGGATGCTGCATTTGGTGACGGATTAAGTTCTTTTCTGGCCAAGTTTCCTCATTTGGTTCTCACATCTCAGCAGCAGTTTTGCAATCTGCTATTGGCTGCACTGTGGGCTTTGAGTTTGGGGCTAGTTGCTTTGTTTAGCGAAGGATTTGAAGCTGGAATCTGATCTGTAGGGAGTGAGGCATGTGTGGCTAGTGCTGCTACTGATGGCTTTGGAAGCATTTTGGCTGCTAGTCTCATATTCTGGCCATGTTGGCGTTTCGAATGGTGCTTTTCATGTAAGCTGCTATGGGTGTATTGGCTTTAAGGACTGATTCAATGTACATCATTTGACAGAGGATCTAACAGCTCAAATCATGTAAATTCCATTAAAGCTATGGGAGGTAATTCTATCATTTTGTTGGCTGTTGTTGGTTGGTATCACTTATCGTGGGATATGTGTGTTCTTGGCTGATAAAATGTGGTAGGGGATTCTGCTGAGTTGGTTGAATTTATAACTTTATGTACAGGGAGATTGGGTGTTGTAGGAAAATGTTTGTCTAGTTGTCCAATTGGATGGAGTGTGGAGGCTTGTTCTTAGCTTGGGATGACTCCTTGTACCATTTTCTTAATGTGAATAAATTTGTTGCTGTTCAAAAAAATAAAAAAAACAAACAGTGTTCTTGTCTTTTTCTTGTTCCATCTTTAATCATCTTCAATAAAGTTAATATTCCACCCTGTCACAATATTTAGGTATCCTTTATTTTATTTTGAGATGTCTAAAAGTTTAATGCAGTGACTTTTTCAATTTACCCTTTAAAACTCTTTCGATTTTCATTCTAATGTGTAGTTGAAATTACAAAAGAGCAATGCTATACTTTTCAAATTTTTTTTTTCATAAATACTTCCCAAATACTTGTAGCAATGGGACAGTGATAGAAAGTTGAATAATTTCACCACAATAAAGTACTAAGTTTCTTTAAATAGTCAAAATTTTCAAAAACAATATTCCTGAATTTGGTACCAAAGATTGTACTATTTAACATGAATGATGTAAAATTAAATTTCCTTTTTTCCCGATAAAAAAAATATTGTACAATTTAACGGAGTCATAGCCAATAGATCGAAAAGAAAGCATTCCAAAAGCTCATGAAGTCAAAACTACAGTAATGTTCATGAAAAGCTTTGATGTTTGATAGATGCTGTCTGCAGTATGTATAAGAAATGATTCTGATCACTTCTTGTATAGTTCATGAAAATGTAACATGAAAAGTTCATTGTTTTACACATAAAGGAAATTCAATCTACCTTCCATAACAGAAGAGTCCTCCTTAATTCCAAATTATAAGGAAGATTACAAAGAAGTGAATCAATGGATTGAACTGAAGAAATTTGAGACTAAAGTGAAAGTCTGAGCTCCAAATCTAACTCTTGAGTGTCACTTGATTCTGAATTTTGACTGCTTGAGCCAATCGAACCACTTCGGTCTTTCTTTCTCTTCTTTTGCATCGAGTCCTACAAACATGAATTGTATGCAAAAGAAAAATCAGACTAAATCTATTTGCTAGTCTTTGTTTGTAATATTCTTTCTTTTATTATTAAAAGGAGGGCGTCTTCTTTACAAATAGTATAGAGGACGCTCTCCCTTTAATAAAGAGAGGACCTTTGTTTTGATCATCTAATCGTGTGTTCATTAAAGGTATTTTTGTCATTTTAGATGATTAAAACACGATCTGACAGTCAAAATAGAGTATAGAGGACGCTCTCCCTTTAATAAAGACCCTTTAATAAAGAGAGGACCTTTGTTTTGATCATCTAATCGTGTGTTCATTAAAGGTATTTTTGTCATTTTAGATGATTAAAACACGATCTGACAGCCAAAATAGAGGTCCTCCATTTATTAAAGAGAGGGTGCCCTCTTTAGAGACTCCCTGTATATACATATATATATATATATATATATACACATTCAGACTCTAAAGATGGCTTCCTTTCTTTATTAAAGAGAGAGGACATCTGTTTTGACCGTTAGATTCAGTTTTTAAACACGATCCGACGGTCAAAACAGAAACCCTCTCTTTAATAAAGAGAGGGCGCCCTCTCTGGAGAATTTTCGTATATATATATATATATATATATATATCAAACTTGTGGAATACATAGGTCTAGTTTGGAATCACTGCTCAAAAATGTGTTTTGGGCCAAGCATGTTTCTAGGGCTCAAAGTGCATATTTGTTTTGAAGAAAAAAAAAAAACTAAATACACTTTAAAATTCTAATAAGAGCACGTTTTGGCGGAAAGGTAATGCTAGACTCACACCCAAATCACACACTCATCCATTTACACCTTGACGTGAATCAATGAGGAGAGAAGAGAGACTGTAAAGTCCACACCACTAGAGGGAGACCGTGTCAATTGCTTTTTCCAAACAGAAAGCAAATTTTGAGTTTCCATGAATTTTCTTAAGTCCAACAGTCATGTGATCGATTAGAGATTTCTGCTTCTACATAAATGCAAAATTAAGCAGAATCCAAATGGGGCAATATAGTGTATATAGTTCATGTGGGTGTACCTCAACTTGCATGTTTGGAAGATGTCTTGTACTCATGCTTGGTTGTGCAAAATGTTGGTTCTCCAAAATGCCATTCATGGGAATCCAACTGTTTTCAATGAATTTTACTCATTGATTCAGAAACTTATAATCTAGCATATGGTACAAAATTTTGGAATTGGAAAACAAAATACAACTTGTCCCAAAAAAAAAAAAAAAAAAAAAAACCCTAACTTGCTACAACAATTTTGTTAATTTGTAAGGAGTAGTACGTACCTTGCTGTAGTGCTTGGTTGAGAATCTCCATATCTGATATTTACTCTTTCAAACTCACCCAATCCGAACTGTGATTACAAGTCAATTTTCACAGATTTATTCATGGCACAAGTTTACATGCATAAAATAGAAAACTTTAGCTAGGGTCAAAGGAAAATAAAAACATAGAAACCAATTAATGATCAATCCAATTCTCTCTCTCTCTCTCTCTCTCTCTCTCTCTCTCTCTCTCTCTCTCTCATGATGTATGGTAATGATAAAAATGTAAATGAATAAGTTCAAAGGAGCAAAAAAAGTATGTATCTTAGGTTAGAGTCAAACATCAATATTTAGTAAAACTTTAGAAATAAATGGAAAGGGGTCTCAGTCAAAAGAAATTCCATTTCTAACTAGTATCCAAAAGTTATGTTTTTTTGATGTCTGTTATGTTGGCCAGAAGCATATATATGATGATGGTGCCAATATTGATTGTTATCATATAAAGTGGGGACGAAACATACCGGCATAAAATTGGGGTGTGAAGAGGACAAAAAGTATCTAAAATAAATTACTAACTGATCAAGTGCTATATATATATATATATATATATCTGATTAGTAATCATATGAAAAATTTCCTGTGAAAATCTTTTGTGGCAAGTCCATACATACCATAATATTTTGGTGGCCATGGAAACCATAGGAAGATGTGGGTGATGATGAGTAAGAGAGAGAGGATGATGACACTGATGAATAGACTGTTTGCAGTCTTATATCCTCCTGCATTTATATAACAAAAATATTATATAAGAATTCTACTCTGAGCTAGACGTTGTTTGGCAACAACTCTGATTGCAAGATTTTAAAAACTAAAATAAAATTATTTGACAAACCCATAGCTAGCAAAATATGAATCAATCCCACAAAAACAATTTTTTGGAATCACAAAACAAAAACTCTTTCCAAAAAAGTCCCCAATCATACTTGGGTCACGGCATGATGTACACGTGTATATACACATATACATATATGGAGAGAGAGAGAGAGAGAGAGAGAGAGAGAGAGAGAGAGACCTGGTTGATGGTGGTTGGATAAAGGGTTTGAAGGGAAGGAAGGTAGGCACAAGTACCCATCTGGCTATGCAATCTGATCTTCTCTAACTGAGCAACACCAAGGCCTCTCTGTGGTTGTTTGGGCTTGTCTGAATTGCCCTTCTTGCCTTTCCTTGATGATGAAGATGATGACCCAGATCTTTCATTTCCTAGGTTTGGCTCTCCAAAATAATAGCTACCCATCTCTTTTTCTGTGATGAGAGATCAGAGAGATGTAGAGAGAGAGAGAGAGAGAGAGAGAGAGAGAACTGGTTAACTAAAACCTCACACAACTTTTCTCTTCTGAAGATTTTCTTGAAACAGCTACTTTGATATTCAGAGATCTACAACCATCCTTTTTAAGCTGTTAGCATCCTAGTGATTATTGCATCGCTGGATCAGAATTGTATATAATATATGTGATACATCTAAATGTACTTAGATTTTATGCTTTTTTTTTCTCCCACATATTTTGGCTCATTTTTAGAACTTCTATGAATTACCTTAAATATGTTTTTGTGTTTATGACTTGTAGTGAGGGATAATTAGGTTTCAGTCCATTTTATGTGTTAAATTTAAAAGTCAGTTTAATATATATTTTTTAAATTAATAAAAAAATCAACAATAACTAAAACAATTAAAAGTATCAATTTATAATTTTAAAAAAATAATTTTTTAATAATAATTGATTTACTTTTCAGTCTAATTTATGTTTGCGGTGTTTTGAACTTGTACCAAAACATCATATAGAGTTTTTCTCCAATGTTGTAATGAGTTCCTCTTGAATTTACGAAGAGTTACTCCCCAAAGTATGAAGAGTTACTCCTAACGTTGTATAAAATTTATTGGCTATCTAATTTTTAAAAAGTAATGATTAACTTCTAAATTTTACACTAAAATCTGACTGAAACGTAACTATCCGTTTGGGTTAAAATATGTCCCACACGCCTATGTTCAGTATGGTTAAGAATTAGTTCCAAGTTTCACTTTGAAGTACCCCTAAACACGTGTATCGAATTTTTCTCCTATAAGTTGATAAGAGTAGTGCTATACTTTTTAAGTTAAAATTTTAACTTTAATCACTTAATGTTTTTACAATTGTATTACATGCAATAATATATTGTATCATCAACTAATCGCACATTATATAATATAACTATAAAAGTATTTGAAAACTAAATTTGATATTAACTAAATTTGATCAAGAACAAGAAAACATGTACTACTCACACCTTACGCAAGTAACAATTCTCATTTGTAATTTCTAATCTCATTAGCAACTTGATTACCATTTAATCACAATTTATTCGTAGAGAAATCTGATTAAGGTGTTTTGCTTGTGTTTTCTAGTGTATAAAATTTCAGTAATTTTTTTAATTTCATATAGCCCTATTTGAAAATATAATTGATCCACATATGGAGAAATCATTCAATACAACGGTTATTTTGATGATAGGACATCACAAGCCAATTTAATGTAGAGATTCGAATATCTAGCTATTCTAATTTTATGAAAAACAACTTTACAAAAAAGCACTATTCCCATATTGTGTATTAATGTGGGCATAAAAAAAGTCGTGATATCACTGTTATATTAAATATTTTTCACATGTTCATTCTCTAGACACACTTGTACACGCTATCCAATGATTCGTCAAAACAACACGTGGGCCTTACCCTTCCAGTTACATGATAGATGGAGTTGACAGTACTCTAAAGTTGCTTAATATATATATATATATATATATTAGTCAGGTTCTAAAGAGGGCGCCATCTTTTTATTAAAGAGAGGGCTTCTGTTTTGGCCGTTGGATCGTATTTTCATTAAGGACAAATTTGTCATTTTACAGTTTTTAAACACAATCTGACGGCTAAAACAGAGGTCCTCTCTTTAATAAAGAGAGGTAGTCCTCTTTAGGGAATCGTTGATATACATAGATATATAAAAGTTAAGTCTATAAGCAACTTCTGTACAGAAATAAACTAAATGAAGAATTATAAAATGTTGGATGACATTTAAGTTCTAGATTCTTGAAATCTAATTGTAACTTCTTAGGGATTGTCTTATCTGGGTAATAAAATTCTCGGACTTAAGACCAAATCATATTAAACTTTGGAAATTAAATGTGATAATTTATCTTGATCAATAAGGCTAATCTTTAATGGTCCCGTTTGTTACAATTTATAAGTTATAAATTATAGTTTATAGTTTAGGAAAAGTTGAAATAAAGTGTTTGGTGTGGCTTATAGCTTTGAAATTTATAGCTTTTTTAAAAACTTATTTAAGGCCTAAAAGCCAACTTATTTGATACTAGGTTAGAGGTGCTTTTCCAGGTTACAACTTATTTTGTCATTTAATGAATCTTTTATTGGATATATAATTAACCTTGTCCTTTATTCTTTTCTCTATCTTTTGACATCATTATCCTAACTAAATTAAGCCCTTCACTAGTCAAAAAATCCCATCATTATTCATCTTCTATCTCACGTACAAAAAAATAATTAGTTGAGATGCGTAATTTGAAATTCACACAATGTCAATAAAATTGTTCTTAAATCATACTTAGATAGCTTTTAAGGGCGTTTTAGAAAATTACACAATAAATAAGCTAGTTGACAACTTATGTTATCAAATACCACCAGTGGCGGATGTAGACACCCTTGGCTTTTGAAAATTACACTTTTACATGTGTATTTTAAAAAAATTTCAAATTTTATTAAGCTTTCTCCCCCCAAAATAAGTAAACTTATTTTGTAGCCCCCCAAAAAATATTAGTTAGGCAAAAAGAAAATGATTTTATATGTAAAATGTTGATCCAATTATACTTCATTCTTCAAAATTTTGAAGGAAAAAAAACCTTATTATATGTAATATATTGGCCTAATTACAAATAGACCCAAAAAAAATTTGCCTCGGCCGGGGGCTCCCGTGTGGCTTTAAGCTCATACACAGTCCCCACTATTTAAGATTCCTGGATCCGCCACTGAATACCACTACAACTTAATTTCTGCTTCTAAAAAGTTGCACCAAATATGTTCACAACTTATTCTAAATTGCAGAAACTATAATCTGAAAAGTTAAAAGTTAAAATCTGTCTAGTTAAACTGTAACAAACGGGTAAATATCATGTAGCTAGCAAAAAATAATACTCCCTCCGTCCCATAATAAGTGTCCACTTCTATTTTGCACATTGTTTAAGAAAGTTGTATTATTTTAGTTTATTTGGTTCATTAAATGGTCACTTTCCAATTTTGCCCTTAGATGTGATGGGTGTTTGACTTTTAACTTGTTTTGAGGCCACAAATAAATGCTACTTTGTCTTTATTATAAGGATAGTTTTGGAAAGTAAGTAAAAGTTATATGCCAATTTAGGAAAGTGGACACTTATTGTGGGACATCCAAAAAAGGAAATGTGGACACTTATTATGGGACGGAGGGAGTATTAATGCTAGCCTCAATGATAGGTAAACTCTTTATTTATTCATTTTTTAAACAGTGATAGGTAATTAAACTTGTGTGGCTATCTTTTATGTATGTGTGTTTGTATATAATAGTACTAGTGGGCTAGCACGTGCTTTGCACGTGTCCGTCCAACGTATGAGAATTTCTCGTAAAAATAGGGCACCATCTAATATTAGAGAATTTAATTAGTGTAATTTATTTGTAGAGTATTTTTGCACGGCGAATTAACCATTAAAAAAAGCATATAACTATGTGTGTGCACGCATGTATTATCACACTATTAAATTAACCATTAAAAAAAACTTTTCGCCCAAAAGATGATCATTTTATAAATTTTCTTATAAAAATTGACATATATGTTAATATTATGTAACTAACCATTTTATTGACCCTTTTTGTAGCCAATTGTAATTATGGTTGCAAAAGTGTATTTTTTTTCTTACAAAAATTGACCTATATGTAAATATTATATAAGTAGCCATTTTTAAACGCGAGGCAACTTCGACAATCCATATTATTTGACACCTGCTTGCTTGGTAGAGAACTGTTCTTATAAAAAATGAAATATATGTAAATATTATGTAAATAGCCATTCTTGTTGGATTTTTTTGAAGCCAATTGTAATTATGGTTACAAAAGTTGATTTTTTTCTTACAAAAAATGACCTATATGTAAATATTATGTAAGTAGCCATTTTTGTTGACTCTTTTTGAAGTCAATTGTAATTATGGTTGCAAAGGGCAGTGTGGGAGTTTAGAAAATTTCGCAGAAAAATGAAATTGCCCTATATGTAAATATTATGTAAGTAACCATTTTTGTTGACTCCTTTTGAAGTCAGTTGTAATTATGGTTGCAAAGGGCAATTTGGGAATTTAGGAATAAAAATTGTCCTATATGTAAATCCTATGTAAGTAGCCATTTTTGTTGACTCTTTTTTAAGCTACTTATAATTATGGTTGCAAAGGGTAGTTTGGGAATTTAGAAAAAAATTTGACCTATATGTAAAATTCTGTAAGTAGCCATATTTGTTGACCCTTTTTGAAGCCAATTGTCAAAATTTAATTTTTTTTCTTACAAAAATTGACCTGTATGTAAATATTATTTTTGTTGACTTTTTTTGAAACCAATTGTAATTATGGTTGCAAAGGGCAACTTGGGAATTTAGAAAAATAAAATTAACGTATATGCAAATATTATGTAAGTAGTCATTTTTGTTGATTCTTTTTGAAGTCAATTGTAATTATGATTGTAAATGGCAGTTTGGGAATTTTAAAAAATAATAGAAATAAAACTGACATATATATAAATATTATATAAATAACCATTTTTGTGAACTCTTTTTTAAACCAATTATAAATATGATTGTAAAGGGTAGTTTGAAAATCTTGAAAATTTCTGAGCAACTTAGTTAATTACCTGCCCTGTTTTTATACTATAGTAGATATGTGTTTGTGCTCGCGCTGTGAGATCGAGTTGCCAATACCCAAATCTAATTGAGCTGTTTCACGCATGATATGTGGGTCATATATTTTATGAGTTGTTATATATGTGGTGGAAAGTGTGAATCCTCTCTCTCTCTTTAACAGATGTGAACTCACAAATTAAAAAATAAATAAATAAATTTAGCTCCTCCAAACCATGTCATTTGTTAGGTTATATCAGACCAAGAACAAAGTGACATTGTCATAATAATTATAGTAGGAAAGTAATAAAATATAATTGTCTTATTAAATTTAATATGTGTATTGGATGATCATAGGCAGTCTCTACTTTTAGGCTTATCATGAAATTAGCTATTGGCCTAACTTTGAAGTCCACAAAAAAATGAGCTCAGATAAGATGACCCAAAACTGTATATACATCACACTTATATTTATATAGTCATTGTGTTTCCAATGAAATAAATTTCGATAATTTCAGGGTGGTATGATGAATTGAGCGCCATGACCAAAAGTTGTAAATTTGTATCATCTGCTAATTTGAATAATACAGTGTGAAAATCGTGTTTTCTTTCTAAGTGTATATGTTCTAATTAATTAATTTTGGTCCACTGCAAGATAGTGACATGAAATTAAAGCATCTAATGAAACAATAATTTTAGATTTTAGGGTCTTTCCATTATCTTCTTTACACTCAAATTTTTAGAAGACAAGCCATTTAATTTTAGAATATAGGGTCTTCACAGAAAAACATACAAACAATAACATTTTTAACAATTTAATCACAATGAAAAGGGTTTCTCCGTTATTTTTATTAGTCAAATTATTAGAGGACAATCGATATGAGCAACTTATAATTATAAAATAGAGGGTCTTCCATCACCCCTTTTCAAATTTTTTTTATACTTACAACTACCAAGCATTAATGAAACTTTAACATCCGATCCTCAAATATTAAAGAAAAAAAAAATTTGTCATTAATTCAAATCCATTAATCTTGTTTTGGTATTTGTCACTCTTTGTGGCCTATAAAAGATTTTGACCATTGGTTTAGGCTTAGTTTGGCCCCCACGTGGTGCTTCTCCTTTTTTAAAGCACAATTTAATGTTAATTCATTTGGTAACTAGTTTACGACCTTTGTAAAAATTGAACATAGGGCTTTTTTGGAGGGAGCTTTTAAAAGCTCTAAAATGGAGCTTTTAAAAGCCCAAGGTTGCTTATTGGTTTCATGATGTTTTTTTTGAAGAGTAGTGTGCCACTTGTATAAAATTATCAAAGAACTTAGTAATAAATTTCATAAGCTCCTTTAAAAAAGCCACATGGGGGCCAAACTAAGCCTTAATTAATTAGATGATTACTAAAGCTTGATGTAATCAATTGCGAAGCCGGTATAATTGGAATGATAATATAGTATTCAATTTTGACTGAATTATATATTATACAAAAAGTGTCCACATGTTGTGATTGTTTATATCAACTCATTTTTCTTGTATCAAATTAAAAATAATGTAGGGTTCGCTAGCAGACCCAGCAATACTATAGTGCCTCGTGGATTGAACAAGTACGTGGCATGACATAAACCATCACATAAATTGCATAAATACGTTAACAAAGTTAATATTCGATCTGTTTAAAAATTGTTACAGAACAAATAGAAATAAGTAATGTTAGAGTCACAATTAATTGCACAACTCTTCTCATAATTCACAACACTTAAAATAAGAGGTACTACATTTTAAAGCACCACACATAAAGATAAAATACTTTAATAATTGTGCTTTAAATGTGGTGCCTCTTGTTTTAAATTAGGGGTGGCAATTCGGGTTCTCGTGTCATAATCGGGTCATTAATCGGGTTGTGTGTTTTGGGTTTGATTTTTAGTTTCGAGTGCTATTCATCTATAATGCAAACTATTTTAAATTAATCGTGTCGTGATTGTTTCAGTAAAACGGGTTGTCGTGTCAAAAATTGCCACCCCTATTTTAAATGTTATGAATTGTGATAGGGTTGTGCAATTACTTGTCTCTCTAGCATTATTGAATAGGAATATGCAATTATGCAATAATAATGTTAGGCACACACCTTCAACCACACCCTAAACTACAACACACGCTTTAAATGCATGTACCTTGTGCTTCCTTAAAAAGTGTGGGCCGTGAGTGAGTGCTTCCCTAAAAAGTGTAGGCATTGTGTGAAAATCCAAACAACACAAGGTACATGCATTTAAAGCATGGTTGTGGTTTGAGATGTATTTGAAGATGTGTGCCTAACATTATTGATTATACAATAAAATTATCCTTAGCTAGGGAAAAAAAAAAAAGGAAGAAAGAAAGTGCAATTTCAAGTTTTTGCACTTTCAAAAAGTTGGCGCATAATAATGATACTACTTTAATTAATTAATTAATTAAAGTAATACGGAATTACTAGAGAGATAAGAAAACAAGGGATTATGTTTAGTAGGTTTGATTTGATGTTGCAGTAGTAACATATATATTTACAAAAAAAAAAGGTATGTGGAGAAGATGTATGAGAATATCTACTGTAGATTGTGGGCACATGCAAACTACAGGGTGCATTACTCCACACGATTGCAAAGCAATCCCTTGGAAAATGCTGTATCAACATATGTTTGTGTGTGTAAATATATATATATATATATATATATATATACATATATGTGTATATTGGTGTGGGTAATCTGTTGTGAACAAGCTCAAAAAAAAAATGCCCCACCACTTCGAAATCAATCCAAACTAGACACCAAATCAACCTCAATCTTATAGAATATTAGATTCTCCTATTTATTATACTTGTATGTATAGTACACGGGGACTTGTACCAAACCCTCTTATAAGGTTAGGGTCTAATATGTGTCATTGTGTTAGGTCCATTTGGAAATAATTTTTGAGTTCATTAAGTGATTATAAAATTTTAAAAGTTATAATAAAAATATTTAGAAAATAAGACACTGTGATCACTTGCAAGTTGCAACTAGGGCAGAACTACATATATAGAGGTGCGGGGGCCACGATGCATGCAAATTTTTTTTAAAAGTTAATTTGATCTTGTATATATAATTGTATAATTTTAACATTAATTTATGTATTCACCCCGTAAAATTTTTAACTTTAAAAAGAGTAGTGCTTTCTAAATAGAAATTCTAAATTTGATTATGAAATGTTTTGCTAGTTGTACGTTTTCACTAAAAGAATCAAGTCATTATGAGCATTTTCCTCATGGAAAAGGACCAGACCAATTCCAACAGATCGGATCAGATGAAGGGGAGAGAGAACTACTATTGAAAGAGGGTGAATGCCTACTCGCTCCTCATGAATATATTTTTCTATTGACAGAGAATTCACATCAATCGATTGTTGGATAAAAATTAATTTTGGTCATGTTTGAGGTTAAATAAATGTGGGATCTATCTAGAGTTTGAATGGGGTCTTTGTGGATTTGTGTTCTCCTCCACGAGGAGATGAACTTTGGATATTTACATATCCAAAATTGTTATTGAGTGAATGAGAAATTAATCCATTGAATACATTTATATAATGTACATACATGAATGCATGGGAAATGTATATACATGAATGTATTTATTCTCATTTATGGATAATGCACATTCATAGATGAATCATGTATATACATGGATGAATCTATAGATTCATAATGGATATACATGGATGAATACACAAATACATAATGTATTCATGTATATACATGGATGAATCTATAGATTCATAATGTACATACATGGATGAATCCACAAATTCATAATGTACATGCAATGAATCCTCTCTCCCCTTGGACCTATATATTCTGAGCTTTCTCCTCAGAAATTTCAGAGTCAGAAAAACAAGAGCTATTACCTTCCTTCCAATATTCCTTCCTGAGAGAGACACAGAACATAGTTGGTTCGCCGGAGCAGTCGAACACCGTGCTTGTCTACTGCTGGTTATTACCGCTGTATCCCGGGAGACAGACGCCGGAGATATCCTCAAGCACTTCTGGTGAGGCGGCGAATCTGTTTTAAGGAAACTGTGAAATATCACAGGCCTCGGTTTGATCTTATTTTGTTATAGTTTTCCAATTATTGCTTTCTATTTACATATTGTAATTCTGGTTCTATTCAAGTTCAAATTTCCAGTTTGTAATCAAGAATCTGTTTCTGTTTTCCTATTGTATCAATGTAATTTTTCCAACAATCTTAAAACAGATTATATATATTTTTACAAAACAAAAACAGATTCGGATTTGAAAAACATATTATTTTTTAAAACAGTCTTACAAAAAACTGCTACTGTAATCCTTGTTTTCTGGCCAAACGGTGCAGAATCAGGAAAAAATGCATTAGACGAAAAGTGTGCAGAATCCTGTTTTGCTTAAGTCAACGGGAGCAGAATCTTAAAATTCATTCGTTTTCTAACAATTATTTGGAAAAAGAAATTCTGCTGCAGTTAAAATTAAAAAGAAAATATTAGATTTAATTTCTTTTCTCTTGTGATAACTTCTGAAATGGCAAATGAGACCATGAACTCTGTTACGACCGATGGTGCTACCAACACCGTGGTTATTAGTTCGAGTTTTGTTAAGGTTCCCTCAATCCAAATGGTTCATGTGAACCACGGGGAGAAATCCGATAAATCTAATGAAAATGAACAAGAACAAGAGGTTGTGCTAGCAATTGATGCTTTGAAGCACTCGGACTTTTTTGTGCCGAAACTATGTCTTGAATGACTTAGACGATACACTCTATAATGTGTATAGGGTCAAGACCATTGCTAAGGAACTGTGGGAGTCCTTAGATATGGTGGACTCAAAGACTGTGATCAGTCAAGTCTAAGAGACAAATGTGACAGAGTTAGATTATATCTCAAGGGATGTCTCTGACATTAATCTGTCTGCTGTGGTCTCTGAAGTGAACTTGGTGGATTCAAACCCAAGGGAGTGGTGGATAGACACTGGTGCTACTCGCCACATATGCTCCGACAAAGATATGTTCACTTCCTTCGAACCAATTACTAATGGTGAGAAGATATATATGGGAAATTCTACCTCCTCAGATGTTGAAGGGCAAGGGAAAATAAGTCTGAAAATGACAGGAAAGGAGCTAACTCTCAACAATGTCCTTTATGTACCGGAAATTCGCAAGAATTTGGTATCCGAATCTCTCCTAAGCAAGCATGGCTTCCGAATGATCTTTGAGTCAGACAAGGTGGTGTTGACCAAAGCGGGAATGTATGTGGGGAAGGGGTATATGTGTAATGGGATGTTCAAACTTAATGTAGCAACTATATTCCCAAAAGTTAATAAAATGAGTACCTCTTCTGTTTACTTGCTTGAGTCTTCCAATTTGTGGCATGGTAGACTAGGACATATTAATTTTAATTCTTTGCGAAGATTAATTAAATTAGACTACATACCAAACTTTCATATTAATGCAAGTTATAAATGTGAAACTTGTGTTGAAGCAAAGTTAACAAAGACTTCATTTCAATCAGTTGAAAGAAGCACTGAACCTCTGGAATTAATCCACACTGATGTATGTGATTTAAAAATGGTTCAATCTAGAGGTGACAATAAGTATTTTATTACTTTTGTTGATGATTGCACTAAATACTGTTATGTGTATTTGCTAAAAAGTAAGGATGAAGCTTTGGATAAGTTCATTCTATACAAGACAGAGGTTGAGAATCAACTAAGTAAAAAGATTAAGGTGTTGAGAAGTGATAGGGGTGGTGAATATGTAGCGCCATATGGTGAGTTTTGTGCACAAAATGGAATTATTCACCAAACCACCGCACCTTATTCGCCTCCATCAAATGGAGTTGCTGAAAGGAAAAATTGTACCTTAAAGAAAATGATGAATGCTATGTTAATAAGTTCTGGATTGCCACAGAACTTGTGGGGGGAGGCAATTCTCTCCGCAAATTATATTTTAAATAAGGTACCTCGAAAGAAAGTTGATCAAACCCTGTATGAACAATGGAATGGTCGAAAACCTTCCTACAAGTTCTTACGAATGTGGGGGTGTCTTGCAAAAGTTCTTGTACCTACTCCTAAGAAAGAAAGGATAGGTCCAAAAACTGTTGATTGTTTATTTATTGGCTATGCACATAATAGTAGTGCGTATCGATTTCTTGTACATAAATCTAAAAACCCAGATATACACAAGAACATGATCATGGAGTCTAGAAATGCGTCTTCCTTTGAGAATATATTTCCTTGTAAAGAGGATTATAGTTCTAAAAAACGCACATTTGAGACTGTTGGGAAAACTAGTAAAACCCAAGAAGAAAATGTTGATATTGAGCCTAGACGTGGGAAACGAGCTGGAACCTCAAAATTTTTTGGTCCAGACTTTCTAACTTATGTTATAGAAAGTGAGCCTCAAAGCTATAATGAAGCTATTAGATCACCAGATGGTCCATTGTCGAAAGAAGCAATCAAGAGTGAAATTGATTCTATCCTACAAAACCATACGTGGGAACTGGTAGATCTTCCTCCTGGTTGTAAGCCATTGGGCTACAAATGGATTTTTAAAAAGAAAATGAAGACGGATGGTACTATTGATAAGTATAAAGCAAGGCTTGTCATCAAAGGGTATAGACAAAAGGAGGGTCTAGACTACTTTGATACGTATTCTCCTTTTACGAGAATAACATCCATTCGTATGATTATTGCAATCGCAGCGTTGCGAGGTCTCGAAATACATCAAATGGATGTTAAGACTGCCTTCCTTAATGGAGATTTGAATGAAGAAATCTACATGGAACAACCTGAAGGATTTTCTGCTCCAGGGCAAGAAAATAAAGTGTGTAAGCTTGTCAAATCATTGTATGGCTTAAATCAAGCTCCAAAATAATGGCATGAAAAATTTGACCAAGCTATACTCCCTAGTGGATTTAAAATCAATGAGTGTGATAAATGTGTTTATGTAAAAGACACAATTGAAGGCTATGTCATATTATGTCTTTATGTTGATGACATGCTCATAGTGGGTAGTAATGATAAGATCATTAAATCTACTAAGAAAATGTTGAATTCTAAATTTGACATGAAAGATATGGGACTTGCTGATGTTATATTGGGCATCAAGATCTCTAGAAATACTAATGAACTTGTTCTATCACAGTCACATTATGTAGACAAGATTCTAGAGAGGTTCAACAAGTCTGATACTAGTATAGCCAGGACGCCTGTGGACTTAAGTCTACACCTATCTAAGAATACTGGTGAGAGTGTTTCTCAACTAGAATATTCTCGAGTGATAGGAAGTTTGATGTACTTAATGAGTTGTACCAGGCCTGACATTGCCTATTCTGTTAGTAGACTAAGTAGATATACTAGTAATCCTAGTGCTGGACACTGAAAAGGGATAGTAAGGGTACTGCGGTACTTACGATTTACGCGTGATTAGGGACTGCACTACATGAGATATCCAGCTGTATTGGAAGGATTTAGTGATGCAAACTGGATATCCGATATGAAAGATTCAAAATCTACAAGTGGATATCTTTTCACACTTGGTGGTGCAGCTGTATTATGGAAATCTTCAAAACAAACTTGTATTGCTAGGTCGACAATGGAATCTGAATTCATTGCGCTAGACATGGCAGCTGAAGAGGCTGAATGGCTTCGCCATTTTGTAGAAGATATTCCTAGATGGTCAAAACCTGTGCCAGCTATTTGCATACACTGCGATAGTCAATCTGCTATTGGAAGGGCACAAAGTAATATGTATAATGGTAAGTCTAGACATATTCGTCGTAAACACAATACCATTAAACAACTACTCTCAAGTGGGATTGTCACAATTGACTATGTAAAGTCAAAGGACAGTATTGCGGATCCGCTAACCAAAGGGTTAAATCGAGAGTTAGTTAATAAATCATCTAGAGGAATGGGACTAAAGCCTATGACGTTACAAGGGAATGGAATGGAAACCCAACCTAGTTGACTGGAGATCCCAAGATCTAGGTTCAAAGGGAAAACCTAATTTCATGTACCTTAAGAGAATCACTGAGAAGAAATGTTCTTCTGCCCATTTCTATGATTCAACAGTGATACCTGCTGGTGTGAGGGTAAGCTTAGCTTTTAATGACTATGTGCGTTGGTATAACCAAGCGGAGTATAGCAGGATACTCTAAATAGTCACCTATGTGAATGTGAAGTGGGGCCGCTTCTAAAAGAATTTGAGAAAGGTGAAATTCTTTGATAAACATTTACTGAACCAGGTGAGTGTTCAAGGCCAAAACGAACACATATGTAAGAACTAAACTATGTTTGGAAAGCTCTTGTGTGAGGTCTGTCTGTTGTTTACACTAATGGCAATCAGTTCAAGACTATACGTTCACTGGTCAGCCAGTGAATCTGATAGATTGTCACAAGGGAAGGTTCAAAGCCAAAAGCTACCTATCCTTTGCAGGAGTGATCCGTTGTGCTCTCTCTCTTGTCGAGTCGTCTCACATCGTTTCGATTAATTTCATTCATGTGGAGGATTATTGGATAAAAAATTAATTTTGGCCATGTTTGAGGTCAAATAAATGTGGGACCCATTTAGAGTTTGAATGGGGTCCTTGTGGATTTGTGTTCTCCTCCATGAGGAGATGAACTTTGGATATTTACATGTTCAAAATTATTATTGAGTGAATGAGAAATTAATCCATTGAATACATTTATATAATGTACATACATGAATGCATGGGAAATGTATATACATGAATGTATTTATTCTCATTCATGGATAATGCACATTCATAGATGAATCATGTATATACATGGATGAATCTATAGATTCATAAGATGAATCCACAAATACATAATGTACTCATGTATATACATGGATGAATCTATAGATTCATAATGTACATACATGGATGAATCCACAAATTCATAATGTACATGCAATGAATCCTCTCTCCCCTTAGTCCTATATATTCTGAGCTTTCTCCTCAAAAATTTCAGAGTCAGAAAAACAAAGGCTATTACCTTCCTTCCAATATTCCTTCCTGAGAGAGACACAGAACATGGTTGGTTCGCCGGAGCAGTCGAACACCGTACGTGCTTGTCTACTGCTGGTTATTGCTGTTGTATCCTGGGAGACAGACGCCGGAGATATCATCAAGCACTTCTGGTGAGGCGGCGAATCTGTTTTAAGGAAACTGTGAAATATCATAGGCCTCGGTTTGATCTTACTTTGTTATAGTTTTCCAATTATTGCTTTCTGTTTACATATTGTAATTCTGGTTCTATTCAAGTTCTATTTTCCAGTTTGTAATCAAGAATCTGTTTCTGTTTTCCTATTGTATCAATGCAATTTTTCCAACATCGATGAATGAGCCTGTGTCACAGCCCGGTCCCACAATAGCGGAACCGGAGCCCGTGGCACGCCACCGAGGCTAAACCAATTCATTAACGTTCCCAAAAATTAGGTTTGAAGAACACACGCAGCGGAAAACAAAACACATTTTAAAACCAGAGGTTCAGTCGACTGCTCAGTCGACTGCTAAGTCGACTGCTCAGTCGATGGAGGAGGGCAGGGATTTTAATAGCAATTCCAGTCGACTGAAATTGGAGGTCCAGTCGACTGCTGAGGGGTCCAGTCGACTGCTTTTGCAAAAAAGGAAGCAGTAGCTAACAGGCTCAGGGGTTTAGTCGACTGCTCAGTCGACTGCTCCCCTGGCAGCAGCCCAAACTGTAGAAAACAAGTTTTAAAGCTTTTTAACTTCCATCCAATGATCAACCACTCAATTCAAACTCAGTCCAAAGTAATCTTAACTGTATTAAAGCATTACCAAACATAATTACAACGTTTTAAAATCCATTCTGACATACCAAATTAAACATGGGTTAAAAACAACCAAATTCTTATTACAACATTCCTATTATCCCAAAACTACAAGATTAACATTCAAGTTGCCTTCCAAGCGAACTCCCAACCCACGTACTCACTTCTCTGATTCCTCGCCAACATTTATACCTGCAATGGTTATTTGAATAACCACACATATTTCGATTTGTTTAAGGTAAAGCTTAGTGAATAAATCAACATATGTACATGAATGATAAACATGTCCGCATTCACATCTCTACATTTCATACTAGTCGCCGGAGACTCACGTGCCCGTCCATATTCCCAATCCGCGACTCCTCGCCAATAAGTCCACGCGAAAGGGTAAGACCCACGATTCTTTTCTTCAATCGTGCGACCTTAATGCCTATAACGGCTCCACAAAATGGCACGGTGACCACGTGCTCCTTCTGACCCACATAAGCAACTTAACATGCTCAAATACATATCACCATGCTCGCGATAATCAAAACATATCACCGTGCTATTGAGCCTACTTATCAATATAAATGCCCAATATGAACTACACAATATATCTCTAAGGATTAATACATATTATTCAAACATAACATGAATACATGCCAAGAAATCATTCCAAAACATAGTTGAATCACTCACCTCCAAATAACGCTCCTATAATTCAATCTGAAGAAAACCCGTGCACAAAGAACGTGCAGAAGTCCGTCTAGTACAATTCCTATGGATCAGAATTCCATTTATCAACTTTTATGAAAAATTCTAGAAAATAACTTTTCGGAAAACTTAGCCAAACAGGCCCTAACATATATCAAAACGAAGCTCTTACCTCAAGGAGCTCGAATATGAAATCTGGGAGAAAACAAACTGACGGAAGGTCGTCGTTTGGCGTCGCAAAGCTCTAAGCAACTAAATCTCCCTCTAGCCTCCTCTTGGCCTCCTTCTTGAGTTTTTAGATTAAGACTTATAAAAATCTAAGTTCATCTCTATCTATATATAGGCAACACTCTTGGGAAATTACGTTTACCTCCCCACGAGTTTTCCAAACTCCTAATCAGTCTCTGAAACTTCCTATACAGCTTATTCATAGCTTTACGAGTGAAACCTCAAAATTATAAAAGTTTTCGACTAAGTTTCGTTTGGTTGCTAAAACGCGAATTTCTATATAACGTTTCCGAAGTTGCTAATTAGCCTACCAAATTAATAGCGTGTTCATTCGTCCTCACCAGGATACTAAATCTAACAACAGAAATAAATTCTAAAACAGAAAAATAATACAGATATTGAAATACACAGGTAAACATTTATTTTCAGATAAACATTTAAAGTGTTCCACAGTGACCGTCTCATACTCGGAGAGACGTCACAACAACAAATCCTCAATCACCACAGTTTCAGAGGGTTCTCTAATACAGACACCCAAATCAACTCGTGAGTCAAAACTCACTCAACCATGTGTCATAGGACACGCCACATCACATTATCATGCATGACAATATGATACAAATGCAATAACACAAATGTGGGTGTTATAGCCTGAGCCCTCACATGCAGTGAAATGTGGTATGATAATAAATCATTACCACGATTGTGGCATAACTATTATATTATATGGGAGTTAAATTTGGGATTCAATTTGAAAATATATAGTATTACTCATGTCTAGGGGTGTAAATCGGTCGGTCGGTCGGGTTTTTTGTTTTTTTGTTTTGTTTTGTTTTGTTTTTTTTTTTTTTTTTTTTTTGTGTATAAAAACCGACCAATAGGGGTATAAATCAGTCGGTTGGTCGATTTTTTAGGGGTTTGGTCGGTTTTGCAGTCGGTTTTAGCTTGTACATACATTTAGAAAACCAACCAATCGGTTTTCAGTTTGGTCGGTTTGCGATTTTTTCTTACACCCCTACTCATGCCTATTTTTACAATCACAACACTTATTGTGATAAACCATAAGCAAAGGATTATAATAAGTAGATAAGGATTGCAAACAAACCCCCAACTCTCAAATAGGGCAAAAAATTTCACATATAAAATTGTAGTATTTCTATTACACAAAAATTGTACCCGAAATATGTATACATTTAAAAAAATTTGCCTCAGGGCGCTGCCCTCAAAACCCATGTGTTTTTATTAGGTAGCCTACCTAGTAACTTGTTGGCCCCTAAAGGCAAATTCTTAATTCCGTCCCTATTTGCCGAATTTTTATTTTTTATTTTTTCATTTGAATCACAGAAGCAGAAATTGTGCCAAACGAGCCCCTTTATATTGTGTTCACTATAAGTCTCAACTTTATTTATCAATATATATATATATATATACACATATATATTTGACTACGCTCAACTTTACGAGTTACAATTACGACAGGCCATCATCCAAGATTCTTGAAAAAGATTGATCTCATTTATAGTCTGATTTTCAAATGCAATAACTTTTGAAAAATGTATTCTCTTTTGATATACGAAGTTAAGAATTTATAGTTTGATAGTTGTAGGACTGTCAATTGGGCCGGATACGTCTGAAGTCTGTTTTTTCGACCCGTTATACATTGGGCCGATCTTTGTATGGGTGAGCCGAGCCAGAGCTAAGCTTGGACAAAATTTAAAATCTGAATTGTAAGCCCAAGCTCGGCCCGAAAATCAGTGTATATGTGTGTAAATTTATATTATTTATAATTTAAATTGTGACTTACAATTATTGAATTTTGTTGAATTGAACTTTAATTGTTGAATTTGTTCATTTTTTCTAGAAGTTCATGAAGTAACAAATTGGTTGCTAATATCAATTCATAGTTATACTTTTTGGGCCTTAAAAAAAATCATGAAACAAATAGCCAAAAACTTAATTCGGGCTAACCTGAAGCTCACTCTAATACAATGAGCTGAGCTCGGACTTGAGATTGAGTTATCAAACGGGCCAAACTCGAGCTTGAGAGATTATAAATTTGTTCAAGTCAAGTTCGGGATCACCTAGGCTCAACTCAATTTGGCCAATTGACAGACCTGGGTGTACGTAGTACTGACTTAAAACGATTTGAGTCCGAGTTGAAACTTGTAAACATAACTCAAAACTGAGCATCTCCCAAGTCCCAACTCAAGCTCAGTTTATATACACAAGACATACACTGAGTTATACATATACATATATATATATATATATATATATACGTATGTGCTACTCTAGGGTATCATCCACCGTTTTTGACTAAAAACTGATCTCACAGACAGACTCGAACAGACCGACCAACTCAAAGCAATGGTTTCAGTACTAAATTTATTTGCAATGGGAACTCTGAAATTAAATGTAACATTATGCCCCTTTTTGTTACTAGTTATGGACGCTATATAAACTATGTCTTTTTAATAATGATGAAAATTATATTTCACTCACCAATTTGCCTTTAACCCTTAATTTTCGTTTACTTTCTCCCTTATTTCCCCATTTTTATACATAATAATTATTAATGCGCACTTTAGTGGTTAAGAACTTAAGAAAACTATATATTGGACAATTCTCGATATTTTAATTGGATTCCATGTCTACTTTTTGTCAAATCAACAAAAGAATGTCGACACTAATCTTATCGTATTAAATCTTAACTGGATCTGAAGGCTCGATCACACATATTTAATGAGCAAATTAAAACATTCCAAAACCAATGTGTTCTCTAGGATAATTAGGACCTTTATGTTTTGTGTAAAAATGATGGCTCTAAGCCTCTACGGCCATTGTGCCCATCATTTATATAATGCGCGCTTGCCTTTCCAAAAAGAAAAATATATCATCGATAGACTCATCATCTTGGAAATTTTTGATCAGTTGCTCCTTTTATTTATTTATTTAATTATATTGGGATTATATTGCATGTGGGATAATTAATCATATGAATTTAATTAGGGATTACTAATTTGGCTAGATTCCTATTGTTATTTGATTTCTTTTTGTGATAGGAGTATAATTTTACTTGGAGTGGATCTCTGAATTCTTCATTGGACAAAGAATGGTTGGAAGCTATCTCAATAAATGAGATGTTATATAGAAATTTAGGAAGCCTTTGGTATTCCAAATTGGGGGTCTCCCCTCATGGTCTATATGGTGAGAGAGTGTGAATTTGGGATATTGAGAGTGGGTGTACAAAGGGGTTTAAGACTTCGATCATTTATGAGATTTAATTCAACATTGTCTTGTACCAGATTTTATTCTCAATAGTGAAATAACTAATAGTGTGGACGTAGACAAAGTTTGGCCGAACCACATTAAAATTTATCTGTGTTTCTTTGATGTGTTTGCTAATTACTGTTGATACATTTTTGTATATGTATTGGGAGACTTTAATTTCGCATTTTTAAATTCCCAACAATTTCTTCTCAACATGAATTTAAAAATAAAAAATAATCCGATTACAGCACATATTGCTGGCCAATCTGGAAAAAAAAAAAAATTAAAAACTTTATACACACAGTGGTTGCGTGCATATTCAAAGGTAATATATTTATACATGTGAACAACTTGTGATATGGTGAAACATGTGGGTAATGTAATAATGCTTTGGATGGTTTCCCAATACTAACAAACTTAAATTAATCTGCATGATTGAGTGTGAGAACCTTATTAATACCTAGATCGATCTCATTATAGGTTATGATGCTAAGTAATATAATATTACTTATGAATCCATGTTTAGCCATAGTGGAAGATTTTCTTCTAATAATCAATTAGGACAAGGAAAATTAATAAAAGTCCAAGAAGTCTTGAATTATCTTAAGATATAGATATATATATATATATATACACACACAAACACATGCATAGTGTAATGCTAATGAATAACTAAAAGTATATGCCCTTTTTTGGTATAAAAAAGTCTCTACCACTTTATTAAAATAAATTATTATAGTATTCTTACTGCATGCAAAATTACTTTAATCTTCTCCTGATATAAAAGAGGTGATAAAGAATTTTTTTGTTTATTTAAAATTAACACAATTATATCCCACTACGGATAACAAGCCCTACACAAATATACATATACATTGATATTACATCTGTATATGTACGTTAATGTGGATGTTGATCCAACTTCCAAGTATCCAACTGGAATATATATTAATTGGGACCTTGGAAACTACAAAGAGAACCCTAAGCCCACATGTGAAGATACTATGTAGCTCAACACGTGGTTGCTTGCACATTTAAGTCTTCAGAGAAACCTAAAATGGCCCCATTCGTGACTAGGAAATGCCGAAATGGGGAGTTTTAATGCATTTGGTCTTCCATTGTCTCCAACCTATTTGAAAAACAAACACTCCTAAACCAACATCCCATTTACTATAAAGATCTAGCTTGGATATGGTTTGCTTTTTAAATGTGCATGCATGTATAAACATGTATCACACCCATATTTTTTAAAAAGCAGATTTCAAAAAATTAAAATAAAATAATAATAACAATAAGAATAATAAATCAGTACAAGCTTACAAAACTAAGACTAAATAATGAAAATGACACACAAATTCTGATTCTAAACAACTTTACAATTTAAATCATTTATTGTATGATGAAAAATGGCAGATACACCCAGTTTAACTGCCTAATTTTGTTACTGGATGGTGCAGCGTGGCTACTCTAAAGTAACAATAAAAAAAAAAAATCATGTCTTCTTAATTTGTAATATTCCACCCCCACCCCCCCTTAAAAAAAAAGGTGAATAGAAAATAGTTTTACGTATATTCGTTTTTAGGTAGCTTTTTTAAGTGTACATATATATATAGATGAAGATCCAACGGCCACTACAGAAATCCTCACTTTATTGAAATGGAGGATCACTCATTAGAAGGATTCTGTATATATATATATATATATATTTAATATTTAATATTTTTTTATCATTAATTTTGTGTAGTGATTTCATGTGAGGGCTTAATTAAGTGCCAGAGTCCGAGAAAGGAGGAGGTAGCAGGGTTCGAACCTTGGTAGTGAGGATAGCATGGAGAGCCCTTTCTAACCATGGTATAGACTCTTGTAATATAAGTCACTTATACTAATATACTTTTGGTTTTCTAATTAAATATGATTATGTCAAATGGGTGATGAATCAATGAATATGGGATCATAATATAATAGAAGTGTTTTTATGATAATTATGACATGAATAATATGTGTCTATGTACCACATTAGGTATTCGTTTGTTTCCGTATGACTTGTGCTAGATAGATCATGAGATCGAGCTGAATTGTGCTGAAAAGAATTGCATATTGGTTGAACAAATTGAGTTTGATAAAATACAAGTTGATCAAGGAAAACATTGCATAGTTTAATTAATTAGTACCAACAAGGATGGTCACTGGAAAACTTTAAATCTCAACTTGCCAGAGAGCCTGGCATCCCACATCAGAAGACACTTCATGCATATATAATATATACATATATAGACATATACTAATCTATATATATATATATACACAACACTCATTTAAAAAGTTTGAAGTAATTAAAGAGAGCAAGTTGCTGTTTTTGGAATATTTTTCTACTTCTAGCATTTCATCTGCCATTGGGAATGGAGAAATAAGTATCTTTCCATGAGGTTTCCTTGCTAGTGAAACTACTTGTTTTATGTACTATATTGGTACGGTACAATCTAAGCAGTAATATGGACATATACAATTCCTATATGTATAGATTAATCATTTGTTATAGTTCGATTACTTCAGGTTCATTTTGGAGTATTACTTTACGGCTGGGGCGGACTTAGGATTTTTGGTCAAGTGGGGCCTAGATTATACGGGGGTTCAGGGTAACGCCCCCGAGGTAAATTTTTTTGATTCTACCTATATATAATTATGTGTAAAACGGTAAAATTATAAGTAAAATTGGTTTAACACCTCTAATTTGGGATAAATCATGTAATTTTAGGGGGCCTTTATCTAAAACTTGTAAAATATTACATGTATGTCTAGAAATTTCACAAATGCAAGGGGCCTGTGTCTAAAACTTGTAAAACATTACATGTAAATCTAGAATTTTCAGAAGCCTACGAAGGGCCTGTGTGAAATTTAGGAGAATTTATTTCCAAAATCTACAAATTATTAATACAATTTTACAATTTCCAAAAATTCAGGGGGCCTATGCCACCCTGGAGTCAATGTAGGTCCACTCATGCTTTATGGTGCTGATAAATCTAAGGAACTTGCTATCCAACACAATACACATATAAAAATATATATGTTTGCAGCTGAAATATTTGACCTCCCATGTGTTTAGTTTAGGTATTTGGTTTGGCATGCAGTTGGAAGGATTTTTATTTTTTGGGCAATGTTAGGGGCACTAACAAAATCCACTAACACTTACTAACACGCTCTATCTCTCTCCTAGTGGTACTGCGGTGGAACCGCAGTACCACTAGGAGAGAGATAGAGCGTGTTAGTAAGTGTTAGTGGATATTGTTAGTGCCCCAAATTTAACTCTTTTTATTAATATACCCACTGGACCCCTTTGTTTGGCACTAAGAGAGAAAGAAGGCCGACAAAGAAATTTATAATATAAAGGACATGCTTGGTAATGTGTAAAATTTCACTAAATTTAGTTTCTTTCTCATTTTCTGTCTCTTTTTTTAAAAAAAAAAAAACAAGTTGGTTTGACAAAGAATTGGACGGACGTTCATACAATAAAAAATAGGGGTGCAATTTGGGCGAAACGCAAAGAGTTTTGGCTCTGTCCAGGTTGGAGTCCGAATTCAAGCAGTCTGCCTAGGGGTGTCATTTGGAATGGAAATTCCAATTCCGTCCGATTCCGATTCGAAAAATTCCGATTTTGGCACCAAAAATTGAATTCCGAATTCCGAAAAAAAAAATTGGATCGGAATCAGAATTGTTTTGAGAATTCTTCCGAAAGAGGTCTTTTTCTCGAAAATTCCAAAGAAAAAATTCCGGAAATATATTTTTCGAAATTTTTTGAAGATATCTCCAAAAAAATTCGAATACTTTCCGACAATTTGAAACAATGTGGACTTGTTTGTCCCACATGGAATAAGAAGATAAATGAGAGAGTAAGGGATTCTTTATAAAAGCATGAATTTCTAAAATTATTAAAATTTCCGATTCCAATTCCGAAAATTCTGAAATTTTTCGATGAATTCCAATTCTGAAAATTCCAAAATCGGAACGGAAAATGAAATTATGGAAAAATCGAAATGGAAATTCGAACACCTATTTAATTTTCAAATTTTTCGGAATTTTTTTTTCCGAAAGAGGTATTCCAATCCGTTCCGACCAAAACACACCCCTAAGTCTGCCCAAGCCCGAGCTTGACATAAACCTGAAATTTTCAACCCGAGCCCGGTTTGTGATTTAGTATTAAAACTTGAGCTCGAGCCCAAATTGCAATTTCAAATTTTTTTTTTATACATATTTGGGAAAAAACATTCATCTATTAATTTAGTGCTTGAATAATATCTAATAGTGTATTCTTGTCACTAGAAAACACTATAATCTAATGTCAAAAACAATACATTAATAGAATTTTGGGCTTGGGTTTCACGAGTTAGCAAAATTCTGCCCAAATTCGCTCATAGTGAAAGTACCACGGACCCAAGTCCGGTAATTTTTGGGCCGGGCCAAATTGGGTACAGGTTAACCCGCCCGAGTTGCACCCATTATAAAAATCCATTTAACGAATATTGGAATATGTGGAACCGGTTCACTTGTAGACCACAGAACCGGTCTCGTTGACTCTTTCCAAACAACCTCTTGATATTGGGTTACGTCATTAAGCTTGACCAAACCTCAGTCTAGAATCTAGATTAAGCTGGCCCTCTCTGTGTATACGAACACTGCTCAGAGCTAGGCCTTCATAAACCCACAGTCAAATGGAATCACTACTTTTTTTATTTTTTGGGCTGGCCCAAACCACTTCACAAAACTTCAAGCCTTGTCAACTCGAGCTGAGCCTTAAGAGGACCCCACACACACACACACACATATATATGTTTCATGGATATTGATTGCGAGCTAAACACAGTGATAGATGATGATGAGATAAGGATTTAAAGCCCCACCTTTCATTTCCCTCTTTCAGTCATAACTCATAAACACAGAGAGAGCGAGAGCGCACAGAACGTTTGCAAAGACGCACACAAAGAACCATCGGAAATACGAATTTTTCCCTTTAAATTAACACTAGATATTTTTGGGGGGTGCTCTTTACAGAGTTATAGAGGTATGATTATTACTTGATTACGAACTATTCCTTTGTTTATTCATTGATAATAGGTGTTATGGTGTGTAATTTAGCTTCAAATAACTAGGTTCCTTCCAATTTAAGGGTTTTGCTTATTTTCTGCCACTTTGAGCTACTGTGTAATGTTCAATAATTCAATTGTTTGTGGTTTAGAACAATCTTGTTGGCTATGTTTATTATAGGATTGATTTTCATTTCTTTCTTTTTTTTTTTTTTTTTAAGTTTTGGGTGTTGCTTCCTTGGGTTGTGACTTTGTTTGACTCTGAACACCCAGAATTGGGAATAAAATTGGAATGTCTCAAGGGTGAGATTTTAATTTTCTTCTGCATTGCACTTGAAGAAGAATTGCTGCTCTTGTCATTCTCTTTCATTAAATTTACAATAATTAAATAGGTTTTATGTTGGTTCAGCTTATGATTCATGTAAATATGGCTGAATTTGGAGTTCAGACAGGTGGTTCAAATTGAAGGTTAGGAGAAAAACTGAATGTGTAAAATTCATCTGTATTACTTTGGTTCAGACCTGAATATAAGTTTAAAATCTGGAGACAATTATGTTTGTCTTGTTAGAACTTAAAAACCCATAAAGTTGTTCTAACTCGAGAAACAACCTGAGTTACATCACGCATATGTGGATGTTAAGCCAGACCCGTGAACAGAATCGCATCACATCCTTATGCTGCCACACAAATTGTTGTTAATGTTTGACTTATCTGTGGAGCAGCTTTGTGTTTGCTACAATTAATTGTTACTTGTCAGCACAATGCTGGGTCCATCTCTAACTCAAGATTGTTCTGCTTCAGTTTGAGGAGTGAATTGTACTTGTATTCTGGTTCATCATTTACATTTACTCTACAGGTGAATATAGTAATGAAGAAATCATTCTAGTTGCTCACAAGGTATCCCAGCTTCCGCATTTTCAAGTCGACATGACACCTGTCATTCCAAGTTCAGTTACCAACTTTTCACTCGTTCCCGGGGCTGCCTTTACAACAAGGAAGAACAATTGTTTTACAAGATGCAAGGTTTTGGGCAAATCTACCAAACAAACACTGTCGTCACAAAAATACATTTTACCTCTTTCAACATCTGTTAGATTGTTTCCACAATTCAGAATCGGGTGTTCTTTACAAAATACATCAAGAAGCCATTTGGTATTAGCAACTGGGACTGATGTAGCAATAGAGGAACCGGTCGAAACAGGTGAAGAATCCTTGGTCCAATCAGATGCCAGTGTTCCTCCAGCTCAGACTAAACGTTCAAGACCGGGTAGGAGGAGTGAGATGCCACCTGTAAAGAATGAAGAACTGGTTCCTGGTGCAACTTTTACGGGAAAAGTACGGTCGATCCAACCATTTGGTGCTTTTGTTGATTTTGGAGCTTTCACGGATGGCCTGGTTCATGTTTCTCAGTTGAGTGATAGCTTTGTAAAGGATGTTGGAAGTGTTGTTTCCTTGGGACAGGAGGTAAAAGTGAGATTAGTGGAAGCGAATATTGAGACAGGACGTATATCTCTAACTATGCGTGAAACTGATGATGCTAGCAACAAAGATGCTCCTTCCAGTGGTGATAAACCTGCGAGAAGGGGCCCACCAAGGTCCAATAAGAACAAAAATGAGGGAAGGAAAAGCTCGAAGTTTGTGAAGGGACAGGACCTTGAAGGCACCGTAAAGAACATGACGAGATCTGGTGCGTTCATATCTCTTCCTGAGGGAGAAGAAGGATTCCTACCCACGTCGGAGGAATCTGATGGAGGCTTTGAGAGTATGATGGGTGGGTCCTCACTGCAGGTTGGTCAAGACGTTAGTGTGCGAGTGTTGCGTATCGCAAGAGGGCAGGTCACTTTGACGATGAAAAAAGAAGAAGATGGTGGAGCTTTGGACATGAAGCTCAGCCAAGGGGTTGTTGTTCATGAGGCAACAAACCCTTTTTTGCTTGCTTTTCGTGAAAACAAGGATATTGCGGCATTTTTGGATGAGAGAGAGAAAGAGGCAGAAAAAGCTTCTGATGAGATAGAAGGGAAAGTAAATCAAACGGAAACGGAAGTGCCAGATCAAACAACAGATGCTGATGCCTCTTCAAAGGAATTGGATGTGGGGCCCAGTACAGTAAATGATGCATCGACTGAAATTGCCAACCTTGACGACAAGGACCCAGAAAGCGTAATATCTAGTTCATCAGAAAGGGTGAACGGCATAGTTGAAAATATAGAAGAAGATGCAGCTTCCAAAGAATTGCCTTCTGAAGGGAGTAAATCTACTGTGGATCAGCTAAATGATGAGACAATTGCAGTTGGTGAGGTGGAAAGTGATGGTGAACGTGACTTGTCTGGAACCGAAGCTAATCAAATCTTATCATCTGAAAGTGTGGTTAGCGAAGAAATAACAGAGAGTCAAGTTGATAGTACTATAGCAAAAGATGAAGTGCAGATACAAACATCTAGTGCAGAGGATGAAACTCCATCTGAAACAGCAGTTGAAGATAAAAAGACGGAAGATAACCCCGAGGAGAAGGGTAGTATTGTTGGCTCAAATGAAGATAGCAACAAGGAAGGTTTGTAGTGTTACTCTTGTGGCAACTCTTGTTTCTATAATTGCATTATAGGAAATTTCCTCTTCTTCTTCTTCTTCTTCTTCTTCTTCTTCTTCTTCTTCTTCTTCTTTTTTCCCCTACCAGAGCTTGTTAAATGGTGCCAGTAGTGTAAGAAATACCAACATTAAACTATGAATTGTATCTTTATGTGTGACAAGTTTGGTTGTGCTTCTACTTTCTCTCGATATAATCTACTTGTTCTAAATCTTGAGGTAATATAAAATTTTTTTTTTTTGGCAAATGGATTGGAAAATGATGCAAAATCTGATCTATTTGGAGATATAGCTAATGATGGACTATTTTCTTCAGAAAATGATGTCAGTGAAGTTGTTGTAGAGAATCAAGTTGATACCACAGTAAAGGTCGAAGTACATATACTAAGTCCTGACACAGACGCTGAAATTCCTTCTGCTACACCTGTCAAAGCTGAGACGGTGGAACCACTCCCTGAGAAAAATGGCAGTGTTACCAACTCAAATGGACAAGCCGGTACTTCTTCCTCAACGGAAACCTCTACTGAAGGTATATGAAGCATGATATCTTTTTCCGTGGTGATGAAATCCTGCTAGAAAGCTTTGATATACGAATATATACATATGTGCATATATTTGTGAAGCCTTTTTAATTGATGAATACATCAACTAGTCATGAGGAGACACAGTTCACATTAACTGTGTACACATGGCCATAAAGGGTTCAACATCATGCCAACTTGCTAAATCTCTGCAATTTTTTTTGTTGAATGTTCTTTTATGGTTTTACCTATGCTGTCCATGGTTTTTCTCTTACAATTTATGTTACACAACCCAAAGGCTAAAAAGTAGGTTCTTCCAGCTCGAGCATTCATGCAAAAAATGTGGCCAATCTTTAACCAGTTCTTTCAACGTGGTTAGAAATGCACAAACAAGAAAAAAAGAAAAAAAAAAAAAAAAAGGGACGTCTGTTTTCCATTTAAACTAACAATTACATTTCTGTTGTTAAGTTCTAGTCTTCCTATTTGGGTCATAATTTTTTTAAAAAAATTGACATATCTATACAAGTGTCACCAATTTAGCATAATAGCTTCATGTAAGCTCCTAGCAAAGATCTGTCCTTTTAAACTGAATTATTACTTCTATATGTGAATTACAGTGGCTATATCACCTGCTCTTGTAAAGCAGCTGCGTGACGAGACAGGAGCGGGAATGATGGACTGCAAGAAAGCTCTCTCGGAAACCGGAGGGGACATAGTTAAAGCTCAGGAGTTCCTAAGAAAGAAAGGGTTAGCAAGTGCAGAAAAGAAAGCCAGTAGGGCTACAGCCGAAGGAAGGATAGGATCGTACATTCACGACAGTAGGATCGGCGTCCTTGTAGAGGTGAATTGCGAGACGGATTTTGTATCCCGGGGCGATATTTTTAAGGAGCTCGTTGATGATCTAGCCATGCAAGTGGCTGCATGCCCACAAGTTCAATATCTAGTTACCGAAGACGTTTCCCAAGAAATCGTGGAGAAGGAGAGAGAGATTGAAATGCAGAAGGAAGATCTGCTTTCAAAGCCGGAGCAGATCAGATCTAAGATTGTTGAAGGACGAATCCGGAAAAGGCTCGAGGAACTGGCATTGCTTGAGCAGCCTTATATTAAGAATGATAAGGTGGTTGTAAAGGACTTTGTGAAGCAGACGATTGCAACCATCGGCGAAAATATAAAAGTGAAGAGATTTGTGCGATACAACCTCGGAGAAGGCTTGGAAAAGAAAAGTCAGGATTTTGCTGCTGAGGTGGCAGCCCAAACTGCTGCAAAACCAGTATCTGCACCGGCAAAAGAGCAACCTTCTTCAGTTGAAGCTACCGAAATCGTTGACAAGTATGTGCCTGTTTTTCGTGATTCATTTATATATTAACAAATGGATTCATATTATTAGTGTTGTTTAAGTCAGTCAGTAATCTGACCGATTAGCACAGATTTGAAATCCTATATTAGTTTTCAGAACTATGGCCTATGTTACATGAACTCTTCTTAATAGGTTGAAGTACCCATGTCGGACACTCGACACTCAGACATGGGTATGGCATATGTCTTAACATTTCTGGTTGGACACACACATGATTGTTAGCTACTTGCATAATACTCCCTCCGTCCCACATTTAGAGTCCATCTTAGGGAACTCAACTTATTAGAGGGACATCATCATTGCTTAAAAAGGAAGCACTACTTTCCAAAATTGCCCCTTATCAAAGACCTTTCACCTTAAGTAGCGTGGAGTAATGAGGGTAAAATTGGAAAAGTCATATAAAAATATGCATTGACTTTTCAAAGGTGGACATAATTTTGGGACATCCCAAAATGGAATACAGGACTCTAAATATGGGAGGTAGGGTGTCACGCCCCGTGGCTTTAGAACACGTGACTGCCACCAAGGCATGTCCCCATGTTATTAACGTTTAAAACGAGTTTTTAAACTCCCATTTAAACCCGTACTTGCAAGTGATTAGCTCCAAGGGTAAAATTGGAATTTGAAAACTTGAGTAAAATTTTATATGAAAAGATAGCCATTCGAGTCTAGATTCCAATGTTGAAAACGGTACGTGGTTTCGAATTTTCTAGGAAAAGTTATGTCCGTTTCCGGAAAAGTCGTCATTTTGGACCAGCTAAACAGTAAGTATTTCGATCGATCGAACTAGGTTCTATCCAAACTTTAGTTTTCAAAATTAGCCATTCTGATCGAGCAAAAATGGTTTCGATAGATCGAACCATTCTGTTCACAACTCTAGCCATAAACACTTACAAAACCGGCATGCTTGAATAGAAAAAGCACTTGCCAAAACCTTTCATACATAACATAGGAGTCTTATACATCAAGTTCTACACATACTCACTTTCACACAAGTTTAAAATGTTATGCAAGTATAGGTGCTCCTTGTTTTTTTCCCCCTTTGTGACCTCATTTCCGCGAGTCACAATCATATGCTTACGGATTGTTTTTCATTCATGGCATATGAACCATTTCCCTCACATATGTTCTATTAATGATACCATGCACACATTCGATTACTTTCTATACTTATATATAGTACTCCCTCCGTCCCATTTTGTGTCCCTCTTTCCTTTTGGGATGTCCCAAAATTGTTGTCCACTTTCCTAAATTAGTATGGAAATTTTACTTAGTTTCCCAAACTACCCTTCATTATAATCAACACCAAAACAAAACAAAAAAAGAAAGTGCAATGATTATGGGCAATTGTGGAAAGTAGGTGTAGATTCTTTCTGTCCCCTTACATAGTTGGATTCCCCAGAAGGGACACATAAAATGGGACGGAGGGAGTAGTACACTTGAGGTCTTGCCAAATGCGGCTTCACCTCTAGTGTACCACTTCTATCCTTACCTTACCATCATTCTCATTTATAGGATTGTAATTCATTTACATGTTACATCAATCACTAGTGCTAATTTCAATTACATAATTTCACCATAAACGAACTAATTGACTCTTGTCCTTCCCCTCTAGTTTCTTTCTCCCGTAATCACCTGAAATGGTTATATCAATAACCAATGAGCTATAAAGCGCAGTGAATAACATGATCAATGAGCATTATTATCACGTGATATTTAAACGCAGCAATGACTATAAGCACATTAAGTAAACACATTCCTTTCCATCATTACATTAATACCATGTAATTTACACCTCATTTCATAGTTTGTCATTCAGTCATTCTTTACTCTCTTCCGGGGCCATTCTCACAATTTCCGTTCGAATCCTCTTATTTACCCTTTCCTTCCGTTTATTATGGAATTCATTGTCATGTCAAAACATTCACATCTTTTCCATGTACACCATAATAACAATTTCTATCCATACCCCTTGTTATACTCAATATAGTGCATAATTAAGCACATAATTCCATAATTCATGATCATAACATCATCCTATGAAACTATAAGAAGATAATATGATCTCTTACAAATCTCATGCTTCATCTAGGTATATAAAAGCTTGATCATCAATTTAAGGGCTAATTCAATGATTAGAATTACTCACATTGTTAGTAGATTCAACATGTACACATATATAAACATGTCATGTTCATTCCTTAATCTATATCTTAATCTAATCAAATAGAATTATACTTACCCTTGGGGATCAAATTCCAACTCCAATCCTTTTCCTTAGCTTCCATTTTCTTTTTCCTTTTCATTTCTTTCTCTTTTCTCTCTTATTCTCTCTTTTCTTTCACCTCCTTGCTTGTCTCTACACAAGCACCTCAAAGTTGTACATCTCCTTTATATTCTTTCATAGGCTAGTCATCAAAGCTTGTCAATTGAAGATTTAATCTCCCAAGTCATGACACTTAACACCTACATGCTTGGCACAAGCAAGCTTCTTGATTAAGCTACTTAATCTTGATTAGGCTAATTAATCATTGATTAGGAAATTCCACCATGTTCTAGAATTGAACTTCCATAAATTACATCTTCACCTACTAGACTTTCCGATATCGCATTGTAGCTCCTCACACTTTCTTGAATTACCGTTCAACCTACTCCACTTTCAATTATTCCATTGTAGCTCCTTACATTTTCTTGAATTACTATTTGACCTACTAGTTGTAGAAATGTTTACATATACACCCTTTCTCACCAATGTTAACTCAATTCAATGAATTCACCTGTACCAGGATACTAGCTTACCCCCATGTTATGCACTTCTTGCTTATTGCCAATTAACACTTTACATTCTTGTGAGTTACTAGTTATCTTACCAATTATGGAAACGTATTCTCTTTCTTCTTCTACCCATTCGTACCTTCCATTCTCGTAATGTAATTCCCCTTGTGTCCCCTCTCGGACCCTTTCATTCTTTATTGAGTATTTAACTCAAGTGGCAAAACTATATATTCTATCTTTCCTTTTATCTCGTTCCATTCTTATGCACCTATCATGGGACCGCTCCATCTTTTTAATGAAGTCTCTTTCCCCTATCTATTTATCATGGGACCGCTCCATCTCGTGCTTACGTATTGCAGTATAAAAGGAATATAGAAAATCCGGGTTATTGCACAGGGACTAGTATTTAAAGTCTCTAATTATAGTCCTTTGGCTACAAAGTCTTTCAAAATGAACGAAATGCTAGTGTTAAGGTCTTATTGTTATTTTGAAACACTACTCATCTTCTATTAGCTATATAAGAAAAACGTAGATTTATTGTCGTGTCCTGGTTCTTTACTCATGAATTGGGAAGTTCTTGAGACAAGTACTTACACCTGCCGGCTGCACCGGATTCACATGCTTGACTCCATGTAACATAATCTGGGGGAATAGGTGTTTGCAACATGGAACACACTTCAATTGTCTACCTTTACAAGTGTTCCTTCATCCCTACTAGTTAATCTTTACCTTCTGATAATTTTGTTTTTCTCCTATCGGAAAGTGATGAATATGCAATGCGATAGTACAAATCTTGCAGGGCACCACCGAAAAAAAGAAGATAGTACAACTTGCAATTTATCATGTTATTCTGCGTCTATACAATATGTATCTTGCTGAAGATTGACATGCTTGATCCCTATTTCAGGGCACCACCGAAAGCAACAATTTCAGCTGCACTGGTTAAACAACTGCGAGAAGAAACTGGAGCTGGAATGATGGACTGCAAGAAAGCTCTATCTGAAACTGGCGGAGATCTCGAAAAGGCACAAGAATTCCTCAGAAAGAAGGGTCTCTCGGCGGCCGACAAAAAATCAAGTCGGATTGCAGCTGAAGGCAGGATCGGGTCCTACATTCACGACTCCCGAATCGGAGTTCTGATCGAAGTCAACTGTGAGACTGACTTTGTGGGTAGAAGTGAACAATTTAAGGAGTTGGTTGATGACCTGGCGATGCAAATCGTAGCCTGCCCACAAGTACAGTACGTATCGATTGAAGATATTCCGGAAAGCATTGTGAGCAAGGAAAAAGAAATAGAAATGCAGAGAGAGGACCTTCTGTCCAAACCTGAGAACATAAGAGAGAAAATTGTTGAGGGAAGAGTCTCGAAAAGGCTTGGAGAGCTTGTTCTTTCGGAGCAGCCCTTCATAAAGGATGACAATGTTTTGGTCAAGGATTTGGTGAAGCAAACTGTTGCTGCTCTTGGAGAGAACATCAAAGTTAGGCGATTTGTTCGGTTTACTCTTGGGGAGGAAATTGAAAGTGAAAAAACAGAAAATGAAGCATGAGCATACACAATTTTAGCACCGAGTCTTGGGAGATGATACAGAGCAAGTTTGTTGAACTTAAGCTATTTTCAGATTCTTATATAATCTGATTCTTTTTGTTGTGAAGAAAGCAAGTTAACTCCATTCTGTGTTTGGCACTTATTTACATGTATATTGCATCCTAAAGCTACTTTGGACATTTACCCCTTTTGATATGAAAACAATTTTGCAGATATCTCTGTGGGTTATAAGGGTATATTGAGCCAAAACACATTCAAAATCAAGTGAATACTTTGGACATGTATTAACATTACATAACATTGGACATTTACTGCTGATCATTTTGATTCAAACCAATTATCTCATAATGATGAGGTGGGTTGAAAGTAAGAGAATGGTGACCCAGAAAGTAGAATAATTTGGTCATTTTTTCGTAATGCTTTTCCAGGTCATTCCTTTTGAAGGAACATCATCTCATCCGGAGATTATCTTCACGGGCTTGGTCTTTGTGAATGTCCATGATAAATGTCCATGATTTCAAGAAATTCAGTGTGAATTATATTCAGGAAGTCATCCATGGAGGGCAACTGTACTAGTTGAAGTCGCCTGTATTCACGGATAATTTGCCTTTGCCACTAATCAACCCTCAAAGTTGTGATATCAGTTTGTCACTGCATGTCCAACATTCCTAGTTTCATATTTCTCCTCTTTCTTTCTACCTGTAAAAAGTGAAAGCATAATTCACTATGTTCAACCAAAAGGCTGCAAACAAAATGGGGAGTCGAGGACTGCATATGATACTGAAGTACAAAAGACAAAAGTTCCTTACTATTTACTCGGTCATTTCCGAGAACAAATAGGAATTGCTCAAGAATTTATTTTTTCTACATATGTTACAAACGATACAGACCCAATTCTAGAATGTCACATGCATTCATTCACTTTGATACGCTTACATACAGACTTGATAAAAAGATCACTACCTTGTTTTGGTCTTCCTGGACCGAGGCATTAGGAGGGTAAACCCTGGGCAAAGACTTGACCTTTGACGTTGTTTACACAAAGTAACTGGCATTACATTTGAGAACAACATTCTCATTATGCAATCTTCACATGATGTTACAAATCCTTTCCTTGATTTCCCTGTGGAACAAACCGCCACAGGTCCACAGCAATATCGACTTCTTTCTTCTTATGGAATTTGTATAGTTGGGGCACATCAAATCGAAGCTGAAAAAAGGAGGCAATCGTTCAGGAATCAGACTGCAGACATACAGTGATATAACATTCACAAATATCATCAAAGTGAACTCACGCTTGCTCGTAAAATATCAATGCGGCCAAAATGGAATTACTTTAGAGAGTTGCAACTTTATATGGAGAATCACAGAACTTAGAATCCTGAAATCAGGATAAAACTGGGAGTGATGTACCTCACAAAGAACCTCAGCACTGCTAGCATTGTAATCCCGAAAGGCTGTCCTCTTCACATGCTGTAATTGCAACGGGTAATGCTACACCCACACCCATATCTCACACCCATCCATCCACACCATGAGGTGAACCAATTGGGAGAGGAGAGAGACTGTGGAGTCCACTAGAATCCATACTCTTTTACAATCTCTCTCCTCTCCCCATTGGTCCACGTCAGGGTGTGGATGGATGGGCCTGAGATATGGGTGTGAGTCTAGCATTACTCATAGAAAAGAGTATCACTGAGCCTTTGCATTGATAGGATAGGAGGGGGGGGTGGGGGGAATTTACTCATAGAAAAGAGTATCACTGAGCCTGCCTTTGCATTGAGAGGGGGGGGGGGGGGGGGGCATTAAAGAAAAAACCACCAAAAGCAATATTTTGAAATTTGAACAATGCGGTCAAACAGCAACAAGTACAAAATCTACAAGGATAAGACATGAAGTTTCTTCAACTGTTGTTTACATGATAAAATCTGCCACCAGAAATAAACGGGGTGGCAAAGAGATATATATATATATATATATATAAACAAAAATCCACATTGTAAAATTCAAGGTGCTAATTGATGTTAACTTGAACCTCAGGTAAAGAAATTCTTTAAAGAAAATCTAGTTCTTCGCAACAAAGCAAATCACTTACATCTCTCGTTGTAGTCTTGTGCAAAGAATAAACTGCTTGAGTAGCCAGCTGAGACAATAACCAAAAAGGACCAAAAAAAAAATATATATATATATATATAGATCAAATCAAATAAGAAACAGAGATATCCAACCACCAGAAGTAGTTCTTGATTTTACCTTCAGAGCCACGCCCAGAAAATCCATGTCAGCCCCCTTTTTCCGCGTTCCGAATGGAGGATTCATTATAACAGTATCTACGATATGGCCTACATAAGAAATCAAGAATAAACAACCCGATTTTTACATCAAGATGGGGTAAACTTAAACCTGCTATAAACAAAAGATCTTTCAAGAGTTCACACAAGATAGGTATTCCATCTGCTGAATAAACATAACATGCAATTAATGTCAGATGCCCATACCCATATCTATGTGAGTTGTGTGTGTGTGTGTGTGTGTGTGTGTGTGTGCGTGTGAGAGAGAGAGAGAGAGAGAGAGAGAGAGAGAGAGTTACCTCGCCAATTAAAGTTCTTGATGTCACATTGAACAAGATCCAAGTCTAGCTGCAAGAGAAATTGTTAAGAAGCAACACATTACGTGACACCTTAATGCACAAAATGATATTGGCATTGAGTTCAGAACATTCGCATAGACTAGGACTTCGAGCACAAAATTAAGAATCCAATAGTAGAAATAATTACTGATTACAGATCATTATTAAAAAAGCAAGTACCTCAAGATCCTCAGCATTTACTGATGCCATTTCAAGAGATTGACAATCTATATCGAAGCCAGTGACATATCTGTTAAAAGTAAGTAAGAGGTGCAAATATAGATTCAGATTATATGCTGTTGGTTCATGTATGATTATCTTTATACAAATAGAAATAAGATTCCCGAAGGCTCTGTTTGGTTCATGGATTTACTGAGGGAAAGAAAAGGGAATCGAAAATGAGAAGGAAAACTAGTTCCAATGTATTCTCCCTCTTGATTTCCTTCATGCTTAAACAGCACTAAAAATTATATTTATATATATATATATAAATCGAAATATAGTTCATAGTTGTAAAGTAAGAATAAAGGAAGGGAAATGACCCACAAAATAGAAAATGTTCAATTTATTTCTTTTCTTATTTTATTTTCTTTACTATTTTCCTCGTGGTTTTCCTTATTAACCAAACAAAGGATAAGGCTTTCCTCTATGTTTTTTTTTTTTTTCCTCACTAAATCGAAGAATCAAACAAAGACTAAGAATTCAACAAGAAGTCATCAATAAATAGGGTAAATAGTCTACTTTTCAAACTAGAGAGAACCGAAAAGGGAAGACAGATAGACAGTACTAACTCTGCACCCAAGAGAGAAGCTGCAAGACCCAATGTACCACACCCACAACCAAAATCTGCCACTACCTTGTTTGTCACATCCCCAAATGAGTTCTCCGCCTGATCGATTCCAAAAACATGTCTTTACTTATTATACTAACAATTTCTAAAACACAACCCGTAAATTAACGAAAAATAATATATATATATATATATATATATATATATTTCCAAATTTTAGAACAAAAGTCAGCAACGTGAAGTATGAAGTAAAAACATAGGGGGAAGAGAGAGTGATACAGTGTATAGCATCCGAGAAGCAATGTGGGGTCCAGTTGGGTATTGTTCTAGTTCAATCTGTAATTGCAGCATACCATATACCATCATCCACTTAAGCCACAAAATGTTAATTGAGTAGTAGTCTACTAGTCTGTGTGTGATATATATATATATATATAGAGAGAGAGAGAGAGAGATAGAGAGAGAGAGGACCTTTGGGTTGGAGAACTGTTGCAGAGATCCGAGAAGACTTTCTAATTGTTTGAGCTTCATCTTCGTGTGGGGAATCCGCTGTCGACGGTGAGATATTCTTCAGCTCGAAAAAGGTAATCTTCTTTTTAAAAAGCCCTAATTCTTTTTGTATATAATTACACTAACCTCCCCTTAGTTAAGTTAAAATACAGAAATATCCCTCATACTATAAATAATTATACTGAACCCCTGAGTTTGAAGTACAGTCTTTAGTTTTTTTTTTTTTTTATTACTATTATTATTATCATCATTTGGTGTAGGAATAATGTTAGATGCACAAAAAAATGCACAATTAAATGCACAATCTGTTTATAATTGTTGGACCTTGTGCTGAAAAAGTTGTACACCTTTTTTTTTTTTTGTCTTTTTGTGTGTACAGACTTTTCAGCACGAGGTCCAACAATTTTAAGCAGGTTGTGCATTTAGTTGTGCATTTTGTTTGTGCATCTAGCATTATTCTTTGGTGTAGTAGTCTCGTGAGAATACATAACTGTTAGGGCTCGAGAAGGGGGTCAACGAATCCAATCTTTAGTTCACCGTTACTTTACGGTCATTTTTTCCCCTCTTTAAGAGAACTAGTTTACCTAAATCAAATTAAAAAAATTAAAACATAGAAATTAAAATCCTTTTTTTGCTAATAACATATATATATATATATATATATATGTGTTTACTTTTTTAATGGTAAACTTGTCCTTTTATAATGATTAATTTTTAAGTAATATAAAATATTTTATTTTAGATGTTTATTTGTAACTTTATATGTATAATTAACATTTAAGATTTCCATCTTTGATTGAGAAGATTAGTGTACTTTTGACTTACACAAAGAAAATCTCTCATTTCATCCTTGTAGCTGGAAACCTCCAAATAGGAGGGGCCAAAAAATAACTTTTTTGCTCCACGCCACCAGAAAAATTGGGTGAGCAATATGTGAACAAAAATGCACTCAAAAAAAGTAATTATACGTGAACGTCATACCGTGTGACAACCACTACAATCTCTTTATTATTATAAGACTCATGTGCAATCCACAAAAAACACATACAGAAGGGTGTAAGGGTCATGTGTGATAATTTTTGCCTCCAACAACAAAATTCTCTCTTTCTTCTCCCACTTATTTCGGCTAGATGATTTATCCATCTCTATAAAATTCCACATTGGACTGGTCAAGATGATTTATCCATATCTATAGAATTTACAAATTGGACTCGCAAAAACATTCAAATTATAGGCATCTCAAGAATGTGACCACAGCTAGACTTGCTAATGTGGTAGCGCATAGACATAGGCTTGGTAGACTTGCTAATATTACCAAAATGTGTAAGGAGGGAGTAATGATAGATGCACAACAAAAACCCACAATCAATTGCACAACCTGTTTAAAATTATTGGACTTCGTGCTGAAAAAACTGTACATCCCTTTTTTTTGTCTTTTTGTGTGTACAGCTTTTTCAGCACGAAGTCCAATAATTTTAAGCAGATTGTGCAATTAGTTGTGAATTTTTGTTGTGCATCTATCATTGCTGGTGTAAGGAGTGGGTGTGAGCACAGCTTAGACTTGCTAATGTGGTAGCACATAGACATAGGCTTGCTAGGCTTGCTAATATCACCAAAATGTGTAAGGTGTGGGTAGGCTTATCCCCTGGTTTTCAACAGAGTGTTTCTGTTGAGTATGTTGCTTGACCTTTTGCATTAATGATATTTCTCTTCTGATAAAAAAAGAAAAAAAAAATAAAGAAAGAATTTAGACCACAACATGAGATAGTTTCTCCTTCAAAGTGTGAGCATTAGCTTTGCGAAAAAACAGTGAAATCTCTCAATTTCAGAATCCCAAGCTATTAAAGTACTTCATTGAAATATACTGTTGCATTGTATAATGTGGTGTTGTTGTTGGAATTAGGAAATATTTTTGTATGGCTGATTTTACTCTTTTTTATTTTAGGTCATGTTGACCAGTCTTTATGTCATATTTATTAGGCAATTTTTCTTTCCTTTTTTGGCTTCTAGCTTTGTATGTATATATATATATATATATATACATAAAATTAGTTCAATAAAATTATTCTTTTCCCTAAACTTCTTTTTGGTATAGAGCCACAAGAAAAAAAAAAAGAACAACAACAACAAACCCTAACATATCCTCCTCCTCGTCTTGCCTCCGTGCTGGACCATCAATACCACCACCTCCACCTTCACCAACCCTACAGCTCCTACCCAGGCCCTAGCCTTCCCTCACCTGCGGCGCACCCACCAGGCCACTCTGCTTGGTCCAGCAGTCACTCGGCTGCCTCTCTTGCCCGTCTCGGGCCTTTTTGTGATGTATTAGAGCAGTCTCGGGCTCTCCGTCTCCAGTCTGGGGCAACCGTGTCTCCAGTTGCCCCCGTCATCATTCGCCGAGTGTTCGGCTGTGATCACTATTGTTGTCGATTTCTGTCTTCTTTCGACAAGTCTAGTCTCTTCTCCATTATTTTTACAACATCATGACTGATCCTGCTAAGGCTGATCTCACTGCAACTACTCATGCCCGTTCTGATTCATCTATGTCTCACTTGACACCTACTCAACGTGTCACGAATGTTCTGTTGAATGGAAACAATTTCCATGCTTGGTCTAATTTTCTTCGCCTCTACCTTGGGGGCAAATGGAAGATTGGGTGGCTACTGGGTAAGATGGTAAAATCTGTTGAATCTGATGCTAAATATGATGAATGGTTTACAGATAATTATATCATTCTGGGGTGGATGTCCAACTCAATGGAGGAACGAATCTATAATATGTTTGTGTATCACAACACGGTTCATGGTCTTTGGACTGCGTTGACAAAATTGTATGCCCATTCACATTCTGACTCACGCATTTTTGAGCTCTACTAGGACATTTCTCATGCCTCCCAAGCCGCCTTGGGACTCTCTGTTTCTGATTTTTTTTGGCTAATTGCAAACTCGGTGGGAGGAGTTAGCTCAGTATGAACCCATTACTGATTTTCCTAGTGATGGTGATGTTAAGGTCAAACGTCTTGATCCTCGACATACCTACCAGTTTTTGATGGGCCTCAAGCCCAAGTTCGAGGCTTTTGCTACTGTGGAAAGTGATGAGAGGCGACGCCGTATTTTATCTCCCTCTCCTGTCATTGAGCTGTCTCCTCTAGTTTCTGATCAGATGGCATTTATTTTTGGTTCATCTCTAAGCCCTCATCCTTCTTTTGGCGCCCCTCTGGCCAATGTCCCGCTGGTACCGTCCTTTTTCTCAGCATTGCCGATAGCTTGGCCATACTATAGATCATTGTTTTGATCTTCATCCGGAATCGAAACAGCAATTCTCCAAGAATAAGTCCGCTGGCCGTAGGAGGAGTGGTCCTCACACAGGTGCTATTGTGGAGACGGTACCCCCTCTACCTAATTATGGTCAACTTCAGTCTCTAAGACCAATCGATTGGCACCTAATTTTCCACAATCAATTGTTTAGTCAATCCAATCGATTGTACCTTGGCAGAATGTGATTAATCCATGTTTAGTTGTATTATGTGATCACATGTCTATCAAAGCTTTTGATTATTATTCTAATATGTTAGAATGAAACTTCAATATGGTACGAAGGTACAAGTTCGGATAATGAACCTAATGTCAGTGAATAAGCAAATCTTAAATATAAGGATGTTTGTACGGGGAAGCTGATATGCATAGTTTGGTACACTATAGTCGTGGAGACTATTTGTATGCTCATATGGTATGAGTTAAGCGATCGAGAAGATTGTGAGTTATGTTGGGTTGAGTCTTCTTGTATGGGTCATGATATGTTGTGGTAAGTGATAGCCATGACTGTGGAAAGAAAAATGATGATTGAAATGTATAACGGCCGATATGATGATACCAATGCACGTTGTTTATGTGGAACGGCCAGTATGATGATACCAAGGCACATTGTGAATATGTAACAGCCGGTAATCCGTACCAAGAAATGTAGTAGAGAATGGGATAGCTGAGGTGTAACACCCGTACCCAGAGAACGGATTAATTATCATTTTTATATGCATTGATTAATATAATTAGTGTATAAAAGGGATTAAGGGGAGGCTTGGACTCACCCGTGAAAAAAGTGTTCAGTAAAGGAACACAGTTGGAAAAGTCTCCAGTGAGGAGGGACATGTATTGGAGTGGGACCCAGTGAAGGGCCCGGATAAAATGAAATTGCATTTTATACGTTAAATGCATTTATGTGATTACATGAATATTTGCTTAAATGCTTTCATATTATATGATGATTTATGTGTTAGCATTTGATATTAGTTTGGACACCCAAATAAGGGTGTAAATGAAAAGAATTTATAATTAGTAGGTGCGATAGCAACTTCACAAAATATGTGGGACCCACATTGGGACCCATGCAAAACTTAGATAAATACTCATTGGATAATTGGGTAGTTAATGGAATGTTTGGAGGATTTCATAATAGGAACTTAAGAAAATCCGGGGGTATAAACGAAAAGAGGAGACAATGAGGCTTTGACACCTCAACCTATAGTGCATGTGTGTGTATGTGGTCAGGAAGAGAGAGGGAGAGTGTCACACCCCAACCTGCCACAGGCGAATTAGGACACGTGTAACAATGCCACCAAAGCACGTCCGCAATAGATATAACATAAATCAAGTCTAAACTATCTTTTAAACTCGTTATAAAACTCATTGGCATGTAAACAACCCCAAGGGTAAAATGGTCATTTTAAAATTTTTGTCGAGTTTTCATCTCAAAAGGTAGCTTTTCAAATAAGGAACTCAACGTTGAAAACGGCGCATGAATACGAACTTCCTAGACCAAGTTATGTTCATTTTTATCTTGGTTTTGATTATACTCCAGTACAAAAACTTGCTGCCAAGAGTTAGATCAATCAAACTTTCTGTAGAATATGGTTTGCTTAATCCAACTTTCTGCAAAACATACTCTGACCAGAGTTTGCTCAACCCAACCAAAGTTTGCTCAGTCCAACTTTCTGCAAAATATACTCTGTCCAGAGTTTACTCAATCCAACCAGAGTTTGCTCAGTCCAACTTCCAGCAGAATATGTTTTGCTACTGCTAAAACAAATTGCTACTAAAAATTTCATATTTACAAGCTCAAAACCACTCCAAACTTAACCAAACTTTGTGGAAACATCAACAAGTACTCTCAAATACCAAGAAACCATAAAAACTCAAGGTTTTAATACAAATTTGCATCACACCTCAACATTTAGCTAAACATGAGTAAAAACAAATGCTGTCAAAACTTGATTAAACCATATCAAACCCTTTTAGACACATCAAAAACCATTTGGGAAGCACTCCCAAGTGTCTCAAAACTTTACCCAAACATCATAAGAGGTTTTCAAACCATTCCCAAACATTTGAAAAAGAATTTAAACACCCATAACACTTTAGTTCCAACTAAGATTACTAACTTGTATAAAAAAATCCACATTTTAACATACTACAAGTTTCAACACAAGAATTAAGGAAACCCAAGTTAAGTTTACAATCAAAATTACTTAGTTTCTTCAAAGTTGCTCCCCATGTTCATGACTTGTATCTAACAACCATGACACATGGTTTGTTGTACAACCAAACTCAACACCCAACTTAACATATTACAAGTTTTCTCAAACACAAGAGTTGTTCACATATCTATTACAAAGGTTGCATTTAAAACTAAGACTAACTAGTCATATGGACATATCCACATATGCACAACTTCCGCGCCCAACTCGTCGTGCGGATCATTTCCTCTCGTCCTCCCATGACGTACCTGCGGTGGTTATTCAATAACCACAATAGAAATTTTTTTTTTCATTTAAGCTTTCGCTTAGTGAAGGAACTAATCATGCAATTGGAATGCAAAGTATGTAAATGCAACAATCATTATAAACGTCAACAATTTAATCTCTGGAAAGTCAAGTCATTCCAGCCACCACCCCCGGATCCTTCTCACCCCGGATCTTTCTCACTTTTGGCGCATATAGCGCAACACACACTCTCTTGTGACCCCGAAGGCGTCACCGACATTTTATTGTGGTCGTCACCACGTCCTACTCATTCAGGACTTCCTATCCCTTACATATGGAACTTATAAATGGTGACCACTACTTGACTTCCCTTTGATCCACATAAGCATATAAGCAACTCAAGCATATATCATGGCAAGATACACATAATTGATATGTTTTACTCCCAAATTCTCCAACATATATGTACATAAGCATGAATTGAGTAACAATTAACTCATAATCATAACTAAGCATCCAATTGAGGAACTAGAACACTCACCTCCTCGATTTCCTAGCAATTAAGCTTCTAGAATCCAATTTTAAGCTAGATTCAACCTAATTCTTGCTCTAAGATCAATCCTACATAAGTTTGGTACCAAGAACATAGTCTATCAAGACCAGTCGTCAAAAATTGTTGCCAGAAGTAAAAATAAATTACGTGCATGTGATCATCTTACCTCCACGAGTCCAAAAGTGGTCTCGAATCGTGAATCCGACGCCGGACGGCGAAGAAATGGCAAGAAACATTGCGTGAATTTCTGTCGCCGACTCTAGAGCTCTCCGTTCTCTCTTTCTCCTCAATTCCCAGCTATTGTGTTGTGAAGAAATGAGTCATTAAAACTCATGCAAGAGATGTATATCTCCTTTTCCCAACTTTTCATTTATACCCCCAGAAATTTCTAATTGTTTATTATGAAACCCCCAAGTTAATTACATTAACTGCCCATCTTTTCTAAAAGGATTTAATCTAAGTCCCGCGTGGGTCCCAAACGTGGTCTAACATAAATTATGAGGTTGCTATTAAACCTACTAATTATCAATTTTATTCAAATACGCCCTCACATGGATACCCAAATTGGTCTCCTTACCTATCATAAGACATAATAATATCTTTATTCATTTAAGCAAATATGCACATAAACATATAATGACATCAAAATGCAAATTACTTTAATTAGACCCTCATTGGGCCCTACTTTTATACCAGTTCTGCCTTTTACAGAACTTTCATCTGTGTCCACAATTGAACACCTTTTCACAAGTGGGTTCATAACCCCACCTTAAACCATTTTATGTATTAATTATCTTTAATTAACATATATTAATATCACATTAATCTTCTTTCCGGGTACGGGTGTTACATTTCTCCCTCCCTTTTAAGAAGTTTCTCCCCAAACTTATTTTTACCTCATCAGACGAACAAGTGCGGGTACTGTAGACACCCCATTTTGTCGGCTATCAGATTTAGGAGACCCATAGCTTGATATTTCACAATGATTGAAAAAGACTCAAAAGGACTCCTGGAAGTTAGTTATATTTCTCAAAATGCTTAGAATGACCAAAATGTCCCTGAAAGCCCGAAAACTCCCAGATTTGGACCAAAAGTTCTGGAAACATGCTATGTCATAAGAAAAGTAAGAAAATGAGTTTTTAAGTCAAATCAGATGAAATCGTCAACTCCCAGAGACCCCCGGAAGTTCCCGGAAGTTCCCGGAAAGTCCCCGTTGACCGGTTTGACCGAAATCATCCAAATTCGCCAAAAAATTCCAAGATTATTCTGAATCATGTGAAAAGTACTAAAATGAGTTTTAAAAGAAAATCGGACGAAAATGTCAGCTCCTGGGAGCTCCCAGAGGTTCCCAGAACTTCTTGGAGGTCCCCGGTTTAACCAGTTTGACCAAAAGTTGACTTTAAAACCGGAGCACCGTATCATTTTTCAAACATTTTTATGGATACTAGAGGTCAATAGCTTTCCAAAAGTATATTGCACATAATTCCTGAATTTAAAACAAATTTATTATGAATTTCTGAAGGTGAATAAGGCGATCAAATCAGCTTTTATCGCGAATACCGTAAAACTTTTCAAAGTGACCTGACTCTGAAACATTTTATATAGAAAGTAGACTCCGATACCTTTCCAACGATATATCACAAACTCAGTTTGGAGTTCGTACACATTTTTCGTGAATTTCGGACGAAATAGGACCTTTTCGCGAATACCGAAACCTCTGGGGGCCTAAATACAATTTTTTGGGCATCTGAGTATCAGTGCCGCGGCGGCACTGGGCCACTGCTGCGGCAGCACATGGCCAGTGCCACGGCGGCACTCAACCCTCGCAGAGTCCATTTTTGTAATTTATTTAGGGGTCTAATTTGATTAATTAAAAACCAAAACGATGTAGTTTTATGTTCACAGATGTTTGGGACCAATGGAAGTACTTTTAAAATCCCAAAACCTCCCCAAATCAGCCTATATGAACCCCCCATTGCTTTTCATTTGGGAGGGGGGGAGGGGGTTAAGTGCAAAACTTGATAAAGTTTTTAAAGAGAAAGAGAGATAGAGATAGGTTTAGAAGAGAGAAATGGAGCTTCTCCCACTGATTTTTTTTTATAGAAAGTGAGTTATAAACTCAAGTTCTTCTATCATCCTTCTATACACTTTATCATCAATACACCCAACCACCATTTCTCTAAGCATTCATGAGTTAGGGAGCTACTTCTATGTCCAAATGTCAATATCTATGAGTGAAACACCAAACTACAAGTCCAAAATCACATTGATTATCATCTATTGATTGTTATTTATTTTCTTGTTCATATTATGTTCATCTCTTCTTAATCTCATTTCTTTTTTTCTTTTTTTTTTTTAAAATTTTTTTTCTTTATTTACTTACTTGCTCTTCATCATCTAAATGATGACATGAAGTTTGAGGTAAGTGAATCCTTATGGATAGTAGCTCTTGACCTAAAAAACATGTTTAATAGATGGTGATTATAACTTCAATACCTCCAAGGTATCCTTGAAGTTATGTTCAAAATAAAAATGAAGCTCTCTAATAATATTAGGGGTTCTTGATGATGAGTTTGGTGTTGATATTTCAAGAGGTCATAATCTCTATTTGATTTTAAAAATATACTTTCAAAACCTCTATTTCAAAACCCCTCTCAACCCCTCTCCTTTTGATCTCAAGAAAGAAAACTCAAGTTTTTCCTAAAATCTTTAAAACAGTGAGTCAAAACAGTGAATGATCTGAGCTCAAAATTTTTTCTAGAACTCAATACTCAATGTATGGATGCAAGACCACTTGTAAAGTCTTCCTAACTCATTAGAGAATACCCATGATTTTTGGCTTGACTTGGAAATACTTGGAAGGATTCCATTTTAGTCCAAACATTCTCTCCAGATATTCTGCCTTTACTATCACAGCAGCTTGGTCGACTTTCAACTTGTTTTACAGAAAACTTTTACAAAAGGAGTGGTCCCAAACTATTTTCCCCTTAAACTTAAGTGTCTTAGGGAACTTTCGGTATAAAATGAGCCCCTAAATCTTTTGTTTTCATTTTCTAAGATTTTTTAACATTTCAGTCGACAGTGCGAACTCTGTTTCAGAGTAACCTCTATTGTTCATATGATTTCTCTCAATCTGTAATAGTTATTAAATATTGTCTTTTTGAGTTGTGTTCTAGACACAATAAAGAAGATCTACATAAAAAATCATGCGTTGAAAACATTCCTAACCTCTCTTTTCAATTTCCAAAAGATCATGTCACTGTTCTGTCCACTATTCACCGCAAGCACACTTTTACTTCCATCCTTTGATTTGATGCTTACATGCACTCCAAATTTAGCTCATGTTTTAGGAAGTAGTTCATACTACATTTGTACATATTCCATGATGATTTCCTTCATTTATTCATACACATTCTAGACTTCTAAGCCACTTTATAAAGTCCATGTACACAAACACACTACAACCTTTGTACATTCTAGGATCATACATTGCATTCATGCAAGATTTCGGGTTTTTATAACTCTTAATCTAAGAAGATTATAAGGAATGATCATGATCACACGTTCATGCTTCCCCTCGATCTAATTCTCCTTTCTCATCCGTCCCGGGGATTGAGAGATCTTCTTTTCTCAAAGATTAATATGCATCATTCTAGCTTACTAAGCATCCTTGTTTTTTTTTTTTTTTTTTTTTGTTTCAAGAACAATTCATGTCCCCTTAGATTAGGAAAACTTGATTACGTGATATATGATTAGACGATTTTCCTAGGTTTATTCGTGTGACCTTTCACTTTTGCATTGCATGATATTTGGCTAAGATCTTATGAACGATATCTTATCTTTTGATCTTCCATTTTAAAATTCTTATGTGACGTAATATACTATCATAGTATTATTGTCGAACCATACATAGTATAAGATGATTATTTGGATGCTAATTGAGGCCCATCAAGAGACGGGGCGAGTTGAGTGTGTTTTAATCGCGACAAAGACTCCTTTCTCAAAAAAGTGAAGGATGTGGAGATTGTAAAGAAAAGAGTGGTGTGTGTGTATATATATATATATATATATATGTGTGTGTGTGTGTGTGTGTGACAGGGGTAATGGTATTTGTAATCCATAATCCCACTTAGAGCTTATGCCGGCGTTTTTAATACTACATCCCCCTTGGTATTATTTTATCCTCACTAGAGAGTATTAATTTTAACCACAAATTACAATACCTAGAGTTTAATAATACAACAATAGTCCAAACAAACACAGTATAATCTTTCTGCCATTTTGACCTTAACTTCTGCTTTGGTTGGCTCCCTTTGAGGAGTCGCAGGGGCTTTAAAAATAATAAAATAAAGTGGGTGCTAACTAAATCAAAGAGTGGAGGGGTCAATTGGCTAGAGGGGATTTTGTGTAACAGAACACCATTTGGAAGGTCAAAGGTTGAGCAAGGTCGTGGCATTGCTGACTTGGAGTTTTCAGCAAGAGAGCTTGTACGTGACTAGAAATATTCTAGAGGAGTCCTAAGGCCAACTCCAACCCACCACCTAATTTTAATGTGAATTTCATTATTTGGCATGACCAGCTAAACATGGCACTCCAACCCCGTACCAAATGATTTGCCAAATTTTGACTTCATGGCATGTCGTGTCATATTTGGCATAATACATGTCATTTCAGTCACATCATTACTTTAGTTAACATTTCACCACTTTTTCTGTTTTTTTTCTAAATTTTACATTTCAAATATTTTTCAAATACATATTGTGATGGACCATGTGATTTTTATCAAAGGATATTGAAGTGGTCACATTATTATTGAAGGTGATCCTACTGTCACATATATTTAGGGGAGCATTTGGGATGCAAAATTTGAAAAGCATAGCTTAATCATTTTGAGCACCAGCAGCTACTTTGCTCCGCGGATACATTTAGTAAATGACCATTTTATCCTTAACTAATGGTTTCTTTCCAGCTTTTCTTCTAATTTTTTGCATTCCAAATACATATTGTGGTGAACCACGTGATTTTTATCGAAGGATATTGAAGTGGTCACATTATTATTGAAGGTGATCCTACTACCACATGTATTTAGGGGAGCATTTGGGATGCAAAATTTAGAAAGCATAGCATTATCATTTTTTAGCACAAGCAGCTACTTTGCTCCGCGGATACATTTAGTAAATGACCATTTTATCTTTAACTAATGGTTTCTTTGGAGGATGAATGGTAGTTGAGCTAAAATGTAGTATTTGAAATAGCATGTGGCATTGGAGCAGAAATATTAAAATATCATTTGATACTATAACAATGCCAAAAAATAACATTGGTATACTGAAAATGACATTATATTGGAGTTGCTCTTAGCAAATGTTCGTGGATTCAAAATCTACGAATAACATTTTCATAAACAAAAATGCAATAAAGAGAGATTTAGGGTGCGTTTTAAAATTGAAAACTAAGTACTGAAAAATAAGTGCTGAATTTAAGTATTGAAAATTTTAAGTGATTTGTATTTGCAATACTGAAAACAGTGTTTCAAGACCTAAAATTGACTACATTCAGTGATTATTTTCAGTAGAAAATTTTCAATTAATGTTTTTAGTGCATTTTTTGCTACTTTTTTAATTGAGTGTTACATTATCAAACGCACTGAAAAAAAAATGCTAAAAATTTTCATTTTTACCACTTAATTGGATTATTAAACACATACTTAGCAACGTGGAAGCCAACTTATTCGAATGACTAAACCCCAAATAATTTGCAAAATATGGCAAGTCGAGTTCAGTTGAATTGTGCTATACAGGGTGTTCAATTTGACATGGCAAAGGTATTTTTTTTTTTTTTAATTTATAACTACTGCAAGAAAGATTGATTGTGTTTTCATGTGAAGTGGGTTGTGGAGGAACAACCATGCCTGCATAGAAAATGAAGTAAAAAAAAATTGAGTAATATTTAGGACACAATTTTGATACAACTTTTTTTTACACAATTTAAGAAATGTGTCTATCTCTTCTATATCATTGTGCAATTCAATGACATCACAAGAGATAAATACACATTTTAAAAAAAGTTATGTAAGAGATTTATCCACTCTTGTCTCATACCCAATGAAAACTTGTCCCTATCTACAATGTACATTTCAATTATTCAATTCCTATAATTTGACTGAATATGTCCCCTCAACAACCAACAGTCCAACACCTAGAGAGTAGAGAGAGAGAGAATTCACATGTAAAATATTATCCCCTGTAAATTCAATGTTATGCCATCCACACATCTCTGTCTCTATGTAAATGTTTAAGGCAAAATTAAAATTCAGTCACTTTCTTATGAGATAATTAAGAGTCAGTCAATTAGTTTTTTTTTTTTTAATTTTAGAAGGATATCTATTTTAAGTAAAAAAAAAATAAAAAAAAACACACCAAAACTTGTCAAAAGCAATTCATCAAATGGTGTCAGGAACAACTGTCTAAATGTGAGGAGTAACTCACCAAAAAAGGTGTCGAAAGCCACTCACCTAACCGTGTTTGATGTATTTTTAGTTTTTTTTTACTTAAAATAGATATCCTTTTAAAATTATAGAAATCTCTCCAAAAATCCCTATTTACTAATTCCCTCCCACTTCCCCCCCCCCCCCCCCCCCCCCCCCCCCCCCCCCAAAAAAAAAAAAAAAAATTAGTGTGAATAATGATACAATTTTACCCCTGGATATAAATATATATATACATACATATACTACATTAAATACGAATAGTTGGCTGTATAGTCAAAGATTGAATCTTTTAATTTGTGATTTAAATCCCCTTTTTTTTAGGTAATTGATTTTTTAAAATTATAAATCGCATAATCATAGAGAAAATTATTGTCATCTTTATTTGAGATGAAAGCATATTGAAACAAACAAATGACTCTAAAAACTCGATGATTACAAAAGTAGAATTTTACACTGCATTATAAATAATAACTACAAGAGTAGAATTTTTACACATCATAATTTTGCACTGCATTAGTCCAAAAGAGTCGATGACTGCCATTATAATTTTAACACTGCATTATAAATGACTAAAAGTGTTAAATTTACACTGTATTAGAAATGACTACATGAGTAGAATTTTTGCACTATATAATTTTACAATACATTGCATATCAAAAAAGAAATCAGTGAACAATCATGTGTAAAATTTGTTTGTAGAATTTACAACTCATGTATAAATTTTAACACTCATATAGAGTCGTTATACCAGTCATGTGGGTGTTGCTATGATAGGAATGCTAACAAATTTGGGTGTAGAATCTAAATTGAGTATGAAATCTGAATGTAAAGTGTGAATGAAAAATTTTGCTAGAATCCAATTTTCCAGAATTTGACCAAACCAAAAATCCAAACCCAGGACACCAACCATCACATGAACATTTAACCATAAGAACGACCAAATTACAGGGCTAAATTGAAAAAAAAAAAAAAAAAAAAACAAGAAAAAAAAACAAAAAAAAAAAAAAAAAAACATGAGTGATCAAAAAAGAAAAAAAGCAGGAAAAAAAAAAAAAAAAACTCCACTACTCCCCCAAACCTAAAGCCCTTTATTCCTACATGCAGTGTAGAATTTATCATTACAAAAAACTGCAATCTTGTAGATCCATCTATTCTTCTGGATCTCCATCCACCTCTCGACATGTTTCGTGTACCCAAACCGCCTCTACTTGACCAGGTTCATCACGCCTGTGTTGAAGTAACAAGGTCGCCGGCTGGCGAACGTGCCGGAGAACCGCTTCTCCGACGAGAACTCTTCGTTAAATACTTGCTAAAGTTCACCTGACAGTACTCCGGAGCTCCGATGAAAAAGACCCTGGCCAAAAGGAAAAAAATAGAAAGATGGGGTCACCAATTGTGATGATCTTCGATGATTTGATGGGTCACCGTCTTGGACGATGATAAGATGGTAAGGTTGAAAGAAAGGCCTCCACACTTCACAGAAATCGAGGTTTCGGATTGCAGGTATGATTATCTAGCTCATCTTTCAGGAGGGGTGTTGGAGCAACCGATGGTTGGGCCATTGGAGAGAGAGAGAGAGAGAGAGAGAGGATATAGTGTATATATAAACTTTTTAATAATTAGATATACATTTATAGATAATAGCATGATTTGGGTTTTTTCTAACCTAAATTTGAAATCCTTAATTTTTAGATGACTTAATTATAACAAGAATTTAATAGGGGCATTTGTGTATTATATATATTTGTGTACCTAACACAAAAAACTTTTTTGGGTTGGGTCTATTTTAATAAAGGTGCACTAAGATGGATTTAATACTACTTAACCCTTAAAATTAAAAAAGCAATTTACCGTTTCTTAGTTATTCCACAAAAAAATGACTACATTTTATTTTCCCTTAAACCTTAAAAAAGTAATTGACCGACTCTTAGGCTTAGTTTGGCCCCCACGTGGCTTTTTAAAAAGAGCTTATAAAATTTATTACTAAGTTGTTTGATAATTTTATACAATGGATACACTACTCTTTAAAAAGAGATCATGAAACCAAAAAACAACTTTGAGCTTTTAAAAGCTCCATTCTAGAGCTTTTAAAAGCTCCACCCAAAAAAGCCCTAAATTCAATTTTTGCAAAGCTCATAAACTAGTTACTAAATGAATTAACATAAAATTATACTTTAAAAAATGAGAAGCCCACAATAGGGGCCAAACTAAGCCTAAGTTATCCCACAAAAAATTGACTGAATTTTGATTTTCCCAATGTTTAATACTTGGAAGTACTGGACTTTAAACTTCATGGAATCTGAGAAATTCATGAAAAAATGAAAAAGAATGCTACCACAAACCAACCATTTACATATTATGAAGTATTGAAGCCTTGAGCAGCAAAACAATCAAAAGAGTACATCACACAGTGACAGTGAGAAACAGATCAAAGAGCCAAAAAGCATAGTTAAGAAACCTACCAACTCTCAGCCTAATACAAAGTTTTTCTAATACACCAACTCTTAAGATACTTAGAAACATAAACAAGTAATAAACATGGTGTTCATTCAACCTCAAATTAAAACCCAAGGCTTCTAACATTTAGATAAAGACAACCTTTGCGGGCTTGCAATTGTAGTGAATTTACGGGTTTGCAGCAAAGTGTTGCACTAATTGCAATTTTTGCTCTTCTCCATGGATCTTGGGGCTGCAAGAACAGACACGAAATACATTTGTTAGGATGAATTAACAATGTATTATTAGGTCATGTTCATTCGGGGCCTGTTTGGGAATGCAAGATCAGGTTAACTCTCGTTCTCATTTTTTATCTGGTTCTTTTGATAACCAGCATCATGTTGGTTTGAGAAAGAACTTGTGTTGAGGGAAATCTTACATCCGGCAAGGACTGCCAAGCTATAAATTGGCATTTACCAAACACTTGAATATGTAGAACCGGTTCACTTACAAAACTACGGAATCGGTACTTAGTCCTCCCAAACAGCTCCTCAGAGTGAATTTTAGGACTTGGATGAGTAATAGAAAGTAAAGGGTTAGAGGGATGCCTAATCAAGATAGCACGAATTACTATCCTCCTAAAAGTGGAGAATAAGAGCATCATATTGTGATCGAAATGATGGTGTTCCCCTTTAAATGGTTTTTGGCCAACAAGCATGCATTGGAAGTGATTACCATAATCAGAGGCCATATTTTCCACCACAATGTGCATGTATGTATGTATGTATGTATGTATGTATGTATGTATGTATATAAAACAATCAATAATCATTGTATGCTCTATTTCATTTAGGTCATACCTAGCCCAATTGCATCAGAACTTTTCATGATCCTCATCCTCTTACATGAGTCGGTGAACATCCTGCAGCAGCAAAGAACGGCGTATTAGGTCAAGTATTCCATTTGCTCCAAATCTTTCTGGTGTTGCATATCAAGCAAATAGAATATACTTCCACTACAAATCAGTTTACAATTAAAAATACACATGGGCTATATATATATATATATATATATAGATACCATATATTAGAGATTATTCAGATCAAAATCAGTATGACTATTCTAATCTAAGATCACATATTTTATGCAAGACATTACTGGATCATAGTTGGTCAAAAGTTAAGTTTTATACAGCTAAGAATTAACAGTTCTAACTTCAGATCAGATTGATTTATGTGAGCACCACTGATATTTTCAACCTATATATGAGTCAATGAATTTCAAGAAAGAGGTTCAGAAAATTAGTAAGAAAATGATGTGTGGAGAGCACTTACTCCCAAGGAACGTCACCAACAAGCATCCAATCACCATCTTTGTCTTCATAGGTAAGAACGTATTCAGAACCGTGAAGGAGGTCCTTCAATCCACTCTCACTCAACCCATCTTGGTTGTGAAGTCCATGAGATCCGTATTGCCCTGAACCAGTTATTTGTAACAACAAAATTTAATCCTTCAAACAGAAATCTACAATCTAAAAACGTGTTTTTAAAGAGAACTAAAAGGGATGGAATTTTGGGGGGTGATGAAGGAATCTTGATTATTGCGTCTGTTTTGATAAAGTGGGGGAAACACTAGTTTTATAATTCAATCAACATACTAAATTAAAATTTATCACCTTAGAATGGTCCTCTTAACGTTATCATAGCATCAAATTGTATTCAACAAAGAACAAAAACTACAGCTGTGAGACTTACTGGACAGAGAAAAAAGGATCCAAGTGGCCTTTAGAGAACCAACATGATTTCTGTTGGCCAGATGCTAGTAGCAACATGACAGCTTGAAAATTTGCAATAATTTGAAGAAACCACGATTAGACTTGTGATTTGTTTCTCATTTTATGTTACTCACAAAATAATTGAAGGACAGCAGGTGTGCTCCACAACAATCAGATATCTGGAAGTTGAATTTTTTTTTTATTTAAATCTTCATTTTCCATTGACAGGAATTATCTTTCTTTCTTTAGTTCCTACTGCATGCAAAATCTACAGCAAACCCGAGTGTTTGGACGTTCCAGGGGGATTTTACTGTTCACGGAACCCCCCACCACACCCCGAAAATACACATACAAGAACACCAGATTTACATGGTTCACCCAAAACTAGGGCTATGTTCACGGTGTTTCTAAGATTTTGACTTAGTCGTGCAAGAGAAGATTACAGTGTACAAGTAATAAAATTTACCAAAATATCCTTGAGAGTGGGGCTAAGTGTTCAGGCTTTGCTCCACCTATAGAATTTTGTTTCACATGGGCATTCAAATGGATCAACTCTGTTTCCGGTAACTTCATCTTCATGGGTGAAATTATTATCATCAACGATTTGTGTCTATAGTTGAAGCATCTTAGGATTTCAAGTGCAAAATAGGAAATTATATTGGCTAACCCAACACAAATGAGATTTATTGAGAACTTACCAATTGTAAAGCAGCTGAACATTTTTTCAAGTGCCGAGGACAGATCCATATAGCTGGAGTAGGTTTTGAGATCGACTTTCCTCAGATATGGCGCCCCATCCATACTCACTTTGACATAAAGACATCCCGACCCCAACTTGGCTTCGGAATCTTCTTCATTCTTCTGAAGATTACTGGCCATCGAATTCTTCCGGAAAGAACGAATTGGAGGCCATCCTACTACCTGTGCTCTGTGTCACACACACACACACACACACACACAATAAAACCAATAAGATTACTAGGTCTCTAAGAAAGATCGAATTGGAGGCCATCTTACTACCTGTGCTGTGTCACGCACACACACACACACACACACACACACACAAAAACCACACAAATAAGAGGAATTTGACTTTAATATAGCTCTAACCGAAATTGTTATTCTTCCTAGTTGATGGAATTCAAAAAATTGTAGCAACTCATTAGGTAATAACATGAAAGGAACATACTACAAAAGTAAAGACATATAGCATATCTTTCATCACCACTTTCTCTTCATCTTTCACTTTCAGGGAAGCATTTAAACCAATAATACACATAACTCAAAAGAAAATCAACAATTATGAAGCACAAGATGATTTTTTGGAGTATTGACTTGGAAAAGACCAAAATTAAAAACAAATCATTAGCTTGCGTGATTAAAACGAAAGATTCAAAACATTCACGAAAATAGTATATGAAAAACAAATAAATATTAAGCACCAAAGAAGTAAAAATAAACAAAATAAACAGAATTAAGCAACCATGCTGTCATCACTTTCTTGGGAAAAGAAAAGAGGAAAATGATAAGTAGAAAATTTACTTTGAAGCCGGAGCAGTCCCCTGGCCATTAGCAGCAGAAATCTGAGGCTTCTTCTCCGGCACCGGCAGCGTCTTCGGCGACTGAGGAAGAGCCTCTTTCACAACATTGGAAGCCATAACAGACGTTTTAATCTCAGACCCACCACAAGTCTTTCCACTACCATTGAACCCTCTAGGAGAGTACAAACCACCATTTTTGGCCAAATCAAGCTCAGATCCACCTGACCCATTGAAAACCCACTTCCCAGAACCACCATCAATGGTGTCAGAGAAACCCCTTTTGGCCCCTGAAACCAAGCCCTTTAATACAGATAGTGGGTACACATTCTTATCCTCCAACCCATCTCTCTCCGGTGACTCAGAACCAGGCAAGCCCAGTCTCAGCTCAGTGGCCTTCAAGTTCAAAGTCAAACCCTTGTTCCTCTCATTACCTTCAGAGGAAATACTTAGTTTCTCAGACTTTTCCATTGAAGGAACCTCTGAGAAACCTATGTAATCATGTTCTTCTAAGCGCATAGACATGAAAATTTCAGCAGGAGTAGCTCAGTGTTGTGTGTACTACAAGAAAAAAGCATGGAATACTTGGGTATGTAGAAGAAAGTTAGGAGTGCTAATCCTCTTCTTCTATATCTATATCTATATATCTAATACTTACAGAGGAATACACAGAAAATGAGCTGGCCTTTCTGATTGCTAAATGCTAATCTGCAGTGAGAGAAGAGAATTTCTTTGGCCTTTCTATAACCTTTTTTTTTCCTTTTCCCCTCTATATAATCATGTTCCCCTCTCTCTCTCTCTCTCTCTCTCTCTCTCTCTCTCTCTCATGCACTGTAAGAAGAAGTGATGGGAACAAATAATGGAACAAGATAATAAAAGTAACGAGAACTGCAGATATCGATTGTTCTTTTGTGCAAATCAGATATTGAAATTCGAATTCCCTTTAAAAAAAAAAAAAGAAAGGCTTAATTTTAAAATAGACTCTTGAAGTTTGGTAACTGTCTCATTTTAATTATTGTATTTTTAAATGTATTAATTTGGTCTCTAAATTTTTTAAATAGAGAAAGTAATATGGTTCAAATGTCCAATTTAGTGACAAAATTGACAGAATTTACTCACATATAAGCTACTAGGGAGATTGATGGTTTTCTATTTTTACCTCTATAAAACATGAAAGTGCACAGCATATGAATAAAATCTGTCAATTTTTCTCACAGAATTAGATATTTAGACCAGATTGGTTTTATTTAAAATTTCAAAAATCAAATTAACACAATTGAAATTACATGAACTAACATAACACAGAGACCAAACTATTAAGATGTATTTTGTAAAAGAAATTAATAACGAGAATAGTAAGTAGTAAACCACCTTGTACTAAGGCCATGGAATTCCAAATATCCAATTTAACGAGAGACTGTCTACAATTAAAACACCTCATTATTATTAGGCTAGCGATAAATGTACCTTCATTTTTTAATTAGTTCACCTAAATTTAAGTTAAAAAATTAGTTTTTTTGTACCTTTTACTTTAATTAGTAAGGGCACCTCACTTATTTTATTATATATTATAGGCTTAACTGTATTTTACACCCTCTTAGCTTGCCATTTATGTCAATTTGGTCACTGTAGTTTAGAAAGTGTTATTCTAGTCCCCGCAGTTTCATAAGTGTGCATTTTAGTCATTCAAACACTTTTTGTGAAAATTTTTTACTTTCTGTGACAAAATTATTCATCACTAATGGACTTATTGGACTCATTTGACACATTTATGAACAGTTCTAAATTACAGGGACCAAACTATAGGGACAAGCACAACACACATAATTATGTATTATTTATTTTCATAAATATTATAAATTAAAAGATAGTCAACGAATAATAATAATAATAATAATAATAATAATAATAATGATAATAAATTTGGTACTTGCAGCAGTGTTATTTGCAATTATAGAGTTTTATAACAGCTGAACTGATTAGTAATCCTTCTTTCAGTGCAAGACGCTTAGTAGTTTCTATGATTTCGTCATTTGATATTTGGATGTCATAAGACCATTAGACTATACAAAAGGAAAAACGATGTGGCTGCTAAATTGCGATTAGTATAAAGCTGGAATAAATATGACCCATGCCAAACACACACACACGTGCAAACGTAATTTCACCATAAAGTGTAATGATTGATGATACAAAGAAACAATCTCGAAACCTGATATGGGTAAATTCATGTTATTATATAAATAGTGCTCAGGAGGATCATGTGACACCTATCGAAAAGATAGAAGAATCACAAGTAATGAAAACAAAAAAACTTACAAGAGAAGAAGTCAAATCGAAGAAGACGATGAATACAGATTAGGAGTTAATAGAGAAACAAATAGAAGTAGCCAAGGATTTAGAAATAAATAAGGAGAGAGACACAAAGAGATACAACATATAGTAAAATAAGTGAGGTGCCATTACTAATTAAAGTAAAAAGTAAAAAACTAATTTTTTAAACTTAATTTAGGTACCCTAATTAAAAAATAAAGGTGCCTTTATCGCCAACTTTATTATTATCCACAAAAAGAAATACAAGGGAGAGGTGGGAGCTCAACCTCCCTTATTAGGGGAGAGTTCCTCTTGTACTTAAGTATGTTTGTGGTCATTGTGTGGACTTTTATATTAGGCCATTGAAGAACCTCGGGTTGGGTTGGGTTGGGTTAAGTTGAGTGTCTATGAGTGAGAGTGTGCGCTTGTGAGTCCAAGTGTACATCAAAAAAAGGAATACAAATACAGATTACTGATCACTATCATGGGTTCCAGGAATACGTACATATTATTGCAGTTTTGTTATTTATTTTCAATAATTGCACTATATTAGTCATTCTAATACTATATTGGGTTAATTATATTTTACCACTGTGGTTAGGCATATTTTCACTTTACCCCTATGATTTTGGACCAAAATGAAACTGTGAAGATTTCTCTCAAAATAGCCCACATGGGGGATAAAGTGTTAAAACTAGCTCTGCATAGAAGAGTTTAAGTGTCAAAATTAACCTCACACATACAGTTACAAGGGGGTTAAGTGTTAACAATTAACCCCATATAAGTGGATTAATTGACAGCATTATCCCCACATAAGCGGTTAACCCTAAAATTAAACTCACAAAGGGAGTTTTTTTTTTTTTTGGTACAAGAGAAGAGACAAAAATAAAAGAAAGCTAACACATGTAACTAATCCCACAGTCATCCACGAGCAAAAATTGGACAAGATCTGTAGGAGGAGTATCAAGAATAAAAAAAAAAAGGAGAATTTTGGGCAACTCCCGAGTTAGCCAAAAAATCAGCACAAGTGTTTCCTTGACGGTAGAAATGAGATATGCTTCCATATCTAAGAACAAGCATTGTCTTGCAATCCTCAATCAAAGATGCCGAATGATGAGCGGACTGATCTAGGGCTTAGATCAGCTTAACGACAACCTTCGAATCGGATTCGATGATGAAATTCAACCATTCCTTGTCAATCATGAGCTTGAGGCTTATAACACCCGCAATCGTGTTATTGCATTTCATTGCATTGTCTTGCATGATAATGTGATGTGGCGTGTCCTATGATATATGTTTGAGTGAGTTTTGACTCACGAGTTGATTAGGGTGTCTGTGTTAGAGAGCTGTCTGAGACTGTGGTGAATGAGCATTTTGTTGTTGTGGCGTCTTTCCGAGTATGAGACGGTCATTGTAGAATACTTTAAATGTTTATCTGAAATTAAATGTTTACCTGTGTATTTCAATATCTGTATTTTTTTGGTTTATAACATAATTGTGTTGTTAATTTAGTATCCTGGTGAGGACGAATTAACACGCTATTAATTTGGTAGGCTAATTAGCAACTTTGGAAACGTCATGTAAAAATTTGCGTTTTAGCAACCAAACGGAACTTAGTCAGAAACTGTCATAATTTTGAGGTTCTACTCATGAAGCTATAAATTAGTTGTGTAGAAAGTTTCAGAGACTGATTAGGAGTTTTGAAAACTCGTGAGGAGGTAAACACAATTTGAGAAATATTGCCTATATATAGAAAGCTATGACTTTCATAATTTTCATAACTTCTAACCTAAAACTCAAAAGGAGGGCAAAGGGGGATTTTGTTTGCTTAGAGCTTCTCGACACCAAACGACGACATTTTGTTCGTCTGTTTTCTCCCATATTTCATATTCGAGCTCCTCGACGTAAGAGCTTCGTTTTGATGTATGTTAGGGCTTGTTTGGCCAAGTTTTCCAAAAAGTTATTTTCTAGAATTTTTTATAGAAGTTGATAATTAGATTTTTTATCGATAGGAATTGTACTAGACAGACTTCTGCACGTTCTTTGTACACGGGTTTTCTTTGGATTGAATTATAAGAGCATTATTCGGAGGTGAGTGATTCAACCTTGCAATTTGGAATGATTTCTTGACATGTATTCATGTTTTGTGTGAATAGCATGTATTAATTCATAGAGATATATTGTGTAGTTCATATTGGGCAATCATATTGATAAGTAGGCCCAATAGCATGGTGAAATGTTTTGTTTACCGCGAGTATGGTGGTATGTATTTGAGCATGTTGAGTTGCTTATTTGGGTCAGAAGGAGCACGTGGTCACTAAGCTATTTTGTGGAGTCGATATAGGCATTAAGGTTGCACGATTGAAGAGAAGAATCGTGGGTCTTACCCTTTCGCGTGGACTTATTGACGAGGAGTCGTTGATTGAGAGTATGGAATGTACACGTGAGTCTCCCGCGACTAGTATGAAATGTAGAGATGTGAATGCGAGCATGTTTATCATTCATGTGCATTTGTTGTTTTATTCACTAAGCGTTAGTTTAAACAAATTGAATATGTATGGTTATTCAAATAACCATTGCATGTGTTAATACTGGCGAGGAATCACAAAAGTGAGCACGTGGGTTTGGGAGTTCACTTAGAAGGTGACACATCATGTTTATTTCGTAGTTTTAGAAATGGAAGTGTTGCAATAAGAATTTGTATAACTTTTGGTCATGTTTAACTTAGTATGTTAGAATGGATCTAAAACGTTGTGATAGATAGTAACTTGTTATAATTATGTTTTAGTAATATTATAATATTGTTAGGATTACTTTGGATCGAGTTTGGAGTGCGTGTTTAATCCCTGGACGTTTTCAGAAAGCTTTTAAATTTAGAAAATCTGCAGAATGTGTGATGCTGCCATAAACCAGTCTACTGGTTAAGAAACAGTCGACTGGACCCTCTTTTTCAGCAACTCACTATATCTTTTTATAGAGGATTAGTTGACTGGGTCCCCGACACAGTCGACTGGATTATGTTTTCAATTCAGATATTTTTTAGCCAGGCTGGACTTTAGTTGACCGGACCGTACCAGTCAACTAAAAATTTGAAGCCCCAGTCGACTGGACATAGAAAACAGTCGACTAGATTATGTTCTAAATTCAAAGTTCCTGCTGGACCAGTATCATTCGACTGGGCACGAGGTGCAGTCGACTGGAGTGCTGCTTTAAAAAAAAATGTTTTGTTTTGTCCTATTGCGTGCGTTCTTAAAACTAATTTTTGGGAACGTTAATCAATATGTGAGACAAGAAGTTTAACTATTTACGAGATTGGTTAGAGGTGAGGCGTTGATGTGGTAAGTGGATATTGAATTGAGAATACATTTCAAAAAGTGAATGGACGAAGTAGTAAGTAGAAGATGTTGATCGATAATGTGTTTAACAAGTTCTGTGGAGGGGAGGACAAAAAAATCGGTTTATAAGGACGTGAATGTATAAATTGGAAAGATAGTACTTGATAAGTAAGTGAACGGCATAAGTATAATGGACGTTGGTGGTACGTGAACTTAATTACAATCTCGACTATGGTTAAATGAAATTGTTTTAAAAAAAATATGTGTATGAAACTTTATTTTGTACGATGTCGTGAAGGCAATAATTGGAAGAAAAATGCAGAACAAGAATGGATGTGAAGGAAAGTTGTCAAATCAGAGAGAAAAATGCAGTGGGTTTGGTCGATGGTAAATGTCTTGTTATAAAGTTACCGATGGATTATTGGGATTAATGTTAGAATATAACTGAAAAAGTATTGGTTTATGTGAGGAGTTGGTTGAGGAGGAAATGGAGAATGAAATGATTAGCGGGAATTACAGAGCTATTGTCTGAAGGACACAAGTTTCGAACTTTTAAAACATTTTCGGTAATGATCAAAATCGCTACTGGAACTGGATTTGAAATAAAAGTTTTGTTTTTTTTTAATGCAAACGAATTGGTTATGAGATACTTATATAGAATTGAGAAGAACAGGGGTGGTGTTTGATGTTGATTTCAGTAAAGGGAAAGATTGGAGATTGTGAGACTGTTATAGCTAAATCAGTATTTAATTTAGATGGATGAATTTGAAAGATGGGATAAGATTAGTCGAGGATGATTTCCATGAGTTATGGGAAAAAAATGAACTGAGGTATTGAGATTTATGTAACGGTCCTTGATAGAAGGGGAAACAGTTCAGACATGACTAGGATAGATTCAAATTGTCACCGATAAGAGGGACAGAATATCAGAGATCGTATTGTAATCTTGAATATGTTACAAGGAAGAGCATGAGATGAAGGAATTACGGGGAGTGTTGAGTAACGGGTGGATCAAGTTCTATTAACAGTGGTGGATGTTACGATTGACATTGTTGGAGTGGTAGTGAGGTGATATAGAAGAAAAGCTTACGAGAAATTTAAGAAGTTTGTTTTAAAACAAACAGAAGAAAACACATTTATTTTAGTGAAAGTTTTAATCGTTTCTTTGTTGTAAATCGATGACTTGTTCAAGTAGAAGGATAATTGGAGGATAAGATGTTACGACATTTTGACTTTGCTCGAGTAAATATGGTGTTAGTTGTGGAAGTTTGATTGTAGCAAAGATTTGCAATTGGAATCCAGAATATTGAATGAACAGGGAATATATTGATGAGTTGGTTGAAAAAGTCGAAAGAAAAAGATATGACACAATGATAGTTATAGATATCAAGGTTTACCATTGTTGAATAGCTTGGAAGGGAAGCGTTCACATATAGTGAGAAATAGAAAGAAGTTTGAGCTTGTAAGTATTACACAAAGGTTTCTTGGTTGGAAAGATAAGATATTGAATTATGAAGGTATCAAACAATTGGTTGAAGAATCAACATATTAATGCAGTATGAACGGATGTTCGTACTCGATGATAGTTCCATTCGAAATATGGGATCAGAAAAAATTGCTAAACGGTCCGAGACGTTTGTAAGTGACTGTAGGTCGGGAAGAAGAAAAGTGAGGAGAGATGACTCATCTTCTCGATTTGCGTATTGAAGTTTGCAGTTTCAGAAAAGGTACGATAGAATGAGTATGACATTATGGTGTAATCTATTATCAGAAAGGAATGAGCATGTTCTACTTGAGTCTTGATGTTCTTACTCGGGAGAAATGTGGATTGGTTGGATGTGTTCAATTTGACACTTTAAGTGGATATCGACGAGGTCCAGAGGGATTATTCCTTCCAAACTTGAAGATTTATTTTCCTCATAAGTTGTAACATCGTGGTAGAGAGATGGAAATTGTGAACAAAAAGATAAGTATTGGGAAGCATGTGGGCGAAGTCAAGCTAAGAGACGGCGTAAGTTTGGGGACAAACTTCTCTTAAGGGGGAGATAATAAAACCCGCAATTGTGTTATTGCATTCCATTGCATTCTTGCATGATAATGTGATGTGGCGTGTCCTATGACATGTGTTTGAGAGAGTTTTGACTCACGAGTTGATTAGAGTGTCTGTGTTAAAGAACCGTCTGATACTGTGGTGAATGAGCGTTTCGTTGTTGTGACGTCTTTCCGAGTATGAGGCGGTCATTGTAGAATACTTTAAATGTTTATCTAAAATTAAATGTTTACCTGTGTATTTCAATATTTGTATTTTCTGGTTTATAATATAATTCTGTTGTTAGATTTAGTATCCTGGTGAGGGCGAATTAACATGCTATTAATTTGGTAAGCTAATTAGCAACTTCAGAAACGTCATGTAGAAATTTGCGTTTTAGCAACCAAACGGAACTTAGTCAGAAACTTTCATAATTTTGAGGTTTTACTCATGAAGTTATAAATTATTTGTGTATAAAGTTTCAGAAACTGATTAGGAGTTTTGAAACTCGTGAGTAGGTAAATACAATTTTAGAAAATGTTGCCTATATATAAAAAGCTATGACTTTCATAATTTTCATAACTTCTAACCTAAAACTCAAAAGGAGACCAAAGGGGGATTTTGTTTGCTTAGAGCTTCTCGACGCCAAACGACGACCTTCTGTTCGTTTGTTTTTCCCCATATTTCATATTCGAGCTCCTCGAGGTAAGAGCTTCGTTTTGATGTATGTTAGGGCTTGTTTGACCAAGTTTTCTAAAAAGTTATTTTCTAGAATTTTTCATAAAAGTTGATAATTGGATTTCTGATCGATAGGAATTGTACTAGACGGACTTCTGCACGTTCTTTGTGCACGGGTTTTCTTTGGATTGAATTATAAGAGCGTTATTCGGAGGTGATTGATTCAACCTTGCAATTTAGAATGAATTCTTGATATGTATTCATGTTTTGTGTGAATAGCATGTATTAATTCATAGAGATATATTGTGTAGTTCATATTGGGCAATCATATTGATAAGTAGGCCCAATAGCATGGTGAAATATTTTGTTTACCGCGAGTATGGTGATATGTATTTGAGCATGTTGAGTTGCTTATTTGGGTCAGAAGGAACACGTGGTCACTAAGCCATTTTGTGGAGCTGATATAGGCATTAAGGTCGCACGATTAAAGAGAAGAATCGTGGGTCTTACCCTTTCGCATGGACTTATTGGCGAGGAGTCGCGGATTGGGAGTATGGAATGTACACGTGAGTCTCCTGCGACTAGTATGAAATGTAGAGATGTGAATGCGAGCATGTTTATCATTCATGTGCATTTGTTGTTTTATTCACTAAGCGTTAGCTTAAACAAGTCGAATATGCATGGTTATTCAAATAACCATTACAGGTGTTAATACTGGCGAGGAATCGCAGAAGTGAGCACGTGGGTTTGGGAGTTCACTTAGAAGGTGACACATCATGCTTATTTCGTAGTTTGGAAATGGAAGTTGTCACACCCGTTCCAGAAATTTATGATTTTTAAAATGCATCATTTAAGATTTTTTTTGAAATTATTAATGTTATTAATAATTTGAGTTGAGGTTGACTGTAAGTCAACGGTAAGGTGTCAGTGAGGACACGGGAACATGGTAATTCATATTGCATGGACATGAGTAAATGGCATTTATATGATTAAAATGTGGGCATGAGTAAATGGCATTTATATGATTAAAATGTTATTTGACTTTATCTGGTATTCCTGTGAATAGTAATTTTATCTGTGTTGCGGGAATTCTGGTAATCTTTGATATTGTTACATCATTTTGAGAACTGTGGTGAGAACGTGAGTGATACGTTAATTAAAAAGGTAGGTTGTGTAGAGATTCCACATAATATAGTTTTCGGACGTTAATTTTGGACCCAAACGAAACCTAGTCGAAAACTTTTAGAATTTATAGTTTTCACTCGTAAAGTTATAAAATGGACGTGTGCGAAGTATCATGGGTTAATTAGAAGTATGAAAAACTTGCGGGGAGGTAAACGTAATTCCCGAGAAGTTTTTCTATAAATAGTGGTGGATGAAATTTCATTTCTCAAAACATTTCATAAATATCTAGAGAGAGAAGGGAGATTGAGCCAACGGGCTTTGCGACGCCGATCGACGACCATTCGTCCGTCAGTTTTTCTCCAGATTCAAGATTTGAACTCGTGGAGGAAAGATCTTCGTTTTGATACTACTTAGGCCGTGTTTGGCCAAGTTTTGAAAAAAATCTTAATTTTAGACTTTTGGAAAAAAACAGGTATAAACTTGTAGGAATTTTCTCAAATTCGAAATCCGACGATTAATTAGCCTCCTAGTCGATCCTTCAAAGTTTGGGGGCAATCGCACGAGGTATGAAGTCCTAACTTGTGAAATATAGAGAAATACATGTTTTGTATTTCAACGACGAAATTGAGATCCGGGCAAAATCCATGTGTTAATTGTAGGCCCGTTAATTATGCACGCGCTAAATTGTGAAAAGCATGTCTACTTTTACGCGAGCACGTTGAGTTGTCTATGTGGGTCAAAGGGAAGTCTTATACAAATTCATGCGGGAGTAAGCTTCTCGATGTTTGAGAATTTGAGTAGCGACGGCTACTGTGCATTGTTGAAGGCTTGGACTTGCCATGGCACTTGTGGGATGTTATGGTTGTAGGCTTGGACTAGCCATTGACATCGCGGTTGAAGGCTTGGACTTGCCGCTACCGGATGAAGGCGTATTTTTCTCCCTAGAGACTATTGATATGATTTATGAGATTAAAGCATGTTTATCATATATTGCATATGTTAGAACTTGTACGCTCAGCATATAGCTGAGCAGTGGAGATGCACTCCATTGCAGGTAAAAAGAAAGACAAGAAGAAGCGTGATGAGTGAGGACGTTAAGGAACGCCGGGGGAATCACATGTATATGTTTTTGTTTAAATCCTAAAACTTGTATAAGGATTCGAGTTTTCGTAATATGTTGTAATTTAATCTGAACTTAGATTTGGTACTTGTAATTCCTAGTGAATTCTCTTGTGTTTATGTTTTAAATGATGGAATAGAGTGGTTATATGTTGGTTTGAAATTGGAAGAACCTGGAGTGGGAAAACTGCAGTTTTGGGTTTGCTGATAGAAATCAGTCGACTGGTTTTTGATTCAGTCGACTGGACCACTGGGGTGGGCTGGTTACTGCTTTGTTTCGTCTGAGGTTCAGTCGACTGGGTTGAGAAAACAGTCGACTGGATGGGGCCCCAGACCATGACATTCTGCTGGATAAGGCACCAGTCGACTGGACTTCTTCAGTCGACTGAAAACTTTTGGCACCAGTCGACTGGGTCCCCGACACAGTCGACTGGATGGGCTGTTATGTTTGAAAACCTTTTTGTTTGAGATCACCAGTCGACCGAACCCTCGATCAGTCGACTGGTCCTCTGTTTTCAAAACTGTTTTCTTTTGAAAGGATTCAATTAGCCAAAAACTTTTTATAACTCTGAATTTAATGAATCTTAATAATGTTTTCCGCTGCTATTTGACTTTAATGGAACTGGATAAGCCTTGATGGCGTGCCACGTGTCCTATTTCCACGCGTAGTGGGATGGGTCGTGACAGAAGTGTTGTAATAAGAATTTGTATAACTTTTTATCATGTTTAACTTAGTATGTTAGAATGATCTAAAACGTTGTGATAGACAGTAACTTGTTATAATTATATTTTAGTAATGTTATAATACAGTTAGGATTACTTTGGATCGAGTTTGGAGTGCGTGTTTAATCCCTAAACGTTTTCAGAAAGCTTTTAAACTTAGAAAATTTGCAGAATGTGTGATGCTGCCATAAACTAGTAGACTGGTTGAGAAAACAGTCGACTGAACCCTCTTTTTCAGCAACTCACTGCATCTTTTTATAGAGGATCAGTCAACTGGGTCCCTGACACAGTCGACTGGATCATGTTTTCAATTCAGATATTTTTTTGGTCAGGCTGGACTTCAGTCGACCACACCGTACCAGTCGACTGAAAATGTGAAGCCCCAGTCGACTAGACATAGAAAATAGTCGACTGGATTATGTTCTAAATTCAAAGTTCATGCTGGACCAGTATCAGTCGACTGGGCACGAGGTGCAGTCGACTGGACTGCTGCTTTAAAAAAAATGTTTTGTTTTGTCTCGCTACGTGTAGACATCCCAATTTTGACCAAACGTCAAATCCAGGGATTGGTTACCTCTCAAAGACCGATGATGATGATATCCGTGACATTCGAAGATTTTCCCAAGAAATTCAAAAAACTTCAAAGAAAAAAAATTAGAAAATGATGAAAATGATAAAGGGAGAGGATTCAGGCATTCGGGAGGGAAACCCGAACGATGAAGAACGTGTGAGAAACCCAGTCTGGAAATCCATTTTATTTTAAAGGAAGAGGGAGTTTTCTTGAAGAAAGGAAGAACAAAATAAATAAAAAGATTTTTGAAAAAGAGAAAATACAAAAAAGAAATAGTATATTCAAAAATATACCATGCACATGGTTGATACCATGCACATGGGGGATCTTAATGCAAATATATACATACATAAAATAAAAAAAAATTTGTTTACACCAACATACTTTTGAAAAATCAAAAAGAGGGACAAAATTCAGTTATCCCCGGCACGCGGAAAACGCGGCGGCACTCCCGGAGTGCCGCGCCGGCACTCACTGTTTGCCGCCCGGCTCTCAGCAAGTGCCGCCCGGCACTCAGTGAGTGCCGCCGGCACCCAGCGAGTGCCGCTGGCTGTAACAGACTGCATCTTCTCACATGTTCTAGAAGAAAACCTTGCACATTGATTTCCACCCGAATTTACCCATCTATCCCTGGAATAATGGCCTATATAAACAAACCTTCTCTTCCATTGTGGAGGACTTGAACTTGAAAATCAAGAGATAGATATATACAAGAATCATACATATTTTGAGAGAGAGAGAGAAGAAGAATTTCTTGAAGAACTTGAAGAATTTGAAGAATTTTGGGAAATCTTGGAAGGTTTTCACAAGAAGTTGAAGAAATACTTGAGGTCTTAGAGGTAACCTCTTAATCCTTGATAGAATTAAGACTATTCAATCACAAGTTCATAGTTCTAGGAACATTTTCACATTTTCAAAACCTCTCTTCTTATCCTATTTCATCACACACCACCAAGAACTTGTGATTGAATCTCATGACATTTCATCAATTTGGATATAATTAGCTTTGGGTTTAAGATAAATTTGACTTTAAAGAGTTTGTATCTTTGGTCTTCTAAGTAATCCTTGATTTTCCTTATTCCTATTTCATTCAAAAGGTGCATGAGGTCTTCCATATCTCATTGGACCTCTTTGAATTTGTTTCTTCAATTTCTAAGATCTCATGATCTATATATAGATTAGAATGAATCTATTAGTGAGATGCAAGTCCTAATCCATGACTTGAATCTCTTCATTAAGAAATCTTATGGAATCTTTATTATATTCCAATAAGGTTTGAGTAGATTTTAACTTCATTTAGACTCCAATGACCATCAAATGGTAGGAGTGATAAGTTGAATTCAAACTTGGGTCCATAGGTTTGAGTTCTTTATTTGAGGATTTTGTGAAGTTCATTTCAATACTTCATCAAGATTCATAAGTGTAATATGCCTCATAGTCTCCAATGACCATCAAATGGTAGGGGAAAATGTGTTAATTCAAGTTTACTCCCATGGCTTGGACTAATCCTTCTCTTAGGTTTTAAGAAGTCTTTCATACTTCATCTAGAACCTATGAGTATGTATGTCTCTAACTCCAATGACCATCAAATGGTAGGAGTGATAAGTTGAATTCAAACTTGGGTCCATAGGTTTGAGTTCTTTATTTGAGGATTTTGTGAAGTTCATTTCAATACTTCATCAAGATTCATAAGTGTAATATGCCTCATAGTCTTCAATGACCATCAAATGGTAGAAGAAGTAGTTTGGTTTGAGCCCCAACTTCATGTTCTAATAGTTGAGGCCAATCAATAAACTTGAACTAGCAAAATGAAACAGTGGGTTCATAAACTGTTTTTGATCAAGGATTTTTAGTTTGAAATCTAACCGTTAAAATCAAGTGAAACCAACGGGAAAATATCAGTAACACATTGTTTTACCACTGTGATTTTTGTTTTAGTAAGATTTTGGGATTAGAGAGGTTTGATCATGATTTTTGTGAGCTAATCACAATCTGTTCAGAGTTCTAGAATGCTTTCAGAATAATAAGTCTGTTTTGAAATCAATAAATCAGAACCCTAATAAAGTTTTCGGGGTCTCAAATAATTTTTTATAAGTACCTTAATGTGTTAGGAAGGTACCCTAAAAAGATCTAAGTGTTTCTCATTTGTTTACTATTTTTAGAAAATCATACAAGATCTCTGGACAGAGAGTTGCAGAATCCTGAGTGAGGTCTAGTATTTTCAGTATTCCCGAAGATCTAACCGTTGAAACCTCGATTTTCTTTTTGGGTTAGAAACTAGACTCACAGAGGCATAACATATCCAAAAATCAGTAAGATTCAACCGTTGAAAGTATTTTATTTCCATTTTTGAACGTCGGGTCTGCTCTCTGTAAATCACAAAAAACTGCTACTGTTTTTGTCTAATCTTATTTATTTCAACTCAAATGGTCTCTTAATGTCTTGGGACTCAAACCATGTTTTGAATAATGATAATTTAGATTAAACCCAGAGGCTTAGGGATCCAAATTAGTGAATAAATTCATGTCTCATCCTTGTTCATAATCATTCATTCATTCATGTACATTGATGCTTATAGTTAGAACTACTTCTTGGATGAAGTTGGACTTAGTTGAATTTAATTGAACATGACCTATGATTAATTACCTTTTGATATTATATCTTGTCTAAGGCATGTGTACTAACCTTTGTTTTGTAGCGCTTTGAGGTACAATTTCTCAACCCTTCTCTAGTTTAATCTATTTTATTGATTTTAATTGATTTTTCGACCCCATGTGCGACACCTTAGCTTAGGTTTTGCCTTATGTGTATATATGTGTTAGAGACCTTTCTTAGGTTTATTTTTGCATGCATTTGCACGTTTGATATTCGCGGCCGGATCCCGGGTATGTTTTCTAGTTCTCTATTGCATATCATGATGTTTGCTAGTTGAATTATGTGACTTATGCATGATATTTTACCGTTAGCAATTTTGCACCCTTTCAACATGCTTGTGTTATGTATACCTATATATGTATTAATTGAGGGCATGCTTAGATTAATAACTTGATTAAAAAGGATGTTGAGTAGAGGCCTATCGTGAGATAGGATGAAAGGAGGTGTTTTAGTCCGCCGGGCTCCTTCCCCTTTCATTCCATAATCCCCGGACCCAGTTTATCTTTGATTTCGCAAAAGATCAGTTTGCTTTTAAAATGGTTTCTTAATTTTCCTTTTAAAAATTAAGTGGCGACTCATTTGTTTTTAGAAATTGATTTTGAAAAGCTGTGGGTAAAGAAAACCTGCGATATCCACAATCTGGCGACTCTGCTGGGGATCGAACCCAGAATCTCTGGTTTCGCAGACCAGAATTTTGATTTTGGGTTCACTCGAGGATTAGACTTGAAAGCATCCTTTTAATCAAATTAATTAATTTTTGTGTGCCCGTTGCATTGCACTTGCATGTCTCGCCAGTCGATTGCACGGAACTATGACCTTGGAGGCTCGGGGCAACCCGGTCGGTCAAGCCATCATGGGGCCGTGTGATCACCCTTGATCTCGTACCATGTTTTGATATATGAAGCATCCTATCGGGTGTGTGTCAAGGGTCCCTTATTTGACCAAAACCCGGCCTTTGCATGGTAGCTTCCATAGAACCTTTCGATCTTAGGAAATTAATTCTTGATTGGGATTATGTGCTAGGGAGTTTTGTATGCCCGAAAGGGGTTATTTGAGATGATGATGATGCTTGCTTGATAAAAGATGTGTAACCCTTTAATCACCTTTTAGCAATTCCTTCTCATGTCCCACGACATTTGGGAACATGCTGGATCTTGATTATGTGATTACATCTCTTACATCTTGCTAAGCTAAGCATCATTGACCTTGTATGCATCCAAATTCATGAAGAGTATGACAACAATCCGATCATGTGATCCTCCTACCCAAAGAATTTTAAATACGTTTTTGGAAGCAAATAGATTTTTGGTATCTTTATTCCAAGGCATTCAATCACTCTTTCAAAATTTTTGGAGTTCACTTTTGGATTAAAATTTCAAATCAACCATATTTGAAGAAAGAACCTAAAATTCTTGGAACCCAAAATTCTTGAAAGAGTTTGAAAAGTTTTACCAACTAAAGGAATGCTTTTTCAAAGCAAAATTTGGACCTAATCACCTTTTTGTTAAGGAATATAATCCAAGAAATCTCTGCAATTAAAGAAATCATTTTCAAATAAATTTCAAAAGCAAAGTTTCAACCCAACCATCTTTTGTTTAGAAATGTTGTTGTTTTCAAAGGAAAGCTTTTTAAGGAATTTTGAAAAGATCCCATCATCTAGGAGAAATGCTTTTCAAATGAATTTCGAAAAATTTTGAATACTCGACCTTAAAAGGGTAGTGAGGATCACAATGAAAGGAGAAATTAGCGCACTTGACATGAATGAGGATTTTATGTGCTTATGTGTTAGAATTAGGATTTTCTTTTCTTTGGCATATAGAATAGGCACACACACACTTGCATTTCATCCGTGTGCCATGTGTGCGGTGCATGCATTTAGCCACATCAAAACATTAAAGCATGTACATTTTGTCACTCTCATCATATCAGTCAATATCATTACATGCATGTAAAATACAAATTCATAAAGTAATCCAATAATTCCTCAAAATTCCTTGCCTCCTGAAAATAAAATTCTGCATGCGGACCTTTTACCTATGTATGTTGTTGAATTTGTAGAAAGAGTGGAACAACTAGATCCCCTGGTGAGGACACTTCTAACCTTCTTGGGTTCATCTCTCTTGATTTAAAGGAGAAAATATTTTTGCACACATGTTGTTGGAGAGTGGCGAACCCGAAGGTTCAAATGATTCTAGTGAGGTGATATCGTTTGGGAACATTGTTGTTAAAGCGAATGTGGATGCTCTTGGAGACCCAATAAATTGAAAATCATCTGTGACACTCCAATTGAGGCCAAGCCGAGTCTAGTCCGGTAATCGAGTTATGTCAAGTAGGAGTCAAGTGTCAAGTCCAGTCGAGTCTTTGAGTCAGTCAGTTATCGAGTTTATTTTTCAAGTCTTTTTATCGAGTTGAGTGATGTAATCCTTTTTCCCTACTAGTTGAATAAAATCTCATTCTGTTTGATTTAGTGTGCCAAGTCGTGAATGTATGGATCATTAAGCCAAGAAAGAAAAAAAAAAAGAAGAGAAAAAATAAAAATCATTTTTCAAATGATCATGGAAAATACTTTGTTAATAAATCTTTGCATTAAAAAGGATCCCCAAGTGATCAAAGCAAATTATGTGCCAAAACCACGGAGGAGTAGAGAATTGATTTGCTTTACTTTAAGAATTTAAAGATGCTCTTGCTTAATCTTGAAAAGATGAACTTGGAACTTGAAGCTTGCTCACCATCTCCTTTTTTTAAATACCAAGCCTAAAAGATGAGCCCAACCAGTCCAAAGTCATAACTTGATCCTTGATGGTAGCCAAATGTTTTAAATGAACTTCTTCTTCCAAAAAAAGAGAAAAAAAGAAGAAAAGAAAGAGCTCGCTAGGATGAAAACCCAAAAGGGCGCCTAGGCAAAAGTGAGAGCACGAAAAAAAAAGAGAAATTAAAAAAAAAAAAAAAAAAAGAAAAAGAAAAAAAATGAAGATGAAGGAGCTCGCTAGGATGAAAACCCGAAAGGACGCCTAGGCAAAAGTTAGAGCAAGAATAAGATGCGTGTTGATTTCAAAATCCGAATCCTAGCCAGTCAAAATCATGAAGAGAATAAGAGATAGTGAGGTAGAGAAAAGAAAGGAAAGAGAAAAGAAAAGGCAAAGAATAAATAAGATTGAGAATTCTTGAACACTTCAAAGTACATCATTGGTAGATGAATTATCCCAAAGCTTTATGTTGTTCTCAACAAAGAAAATAAATTGGAAAGAGAGATTTGAAAGTATCAATTAGTATCAAAATGTTGTGAGAGGCTCATGGCTAAGTTAGCCTATAACAATGCAAAAGTATCTTGAAGAAAAATAAAGAGTGATTTGGAGGGCTGCTATTGCTTTATGAGTATGGTAGAGTATGATTCTAACACGATGTGTTATGATAGTTGTAAAGATTGACTGGCTAGTGAAAAGGTGAAAAGAATCAACCGCCAAAAAAAAAAAAAAGAGAGAATAAAAGAAAAAAAATAATAAAAGGGAGACGTAGTTCATGTTCTCATCATTTTGTTCAAAAGCTACCACAAGGAATCTGTTTTAGAAAATCTGCCCAGAAAAAAAGCATTCATTGGACTCAAATGAAAACATGGCTCGAAAAGCCCATAATTCTTGAAGCCTTATTCTTTCAAGACCTCCAGAGTTGATGAACTACGTTTTTGACCTGATTCCCACTCGGGGATACGTAGGCAGCCTACCCGGTTCGGTCACCGCCCTTGCTATGGTTTGGCACTTTCTTTCAGGCCTTAGCCGAACTACTTTGGACCTGATTCCCGTTCGGGGATAAGTAGGCGAATCTCCCAAGGTTCTCGGTCCATAAGCATCCCTAAACCATAAGCATCACCCTTTGTGCCTTTGGTTTCCTTCCTTTAGACTAGGGGCAAACTTGCGTAAGTTTGCCTGAAGCCACATATATATTGCCAAACTAGGGGCAAACAAAATTTGCCCATCAGCATTGGGATGTCCTACTTCAACCCACCGCATTCATGATGATTACCTCTAGGTTGGGAGTAAATGCACTGCAGACATCCTGCACCATCATGTTCTCAAAACCCTTGGATAAGCCTATTTGCCCTTAAGACTAGGGACAAGCTTCATTTTTTGAACACCTTATTTAATCCCAGAAGCAAGGCCTTCGAGTCCTATTCAAACTAGGGGCAAACTTCGTTTGTCAAAAATCCCTCTATGTCAGAGAAAAGTTCTCAAGTAATCGAGTTTGTTTTGAATGGATTGAAATAGAATGTCTTTTATTCTCTAAGCTAAAGCACTAATTTAAAGCACACTCTGGATAGGCAAAGAACCAGCTAACTCGAAAGGGGAGAATCTTCAAAGTTTAGATTTGTTAGTGAAGTACTACCATTGTAAGATGATGAATAAATGAAAGGTGAGATGATACATTATCCACGATGAAAGCACATTGATTCATAATAACACAGAGTTTGAGTCAGTCGTCTTGTATAAATTGTCCTCCTTCGATGAGTCAATAATGGTCTCAAATGAGTGGGTTTAAGATGATGAATAAAGATTTGAAGAGTCTCCATGAGCATCCCAAAAGCAATGCAAGCAGGATTTTTAAACACTATCATAACACAATGCTAAAGTGGAAATATGAAGGGTCCAAGACTAGGGGAAAAAGGTGACTTCCCTCTTTTGATAAAATTGATATGTTTCTTCCAAAGGTCCGCAGATATAGAAAATCATTCTTTCCAATTCTTTGAGTCCAAGGAGCCTCCCAAACCTTGCATTAGTCCTCAATGGCAACTTTGCGTTAGTCCTCAATGGCAGCATTATCGGTGTTAGTCCTCAATGGCAACCTTGCGTTAGTCCTCAATGGCAGCATTATCGGTGTTAGTCCTCAATGGCAACCTTGCGTTAGTCCTCAATGGCAGCATTATCGGTGTTAGTCCTCAATGGCAACCTTGCGTTAGTCCTCAATGGCAGCATTATCGGTGTTAGTCCTCAATGGCAACCTTGCGTTAGTCCTCAATGGCAGCATTATATGTGTTAGTCCTCAATGGCAACCTTGCATTAGTCCTCAATGGCAGCATTATCGGTGTTAGTCCTCAATGGCAACCTTGCGTTAGTCCTCAATGGCAGCATCATCGGTGTTAGTCCTCAACGGCAACTTTGCATTAGTCCTCAATGGCAGCATCATTGGTATTACTCCTCAATGGCAACCTCGCATTCGCATTAGTCCTTAATGATTTGTTGAGTCTCGTTCAAACTCCTGATTTGGAAATTCTAAATTCTTTGTGAATTGAATTGACTCCAATTTTGTGAAACAGAAATTCTTTGAGTCTAATTGACTTTTGAATTGGTGAAATAGAAATTATTTAAGTCTGATTGAATTCCAATTTTAGAATATGGTACTGAAATGAGGCTGATTGACTCCAAATTTTGAAAAATTGAATTGAATTGAGCCTAATTGACTCCCGATTCTGAAAGTTGAATTGAATTGAATTGAATTTGACTAACTTCTGATTTAGAATTTGAATAAAACTGAGTTTGACTAACTCTGATGAACTGAATTGAAATAAATTGAGTCTAATTTGACTCCCGATTTTGGGAAATTGAAATAAATTGAGTTTGATTTAACTCCTGATTTTGAAAATTGGAATTTTTTGATTAAGTCAAGATTGACTATGATTAAGAAAATTTGAAATGTTATAAATTAACCCTCGATTTTGAAATAGGAAATTCTTTGAGTCCGTGTGACTCCATTTGTATAAATGGGAAATTCTTTGAGTCCGTGTGACTCCATTTGTATAAATATATATATATATATACATTTGTTGAGTCTGTATGACTCCATTTGTATGAAATGTGAGTTTGATTGAGTCTGTATGATTCTATTTGTATAAAAAAGTGAATTTGTTGAGTCCGTGTGACTTCGTTTGAATAACGAAATGAAATTTTGAGTCCGCGTGACTCCGGCTTTGTGAAATATGAAATTTTGAGTCCGCATGACTCCGTCTCTGTAAAATATGAATTTTCGAGTCTGCATGACTCCGTCTGTGTAAAATATGAATTTTCGGGTCTGCATGACTCCGTCTATGTAAAATATGAACTCTTGAGTCCGCATGACTCCGTTTGTGAAAAATGTGAATTTGTTGGGTCCATGGGACTTCATTTATGTAAAATACCGAGTTCTAGAGTCCGCGTGACTCTGTCTTTTTTAAATATATATATATATATATATATATATATATATATACATTTGTTGAGTCTGTATGACTCCATTTGTATGGAATGTGAATTTTTGAGTCCGTATGAATTCGTGTTGAGAAATGTGAAAATTTTCAAGATCATATGACTCTCCTTTGTAAAATGTGAATCAGTGCAACTCCCCTTTGGAAATAGGAATTGTTTCAAGTTGAATCGACTCCGAACTCTGGATTTTGAGAATTTGAATTTGTTTGAGTCTAATTGACTCCTAATTCATGAGTTTGAACTAAATTGAGTCTGATTGACTCCCAATTGTGTGAAGCAAGAATTCTTTGAGTTTTATCAACTCCTAATTTTGTGAAACTAAAATTCTTTGAGTCTGTTTTTTGAAATTCTTTGAGTCTAATTGACTCCCGGTTTTGTGAAATTGAATTTGCTTCGAGTCCAATTGACTCCTGTTTTTAGAAATTTGAAATTCTTTAAGTATGATTGATTCCTGATTTTAGAAAATTGAATTTATTTGAATCTGATTGACTAAATGATTTTAGAAGGTGAATTTATTTGAAATGAGTTTGAATTCGAAATTGAGTCAAAGTGACTCTTGATTGGGCAAATTTTTTATTTGAGTCTGATTGACTCCTGATTTTAAAAAGAATGAATTGAATTGAGTTTAGTTTAGTTGATTTTAAGAAACTAAGTTGAATTGAGTTTGATTGACTCTTGATTTTAAAAAGAATGAATTGAATTGAGTTTGGTTGATTTTAAGAATCTAAGTTGAATTGAGTCTGATTGACTCTTGATTGTAGGAAAATTGAATAAATTGGAGTCTGATCGATCCCAGACTTTTGAAAATTGATTTGATTAAGAGTCTAATTGACTCCAATTTTTGGAAAATTGAATAAATTGGAGTCTGCTTGACTCCGGACTCTTGAAAATTGATTTGATTAGGAGTTTGATTTACTCCGGATTTTGAGAATTAGAGTAAATTAGAGTCTAATTGACTCCGGGCTTTTGAAAATTGATTTGATTAAGAGTCTAATTGACTCCTGATTTTGGAAAATTAAATAAATGAGAGTTTGGTTGAATCTAAGCTTATTTGAGTCTGACGGACTCCTGGTTTTAGAAGAATGAATTGACTCGAGTCCGAAAGGCTCCGATTTTGAGAAGATGAGTTGATTTCGAATTTGAATGACTCCGAAATTTTGGAAATTGATTTGGTTCGAGCTTGATTGGCTCCGATTCTTTGGAAATGTGTTAAATTAGAACCTGATTAACTCCGATTTTAGAAAATTAAATAAATTGGAATAAGTTTGAAGTTTAATCTGATTAAGAGTCTGATTGATTCTGGGATTTGCGGAAGCATGTATTCAACCGAAGTCTAATTGACTCCGAACTTTGAAACCTGATTTGACTTAAGCCTGATTGGCTCCAATTCTTTGAAAATTTGATTCGATTTGAGCCTGATTGGCTCTAATTCTTTGAAGTTGATTTGACTTGAGCCTGATTGGCTCCGATTCTTTGAAAATAGATTTGATTTGAGCCTAATTGGTTTCAACTCTTTGGAATTTGATTTGATATGAGAGTCTTGTTTGATTCTGGAACTTTGAAAATTGATTTGGTTCGACTCCAGGTTAGGAGAAAATTCAGCCGACTTTAATGTGATTGATCTTCGATTTCGGAAATTAAAAGCGAATATGAATCCAAGTGTTTCCAGATTTAGGAAAGTTAATTTGAAATTTAATCAGCTCCTGAAAGTTAGGAATTATGAATTGAACCAAGTCAACTTTGATTTTACTTGGTGAGGCAGTAAATTTGCATCTCATCTTTCTGCGTGCTACCTGATTCGGCTTAGCCGATCAGATGATTTTGGGGGATTTTGAGCATAGAGCTGCTCAATCTCTCTGCGTGCTACCTGATTCGGCTTAGCCGATCAGATGATTTTCGGGGATTTTGAGCATAGAGTTACTCAATCTCTCTGCGTGCTACCTGATTCGGCTTAGCCGATCAGATGATTTTGGGGGATTTTGAGCATAGAGCTGCTCAATCTCTCTGCGTGCTACCTGATTCGGCTTAGCCGATCAGATGATTTTGGGGATTTTGAGCATAGAGCTGCTCAATCTCTCTGCGTGCTACCTGATTCGGCTTAGCCGATCAGATGATTTTGGGGGATTTTGAGCATAGAGCTGCTCAATCTCTCTGCGTGCTACCTGATTCGGGTTAGCCGATCGGATGATTTTGGGGATTTTGAGCATAGAGCTGCTCAATCTCTCTGCTTGCTACCTGATTCGGCATTAAGCCGATCAGATGATTTTGGGGGATTTTGAGCATAGAGCTGCTCAATCTCTCTGCGTGCTACCTGATTCGGCTTAGCCGATCGGATGATTTTGGAGATTTTGAGCATAGAGCTGCTCAATCTCTCTGCGTGCTACCTGATTCGGCTTAGCCGATCAGATGATTTTGGGGATTTTGAGCATAGAGCTGCTCAATCTCTCTGCGTGCTACCTGATTCGGCATTAAGCCGATCAGATGATTTTGGGGGATTTTGAGCATAGAGCTGCTCAATCTCTCTGCGTGCTACCTGATTCGGCTTAGCCGATCAGATGATTTTGGGGGATTTTGAGCATAGAGCTGCTCAATCTCTCTGCGTGCTACCTGATTCGGCTTAGCCGATCAGATGATTTTGGGGGATTTTGAGCATAGAGCTGCTCAATCTCTCTGCGTGCTACCTGATTCGGCTTAGCCGATCAGATGATTTTGGGGGATTTTGAGGATAGAGCTGCTCAATCTCTCTGCGTGCTACCTGATTCGGCATTATGTCGATCAGATGATTTTAGAGGATTTTGAGCATAGAGCTGCTCAATCTTTCTGCGTGCTACCTGATTCGGCATTATGTCGATCAGATGATTCTGGGGGATTTTGAGCATAGAGCTGCTCAATCTTTCTGTGTGCTACCTGATTCGGCTATGGAGTATAAGGCGCAGGGCGCATCTCAGTCAATCAGACGATTCTCATATGCATATGAAATGTACATACATCAGTCATAATGTTCCTAGAGTAAGACGGTGTTATAATAGGATGATTCGATGTATTTGGTGCATTTCTGATAATAGGAAGAGTAACGTGATTCGGGATCATCACATTTAGGAGCACAAGGTATAAGATTACATGAGCATGTGCATCACGATGAGATAGGTGCATTCATCTGTATGACTACCTGCGTTGGTGTATTGTTGTCCTTTGCCCGAACTACGTCCTGGTCTGATTCCCATTGGGATACGTAGGCAGTTCACCTTTGAGCACGACCAGCATTTGGCTATCTGCACACCCGATTTTGCAACGCACTTTTGTTTTTTACCTGGATTCGACTATTTGGTCAAAGGCTTGTCTTTCACACAGGCTTTGACATTCGCTTGTGATATGCGTTGCTTCACGAGCTCTGTCAAAGAGGGGCAAACTGTAGACACCCCAATTTTGACCAAACGTCAAATCCAGGGATTGGTTACCTCTCAAAGACCGATGATGATGATATCCGTGACATTCGAAGATTTTCCCGAGAAATTCAAAAAACTTCAAAGAAAAAAAAATTAGAAAATGATGAAAATGATAAAGGGAGAGGATTCAGGCATTCGGGAGGGAAACCCGAACGATGAAGAACGTGTGAGAAACCCAGTCTGGAAATCCATTTTTTTTTAAAGGAAGAGGGAGTTTTTCTTGAAGAAAGGAAGAACAAAATAAATAAAAAGATTTTTGAAAAAGAGAAAATACAAAAAAGAAATAGTATATTCAAAAATATACCATGCACATGGTTGATACCATGCACATGGGGGATCTTAATGCAAATATATACATACATAAAATAAAAAAATTTTTGTTTACACCAACATACTTTTAAAAAATCAAAAAGAGGGACAAAATTCAGTTATCCCCGGCACGCGGAAAACGCGCCGGCACTCCCGGAGTGCCGCGCCGGCACTCCCGGAGTGCCGCGCCGGCACTCACTGTTTGCCGCCCGGCTCTCAGCAAGTGCCGCCCGGCACTCAGTGAGTGCCGCCGGCACCCAGCGAGTGCCGCTGGCTGTAACAGACTGCATCTTCTCACATGTTCTAGAAGAAAACCTTGCACATGGGTTTCCACCCGAATTTACCCATCTATCCCTGGAATAATGGCCTATATAAACAAACCTTCTCTTCCATTTTGGAGGACTTGAACTTGAAAATCAAGAGATAGATATATACAAGAATCATACATATTTTGAGAGAGAGAGAAGAAGAATTTCTTGAAGAACTTGAAGAATTTGAAGAATTTTGGGAAATCTTGGAAGGTTTTCACAAGAAGTTGAAGAAATACTTGAGGTCTTAGAGGTAACCTCTTAATCCTTGATAGAATTAAGACTATTCAATCACAAGTTCATAGTTCTAGGAACATTTTCACATTTTCAAAACCTCTCTTCTTATCCCATTTCATCACACACCACCAAGAACTTGTGATTGAATCTCATGACATTTCATCAATTTGGATGTAATTAGCTTTGGGTTTAAGATAAATTTGACTTTAAAGAGTTTGTATCTTTGGTCTTCTAAGTAATCCTTGATTTTCCTTATTCCTATTTCATTCAAAAGGTGCATGAGGTCTTCCATATCTCATTGGACCTCTTTGAATTTGTTTCTTCAATTTCTAAGATCTCATGATCTATATGTAGATTAGAATGAATCTATTAGTGAGATGCAAGTCCTAATCCATGACTTGAATCTCTTCATTAAGAAATCTTATGGAATCTTTATTATATTCCAATAAGGTTTGAGTAGATTTTAACTTCATTTAGACTCCAATGACCATCAAATGGTAGGAGTGATAAGTTGAATTCAAACTTGGGTCCATAGGTTTGAGTTCTTTATTTGAGGATTTTGTGAAGTTCATTTCAATACTTCATCAAGATTCATAAGTGTAATATGCCTCATAGTCTCCAATGACCATCAAATGGTAGGGGAAAATGTGTTAATTCAAGTTTACTCCCATGGCTTGGACTAATCCTTCTCTTAGGTTTTAAGAAGTCTTTCATACTTCATCTAGAACCTATGAGCATGTATGTCTCTAACTCCAATGACCATCAAATGGTAGGAGTGATAAGTTGAATTCAAACTTGGGTCCATAGGTTTGAATTCTTTATTTGAGGATTTTGTGAAGTTCATTTCAATACTTCATCAAGATTCATAAGTGTAATATGCCTCATAGTCTTCAATGACCATCAAATGGTAGAAGAAGTAGTTTGGTTTGAGCCCCAACTTCATGTTCTAATAGTTGAGGCCAATCAATAAACTTGAACTAGCAAAATGAAACAGTGGGTTCATAAACTGTTTTTGATCAAGGATTTTTAGTTTGAAATCTAACCGTTAAAATCAAGTGAAACCAACGAGAAAATATCAGTAACACATTGTTTTACCACTGTGATTTTTGTTTTAGTAAGATTTTGGGATTAGAGAGGTTTGATCATGATTTTTGTGAGCTAATCACAATCTGTCCAGAGTTCTAGAATGCTTTCAGAATAATAAGTCTGTTTTGAAATCAATAAATCAGAACCCTAATAACGTTTTCGGGGTCTCAAATAATTTTTTATAAGTACCTTAATGTGTTAGGAAGGTACCCTAAAAAGATCTAAGTGTTTCTCATTTTTTTACTATTTTTAGAAAATCATACAAGATCTCTGGACAGAGAGTTGCAGAATCCTGAGTGAGGTCTAGTATTTTCAGTATTCCCGAAGATCTAACCGTTGAAACCTCGATTTTCTTTTTGGGTTAGAAACTAGACTTACAGAGTCATAACATATCCAAAAATCAGTAAGATCCAACCGTTGAAAGTATTTTATTTCCATTTTTGAACGTCGGGTCTGCTCTCTGTAAATCACAAAAAACTGCTACTGTTTTTGTCTAATCTTATTTATTTCAACTCAAATGGTCTCTTAATGTCTTGGGACTCAAACCATGATTTGAATAATGATAATTTAGATTAAACCCAGAGGCTTAGGGATCCAAATTAGTGAATAAATTCATGTCTCATCCTTGTTCATAATCATTCATTCATTCATGTACATTGATGCTTATAGTTAGAACTAGTTCTTGGATGAAGTTGGACTTAGTTGAATTTAATTGAACATGACCTATGATTAATTACCTTTTGATATTATATCTTGTCTAAGGCATGTGTACTAACCTTTGTTTTGTAGCGCTTTGAGGTACAATTTCTCAACCCTTCTCTAGTTTAATCTATTTTATTGATTTTAATTGATTTTTCGACCCCATGTGCGACACCTTAGCTTAGGTTTTGCCTTATGTGTATATATGTGTTAGAGACCTTTCTTAGGTTTATTTTTGCATGCATTTGCACGTTTGATATTCGCGACCGGATCCCGGGTATGTTTTCTAGTTCTCTATTGCATATCATGATGTTTGCTAGTTGAATTATGTGACTTATGAATGATATTTTACCGTTAGCAATTTTGCACCCTTTCAACATGCTTGTGTTATGTATACCTATATATGTATTAATTGAGGGCATGCTTAGATTAATAACTTGATTAAAAAGGATGTTGAGTAGAGGCCTATCGTGAGATAGGATGAAATGGGGTGTTTTAGTCCGCCGGGCTCCTTCCCCTTTCATTCCATAATCCCCGGACCCAGTTTATCTTTGGTTTCGCAAAAGATCAGTTTGCTTTTAAAATGGTTTCTTAATTTTCCTTTTAAAAATTAAGTGGCGACCCATTTGTTTTTAGAAATTGATTTTGAAAAGCTGTGGGTAAAGAAAACCTGCGATATCCACACTACGTGTGTTCTTAAAACTAATTTTTGGGAACGTTAATGAATTGGTTTAGCCTCGGTGGTGTGCCACGGGCTCCGGTTCTGCTATTGTGGGATCGGGCTGTGACAAAGCCATTCCAAATTGTAACACCCGTACCGGGAAAAAGGTGTAATTATCATTTTTATATGCATTAATTAACATAATTAGTGTATAAAATGGATTAAGGGGAGACTTGGACTCGCCCGTGGAAAAAGTGTTCAGAGAAGAACACAATTTGGAAAAGTCCCCAGTGAGGAGGGACAGTTAATGAAGTGGGACCCAATGAAAGTCCAAGTAAAATAATTTTCATTTTAAATGATTAGATGCATTTATGTGATTACATGAATATTTGTTTAAATGCTTCCATATTATATGATGATACTAGTCGACAACCCATGGAAATGCACGGGAATTTGTCAAACGTAGCAATGCATGTAAATAAAAAAAATAAAAAAATCATAAACGATTAAATATTTATATATATATATATATACAAACATATGGACACTCACACCTTCGAATGGTTGTCAATAATCTTCATTAAATTGACATACAAATTAGCTCCACAAAAAGATGTGCTTTTCATGAACATTCTCATCACCCATTTTGCAAACTTACTCCCTGAGGGCCTCCTAATTAGCAAGTAAATTTGTAATCCACAACTAAATAACCAATTTCTATTTTCATTGGATTAATTAAAATTAAGAAATGTGTGTATATTAAATTCAAATTTGCATATGCATCCAACTCAAGAAAGAATAAATAATCTCACAGTATAATTTGGCCCTTTATAAATTACATACAAATATTTTTAAATGAAAAAGTAGCAATCACAATTTAAGAGCAAAATAAAAAAAAAATTTAATAAACAAAATCATAGAGAGCCAATATTGCATCCACAGAAATCAAAGACCAACTGCCCTAAACATCCTTCAACCGGCCAATAGCAAACCCAGCAGCCAAACATCAAACCCATGCAAAGATATTTCTCTCACACCTTTCAACAAACACCTAATCAACAACCTGCAAAATTACTTACCAGACCACGATCAAACATTACAAACCCAGAGAAAGCAAACAGAGAATTCCCAATACAAACAAAACAATCATCACCAAAAACCTCTAAACAAAACTGCTATATAAGTTGAGCCACTATAGATGTGGTGATTAGCAAATCAAAATTCAGGAAAAAGAAACCCAAATTACTATCCAAAATACATCCTAAAACATAGACATAGGAATTATTCAAACCAATACAAGCAAAAATATGTGTAAAAGAGTTGAGAAATAGATAAAGACTCACATGGGATGAATTGTTGATTAGCTCATAGAGCCCCTAGTGGAGTCAAGCGGCAGGATGTATATAGAGTGCAACAATGTTATATAGAGGCATTGATAGGGTTCATTAATTTCAGATTGGGGAAAGGAAGAGACGCTGGAGATGAAGAGGCCTTGGGAGATGTTGAGACGCAGATAATGGAAGGGGAGAGAAGCCACGTAGATAGTAGTGTTGCAAGGAGAAAAAGCCAAGTAGGCTCCATGTGGAGCAATGTGGAGAAGAATTTGGCCTTGAGTTTTATATAGATATAATAGATATGTGTTAGCATTTGGTTATAGCTTGGACACCCAAGTAAGGGTATAAATGAAAAAGATTCATAATTAGTAGGTGCGATAGCAACTTCACAAAATATATGGGACCCATATAGGGACCCATACGGGACTTAGACAAACACTCATTAGATAATTGAGTAGTTAATGGAATGTTTGGGGGATTTCATAATAAGAACTTTAGAAATTATGGGGGTGTAAATGAAAAGTTGGATGAAATGTGGGATTGACACCACGTAACATGCATTGCATGTGTGTGTCAATAGGAGAAGACTCTCCAAACTAAAAATTTACAGGAAATTAAAACAAAACAAGAGAGAGCTCAGAGAGAGAGAGAGAGAGCGGAGAACCGCCACCGATGTTGTTTTTCCACCGTTCCGTCGCTGCCGTTCGTCCAATTCGTGAACCGAAGCCATTTTCGGACTCATGGAGGTGAGACGATCGTTCCTATACCTTTAATTTACGTTTTAGTCGTCGTAATTTTAGTAGCTCATACTAATCGGTGAGACGTTGTCTACCGAGTTCATGTAGGAATCTCTTTAGAATAGGAATTGAGCTTGAATTTGGTGGAATTTTACATTCTTGGGATGATTGTGGGTAGAATCTGTGAGAGGTGAGTTTTCTAACTTAAGATTTAATGGTGTGCATGTCTTGTGCCTCAATTGATGGTTAGGAAATGATAATTCTTGAAGTTATGATTGAACTCATGCTAAATACTAGAAATTTATGTTGTTTTGATATGAAATTATTATGTTTATGTGATTGTGTGTTTACATGTGTTAAGTGGTCAATAAATAATTGGGAGTAATGGTTCATTGTTGGGAGTAATAAGGAAGGGAAGAGGAAGAATCCGATAAATACAGAAGCCCAAGGAATAGAAGTGACCACGTGGCCAAGGAAGTGGTTTCCGGTCTGAATGAACCATTAATCTATGAATTCTGCGACTACACATGTTTATGTGCTTAAATTGTTTCATTATACATGTTCACGACATTCAAAGCACGTTAGTTATTCACTAAGCGTAATGCTTAAGAAAACTGTTTTCCTTTTCTGTTATGGTAAATAACAACCACCGCAGGTTCGGAGCAATACCAAAAGAGGAAGTAATGTACGTTCGTAGAGATCGAGGAGATTTAAGACTTATGCATATGAACTCTCTTCACATTTGTAGGATGTTGTAAATTGTAGGTTCTTTAATGAAAATGTTGGTTCTTATGTTGTATCTATGAAGCTTGTGGACTTTAACTTGTAATTTGGTGGTTTAGAGTTGAACTTGGGAAAAACTTGTATAAATTTGTATATTTTGGTGGAATATGCTGTAGTTGTTAGGTTGAACTATTTCGGCGAGTTCGGATTGTGTCGCAAGTGTTTTGGACATGTTCCACTTGTGTATATTATGTTAGTTGTAGTTTGAGTTCAATTCCATCTTGTTCTTGCAAAATACAAGTTGATAAGTATTATGAATGCCAAAACTTGTTTTGATTTCAAAAGGAGATGTTCATGGAATATATTGATCCAAATATAGTTGTGTATGTGTTTCCACAAGTTTGGGTTGTGTTTAAACATGTGTAGAAATGGACTTGAAATGATTTTCTAATGTTCTATGAAGTTTGGTGTGGTGTGGTTTGGTTTGGATATGAATTGGACATGTTTTGACAGAGTTTTTAGTAGCAAAAACCTGTTCTGTAGAACCCGGATTGATCTGGGTTAAAGGGTAGATTGATCCGGGTTTTTCGGGGAACATTCTGGTGAAAAACAGTAGTATGAATCGATCCGGGTATAAAGGGCGGATCGATCCGGCTAGATTTGTCACAACACATCGCCTTTTACGGAAACGTGCATAACTCTTTCTAGAAAAATTGAATTCACACATTGTTTTTTGCGTTGAAACCGGGACTCAAAGACCTATCTTTTGGTATAAAATTTTACCAACTTTTCTTAATGACCATTTTGCCCTTGGGACTGTTTTGTCTCAGCAAGGTCTTTTCTGCTAGTTTAAATCATGATTTTTCTTAATAACTAACATGGTTTATTACTTATTAATGTATTTTGGGTGCGTATAGGCTTGTTATACGTGCCGTAATCTGCTGGGGCGGGTTGGGGAGTGACACAAATGCTCCGAATTTCAGCTTCCAAGCTGTCGCAAAAGGTGATACTTCCCAAATATCCAATGATCCAGCTGCCTTGGTCACATCTAACAAAGCCCACCAATACAAGAAATTATTCAATGTGCCCGTCACACCATGTCAACATGCTGACGTGGTGTGACAAATTAATCCCAACCACCCACTTGCCCCCTCCTTCTAGAGGGATCATGACAAGTGGTTATCAAATTTAAAATTTGAATTCCACTAACCACTTGTCATGATCTCCCTAGAAGGAGGGGACAAGTGGATGGTTAGGATTAATTGGTCACACCACGTCAACATGCTGACGTGGCATGACGGGCTCATTGAATAACTTCTCCACTAATACCACCTCACAAAGAGAGTTCAGTATTAAAATTTCTGGCCAAAATTAAACTCACAAGGGGTTCAGTTTTGAGATAAATATTAACAGCTTCACTTTAGTTCGAAACTACTGTAACAACCTGTAATTTCGATTAATTTCTAATTTTATTTCCATATTTTATTACTTGTTTTATTTCATTGGAATTCTTTAGTTGGGGTCAAACAATAATTTTTAGTAATTGAGCAATACCTGTCATGGTTTCCAAAACGCAACTCAGGAGTACCTGTGTTATGTTTTAACAAATGAATTTCAAAACTGTACTTTCAAAACGGTAAAAATGTTTGCTTTTGACTTAAACTGTATTTTTATATAACCAAAAAATTATTTCTTACATTAAAATAAATTTTTAATATTTTTGTGGTGATCACCGCGCCGCGAAAATACCAGTTTATGTTCGAAAACTGTCTACGCTGCGTTAGACTCCCACAAATTTGGATTCCCCATGAATCAGGAGGTGACATGTGCTTTGGGTACACTTATAGCAACTAATCATTTGGGTTGGGGCTTGTTTGGAAATGTTGCATGTGTGTGTATTAACTTAGTGCCATAAGTTTTTTTTCTCAACTACACCAAGTGATTCCTAGACAACTTGGTTGTACATTGTTTGGGAGTGTTAATTTAGAGTATGTAAGCTTGTGCCTAAAAGCTAGAATTGCCAAATAACCTGTGTGTGAACCTTAGTTCTATTACTTGACCCCTATAGGCTGATGATATACACATATACGTATGTATATTTATCAGTATACATGTAAAATTAAGTTTTGAAAATCAAAATAAAATCATTTGTTGACTGAGAATGAATGAACTTGGAGCCCAAGTTCTTGAATTGGCTTTCTATATATAAATATATATATACACACACACACACACACACACACATACTCTCTCTTAAGCACACATTTGCACATCTCAAGTTGAAAATAGAGAGAGTTTTAGAGAAAGAGCAAGATTTATAGAGATTTATAGAGGGAGAAAGCTTGAATAACTCCATAGCCATAGCTTGTATTGGGTTTCTTAATTTGATTTCTTTCTCAACAACTCTTAGTCTTCAATCATAGTGAGTATTATTAACTCACTCCTAATGTAATTCATGCTTATTTTGCTGCTTATATGTATGTATGATTGTAAACCGCCATTGTTGATTTCATCAATGGAGTTTCAAAGCTTGAAATCATGATTTTCAACCTTAACCAAAACTCATTTTTAGAGATGATTATGAAAGATCTTAGTCTATAGAAGTTGTGGTTAAAGTATTAGAGCCTAACTCATTCGTATCGCAACGTATATTAGAAACGAAGTTTTGTCACCTCTCGATTTTTCATAAAATCCGAGATCTACGTTTTGATTCACTTTAATTCGATCGTATATTCATAATCCTTGTGGAAAGACGAAGAAAATCATATACTATAGGACAAGTTTATAATCGGATTTCAAATGGGTCAAAAACAGACCCAAAATTGAAACAGGGGAGAAAAACAAAGAAGATGAAGTTTCTGCAACAACTCGCGCAAGCGGACCGCGCGCTTGACCTGTGTAATTCAATTCTGACAGTTTGGAAGTTTAAAAAAAAAATCTAAAAATGAGCATATCGCAGGAGCAGCTCGCGCGAGCGACTTGCTATTTTCTGATTTTTGGCTGTTCTCTATTAAAAAACTGTTTGGAAGAAGTTTTGATAACTTTTGATGTGCTATTTGGAAGATATGCTAAAATAGAATCAAGTTGGTTATATTATGTTAAAGAGAAATGCTTAAGGACTTGATCTTTCTCGCACGTGCATTGTTATCATTTCTAGTACTTTACATTTTCTGTATAAGTTACATGACATACATGTTGAGTCAAGTTTACATGCATGGGGAGTGAGGGTCAGTGTGAAAAAAATATATGGATGAGATTGTGATTGGACACTCCCTAGTATTGATGTACTATAGTGTGATGTTATGAAAATGCGGTTTAGAGTATCTTTGAAATGTGACAGTGACAAATTTGGACACTCCCTGGCGCCCGTGATAGCGCTAAAGTGTGTGACGCCGACTTGGACACTCCCTGGCACCCCGTGGTAGTGCTATAGTGTGGCCTACTGGACACTCCCTGGCATACGTGGTATGGCTAAAGTGTGAGGCAATTGGACACTCCCTAGTACCCCGTACTAAAGTGTGAGGCAAACTGGACACTCCCTGGTACCCCTGTACTATAGTGTGGTCACTTTAGTATTTCAAGATACTGGAGCGAGAGAGTTGGGTGATGTGTGGTTGAGAGAAAAGAGTCGGATGAGATGATTGCATCATTCCATGCACAGTCACATATTTTATTGAAGATCATGACTTTAACTGTATTGTTTCATAATTTGAATTTAATTCTATGTTCCTAAACTATTGAGTGAGCAAACCTGTGAAATGAAAATAGTAAGCGAGTATGTTTTATATTCCGAGCATATGTTTTTAATACTCACTAGCTTCATGAAGTTGGCGGCATTGATGCGTCTTGGACATTCGTGTCTACGCTTTTCAGGTTACGACCAAGCTGGGCAATATGACTATGCAAATTGAGAACGGCTTCTTAGAAAGAGAAACTATTTTATATACTGCTTTAGTTGATAAACCAAACTTGTAATAAAGATGATTGTAATAGATATTAGTATTATTATTTTGTTTCAAGGCGGGTTGTGGCTTTAGTGACTATGTGCTGTAATAATTAATAATTTGGAAAAATTTTGTAAGCCTTGATTGCTTTTACTCTTATTTAAATTATTATATTGTTTGACGTTTGAGACAGAATCGATCCTTCAAACTGTCGCGACCTACGGGTTTAAAAAGGAAATTAAATATTTTCCCTATTTATGCTACATCGGGGCGTGACAACTACAGGGGAGGAGGTTAATTGTCCACTTTTAAAGTATATGGGATAAAGTGAAAATGAGTCAAACCACAGAGGGATAAAATATAATTAACCCTACTATATTTGACATTGCTACAAAATCAAAATAGCATAGTTTAGCATATTTTGTTCCAAAATTTTTTTAGTTATGGAGGGGAAGCGAGCAGGGGTGGAACACTCTACCCATACAGTGGTTAGGTCTAAGACCCAGCTCGGTGTCAACCGAGTTTTACTCACTTTATTCTATTCCAACTGTTTGTGTAATATTTGCTATGTCAATAATACATTTAGACAACTACATCCTTTTTATTCTCACTACCGCGCAACAGTAAGGTTGCTCCATTGTGACCTGAAGGTCACGGGTTCGAATCTGGAAACAGCCTCTCTGCTTACAGGGGTAAGGCTGCGTACATCTCACCCTCCCCAGACCCCACAATGACGGGAGCCTCGTGCACTGGACTGCCCTTTTTACCGCTATATAGTTGCATTTCAAATGGAAGAAGAAAAAAAAGCTATACATGTATTGCAAAGCATATGATTGGTATAACATATAGTGCAAGTCATATTTTTCAACTTCTGTTAGCCTGTTACAATTCATAGTTTTAATATTCAACTAAAGCTCTATCTCGGTTTTTTTTTTTTTTTTTTCGTGCAGGCTGTAACCCAATTGGTATAACCTCTCTCTTCCTAGTAGGGAGGGAGAGGTTTTCGAATTCCTATATGGGATTCTATTTGCTTACCCCCAGATATTCTTCAGTCGGAATGAATGTCCTTTATTGGGCTTTACCATGGACCAGTGTGTGACTTTAGAGTTGAGTTGAGTTGAGGCTGAGGTGTATGTGTGTGGAGTGTATGTATCCCGTCCGAATCAAGGTAAGTAAAAATAAATAAATAAATAAAATAAAATAAAATAAGCACTATCTTTTTTAAGTGATTGCACAAGTCATATTTTCCTTCCACTTGACAAAATAACAGCAAGTTAAATTATTCATTCAGTATTTTGTCATCAAACCACAAGCCTACAAAATGTAGATTATTTAACTAAGGCCTAATTGCACTTTATGCCCTCGTACTATATACGTGTGTTTAATTGGATACATGAAATTTTTTTTTTTGCAATTAGCCCCTTGAACTTTCAGTCCCTTTTCAATCCCGTCCAATCGATGATGCCGTTAGTTTAAAACTAACGGAATTACCTCGAATTTTTTTTAATTGGCCCCTTGAACTTTCAGCCCCTTTTCAATCAGATTCATTTGCTAACGATGGGAGGTTTTGTCTGACAGAATTGCCCAAGAATCCTTCCCCCAAAAATGGCTAAATCGGAACCTCTTTTCTTTTCTTTTTTCTTTTTTTTTTCATTTTATTTGTCAAAACAAATGATTTTATTTGTTGACAAACAGATAATTTTGAGCTAAACAATCCTAATATCCTTATCTTTTGGCCTTTTGGGATGATTTTTTTATTTTAAGTACTTGTTCGAGATCAATGCAATGGGCTTCGAAACAAAAAAAATATACGTTGCAGTTTTATTTGTTTTGACATATAAAATTTTCTATTTTAACATATAAAATCAAATAATGAGGTTTTCTCTCATTTTGATATCGAAAAGTAGTAAAGGGGTTTATAAAAAAATGGTCAAAATTTGGGAAAAAGACACGTGGGCAATTCCATCCAACAAAATCTCACGCCGTTAGCAAATGGATCTGATTGGAAATGGGATAAAAGTTTAAGGGGAAAATTGCAAAAAAAAATTTATTTTTGGGCAATACCGTTAGTTTTAAACTAACGGCGTCATCGATTGGATGAGATTGAAAAGGAGCTGAAAGTTCAAGGGGCCAATTGCAAAAAATAAAAATAAAAAATTCTTGTACCTAATTAAAAATTCGTGTATAGTACGCGGGATAAAGTGCAATTAGACCTTTAACTAAAAATAAGGTAAGCTTTTAACTAAAAAATGAACATTATATTTCACTTATGCATCTATTTTTATCTTTTTGCTAAGGCACTTATGCATTCAACGAGCTATATTTCATTCAAGTTTTATGCATCAAATTTAATTGAAATCTACCTCTAAAGTGAAACAGATGCTTTTAATTCTTTGGCAAACCACTTATGAAGTTTGATTGGTTAATGTGTACAAATGTGTCTATGTGCATATATGTGATACACACGTCAATCAATAGTATTTTAGAGCATGTCCAAAAATATTGAAGTGATATCCTAGAAAGTATTCAAAATTATTAATTTTAAACACTTATTCAGTTTCAGACAATGCTTCAATGAAAAAATCAGAAGCAAATTTAGCTTCAACGAAACAAATATAACATTACTAAAAAGTAACATACTTGACCCAAAAAATTAATCCCATCAATTTTAAGCGCCTAGTTGAATTTTTTAAAGAAAAAAAAAGTCCATGGTGTGAGTCACAAGTTAAGAAACAGTAACCAAATGATGTCGAATACCAGGGATAATTAACTTTCAGTTTACTTTTAATATATAATTTAAAAAGCCAGTCTATTTCTTTTTAATTTTTTTTTTTTAAAAAAAGCAACTTTTTTTTGCAAAATGAAAAGTCATCAATTTTTACATGATGTTTTGGAGCAACTCTCTATAACGTAGGAGCAACTCTTTTAAAACGCTGAGAGCAACTTTTCAAAATGTAGGGATCAACTCATTAAAAAGTCGGGGCAACCCTTTACAACGTTTTAACGTTTTAGTGCAAGTTCACAACGATGAAAATACAAAGTAGACTAAACACAAAATACCTCTTCAAAAATTGATTTATTTTTTTAATTTTGATAACAACCTTTTAATTTTTAAAATTTTTGTGGATATTTTTTATTTTTCAAAAATAATAGACTAACTTCTAAATTTAATACACAAAATTGACAAAATGTAATTATCTCATATACAAATGAGAAGACAAAATTCCATAATTAATTCAAACTAGATGCAAAGCACATGATAACAAATAAAAATCCGCTTCGTAATAGATTTTACTTTTATATTTTAACCACAAAAGTTATTTTTGGCCAATCATAAATTTCTGAAATTGACTCACTTTGTTTTTGCCTTATTTTGTGATTGAAACACAAAAATTGATAGTAAAATATATTCAGTTTAACTTTTTGAAAGAGTTTTTTTGTTGCCAGACACGAGTGTGTAGGTGAAAAATTAGATTTAAATACTATTTGCAGAACAAAAAAATAATATTAAAAATATGCATTAAAAGTATATAAAACAAAAGAATGATTGTCACGACGACACGTGATAACCATGATTCAAAATTATACCAGTAATATAGATATAAGATAAGATGGAGAAGTTTTTCAATGAGCCCGTTATGCTACGTCAGTATGTTGACGTTGTATGACCATTTAATCACAACAACCCACTTGCCTCCTCCTTTGAGGGAGATCATGACAAGTGATTAGTAGAATTTTAAATTTTAAGTCTGATAACCACTCGTCATGATATCCTAAAAGAAATGGGTAAGTGGATAGTTAAAATTAAATAATCACACCACGTCAATTTACTAATGTGATGTGACGTGCTCACTGAATAATTTCTTGATAAGATGAGTACTCTCACTATATTTTAGCAAAACAAAAAAGAGTACTCTCACTATAATTTGTAATTAATGAGGATGTCGGCATGTGTCAAACCAAAATCATACCATCGTTTCACTGCAGTTTGATGATTTTGTCGATAAAGATACAACAAAATTGTTGTTTTTTAATTTTATGGTACTACTAAATACTCATACAAAAGATTAATCCTATGTTTTCTAAATTTTGTAGGGTGTCTAAATACATCATTTGTTAAATACACCACCATTTAGTATTAAAAGATGACCACCATGTAGTAGGCTTGTAAATGAATCAGATTTTATCTGGATCCGATCCGAATCTGATAGAAATATCCGACTCCAAATTTGAATATAAAAATCAAAATTCGACTCCGAATATATTCTTGTTTAATGGATCTGATCCGATCCGAATCCAATAAGGATCTGAATCCAAAGTGTTTTTTTTTTATTTTAAATAATTTATTTTCTTTTCTTTTTAAAATGAAATGTGGTTTTGGGTATAAAATATTTTGGGTACATTGTGTGATTGAGGGTTTAGCTCTTTGTTGATTTATTAACAAATTTGGATTCGAATTTTGTAATCAGATTTTTATCAGATTCGGATTCAAATTTTCTTAGCGAATTTTTATCGAATTCGGATTCGGATTGTAGAAATCCGATCCGAATCTGATCCGTTTACATGTCTACCATGTAGCATTAAAAGATGAAAAATATGTGAGCAAAGGTGGTACACAATGTACTAGCCCCCACCCAATTTGAATCGCAAATGCTTTTCATATGCATGTGGTAGTGGGATCACCTTTAATATTGGAGGAATCACTTCAACATCCTCCAATCGTAATCTAGTAGACTCAGTGCCATGTGTATTTGGAATACGAAATTCAAGAACTGTATTAGTACTTGTTACTAAATAACCAATTTGAATCCCTATTGTGATCTTTGAATTATTAATATTTTTTTCTTCCAATTTACCCACTTTTCTTTTTCTTTCTTTATTTCTTTCTTTTTTTTCAAGAGTAAGGGCTTGTTTGAGCACGCTAAAAAGTAGAATCATATATGTTTACTCTCTGTCTCATTTTTATATAGTTAATATGTAAATCAATAGTGCTATATTAGTTAATTTGACAAATAACTTTTGAGGTACTTTTGGCCATACATAAACTTGTAACTAAAAGGCAACGACACAAATAAATGACTATTTAGAACTGATTAGGATGGCAATAAACATTTTCTTGATCGCCCCTAATGGAACGGTTTTGGAGGAGGTGTAATAGGAGTACGGTCAAGTTTGATAGTTAAAAATCAAAACCCTATAGGAGTAGCGGTGTGGATGTGGTATTACAAGCACTCCGCCAAAACTTGTCCAGCCGCATGTCGGTTATACTTTGCACTTACTAGTATACCCTTAAACTTATTCTTGTTTGAAGATTTTTGTACCATAATTATCTATTTGGTTCTGTGATAGAATTAATTTCTTTGCATATTTGTAAAAAGTGTCATGTTTTTATTTTTTTTACTCTTTGATCTTAGACTCTATGATACTAGTGTTAAATAGTAGTGGACTTAGTGGTTAGTATGTAAGTTATATTGTAAACTATAGAAAAGAATGAATTTTTTTGTTTGCCATTTAAACGGGCGAGGCAGAGTAGAGTCGGAGTGAGCCTTATTAAACAGAGTAGGAGATGATATTTCCCATTAAGCAAGGCAGATCAGAGTTGGTAAAGGGAAATTCCGTACCAACTCCGCCTCGTTGTCATTCCTAAAACTGATCATTCTCTAATGCACAAATTCAGTTATGGTTATTGTGTTTTCCCAAAAGTCTATCAATTGTTAGATTTTTGTGATACAACAACACAACTGAATCCCAAAATGAAATTCATTGGATTAGGTTTAGGCTTAGTTTGGGCCCTATTTTGGTGCTTCTTCTTTTTTGAAGCACAATTTTATGTTAATTCATTTGGTAACTATTTTATAAGCTTTGCAAAAATTGAACTCAGGGCTTTTTTTTTGGGGGGGGGGGGGGGGGGGCTTTTAAAAGCTCTAGAATGGAGCTTTTAAAAGCTCAAGGTTGCTTTTTGATTTCATGATATTTTTTTTGAAGAGTAATGTGTCACATGCACAAAATTATCAAACAACTTAATAATAAATTTCATAAGCTACTTTTAAAAAGCCTGGTGGGGGCCAAACTAAGCCTTAGTTGATACGAAGTTGATATTTATTTCTCTTTACGAACAAAATGTGTAAGCATGTTTGAAGAAATTATTTATTGCTAAGTACTATGATTTTACCACTTATTGTTGCATTAGAACCACAATTACCATGGAGCCAGTTGAAATAAAATCCTTTAAACTTGGAGAACATGACAAATTGCCAATTTTATCACTTGTCACAACAAAATGATTGAACAGTTGTTGATAATCAAAGAAATTTTACCGTATACAGTGTTACAAAAACCAAATGAAAGAGAGACCAAGGTATGACCCAGTGGTAAGAGTTTCCATCCCACCTGCACATGGTTGCGGGTTCGAGTCTGTCACGCCCCGGAGTAACAAAAATAGAGAAAAATAAATTTTCTTTTTGGGTCTATAGGGAGTGACAAGTGAAAGTCACTAATTATCCACACCACACAATACTAGTCCAACCAAAATAAATAGGAACAGTAACCAACTGAATATATAACATAACGATTCTATCGATTACAAACATCATAGTGGTCCTCAGGATCACAACAGGTCTGGACATAACTTATGCCCAAATACCCGTTAAACTAAAGTTCAACAGAAATATAAAATAGATATGTCACACCCTAACCCACCCCCGGCGGATTAGGACACGTGTAACAAGAGTAACCGCACCCAAAATATACACTAATTAGAAGGAAAGGTGAATAAAATCACTTTAAAGAACTCTATGGTGACAAAACAGCCCCCAAGGGCAAAATGGTCATTAATAAAGTATGTAAAATTTTTATACCAAAAGTTAGATTTTTGAGTCCCGGTTCCAACGCAACAAACGGTGCGCGAATCTGAATTTTTTTGAAAAAGTTATGCACGTTTCCGTAAAAGCGGACGTGCTTTGAAAAATTACAAGCGGATCGATCCCTTCATAAGGCCCGGATCGATCCATTTATATGAGCCACAAGCAGAATGTCCCCGATAAAAGTCAGATCGATCCCTTCACAAATGCAGATCGATCCGCGCCCTGCAGAACAGATTCTGCTGCTAAGTTTTATTGTCAAAACAAGTTTTAAATTCCAAAACACAACCAATTCACATGGAACCCTTATGAAACTTTGGGAAAACATATCCAACACATTTTCAAACACTTTTAAACTTAAATCAAGCTTGGATCACACAAACACATTCACAATTTGATCAAATCAATCATAAACTCATTTCCTTTGATCCAAAACAAACTTTTCAACTTTGAAACTCAATTCTCATCCAAAGTACTTGGGATTTATTGGGAATCAACTCAAACTACAACCAACACCATTTATACAACCAAACTTGTCCACGACGCTTGCGACACATCCGAACATGCCAAGATGATCTTAATTACTAACTTACACCATTTGAGCAAAACAAAAGAGATTATACATAGGTTCTACTTTTCACTTCTAAATACATAGTTATGATCCAAATTCATTTCCAACAACCCAAGTATGAACATTAACATAAAAGAAATCATAAATTTACATCATTTTATAAGTTCAAACGAAATTCACAAGTATGAGGCTCAAATCTCCCCCATCTCTCCCATCTCTCCCATCCACAAGTCAAGACTTCAAGCCTCAAGTCGAGGACCTCAAGCTACTAGTTACACTGTAACATAAGTTTAAAACATATCTACAAGTTCCAAAACCCTTCTCCCCTTTTCCCCGAGCACGTCACTTTCTCTCCGGGTATTGCTCCGTACCTGCGGTGGTTGTTATGTACCACAACAGAAATAGGAAAACGATTTTCTTAAGCAATTTTCTTAGTGAGCATTCTAACATGACTGAATGTTTAACACGTGCAATGCTATAATTAACACATAAAACAAAACACAACCGTAGTCGCCGAGTCGCCGGTTATATGGTTCATTCAGACCCGAAGACCTCCCTTGGTCCCGTGGCCACTTCTATTCCTTGGACTTCCGTATTTATCGGATTCTTCCTCTTCACCACCCTTACTACTCCCAACAATGAACCATTTTCCCGGTACTCATTGACTACCACATAGACATATAAGCACATATACATGTATCAACACATAATTCTCATAAAATTGATATGAAATTATCAATCCAACAATATAATAGCTTCTAAACAAGGATTAATATCTCTAACACCACTTGAAGCCTTGAACACATTAAACACAATCATTTTAAGGCTAGAAAACTCACCTTACTCAAAGATTATACCCAAAATTAAGCTAGAAGTGTGCTGAATTTCACCAATTAGAGCTTAATTCCTACACCACAATGAATCCTACAAGAATTCGGTAGACGACGTCTCACCGTTAAGTATGAACTACCAAAATCCAGCGAATTAAACATAAATTAAGGGTATAGAAATGTTCGTCTCACCTCCACGAGTCCGAAAGTGGTCTCGGATCGTAAATCCGACGAACGGCGGCGACGAAATGGCGAAATTACGGTGTCGGCGTCTCGTCTTCGTCTTCTCTCCCGAGTTCTCTATTTCTTTTTCTTTGAATTTCTGTGGAGACTCCTTAGTCTCTTGACACACACACACATGCAATGCATGTTGTGTTGTCAATCTCTTACAATTTCTCTCTTTTTGTTTATACCCCCGAATTTTCTTAACTTCTTATTATGAAATCCCCCAAACATTCCATTAACTACCCAATTATTTAATGAGTGTTTGTCTAAGTTCCGTGTAGGTCCCAACGTGGGTCCCACATATTTTGTGAAATTGGTATCGCACCTACAAATTTTAAATCTTTTTCATTTCTACCCTGATTTGGGTGTCCAAGCTAATGTTAACACATATTAATATGATATTATGAAAGCAACTTAACAAATATCCATGTAAGTATATAAAATGCATTTAATCATTTAAAATGCAATTACCAATTTACCCTTCGCTGGGTTCCATTTCAATACATGTCCCACCTCACTGGGGACTTTTCCAACTAGTGTCCCTCTCTGAACACTTTTTACATGGGCGAGTCCAAGCCTCCCCTTAATGCATTTTATAAACTAATTATATTAATTAATGCATATTAACACAATAATTAACCCGTTCTCCGGGTACGGGTGTTACAAGATATAACTATCACCATCTCTAGCTAGCGTACAGATAATCGTCAGCGTAATAGTCTTCTCTGGCATAACCAGCATCAATGAGGCCATCCTCTGTACATCCCCCTTTAGGGTAGTAGCCATTGTCATACACTCCATCACCTGTATTATTATGAATAGGATAGTCTAGACAGGGAATGTCCAGGCATAAACGTCATCAGCTTACTTCAGCTGAGTGAATAGAAACTCTGACAATATCATAGGCATAAAGTCATTACTAGTTATGCACGATATAAAGTAGTGATACTAATAATATCTCTTCCTCTTTTATTCCGACACATCATTATCCGATTCTCATCATTTTCCAACTCTAAGACTAACTGTACCAATCCCGACTACCCAAACTGATTATATCATCAATACATACTAGTGTTCTTATTCAACACTTTTAAGAACTCTTACTGTTCACCGCTTTTAAGTACTCTTGCGAACACTATACATCGCTCTCATATAAACGACTAGTCTATGAACAAACCCATACTCTTGTTCACCGATTTTAATAACTCTTACAGTGCGCCACTTTTAAGAACGCTTACGAGTGTGGTACATACATAGCTATGGCAGATCTAACTATGGGTGTGCTATTACTCTTATTCACTGCTTTTAAGAACTCTTACTGTTCACCGCTTTTAAGAACGCTTGCGAGTACTGTACACCCATGTCTTCCACAATCCTGGTTAAATCCTTGTTACACGCTTATCAGATTCAACTTGAGTGAATCATCAGCTCAACAAAACACAACCTTGAAAGTAACTAATAACCCACTAACTCAGTCACCAAACTATCCAACGTTACCTGCCATTATAGCCTCAAACCTTATCTCGTGTCGCATCGTATTAATACTAACGTTCCAAACTCTACTACGTTTCTCACCACATTATCTCAATCTCATTATCATAATCCCATTACCTTTGCAATCCATAATATTACATAATAGGAACATGGAACATAAATTAAACAGCTAAGCATTTTGAATTATAAGCTTAAAGAAAACATCCAAGCTCTATTTGGTTCGATTGATTGAATTCATCTCAATCGTTTGAAGAAAGTGAAGTTTGATAGATTGAAGTATTCTCGATCGATTGAAGTGAAGGCAATTTCGATTGATTGAAGTCATTTCGATCGATTGTGACTCAGTGTGTTCGATCGATTGAACCTAATTTGATTGCTCGAACGTCGTCTTCTCCAGATTCTGGCAGTGAACGTCCAGAATTTGTTAGGGCGTGTTTAGGTTATTATTAAACATCCAAAACTTGTAAAACATTATGATGATATGTCACACCCCAACCCGCCTCGGGCGGATTAGGACACGTGTAACAAGCGCACACACCAAATCATCCTCTAACTATAAGAAAAACCATGAATTAGACCTCCTAAAATAACATTATTGACACAAAACAGCCCCAAGGACAAAATTGTCATTAATAAAATATATCCAAAATTTACACTAAAAGATAGGTCTTTGAGTCTCGGTTCCAACGCAACAAACGGTGTGCGAATCCGAGTTTTGTAGAAGGAGATATGCTAGTTTCCATAAAAGTGGACAGTGTGATTTTACAGGATCGGATCGATCCGTGAAGCCATTTTTCAACAGAAAGTGCCCCGAAAAGGGGAGGATCGATCCGCCTAAAGGCCGGATCGATCCGGCTTCTGCAAAATGTCTCCCTGTTGCTAAAAACTTTAGTTTTTCAAGTCCAAAATATTTCCAAACTTTCCCATACTTTGTGGAAGCATCAAAACATCTTAAAAAACATTCCCAAATGTTTATAAACATTGACACAACAAACCCAAGTGAGATATATCAATTTAAACTCACAAATTATTTGCATGGATCATGAATTTACTCCCAACTTCCATTAATCCATCCCAACCAACATAAGAACTTCTAAAAACATTTCAAAGCATTTCCATGTGTCTCCAAACATTAACCAAACTGCAAAAGAGTTTTCAAAATCACTTCCAAACACTTGGCTAGTTAGTCACATACCCAAAACTCATAATGTTTCAACTAGGAGCTCAAAGCTACATTAAATCCACATTTTTATCCCAACATGAGCATAAACACTCAAACAAGAGATGCTAAGTTAAAATTATATCAAGAGTAACTTAACTCCCCAAAACTCCTCCAACACTCATGACTTGTGGCTTGCAAGTGCAACTCACATCATAAGACACAACCAACACTAAATTATACTTGACATATTATAAAGTTTTTCAAAACATAAATTGTTCAAATACTTCACGACATAACTACATTAGCAAGCCAAAACACTTAAGTCTATGAACATATCCACATATTCATAACACCCATGCCCAAACCTGCCGTGTCGGTCATTTCCTCTCCTCTTTCCGTGTCGTACCTGTGATGGTGTAACAACCTGCATTTCATTTAATTTTAAATTTGCATTTCATAATTAATTAATGTTCCTGATATTATCTCAAATTTGTAATTCTCATGTGTTAAAATCTTGTGACTTGCTTTATTTCATATTTAAAATTCTTGTTGGAGTCAAACTGCGATTTTATAAAATTTAGCAATACCTGTGTTGGATTTTAAAACTGTATTTCAAAACGGTGGAAATGTTTGCTTTTGACTCAATCAGTATTTTTATAAAACCATAAAATCATTTCCTACGTTAAAATGAAATTTCTGTATTTTTGTGGTGATCACCACGCCACGAAAATACCAGTTTACATTCAAAACTGTTCGCGCCATGTTAGGCTCTTACAGTTTTGGATTCCCCATCAATCAGACTTGACATATGCTTTAAACTCATTAAATTCACCCAATGATTATACTGTGCCTTGTTTGGGAGTGCTTTTGTAGTATGTGTTAATTAGTGACCCAAAGCTAATTTTCCTAAACACTCCCACTTTGACCCCTACTAACCTATTCATGACCCTTCCAAATCTGGAGAGTTTATACGTATCTATAATTTTTGTGTACATGAGCTGTGTATTTCAAATGTTATGTAATTAACAATCAAAATTTCATTTGTTGAGTATATGAGAATGTTCTTGGCCACCAAGCAATGAGATTTATTTATAACCCACTCCATTTCACACACTTTGCACTTTACGAATTAGAGAGTGTAACACAGAGAGAAAAGAGAGAGCTTGAGAGTTCATAATTTCAGAATTGTGGTGAGAAAAAGCTCTTAATCCCCATAGCCAAAGCTTGGGTTTGAAATTCTTAGCTTGCTATTGGATTGCTTAATCTTGATTCTTTCTCAACAATCTCTCTGCTCTTAATCTCAATGAGTATTCTAAACTCACTATGAATTGTAATTCATATCTTGGTTGCTGTTTATATAGCTTAATTTGAAAATCTCCATTTATGACTTACGTTTGAAACCCCATAGCTCAAAAACATGGATTTTCCAAACTTAATTAAAATTCGTTTTCTGAATGAAATATGAAAGATTATAGTATGTACAGTATACGGTAGAAGTATTGGAGCTTAAATTGTTCATGTCGCGACGTATGATTAAAACGAAGTTTCCGTCAACTCTCGATTTTTTGTAAAATCTGAGAGCTACAGATCGATTCATGTAAAATTGATTGGAGATTCTTAATCCTTGCGAAAAAATGAAGAAATTCATATATTACATGTCTTATGTACTTTCCGAATTGAGAATGGGTCAAAAGACCCCCTGATTTCTGAAATAGAGCAGTTCTGACAAAGAAGACGAAGCCACTGCTGAAACTCACGCATGTAATCGCGCGAGCGACCCGTGCGCGCGAGGTTGCTGGTTTCAGGCAGACAGAAAAGGTTTTTATAAGAAAAACAAAAATTGGACAAATCGCGCGAGCGATCCGCGTGAGCAGCCCCGCGCACGCAATTTGTTCGTTCCCAAGCAGTAAGGAAATTTTTATAATAAAAAAGGAAAAAGGGGCATATCGTGCGAGAGGCCTGCGCGAGCGGCCCGTGCGCGCGACTTCTGACAATTTCTAATTTTTGCTTGTCTTGTGTTAAGGAACTGTTTGGGTGATGTTTTATGAACTTTTAAAGCTCTGTTTGGGAAATTTACTAAAACAGAATCCTATTTGGTTATGTTTGGACGATTAAAACAATGTATTATGACTTATCAATCCCCGTACGCACGTTGTTTCTATATTTCAGTGATTTACTTTATGTTTAAAGTTTCATGACATTCATATGGAGTCTGTTGTGCATGTATATGGGGGTAGTAGTCATTGTGGAAAAGAGTAATGGTCAGTGTGGTATAGAGTGTGCAGTTGAGATTGTGTTGTGGACACTCCCTGTTAAGTGAGTACCAAAGTGTGTTGTGGTTGGCATTGCAGCTAGAGTGTCTTTGAAATGCGACGGTGGAAAAATTGAACACTCCCTGGCACCCATGGTAGTGCTAAAGTGTATGATGCCAAACTTGGACATTCCCTGGCACCCATAGTAGTGCTAAAGTGTGGCCTACAGACACTCCCTGGTACCCGAGTCTGGATACTATGTGATGTATTTGCGAGGCGGATTAGGTACTAAAGTGTGAGGCATTGGACATTCCCTGGCACCCTGTGCTAAAGTGTGAGGCAAACTGGACATTCCCTGGCACCCCTGTGCTAAAGTATGGCTATCGAAGTATTTCAAAGATACTGGTGTAAGAGAGTTAGGTGTTGTGTTTGTCGAGAAAAAAGAGTCGGTAAGATGAGTTGGTGCATTGTTTTCATACACGGTCACATATATGCGAATTACAGTTTCAAATGATATTGTGGTTGTTTTCTAATATGAGCTCTTTCCTTTAATGTAAACTCGTTGAATAATAAGGGAATTGAAAATGGTAAATGAGTATATCTTACATTCAAAGTTATGTTTTTAATACTCACCAGCTTCTTGAAGCTGACGGCGTTGATGCGCCCTGGACATTCGTGTTCAGGCTTTTCAGGTTATGACTATGCTGGGCCCTACGACTATGCAAATTGAGAACAACTGCTAGAAAGAGAATTTACTTTACATGTTAAACTGTTTGGATAACTGTAACAGACAATAGATATTACTTGATTTAAGGCGGTTTGTGCCTTTAGAGACCCCGTGCTGTAATAACTATTAAGTTAGAAAAATATTTGTAAGCCTTGATTGCTCTGCTCTGATTTATATTGTTTTATTTCTGTTCGACGTTTGGGACGGAATCGATCCTTCAAACTGTCGTGACCTATGGGTCCATAAAGGAAATTAAACGTTTTCCTTATTTATGCTACGTCGGGGCGTGACAGATGGTTATTCAATAACCATAACAGAAAAAATATTTTCGTTTAAGCTTTCGCTTAGTGAGGGAATTAATCATGCTATTGGAATGCTGAATATGCAAATGCAACAATCATTATAATCATCAACAAAATGATCTCTGGAAAGTCAAGTCATTCCAGCCACCACCCCCGGGTCCTTCTCACCCCGGATCTTTCTCACTTTTGGCGCATATAGCGCAACACACACTCTCTTGTGACCCAAAAGGCGTCACCGAAATTTCATTGTGGTCGTCACCACGTCCTACTCATTGAGGACTTCCTATCCCTTACATATAGGACCTATAAATGGTGACCACTACTTGACTTCCCTTTGATCCACATAAGCATATACGCAACTTTGCATATAAGCATAACAAATTCACATACTTAACATGCTTTTTACCCAAATTCATCAACATACATGTACATAAACATAACTAAACATCCAATTTTGGGATTAGAGCACTCACCTCTTTGATTCATAACCAATTAAGCCCCTAGAATCCAATTCCAAGCTTGAATTTTGTCCAATTCTTGTTATGGAGTTAATTCTACATGATTTTGATACATAAATCGCTAAGAACCAAGAACGGTCGCCGAAAATATGTTGTCAAAACTGAAAATAAAAGAGGTGCATGTGATCATATTACCTCCACGAGTCCAAATCCGGCCTTGGATCGAAAAACGAATGTCGGAATGAGAAGATACGGCGTCGGGAAGTCGTGCGAAACCCCCGTCGTCTTTGTCGAAGCTCTTGGTTCTGTCTCTACGTGTTTCTTAATCCTTCCATCTATTTTGAGACTAATGAGTCATCCTAGTGACTCATCCTAAGATGTAAACACTTAACATTTTTCATAAATACCCCCATAATTTTCTAAGTGTTTATTATGAAACCCCCAAGGTAATGCCATTAATCACCCACATTTTCTAAATGAATTTAGTCTATGTTCCGTGTGGATCCCAAACGTGGTCCCACATATATTATAAGGTTGATATTAAACCTACCAATTATGAATTATATTCAAATACGCCCTCACAGGGGTACCCAAACTGGTCTCATTTACCCATCATAAGACATAATTATATCTTTAAGCATTTAAACAAGTAGTCATTTAAGCATATAATTACATCTAAATGCAATTTATATTATTTAGACCTTCGTCGGGTCCCACTTTTATACCAGTTTCACTTAACTTGAAACTTTTATCTGTGTTCCCATCTGAATACCTTTTTACCTGTGAGTTCATAACCCCACCTTAAAACATCATATGTATTAATTGTCATTAATTATCACACATTAATATTACATTAACCTTCTTTTACGGGTACAGATGCCAAAATTTAGTTAGAGATAAATTAGAGCAATTTAAGGGGAAAGAGAGAGAGAGGCTGGTTTTTATATGTGGTTTGGTCCTATTAATGAAGGAACCTACGTCCATGTGTATGTCTGAGCATGTTCACTATACTGTAAAAAGCCGGGGACCTGTGGTGAACCAACAATAGTTTGGAGCTACCGTAGGTCGGCCGGGCGTGATGATGACTGCTATAGAGGTGCGATATAGACTGAAAAGTTGATCCTCTTCTATGAGGGTGAGTGGTCTCTTTTATAGATGCAAGAAACCTACTCGTATAAGGAAATTATACCGATTAGGTAATACAATCTAATTTAGGATTGATTGGCATCAATTGTGGTGGGGTTTCCTAATTGAATTAGGAAACAATTTGCACTTTCATTAGTCTTCTAGCTGAGATAGGAAACTGTTGGAGTCTGAGCAGTTTGGGATGTACCTCTGAGTTAGCTGACCTGGACTTGAACTGTATTATAATTAGACTGCGTATTCCGGCCCATAGGTCGGGGTCAAAAACGGTCGGTTGATCGGGTCGGAACCGGTCAGGTCAGAGTATTGGACGTCGGCTTGGAGGTCGGGAGCTCGGACCTAGAGATCGGCAGGTCAGACCTGGAGGTCGGGAGGTCAGACCTGGAGGTTGGGAGCTCGAACCTAGAGGTCGGAAGGTCGGACCAGGAGGTCGGGAGGTCAGACCTAGAGTCGGGAGGTCAGACCTGAAGGGAACCGTATGGTCATATAGTAGAGACAATTTTGGGTGTATCAGTTGCCCCCCATTTCCAAGGTTGGATGCATGCCATATTGAGGCAAGTTTGGAAATCTGTTAATTGCTCGGGAAGGTTGCCTCGGAGCTTTTGAGTTTGGTGAATTCGCGGGCACCGACTAAGAGTTGAGACTTAGCCTGATTCGAAATCTTTAAGTGCTCGGGAATTGACTAAGAGTTGAGACTCAGCCTAATTCGGAGTCGTTTGCTTGAGTTAGCTCCCTGGATAGTTATCTTCTGCCCGTAAGCCTTCGTCAAGGTTGTGGGTAGAAGAATTTGACCATGTTGGAAAAGCCGACCTAAAGCGTATTGCCTTAGGGTCCTTTTATGTTAACTCCCCAGGATGGTTATCTTCCGCCCAGCCAGCCTTCGTCAAGACTATTGGGAGAAGAGCTTGACCATGTTGGCAAAGCCGACCTAAACCGTGTTGCATTAGGGTCTTTTTTGCTCCTCTATCGTGGGCCAACCTAAAAGGTTTTAGTCACCTCTATTGTCGGTTTGGGCCTAAGTGGAGTTACTGCCTCTGAGTATTGTAGGCACCCGGGTTGTCTAAGAATTTGACTTAGTTAACCCCAAGGCCTATAAATATCTGGTGTGATTGCCTGTTTAGTTTATTGCGCCTTCCTGCCCCCCAAGCTTTTGCTAAAACGGGGGTCTGTAGAGGCTATGACTGTAGGTAACCGACCTGGAACATGGGTGGTTGCAGGGTCTTTGAAGCTTGCCATCATCAGCCACCTAGGGGGATTTGCCCCCATCGTTGGTCATGGACCTAAGCAAAGCCGGTGCCTCGGATGTGACCCTGAGGTCTTTTGTGCCTCGTGTGTGGTCCCGAGGTCTTTTATGCCTTGGGTGTCATCCCGAGGTCTTTTGCCAACTGCATAACAGTGGTCTTTGGTTGCCTCGAGGTTGAGCCCGAGGTCTTTTTGGCGCCTCGATATGGTCTGAATACTCTATTCATTAAGTCTATAAATACGGCTAGCGCATTTGTCAATCCAAAAGGCATAACTAGAACTCAAAATCCTAAATGGAATCTTCGTTACATCCTCTGGTCGAACTAAAACTTGATGATATCCCGAACGCAGATCGATCTTTGAAAAGATTTGTGTTCCCTGTAACTGGTCGAATAGATCATCTATCCGAGGAAGTGGATACCTATTCTTGATCGTAACCTTGTTTAACTCCCTGTAGTCTATTTAGAGTCCAAGTTTTTTGTCTTTCTTCTTCATAAACAGAACCGGTGCTCCCCAAGGTGACGTACTCGGACGAACGAATCCCAAATCTTTAAGTTCTTGAACTTGCTTCTTCAATTCCAACATCTCAGTTGGCGCCATCCTATATGGAGTCTTAGATATCAGCAATGTACCAGGTACAAGTTCCACACAGAAGTTTATTTCTCTTTTTGGTGGAAGCCCTTTAATATCCTGGAATACATCCTTGAAATCTTATACAATAGGAATTTGATCCATCGTGAGTTCGGTACTTGTACTTATACTTCTGATTGTACCTAAACCACTCATGAGAAACATGTCGTTCTTTAGCTCTCACTGAAATCTTACCGTCAAACATCTAGGTATCGAAAATACAATCGTCCTGGTAGGGCACTCCAAATTGGCACTGTACTTAGTAAGCCAATCCATCCCTAGGATAATGTTGAATTCTGACATCGACATAACTACTAAGTCCGTTGGAAGATTCCTATCTCCCAAGGTCAATGGACAATCTTTACACACTTTACCCAACTTAACAGTCATTCCCAATGGTGACACAACATTAACTGCTGGCTCAAGTGTATGGGGTTCTAAACCCAACTGACGCACAATCTTAACAGCTATAAATAAACGTACAGCTCTAGTATCGAATAAAGCTTTAACTGAACTATGAAAGAGTACAAGTGTACCTTCTAAATGTTGTTGATCATCAGCATCAAAGCCTGCTTCTGTGGGAATGAAAGGCATTCATCCTTCTCTGATCTGGGGGTCCTTGAATTCCTTGAATTGGTGCCCCATAGTATCCTCCTCGTGGTGCACGGCAATCCCTGCTCAAATATCCCGCCTTGTTGTAATTTCGACAAATAGCATCCACTCGACGATTACCTCTAGCGATTGTGCAGAACTTGGTAATGTGCCTTGGCTTTCGAAAATTAAAACATCCTTCGTTATTACTTGGCGAGGCTATTAGTAGCGCCTGAGGCTGTGGTCCTTGCGGGCGATATTGCTGGGGTCGAGAATAACCTTGTTGAGTCTTCCTAGTTCTCTCCCAGGTTCTCTTGTTCCCTTGAAAATTACCCCGAGGTCTCCAACCCTGGGTATTTCTCGGTGGTTGGTTCTGGAAATTCTGCAGCTGAAAACATCTTGACGACTAAGGTCGATTTATCTGTAGTCGCTATGCTGGATAAACATCCTTTTCCAACCCTGCAGCAAATCTGACGATCCCTCAAATGACTGATTCAGATAACCAACCATCATGTGTCTGAGGTGGGGGTTCAATCCTTGGTGAAATCTCTTCACCTTCTTCTGTGGGGGTGTCTATCATATGCTGAGGGAATTGAGACAATCACTCAAATTGTGTAGTATATTCTCATACAGTCCATCCTCCTTGAACCAGAATGAAAAAGTTCCTCTCCTGTTGATCCCTCTCATCTTCTGGGAAGTACTTCTCCAAAAATCTTCCTTTGAACATTTCCCAAGGCATCGCACTTACAGCATTTATCCCAATAGTAGCTCGTTCAGCTTCCCACCAATATGCAGCGGCAGAGGTGAGTTAGAATGTAACAAGACGGCGATTCTCCTATTCACTGCATTCTAATGCTTCAAAAATCAATTCCATCTCTCTTATCCACTGTTCAGCTTTCTATGATTCTGTTAATCCATCGAACTTTTTGGGACGTAAACCACGGAAATTTGCTAGTAGCTTTTCTCCAGTTTGTCTTTGCTGAAATGGTGCAACTGGGGGTTAAACAGGTCGTTGATTGGTAGCATGATTATAGGTGTCACCTACATGTTCCATCCTCTGCATAAAGGCTTCAAAAACTCCAGATGAGTCCATTCCCTCTGGAATAGGTGCTCCAATACATGCTTGATGATTTCTCAAAGGTCCCACCATAGTGTGCTAGGGAGGTGCACCTATAAATCGATAAGCTAAAAGTCTTTTCGTAGAAAGAAATCAAGATGGAGCGACAAACAGTAATAAGAACTAACAATTCTACCCAATAGCATATACCAATCTAAACATACCATCAATATATCACAAGTACTGCTCATATTTATATATATCAAAAGATGTACCGCATAGTACACACTAATCAAACTGTGTACATGGGACAAGAGCTAAAATAGTACTAAAGTTAGCTATTTACAACGCTACTACTGGTAATCTCTACACAAAGCTATGGTCAAATAGCTATCTCTCAAGCTCCCAAAAATCATGTGAACAACATGTCCTGATAAAACTAACAAAATCTAAATCTCCTTCAGATCCTGACTAAAAAATTGTCAACGTCTGATCCTGCTGGCGGTACCTCATCCTCCGAAACGATATCCATTTTCTCAAGGGGAACATCCTCAACTGGTGCAGCAAGATCTCTGACTACCACTTCGATATCCTAATCCTCAATTACGTCCTCTGCCATCATCGCCTGATTAGTGATGTCGACGACTAGCGATGTCGATGGCTACAAACATCGTCAGCTTACTTCAGCTGAGTGAATAGAAACTCCCACAATATCATAGGCATAAATTCATTACCAGTTATGCATGATATAAAGTAGTGATACTAATAATATCTCTTCCTCTTTTATTCCGACACATCATTATCCGATTCTCATCATTTTCCAACTCTAAAACTACATGTACCAATCCCGACTGACTATCCCAAACTGATTATATCATCACGACATACTAGTGTTCTTGTTCACCACTTTTAAGAACTCTTACTGTTCACCACTTTTAAGAACTCTTGCTAACACTATACATTGCTCTCATATAATGACTAGTCATGGACGTACCCATACTCATGTTCACCGCTTTTAAGAACTCTTACTGTTCACCGCTTTTAAAAACGCTTGCGAGTATGGTACATACATAGCTCTAAAATATCTAACTATGGGCGTGCCACTACAACTCTTATTCTCCGCTTTTAAGAACTCTATTGTTCACCTCTTTTAAGAACGCTTGCGAGTACTGTGCACCCATATCGTTCACAATCCTGGTTAAATCCTTGTTACACACTTATCAAATTCAATCTGAGCGAATTATCAGCTCGACAAAACACAACCTTGAAAGTAACTAATAACCCACTGACTCAGTCACCAGACTATCCAACGTTACCCGCCATTATACCTCAGTCGTTATCGCATCGTATTAATACTAACGTTCTGAACTCTACTATGTTTCTCACCACATTATCTCAATCTCATTATCATAATCCCATTGCCTTCGTAATCTATAATATCGCATAATAGGAACATGGAACATAAATTAAACAACCAAGTATTTTGAATTATAAGCTTAAAGGAAACATCCAAGCTCTATTTGGTTCGATCGATTGAATTCATCTCAATCACTTGAAGAAAGTGAAGTTCTATCGATTGAAGTATTCTTGATCGATTGAAGTGAAGGTAATCTCAATCGATTAGAGTCATTTCGATCGATTGAGACTCAGTGTGTTCGATCGATTGACCCTAGTTCGATCGCTCGAACGTCGTCTTTTCCAGATTCTGGCAGTGAACGTCTAGAATCTGTCAATGCATGTTTGGGATATTTATTTAACATTTAAAACTTGTAAAACATTATAACTAAGCTACTAAGTGAGTTTAGAACTCACCGATCATCGTAAGGGTGCGTTTGACAAACTTGAAGCTTCAAAGCTTTAATGGTGGCCTCTTTCTCTCTCTCTCTCTGCTCCTCTCTTCGTCTCTGTCTCTCCTTCTCCTTCTCTTCTCCTTCTTCTCGTTCTTTTTCTCTCTTTCTCTGACTATGTATATATGAGTGTATATATATATATATTGGTGTGAGTATAATAAACACAAGCACACATTCTCTCCCAAGTCTCTGGTTTTCCAAACACATCAACACACACGAACACATTGTATTTATAGAGGGTGAAGGGTACAAGTGGCTGTCTTTGCGTGAATCCTAGAATCCTGATGATTACAAGTTCAATCGATCGAAGCTACTTCGATCGCTCGAGAATGATTCGGCCAGGTTTGATGGATCGAAAAAGGGACCACATCACAAATTCAGGTCGGCAGGGTTTCGGTCGATTGAACAGTGTTTGAACACTTGAACTTAGAAATGTTCGATCGCTTGAAAGAACTTCGATCGATTGAAAGTGAAATTCCAAGTTGGGTCAAAGGAAGTATATGGAGTTTCTTTATATTAATAAATATTGAAAATACAGAGTATTACAGAATTTTATTAGTGGAGGTTTTTATTGGTTAGGAGAACGCTACCTCCCATTGTGTAGTTCATAATAAAAAAAAAAAAAAAAAAAAAAAAAAATCAAATGAAAGGAAAAATGAATTTATCGGATCGGCATACTGAATTTGATCCCACAAGTGGTCTCAATCAAATAGTGGATGCCAACATGCTCTTTATTTTTCAAAAAGAAATGATTACCTTCTTGATCGGAAACCGAACAAACTTTGGAAGCTATTTTTGGCTAAACCAGTTCCCATTAACCTTTTTTTTTTTTTTAAAACCATGTTTAGTGGCATTGGCAACGACTTCCACCTCTCAGGCTTTCATTTAATATACTATTGAGTAAAATAAAAATAAAAATAAAATAAAATAAAAACCTTCAGTGGGAACAATGTTGTTCAAAAATGTGTTGGGACAATTCTTTAACATTTTCTAAATACTTCAATAAAAATATTAAGTAATTCAATAAAAAAGAAAGGGACTGACTCACTTCAAGAAAAAAGGAAGGGACTGACTCACTTCAAAGTTTCATTTTGTTGCCCTATTTTCTCTCTTTTCCCATATCTTTTTCACTGTTTTTCATTAACCAAACAAATACTGTAGTACTCTAGTAGTGTTTCTCTTTTTTCTTCCATTCAATAAATTAATGAATCGAGATTCTAAAAACAGGAGCCAAAAGAAATTTTGAATTAAAAAAAAATACAAAAATTGAATCCATGGACAAAAGAAAGGTATAGCAAATACTCTAAAGTGCTTAGCTCTCATAATTAGACAGGCTTATCTTACAGTAATGGGGAGGGCAAAGAGGAAAACATCTTGAAGAAGTCAAGGGTCCCACAATAAGAAGTGGACCCACAAGATTAATTTTTTTGGCCTATTGATGGTGGGTCCCAAAAGGCAAGTAGTGTCCTCGAGCAGTTTTTCTCAAAAAATTGGTCTAAAGGGTCACCCTCACTTTCTCCAGTAGGGCACCCTCCCTACCCTCCTCTCTTAAGTTTAGGTCAATGTTTGGCAAAACTCAACTATGGCCCAATTTTAAGTCGGGTAGTGGGTATGTGGGTCCTTTATGCCCTGCACTTTTCTTACAGTGATCCCACGTGGTTAATCTGATAATGTGATAAGTTTATGCTTTTTGATCCACTAAAATACTAAATGAATGATTCTATAACCTTTTTATTTATTTATTTTAATATAAAAATTAATCTTGGTACTGTGACCAGCATCTATTTTGCATCGATTTTAAAGTTACATGAAACATTTTTAAAAACCTATACCAAGAAAATTTAGTAAGTACTATAAAATTTATTTTCGGACTATCAGGTACATTATACATATATATTTCTATTGAATAAATAAAATTAACATGGAAAAAAAAAAAAAAACTAAAAAAAAATATACTATACTCCATTAGAAACAACGCATCAAGAAACTTCTATTATGCTAAAAAATAATATTGTTGGGCTTAGATTAAAAAATATCTAAAATAAGACCAAGTTCAGTTTAATTCTTTCTTCTTCTTTTTTCTTGGTTCGTGTGGGAATTAAAATTTTGTTCGTTTAGCAAAGAATCAGTTTTAATAGAGTTCTTAAGGCCTATTTGGGAACATCCAAAATAAGATTTGGTTCAGTCTAAGTCCAATTTTTTATTTGATTTTTGTGAAAAACAAGTGTAAGTTGGTTTGACAAAGAACCTGTTTTAAAAAAATGCTTAGACTAGGCAGAGATTCTTATGTAAGAAACTGACACTCACCAACTAGGACTTCATAAGAACCAGATAAAAATTAGACTTAGACTGAATTAGGTTTTGTTTTAGGCTTTTCCAAATATGCCCTTAGACTAGTCACGGACTCCTATACGGAAAATTGACACTCACCAAACACTTTAAATTTATAAAACCAGCTCACTTAGGAACCGCAAATCCGATTCTTTATTTTTCGAAACAACCCCTCATAAACCCTCATTCATTGACGTCACTTCATATTATTCTACATTTCGAACATCGGCACCTGGTCTCACATAAAGTTGATATGTATAGTAATCAGGGGCGGAGGCAGTGTAGGACCATGAGATTTTGAAAATTAAAATTTTAGCCTAAATTTTTTTAGTATTTTACATTTAGCCCCCCCTCAACTATGTTTAGGCCACCCCTCAAATTATGTTTAGGCCTCCCTCAACTTATGTTTAGGCCCTCAAAGGGGTCCAAGGCCCAATTTAGTGCTATCAACTACATATATATTGATATACCGGTATATACAACTCAAAAGAAATGCGCCTAAAATTTTAAAAATTACACTTTTAGTGTGATAATTTTATGCGTTTTAGAAATAGACCCCCTTAAAATTTTGAAAGACACTATATAATATTTACGTGTCACCGAATAGACTTATATTATAAGCATATCCCCAAAAAATCACAATTATAGACAAGTAGACCCTAAAAAAATTGTCAATTATGTATGAATAGACCCCAAAAAAAAATTTCGGGGGCAGCGTATAGCCTAGGCCCCCCCCTGTCCAAAATTCCTGGCTCCGCCCCTGATAGTAATGCCTTAATCTTTCGGTTTTTTTTTTTTTTGGCTAAGAAAAGAAGCCATATACGGAGTATATTAAGAAACAACCAATGAACCTCTTTGATGTCCATCCTCAAAAATAAAAGGAGGAATGCCATCAACAAAGACTTGGCCTAAGACAATATTACAACGAGCCGCCCAGTGGACGATGTTGTGAGCTACAAAATTAGCGGATCAAGAAATCTTAAAAACTTTCCAATAAAAAAATAAGCAATTCAGTTGGTCTCTAGTTCTACTCAACCTATTAATAGAAGAATCAATAGTCCATTCCAAAATAGAAACTCCAATCCAACAAGAACTTTCAGACCAACAAGGTGTCATCCTAAAAAATGGCGAGTAAGGCAGCGCCTTTCGTCTACAACTTCTTTGAGTTCATCACTCATTGTAGGTTTTATATACAGCCCACTCCCCACAAATACATAAACCACATGCACTAGCCACAATATTTTTGAAATAGTTTCCTGTAGAAATGGACACATGAGCGACATTAGGTATTAACAAAAATAGTACTCCTAGCTGAAAAAATTGAGAAGTCCCAGAGCCGAGAGGGTACAAGCAGTAACTTTTTTTTTTTTTTTTTTTTGACGAGGAAAGGGGGAGGTTTTAACTTCAAACCAATAGCTTGAAGGAGACTTAATTACTGAACTCTTTGTCACTTAAATTGTGCCTCACTTGGTAAGTAGTAACTGATTAACAAGAAAATACACGTAGGGGTAGAAACATTCGTATCAGTTGAGAAATGTCCCCACTAGTATCAAATAAAACAATCAATCAAATTCATTAACATTAATTAACAAACTCACTTGAGAGTCTTCAATACTATTTTGAGTGGAACTTTGTGTGGGAGATTTATAATCAAAAGCGGGCTTAAAAGTTACTATTACAACTTTATTACACATATATTATTAGTCCGGATCACACAATAAATTGTCCTATAACCTATCATCCTTTCAAGCGGGAGCAAATTTGCTCATGGACACTTGCTCACGGTTTGCTCACGGTTGTGACAAGTGTCCATTTTGAGTAAAGAAGGGAGCACCGAAAAAATGCACTGAAATGGACTACACCGATCATTCGGTGCACCATTTTTGTGTACATTTTCGGTGACTCTAGCAGGATTGGTCCATTTTTAAAAATAAAATAAAAAAACTAGAAAGAGAGAGTTGAGGGGAGATGTTAGGGTGTGGTGCTCACACGCCCACACCCATACGGATCATGAAATACTGAAGAAAAAAAAAAGGAAAAAAAAAAAAAAAACTAGACTAATATTATCTGTCTATAAATAGATAATTTATCTGTTAGACAGCTAGTAGACAGATAATACTATATGTCCATAAACAGATAAATTATTTGTTAGATAATTTATCTATTAGATAGATAATATTATATGCCTACAAATAGATAAATTTTTTTTCCCAATATTTTATGGTCAATATTGATCTCGCTTGATAGATCTCATTTTTTTTTTAAAAAAAAATCAAATTTTTAATTACAAAAAACGGACTTGTCCATATTTTAGAGTGTTTATACAATGTGTGTATGTGCACCACACCCTAACATTTCCCCTCAACTCCCTCTCCAAATTTTTTTTTTAATGGACACTTGTCACAACCGTGAGCAAGTGGCGTGAGCAAATTTGCTCCCCTCTCAAGTCTAAGAGCTTGTTTGAAAATAAGTTCAGTTTTATTATTTTATATTTGATTCATTTGAAAACTAGCGTAAGATTGATTTGATAAAGAACCAATTTTAGGAGGTATTTTAGGTTCAACACGACTCCCACACACAAAAAGGTACCAAAAACTTGAATATTAAACCCAGTATCAGTTCGACACCTTTCGAAACCACCTCTATGGGAAGTTGTAACCATGAGTCGATGAATAATTAACTGTTGAATCCAACCACTTGATGATCATTAGTGACCTCAACACCATAATCACTTGGTTTATTGAATACCAAACTAAATTTTGGGGGACCATGACCAACTAACAATCAAAATGAGCAAAAATTGTAACACGTACACACGCCCTGAATTGCTTTTAGCTATAAACAGCTATATACATAATACATACCATGTGCTTTTTAAACTTCAAAAGATGACAACTAATTAACAACGCTTTGGCGCTTAGCTAAAGCAAATATATACGTAGGAACATTTATGTCTTATAGGTGTCATACTGAAAACTGGCAAAAAAAAAAAAATACCATTATGAACAAACCTCAAATTTCAATTCCACCAGTAAAAATTCAGATCACCTATCAAGAAACAAAAGGAAAAAAGGAAATTGAATTTCCATAAGATTTTCCAAAAAAAAAAAAAAAAAAATTGTGTTTAAGTTCAACTAATCTTGACTCAGTGATAATGAACTGGGTTTCAATAGTTCATAGATTCAAAGGGAAATAAAGGCAGGAAGATACCTGATTATAAATCAGTTGGAAAGTAAGAAATAATTTAAACAAAACAAGGCATTATTTTTTGCTAGGACCAAACAAGGCATTAAAATATGCACAGCATGTGATAATGTATATATGGATGTCATGATCAGATCAAAGACTATCTAGTAAGAGGTAGGGGACAACATGAATCTTGAAACAGCATACCTGACCCCATGCAAGATTTGATTAAACACAAGGAATCACAACTTTATAGTCCCACTGGACCATTATAGCCCTAGCTATACGAATATTAGAATTAGCACAGCTGAGCTGCAAATCAGAAACACATGATGATCAGAGGACATAGAAACACTTAAAAGTAGATTACTAGCCATTTAGCATATTACTGAAAATCAAACATGATCACAATTTCATGACCACAAAAATACATTCAATCTTTACAACAATAAAATATGTAATAACAGTTCGAGTTTAGGTAGGAACTGTAAACCATATTTTCACATTCTAGTTTATCATAACCCATAGTCATAATTTTCACTACATTTCTTAATTACTTGGAATTTCAAGAGCACCCAAATTTGCACATGTTTTAAACATTTAAAGATCAGGACCAAACTTTTAAGAACACCATGCCATGGGCAAGGAACACTCTGCAAGCACAGTTAACAGAGAGTTGTAGATCCCAAGATTTGTCGCCGACGAGAGTTCTTAGAGCCCGTTTGATATTGATGTTGGAATAAGAGATTATTTCTTTAATAATTTTTATCACAGCAGCAAATTGTGGTTCCTGTGTTTTGTAGCTTTAAAGTAGAACAAATTTTTAAAAAGAGGTTTTTTTTTTTTTTTTATTCCTTTAGTTGTTTTGGGCAACTAGCCCAAATCTCTCAATAATCACAAAGAGAGCATTTTTGCTCACCGCATACCCATTTTGTCCTTATATTATCAACATAATTATTACATGTCACCCAGTGGAGCAATGTGTGAGCAGTGGACCGGTGAGCAAAAATGCTCTCAATCCCAATTAATAAGTGATAGTTGGTCCCAAATAAGCTAATCTAAATAGGCTCTTAGTTCTGACCAACAAATACAGATAGTATATATTAACAAAAAATGAAGAACACGAGTATTTAAAAATTCAAATTTCAGAATAATGGTACACAATATGCTCTAAACCTACCCAATACCTGTCAAAAGTTTATTCAACAAAATATAAAAATTTGCATACGAAGGTCTGGAAACAAAATTATGAATAACTCAAGGCGAAAAAAGGAGCTACATCAGAGAATGGGGAAGTCTGAAAGTTATTTTTCTACAAAACCCCGTTTGGGTTAGCTTTTGACAGAATCACTTTTGGAATGAGAGATAATTAAAAAGGCTACATATTGGAGCTTTTCAAAAAAGTACTAGTTCTTTAACTTTAAAAAGGAATTAAGTTTTTTTTTTTAATAAAAAAAAAAAAAAAAAAACTGCAAACAAGCTAATCCAAATGGTCGCAACTTTTTAATTAGTCATAATTAAGCGATTGTTGATCCTAAGAAAGCCATCCCAAATGGGCTCTTAATTAACTGCAAAAACTAAACGCTAATCTATAATTACCTATATAGGTGTGTGATTTGCCTAGCTACCTTGACCGACAACCTAGCTAGGTGGTTACATGTTCACACACTTGTGCAGAGCTTTGTAAAGGCCAAGTTAGTTGGTGAAAAGTCATCCTACCAATATAGTATTATTTTGTTGCTGGAACCAAAATATAATATTTTCTAATAAAAAAATGCCATTTAAGTAACCCCAAAGCCTCCACATGACATATATAAAGCTTGAGATTTCATATAAAAGTCACTAACTTTAGATGGAGCATGAAATATAAAATCTCTCACCAACAACATCTATCTTATTCTTTTTCCTTCCTACCAACTCCATGGTTACATATATAATTAAAGAACAGAGTATTATGATATAAGTATGAAATCATGATATTGAGATCTTTAGTTAGACAAATCATGCCTTAATCACAGAGATCCTCTTTTCTGGCTGGAGGAACTCAATGTACAGCTTAACACACAGAGAGAGATATACATATAATTGCAGTGTCCCCTACCTAAAGACTGGGTCACATGAGGAACAAATATGCACTTACTGATTGTTATGGGAATCTGAAAAGCTGATACGTTGTGAAGACAAGGTGATTCAAACCTGTAAACCTAGACAACTATAGGTAGCTGGCCTGTGGGATCCAACAAAAAGGCTGCAGGCACTAACGTACTTCCACTTGCTTCAAAATCAATGGGTCCCTGTAAAAGACCATGAATTATTGGGAGTCAGGGGGACTGAATCTCTCTCTCTCTCTCTTTTCATGTACCCGCATGCAGACTCTCACTGAAAGTGTTAGTTTTTGAGGTCAACTGTGCCTGATTTAAGAGTCTACTATTAGCCCTATAGTCATAGAAGAGCTCCACAAATGGAGCCAGTTGTGAGGTTTAGAGTATTACTGAGAGCATCCACAGTGGGCAACTAAAACTTACCGTAAACTTAGCTAAAGTTTGTGGTATAGGTTGGTGTAGTTAGTGAGACGGCACAGACAAAGCCATGCAGCATTCAAACGGCAAAGGGAGAGCCGTTACACACTCTTCCTTGTGTGGCCAGTCGGAACAGTGTGTGCCGTGTGATGCCGACACGGCTCTCTCTTTGCCATGTGCTGTTGGAGACCAAACGTGCGCTGTGGGAGTGTCAAACGGCACAGTGTGTTCTGTGTGGTCTCCAACGGCACACACTGTGCCGTCTGGCACTCCCACAGTATTCTGTGTGCCTTTTGGCTCTTCCACGGCGTTCCCAGTGCTGTCTGGCTGTACATTAGTCAAATTTAGCCGTACACAAAGTTAGGTTTCGCTATGTTTAACCGTGGTATGCTAATGTACCAACTACAACATTGTTAACGCTTTTAAGCTAAGTTCTCCCACACTAAAAGCCCACTGTGGATGCTCTATGCAATAAGTATCCCATTCAGTTAGAACTTGCAAGAGGTTGAGAGTGGAGGACACATGTCATATCAATCAACCTTCAGTTGATTAAAAGTAATTCAGAGTTTGAAAGAATGATAGCTTTATGTTACTACATCTGACTCAGAGTACCCCTTGGTGTATGGTATAATCATGAAGGAAACAACGTCCTTCTGAACCACCAAAGAACAAGTTTTATCTGGATTAGAGCTAAAATGAGATTAGAGCATCCTTTTCTTCCATCAATCTATAGTTAATAACAAAAGTTGGACAAACCAATTAAAAAAAAAAGAGAGAGAATAGATTTCTTCTGATCTAGAGTTGCGCCTTTTAACCGATTCATGCAGCTCAGGAGTAATTAAAAAAAACAAACTTATTCCAATTTCCTAAATCTACCGTACGTAACTGTTGCTGTTGAAAAGGTTATCCGCAAAGCTAGTAATGATTATCACGAGGATTGTAAACTACTGTTGAAATTAAACTTGGCGAAACCTAACTTTGTGTACAGTTAAGTTTTCAGTACGGCTATAATTTAACTGAACATAATTTCTTGATAAAGCAATGGCTACAATTTAACTAGACATAATTTCTTGCTTAAAAAAATTAAATTGGTGGATAGTTTGAACCAACCAAAGATTCATGAATGAGCAGCACAAGAAAAAGGTCAGAACATTAAAAATCTCATTAAAGCTGCTTTACAATGACAATAAGGTTTTAAGGATCTCAAGGGGAATTACATGCATCTATGTCATGTCACATTCAAAAATCAGAACTAAAGGGCACATTCCCTTCAAATGGTTTGACTGAAACTGACAATGGTGGAGTTTCAGAAATGAAACCAAGGCAAAGTTTTTTTTTTTTTTTTCCCAAAAGTAGGAAGCATAGCTGGGTATATACCAGGTGAGTGAATGTAACAATATTCTTAGTGGAGGTTATATTGTTGGATTAATCTTTTCGGCAGAAAAAGGGACGTCCGCGATGTGACACCGGAAGCCAAAGAGTTCTGCAAAATCAATCAAACCCATGATGTGATTCACGATAATGGAAGACTTTGAGTCTGTTGATCACTTTGAAGATAGGGGATTTCACAAGTGGTTGGCAAAGAAAAACATGGTGAAATTTGACTTTGCATACAAACTAACAACACAAAAGCTATATATTTGTGTCAACTTATCTCTTGATTAAAAAAAAAAAAAAAACAAATTAACAATTCCAAAAACATTTGTAATATGATGGAAATTATTAAATAACAATGAGGGGGATCTTGTAGTGGCAATGAGAAAAAGAGATGTTACAAGTCAAGGAGTTATCTATCCAATCTGAAAGCCATAAAGGGAAAAAGGGAAAAGGGTAAAGCAATTTGATTAAGATATTGGAAATGTGAAAAGGACACGAGAAGATATATAAGATGATTATGCTTCGCTTCCATTGTTTTCTTATTCCTTTAATTCTCTCAATTAAGCAAAATCGGACATTACAAGATTGCCACAACGAATGGAAGTACATTAGTGAGAAGTAACTTAGCATCACTTGTATAATGAAGGCTTCCAACGGAAAAAAAAAAAAAAAAATGTGTGGTTTATATATAATGCTTAAGAAAGAATATTTGAATTACATGAAATCCCGAAACTTAGCCATAAGGCTCGAACCCACGTGCTCAAAATCGGAAGCAGTGATGAGAATAAAAGTGCAAAAGATCCAAATTCAGCAATTGCAAGTTCAGAGCATTTCCCTAGCTAATTAGGACCCAAACCATATAATTAGTTGTTTTCTGTTGCTTTTATTGGGTTCTACATCTTTTTGCATTGATTAAGCACAACCAATAATTAATCATTCTTGATAATCTAATACTCTTGATAAGCATTTTATATGGAGACCATTACCATCATGATACGAAGAGCACTCGGCCTGTTTGGGAGTGTGCATGCTTAAAATAGGATCAAGCTCAGACTTAAGTCTCATTTTTATCTGCCAGTATTGTGTTGTTTTTGATGAAGAACCAGTTCTTTGGGTATTTTTTTAATCAAGCCATAGACTCGCCACAAAACAAACCTCTACCAAACATTCGAATTTGAAAAACCATTTCACTTAGCGGACCACAGAGTCAGTTCTATACCTTCCCAAACAACCTCCTACACAAACACCAGACTTTTTGAACCGATATATTCAGCCTCTTCATCTCACACAATCTTTCGACTTCAAAACAATTTGGTGCCAAACTCTATATTAGAAAGAAAGTTACCCATACTCACTCATGAAGCAGCATGCAGACATATATATGTGTATATATATATATATATATATATCCTTTCAAACAAGTGTTGCCAGTTCGTTTTAAAACTACATCTGCAAATCTAACTTTAATTGAATTGCTCTCCAATATGTAGGATTATTGCCTGATTACTACTCAGAAGACGGAAGCGATGACACCTGGTCTAACATATATAATGGCAAACACTATGTGATAATTTGTATATACATATTTCTTAGCGGGTGTTATTAAAAGCTGTTGCAAGTCCAATCAGCTGAAGCAGATGATGAGAAAAATACTCTCAAGTTGGGTGCCAGGTATGCCACTTAAAACTTCACTATTAAAGGCAGCAATCCTCCCACTACGTACGCAAGTGGTTTGTGGGCTTTTTTATTCACAGCGATGCCGAAACCAAATCCACTGATATGTGCATGTTAAGGTGAATGGCTACAAGTACAACCATATCATGCATCAAACACTCACACACGAGCCGCACACTTGCACAGGTTTAACTGGATTAGATGTCATATGATATCCAGGGCCTCGCCCTCCAATTAAGTGATAACTGGCAAAGATGTTTGGCAACAAAGTGACCAGTAGTAGTGATCACATAGTACAAATTAAAATGCTTGTTTTGACTTTCTTCAAAAAAGGGTCAAACCTAAAGTGGAGGCAAACCTAATATCTTTGGCATTTTTACAAAAAGTGGTGTGCAACTGCAACTGTCCACTCTTTTGTCAGCCTAAATTTTACTGTTGCACTAAGTAAATGTCCCTTAGTTAAATTTATTCTTCTGTTATATAAAATGATCAGAACATTTGAAATCTCATGTTGTTGGACAGAGAAATGGAGTATCAGATTAAGGCCAAGGCTGAAATCATGGACCATCTGACAATCATATATACTTCAGTTTAGGGTGGGCAAATAGTTCGGTTAACTGAACAATCCGAACTAACCGAACTGAATTTTCAATTTCAGTTCGGTTATTTCAGTTAAAATTTTCAGTTCGGTTAAAAACCGAACCGAATTAAAAATTTCAGTTCGGTTATCAGTTGCCTATAGGCAAACCGAACCGAACCGAAAAACCGAAATTTTATTTTTTACTTTTATTTTCTATATTATTAATATACTTATACATAACAAAAGATAATAAAATATAAGTATTTTTACAATTGAAAATAAAGAAAAGCATGCTTTCTTTGCAATATGAAAGAGAAAGGAAACAAAAAAACAAAAAAAGTTGTGAAAAATGAAAAAAAAAATTTAAATAAAAATTGGGTTTTATACAATTCGGTTAACCGAATAACCAAACCGAACCGAATTTGTAATTCAGTTAACCGAACCGAACCGAACTAACCGAATTAAATTTCAGTCAGTTAACAATTGATACTCTTCCAAACCGAACCGAACTCAAACCGAACCGAATAGTGCCAAACCGAACCGAACCGACCGAATGCCCACCCCTACTTCAATCACACTTTTTTTTGGGCATAGTCAATAGACTCAATAATTGTGAAGGAAATATGTTAGGTTTAGTGTGTATAAATAGTCTAACAAAAATGTTAGGCACACAATATATTCCACAACACATTCCACAACAGAGCTTTTAATGCATGTACTCTGTTTTATGTAAGTGGTGCATAGAAAATTGTGAAAAATTCAGATAGCAGAGTGTACAACACATTTAAAGCCCATTTGTGAAATGTGTTGTGGAATGTATTGTGTGCCTAGCATTGTTGATAGTCTAATGTAGATAGATGCCCACATACAAACTCATTAATAATGTATTTCAAAGAAACTACTTAGGTGTAGTTCCTTAGGAACTGTTTTTGTTGTGCCTCTTACAGCACAGTTTTTTTTTAGGGTTCATTAAATTTTATCTCCCCGTGGTTTGGTCTATTTTCACTTTACCCCCATGTACTTCAAAAGTAACATTTACCACTCTGTGGTTTCAGACTAAAGTGAAACTGTAAAAATTTCTCTCATAATAGCCCCCACACAAGGATTAATGTTAAAATTAGCCCCACGAATGAGAGTTTAAATGTCAAAATTAACTCCGCATAAACCCCAAAATTAGCCTCATAAAGGAGCGAGTGTTGAAAATTAGCCCTTGATAGTTGGGTTAAATGGCAGCATTATCCTCACATAGGGATTTGTTCCAAAATTAACCTCACAAAGGGGGTTAAGTGTTAAAATTTTTGGCAAATTTTAGAATTTTCATCAGTTTTGAGGAAATTTTTTATAATTTCACTTTAGTCCAAAATCCACATGGAGTAAATGTCCAGTTGTCCACTTTTGAAGTACAGGGGGTAAATTGAAAATGGACCTAACCACTGAGGTAAAATATAGTTAGCCCTTTTAAATATTTTTTTTTTTAATGGTCTTTTTTAAAACTGTATAAAACAGTTTTTGAAGACTGTGAGAGCGCAAGGCAGTTTCTAAGAAACTGTAGGGTTTCAACTCTATTGGCACCTCTAGTGGGTCTCATCTTCAATCTTTCATTATGTCCTTCGTTTTAGTACTCTTATAAGAAACATGATTATGGGTTATTCCCTACGCTTCTGGAATTTTAGAAAAACACTATGCTAATTTCCAAATGTTTTGTGATAGTGTGATGTGGTACCACATAGTACAACTGACATATCAGCCAAAACTTGGTCCTTCAGTGAACACTTGGGCTAAAGGTTGACAGGGAGGTTCTGGTGGAGATTGACCATGAGAGGGAAAAAAAGGTTTCATTAACCACAGATTCGCATAACTAGGCCGAACGTGCAGCTAGCCCTAAAATGGGACATTTCAAATGGGACACCAATCCAATAAGTTAATCAAAGTATATATCTATAATCTATAATCTATAATCTATATCTATCTATATCTATAATCTATCTATATCTATAATCTATAATATATATAAATGTACTAATATGCATAAGTGTTTTACACTTTTATCCATTGGTGCACTTTTACTTAACTATTTTCCTTAGAACCTAGAGTTTTAAAAGTTTAGTATACTACTTTTTTATTTGTAGTGTGACCATGCCATAAGAGTCCTATAACTTAATAACAACACCTATGCATTTGGATAACAATTCCTATTTTTTTAACACTATGAGTCATACTGTTTACATGCATTCACGTTTCAAATTTTGTGTGTTTGGTTGGATTTTTTTTTTCCTTTTTGTTGAGCTCTAGAGTAAACTAAATCTGTTGATTTTTTTTTTTTTTTTTGTTAGGAATTCTTTTCTTTTTTTTTTGATAACCTCTTTTTGTATATATATATATATATATATCATATACGTATGTATATTGGTTGGTTATGTGTATGTATATGCAGGGATAGATCAACAAACATTAAAAATCTAGATCATAGTGGTTATTTTGGTAAATTCATTTGTGGGACCGTTTCAGTATTTTAGATATAAAACAACTGGTAATTACCAATGCCCATAACAGCCCGTTTGGTTCATGGATTCTTAGGGTGGATTTTGATTCCACCTTAAGATTACTAGTAATCTTAAAATTTATTCTTGTTTGGTTCATGGATTATTTATTGAATTGATGATCCCATTGGATTTAGAATCCACCCAAAGGTGGAAAATAGGGTGAATTCTAAATCGTACCTTGGATGTGGTATTCTCAAATATTACTGGAGTTTTGGTTTTATAATTTCATACTACCTAATTTAGCCCTTATATTTGTGGAAGGTATAAGTTAATGTCATTCCTATTATGGATAGCCTTAAAGGGTAGTTTATGTATTAAACATCATTCCTATTTTATTTTTCTTAACCCAACCAAACACTTGATTCTAAATCCACCTAGAATTTCGCTCATGAACCAAACACTTTGCAAGGATTTAGATTCCTAGTAAATTGATTACTAGTATTATGATTCCTGGTAATTAGAATCCACCCAAAATAATATATGAACCAAACGGGCAGTAAGTGTTTTACATTTTTATCAATCGGTGCACTTTCACTTAAGTAATTTTATTAGAGTTTGAATAACTTTAGTGTACCACTTTTTTTTTTGTTTTTTTTTTTTTTTTTGGGTCCGTCCATGAGAGTCCTAACTTTTTTTTTCCCTTACTTGGATATATCATGTTATATACGTTATATACAATCCTTATTATTTTACAACTCCATTACATTAATGAAATTCCAGATTAATCCTATTATGTTACAACTCCTTCCAAACACTTCCAAGTTCCCATCGGAATAAAAAATAAATAAAAAAATTTAAAAAATTGAAAATAAAAGAAGAAGTCAATCACACTTTAGTTCTTGGTTGGTTCCAAAAAAAATTAGTTGAGACTCACGTTTTTTTTTTTTTTTTTAACTCTCCCTACTTTTGACCAAGGTTGGTTTTTTTTTTTGGGCAAACGTTTGGTTTCCTTTTCCTTTTCCTTTTTCTTGGGGGGATGAATTACAATAACCAAAATATGACTCTTTTTCAAATACGTCCCTAAATTATAAAACTTGACAAACTAATTCTCCTCAACTATTGCATTTTTCTCTAAAACTCCTTCCATTAGAATTCCGTCCCAAAAAAGAATGGTTTTTTTTTTTTAAATCATTTGAGCAACATATGATACAAACAATTAACAAAATGATATCTATTTGTCCCTCCTTTGAGCCGTTGGAAATTTTAGGACAAAATTATCCTTTGTTGCATAAATAATTGCCCTTTATTGTACACCAAATTTTAGGCAATTTTGTTATTAAAATTTCAACGACTCAAAGAAGAGACAAAAATGTTGTGTTGTTAACACTTTCACATTGATAGCATGATACAAAAGTAATCATTTTTTTTACTACAACCTAACAGAAGGGGTTAGTGAAAAGTTACAATACCCATCAATTTGTTGAGTTTTATAGTTGAAGTGGGTAATTGAAAAAGGTCATAGGTGAAGGGGTGTTAGTGTAATTACCCCTCTTTATATTTGGACTCCATCGTGGATTACGTAAATGATGGATTAGTAACATATATCTCTTAAAGAGTTATAATAAATGTCTGTGAGGAATTTTAGGACTCTTAACTATACTCCTATTACCAATTTCTTATTAGTATAGGATTCTTTTTACATTCGCGAAGTTAAAAATTTCACCTTCCAATTAGAATTCTAGCATTTTTTTTAAGGGTAATTAGAATTCTAGCATTCAGTCTCTATTTAATACAAATAATTGAGAGCTTATCCATCTACAAACTCGCATTTAATCAATAGTTAATTAATAGTAGAATTTTAGTAATTGAACACATTTGGGTAAAGTTCCTTAACTGTGGTTCGTTAGATTCCTCTCACAATTGTGAATCGACCCTAACTGAATATATATATATATATATATATAATATTATAATAAATTTTAAACATTGTTTTTTTAATCCTGGGATCCACTGTTGTGAGAGGGAACCTAACGAACCACACCTAAGGAACTTTACCCAAGTATGTTCCTTTAGTAATTGTGTAACAGTTTTTTGCTTCTTTAATTAAAGTGGACCAGAATGAATTAATTAAGTATTGGATCATTTGATGGAATAAAGTCCAATCTAAATTAGGATAAATAAGGAAATCGTGTATTAGGAATAAATAAAGGAATTTGCAACTTGAAATTAATCGTGTAGAAGAATAGCATGAATTCACAAGCCTCCCAGTCCCAGGTTTACTTTTGGCCCAATTTATTAGACAATATTTTAGTTCTTTCTCTCTTCTTCTTCTTCTTCTTCTTCTTCTTTTCCCCTTTTTTTAAAATAAAGTTTTACATGTTAATAGTTTGTATTAATTTTGGACTAGAAGATTAATGATAGTATTAAAGAACCTACTGATATTATCTAATTTCTATTATACGTCTCCACTTCCCAAGTTCTCCATAGCCTTGGATGCTTTTTCTATATTTTAAGATTCACAAATCATTCTACTCTTCGTGTTCTCTTAGTAACGTGCTATGGTGAACTAAACACGATTGATCTTTACACAAGTGTGCACATTCAAGCTTTGTAATGTTTTCAATAATCTAATGGTCAAAATGAAAACAAAGAAATATGAGTTATAGTAACATAAGTCCCCTTCTCATGAGGGAGTCCTCACTTTGTTAAAGTGAGGACTTTTATTTACAGTCAATGGATCCAGTTTTCATTAAGGGTACTGAAGTAATTTCACAGGCCGAAAACTGTACCCAACAACTCCTGATATCAATTCTTAGTATTACATGACTCTTTTTAAAGACTCTTGATTTGTTTTCTTCTTCTTCTTCTTTTTTTTTTTTTTTTTTTTTTTTCAGAGCTCTATGATGGGTCACTCACGATTTTGTTTATTACATACCAACAATAATATAGGTAACTTCTATCAGACCTATTCTAGGTAAGATATGCAGTCAAAAAATTCCAGGAGTCAATTTCAACCACTTGATGATTTTGTTACCCATTTAACATAGAGAGCATTTTTCTCACACTTGCCTATCCACCACTACCATGCTGACATGTGTCATATTCCATTCTTATTTTACCCATGCATTTAGCAACACAATTATTGAATGTAAAACTTAATGAGTAATGCTAGATGCACTCCCAAATGCGCAACCAAATGCACAACCCTGCTTAAAAATGTTGGACCTCGTGCTGAAAAGTCTGTACATAAATCTAGAGGTGTGCAGGGTATGCAGCTTTTCAGCACGAAGTCCAATATTTTTTAGCAGGGTTGTGCATTTGATTGTGCAATTGAGAGTACATCTAGCATTACTCAAACTTAATTGAGTATTTTTCTTCATGAAAAGTTATTATTGTTATCTTTATTAACAATAATTCCTATATTTGTTATCCTTGTTTAAGTTCCACAAGAAAGATAGGAAGTTAGACAAATTTAGCTTGTGATAATAACCAATTATGTAGTGAAAATAAAAATTTTAAGCACATTTTTTTTTACAGTATTTTTGATAATGTACCACTTAATTGAAATGCAGTCAAAAATCCATTGAAAATTCTAATTGAAAAAATTTGACTGGAAATAATCACTAATTGCACTCTATTTCAATACATGAAACATTCATGTGTTATGTACAGCAAATTCAACTGCTTAAAATTTTTAGTACTTTTAGCTCATGAACAAAGGAAAACATTTTCCTTAGTGTTTTGGTTTCTTTTCTATCCCTCAATACGTGCACCAAATAGAGCCTAAAAGTCTCTTTCGATAGAGATTATCAATATGTTTTCATAATTTTAGAACTTTAAATTAAATTAAATTAAAACTACCATCCTATTGGGGTTTTTTTTTTTTTGGTCTTGGTGGATTCTATTTTTTTTTCCTTCTTCAGTCATGTTTTAATATCTTTTCTCTTTCTTTAGGTGAATTCCATAGATAAGCAATTACTTTCTAATATCAATTCGCGTTATAATTTTTTTCTTATGTGATTCTTTCAATTATATTGACAGTAGAGACTTTATAAAAAATTTCGGTTGAAGATTTAAGAATTTTTAAGCCAAAAAGCACAAAGAGTTTGATCATCTTGAACGTAGAGGCCTCCCTAAATCATTTTTGTAGGAATCAAAGTTTAATATATATATATATATATATAAGAAAGCTAGATCATGATCGATTTGTAACTTATTTCTAATTAGAATATATGAAATAATTGTATAGTCCAATAAATTACTATACAAACTTCACAGTAAATGAAATACTAACATATATGGTCATACAATAAGTTAATAGTCATGATTAAGTAATGAGCAAAGAAAATAGTTTATTCAAAATATTAGAGATGTAAGAAAGAATTATTAATTTTTTTTATTTGAACCTCGATGGCACGGGAAGATTAAATTGATATCAAAAAACAAAGTACACCAACATAGAGGGGGGCATTAGATCGTACCCTCCTTAAACGACATCCCGACTAGCCAAAACAAACTAAATCATCAAGCAAAAACCAACAAGGGAAAGCAGCCACTGACTAATGAATTGTGAGCAGCAAACCTTGATGCTTAACCTTAGCCCAAAAAACCAGCAAGAAATAAAGACAGCAAAATTAAAGAAGCCAAAAACAGAACAGTGAGACTGTAAAATACAAAAGAAAGTTGTGAATGAAAGTACGCAGTATTAATGACCTGACATTGACTTTTCCCCAAAACAGAAGCTTTCAAAACAGGGTCACCTTTCACAGCAAAATGATCAAAGCAACGCTTCCAAAGCGGTTGATCTATTTAAGAAAGAATTATTGCTAGGATATGTGGTAACAATTAAATAGCAACATAGAAAAATTATTATTGAACAAATAGAAAATGGTCTAAGATGAATAATTCAACAAAATTTATTATTTTTTACCCTATGAATTGATTGTTGTATGTGTTTTGTGTATCTTTATTATTGTGAAAGTTGTATGAATTCTTCTCTTCTTCTTCTTCTGCTGTTTTTTTTTTATACCTAATTTAAGTGTTTTGAAATTTTTTTGGCTATATGTTCCTAATTAGTTTTTAGACAGGCACCATTCACGTACAACGCACGTATTTTAAACTAGTATATATATACTCCTGAAGCAATTAATGGATATTATTAGTGATCCATTTTTTTAGCCTTCCAACAGTAACAAAACAATGGTTTTAATTCAGTGCTCTATACTATACTATACTATACTATACTATACTATACAATATACAATGGCTAGGGGGTGTATCAGTCGGTTTTTGTTGATTTTTGTCGGTTTTTTCATGTTAAAAAAGCGACCAATAGGCTCAGTTCAGTTGGTTTTTCTGCCACTTTTGGTCAGTCGGTTCAGTTTCCTTCTATAAATGTATTTTTGAAGACCGACTGTTAGGCTCGATTTTCTCAATTCGGTCAGTCGATTCAATCTGCAATTTTTTTTATTTTTTTTATTTTTATTTTTTACAGCCCTAGCAGTGGCTCACAAAGTAACCCATTGTTCATTACATAGACATGGACATTTATTTTTCTGTATATGTTTTAAATTACAAAATTAGATATGCAACTCTTAAATGTGGTTTTCAACTATGTGGCAATGGGTCCACTTGATTTTTATTGAAGGATTTTAAAAGTGGTCCCACTATTACTGACGGTGGTCTCATTGCCGACTGTTGATCCTCGGCAGCCACATGGGGCAGCACCCATGTGGCCTTCCCAGGCCCACACATTTTTTTTTATTTTATTTTTTGCTTTTTTGCAAAAGTTGAAATAAAAAAAAACAATAATAATAATAATAATAATAATAATAATATTAATAATAATAATAATAATAATAATAATTTTATGGTCTTGGGAAAGTCACATGGGTGATGCCCACTTTGGCTGCCCCATTTGACCGCCGAGGATCCCAACCCCTCATCGCCACAAATGTTGAGAATTATATTTGTGACACAAATTTTAGTAAGGTATATTTTGAAAATTAAAATTCACATTGACGCTGGTACCACACATTTCTTATTTTTGTTTTTTTCTTTTTTCTTCAGAAAACAACAATGTTGTCAAACAAGTTTAATAAACAACAAAAAAAAAAAAAAAAACATATATAGAAATACAGAAAACGTTACCATGCGAGCCTTAGGGAAAGTGCATTATCTCTTTCTTTTTTACGTTCTCTTTTCTCTTCATCCACTCAATTCGCAACAATTGAAAGCACTACTCCATTTTCATATCTGATACCCAATTTCACAAAACATATAGAGCAAATACAGCATAAATTAACCACATGAACTGCTTGATGTTCAGAAGATTAGAGATGAAGCACATTAATCGTAAGAATGGACTTAATATAATTTCACCCACCAATACCATACAGGGGGAAAAAAACAGAGGACTTATCGATCATTATTAATCTTTGTAACTGCAATAAAGGAATAAATTTCCGTCATATCATCAACAAGGACTATACACAAGAAACTCACATTTTCTATGAGACATCAATATCAATATCTATAAATGCAACTGCAGATTTGGATTTTGTACACATCCATTTGATCAATGTATTATATATCAATATTACCTGCAAGTTGCAACCAATCCAAATGCTCAGATTAATGGATAAGGACATAAATAAGGTTTCCACTTTGCACAGAATGAAGTGAAATCACATGTAGTTTCAAATTAATCTAACTTTTATTTTCACAATGTAGTAAGCAGAATTTTCTCTTGAATATATATATATATATCTGCATTGAGAAAACTAGGTAAATATTGCTGTTTTCAAGACAAAATTGATTGTATTTCTATAACTTCCAACAACAAATAGAACCATCTTGGGAAGTTGGGACACAGTCATAGAACTAAACATTATGTTCCATTCCAAATAAGAAAATGGTAACTGCCATTGCGCGGAAGAGCAGCTCACTAAACAGCCAAATTTCCCAACACTGTGTGCTTGTAGCAGCAAGAAAAATGAAATTGTCATAATTTTCGGTAAATTTAGAATTACCCCGTAACGAGCAAAACTGCATCATTCCATGGCAACTTTCAGCAGCTCCCCCCAAGTGGTTAATTTTTCTCTGGGTTTGTTTTTCAAACTCCCAAGCCTCTTCTCTTCAGAGTTAATCTTTTCCCAGGCATTAAATGGAATGACTCTGACATTCCTACTATCTAATAACTGGAGTAGACCCTCTTTGCCTGGCCGTGGCAAGCTAGAAGCCGAAGCTAATGGTCCGGTTTCAAGGTCTTCAGATATGCTTGCAATCTGCCATGATATCAGTCAATCAGAAAAGGTTGGAAATCAAATATAGATACGCAATATCACTTCCATGCGTAATTTGTAGCCTCTTCACATAGACAATGCTCTATTTATAGGGCATAAACATAAACTTACAGTTTCTTCAGCACAGTAAAGGTTGGTAGCTATGATTCCCGTTGGTCCTCTCTTCAACCACCCGCACACATACAAACCCTCCTCAAGTTGTGTTACGTCTCCAGAGTTATTGCTTAGAACACGGCCATTAACGTTTGGAACTACACCTGTGGAAAGAAAAGGCTGTCAATGGGAGGAAACATAAAATTTTGAAATCATGCAGTTTAAGGGGTCTGTTTAGACTAAGGCTGTATGAAATCTATTTTCCCAAGAAGTTGTAGCATGTTTTCTCATTAGATGCCTAGGAAACGCACATGAAAGCAGAACTGTTCGAAGTGAAGCAGTTATCATCACAGAAATATTTATAGTGAAGCAGTTACCAGCATGGAAATATTTATTGTACTGGTGAGTACTTTCTTTGATATACCTTTTTGATGATCAAAGGGTAAACCACAAACAGGTACTGATTTGTAACCAATGCTTTTTAGCACCATCCTGCAAAAAGAAAGAGTGTAGGACCTACTATGTTACGGCACATATTTTAGACTTAGGATAAAACACTTTCTAAATTTGTGACAAGCACATCCTACCCATACGGCGTTACAGCACAATTTTCAACAATTCAAACTTGAGTACAAATGGGAATCACAATCAGAATGCAAACACAATATAATACAAAATAGATTTTATTGTCAATAGCAGTAGTCATAACTTGAGTAGGAACAGAAAATACCCGCATTCAAGGTGTTCGAACTGTCCTGTGCCAACTGCAATCTGTTTACCAGAGTCGACATTTTCTACAAAATTTGAATAGACAATTGAATTACTGGATATTAGGGCATCCCATAACTATGCAATTACCAATGTATCACTACTCGTTTAATATTCTTCATCCTACGCTATTTGTTTTGTTTTCCTCCACACGAATCACTATAATAAAGATAGGTGGTCTTATGAGTAAAATAATTAGATAAATGTTTATGTAGTAATGATGCTGATTGCATTTTAGACAACCAACTTGCATGCTCGAATGGTATGTTGGATACAGTCAATACAAAAATTGAAACAAACGAGAAGAACATGGAAAGTGTTCACTCAACTCAGCAAAAACTTTCATGGAGAAAAATTTACCTTCAAGTATTGTTTTCTCAAAGTGCACACCACCAACATGACCACTTCTATCACTTGAATCAAGAAACCTATCTGGTTTCCTGAAGAAAATGAAGTGGAGTTCACGTTCACCTGAAGTAGGATTAGAAGGTTCTGAAGCCTTAGACAGCAACTCATAGACCCTCCTTTGAATTCTACTATTCTTCAATTCTTCCTTTGCCAAACAACAATATCCACAAACCAATATCATCAGTCATGAAGACAAGATAATCAATATGGGGAAAAGAAATATGCAAATACTTGCAATTCAAGGACAATTTTAAGCCCAAAAAAATGGGAATGGACTGGAAAGTTGGATGCCATTTTCCCATTAAAAACCAATTGGGTTAGCTTTCAAAGTATTCACGTTTGGGAATAAGAGATTTTTTAAAAGCTATGAAAGCAATTTTTTTTTTAAAAAAAAAAGCTGTTTTTAAGCTTTAAAACGGAATCAGATTTTTAAAAGCAGTGAAAAAACTAATCCAAACGGGCACAGCTTTTCAAACAATCACTTTTAAGTGTTTGTTGGCCTTGAAAAAGGTATCCCAAATGGGCTCAAAGTTAAGTGAATACAATGCAAACCTTGTGAAAGGAGCACTGAAATATTAGGGTGAAAATATACCTCATCTGCTGGGCCTTTCAGTAGATCAGCTTTCTGAATGTTTATGTACAAACCTTTAATACCTACACTAATACGCCAATGCTTCCATCAAAACCACATACAGAAGCAAAATTCATGTAACATCAGCAAAACTTTTTTGATGTTCAAAAATTACCAAGAACTTCACGTAGCTCCTTCGCTGTACAGGCTGCTTGCACAGGTCCACGTCTTCCAACCAAGTAAACTTTCCTGCAAGTGCAATTATGTTTTCTTGATGGATAGGAAGAAAGCTAATTGGCTCCACTACAAAATGATGGGATGAGACACACCTTATGGAGCTATCCTCCAGAGCAGCCAAAGTGTGGCTGGCAATATCAGTCGTTGCCAATTCTGCAGTTGGTCGTAAAAGGATTCGTGCAGTATCTAGAGCTACATTTCCCTGGAAGCAAAAATAGTTGTTTGTTACAGGGATCATACATCACTTTACAGAGTTGGAAGTGCTTTGTTCAGTTGTTGACCCTTCTAATTTTTGGGAGCATTTAAAATGTCACCATAGTTCAAAACTAGAAAATGACAAAATTTCTACTTCCCCTGTTATTCACAACATCTAGTGATCTTATTAGCCAAGAAGAATAAGGACAAGAAAAAGAAGATACCTGACCAAGAATAACAGCTGTATCAGTGCTCTTTAAATCTGGAGCCAGATTTCTGCAGTCCGGGTGCCCATTATACCACCACACAAATTCTCTAGCAGAATGTATTCCATCCAAGTCCTAGAATGACAGTAGAAAAGAAAGATAACAACAAAAATACAGCTTCCTTTGGAAAACTTAACCATAAGAAGGAAATAGACTCGGCTTAACACAAAACAAATTCTTGTCCCATAAAGCATTAATATACAAGAGAAACAATGCCAAGCATATTATAAGTTCACAAAGACATACTTCTCCAGGGATTCCGAGAGTTCTATCACTTTCAGCACCATATGCAAGAACAACCTGTTAGTAGCTGCTAATGTTAGTAACAAGAGATAAAAAAAAAATTTAAATAAAATAATCAAGGCAAATCAATGTAATAAAAATGGTAAAGAGCACAAGATCTTGACAAGAGTTAGTATTTACCACATGATACATCTCCCGGAGCTCGGACAATGATAAGGAAGACCCAAGCGAGACATTTCCAAAGAACGAGCACCTTTCATTTTGCACAACCCGAGTAAACTGGTTGGTCACAATCTGTGGCAATTTTTCTGGTAAACTAATCTCAATCAAGAGGAATATTTTCAGAGAGAAAATTAATAAAAATATTCCAAAACATCGGTGTATAATCCATGACTCTACAGGTCTATCAAGTATCAACTTGTTAGAACATGAAGATTGATAAATGGAGAATAGAAAATCAGGGTAAACCCCAAGGGAAGTTCTTTGACCTTCGCATATTTGGAATGTTCAATCATGGCCATGTGCAATAGAGGCCAGAGGATTTAGGCCCTGTTTGGTTCATGAATTCGGTGAGAGAAAAAGAGAACATAGAGGGCATTACTTTTCTTTGTTTGGTCGCAAAGAAAACAGGAAAAGAAAATAGGGTTACGATAAATTAAAATTATGGCATTTTGCAGGTCAATTTCTTTCCTTTTTGCATTTTGCAGGTCAAGTTCCTTCCTTTTTTCTGGGTTTCCATTATATATAGAGAAGTTTTGATTTTCATCGTTATTTTAAGTATGGAGGAAAACTCTAGGAAAATCACTCATGTAGTTGTTTTCCTAGCCGTTCTCCTTTCATTTTCTTTTTCTCTCACTAAATCCATTAACCAAACAAAGCCTTTTAGTGTTTTATGCAGCGATAAAACTGAAATTAAATTAGAATTCCAAAACCTAACCCACACAAGAAATTGAACAGTATCAGCGACACTATTCAATTCAATAAACTGAGAAAACTCCAAATCAAATAGGGTGCACACTGGCGTATGCAAGGGGGGTTACGTCCCCCCTCAGCTTTTTCAAAATTCTTAAAATAGTATACATGGTGTATACTAATTTCAAAGTTTATTAATATTGGCCCCAAAAAATTGTGTGAATAAAATACATATTTTGTATATAATTTGTTGGCCTAATTGTAATCCAACCCATCCAAAAAAACGTAAACAAAAATCATTATATGTAATATATTAGCCTAATTGTAATTTAGAACATCCTAAAATTTGACACAATTACTTTTCTTGTCACTTACTAGTTTAGCCTTGCCCAAACTGTTTCACTGTCATTCCAAACTTTACAAATTGCATTTGTATTCGGTACTTGTTATAAAAAAATAGCGACAGTTTGTATGCAAGAGCACTACAAAATCCTAGATCCGTCACTGAGTATGCAGAAGAAAATTCTACAGCTACAAGAAAACTTTTAAGTAGTGTGGATTTCTAGAGTCATTAAACATTCACACACCTTAGTTTCAGGATGGTCAGGTGCTACACCGGAGCGAACTAATCCAAACGGTACCGGCAACCTATCAATGATATCAACTTCAGCTCCTTGATGCGCCTTCAACATCTATTGATGCATTTCAAACCCCAAAAATATAAATATATATATATATATATATTTATATATATAAACTTGAAATCATAAACAAAAGTAACTGAACATTAAGTACAATTACATATACACAAACCGTAACTGAAATATATGTATAAACATACATACATACATACATACATACATACATACATATAAGAGAGAGAGAGAGAGAGAGAGAGAGAGAGAGCGATACAGAAAGAGGAATTGCACCTTCTCGGCGGTGTAAAAGCCAGCAGGTCCGCTTCCAACAACACAGACGCGTAACGGATGAGAAGAAATCGAAGACAAGCTTCTTGGAATCCACGCTGCTGCTTTAGAAACCGCCATTTTTCAGAGACTGTAATGAAACTATGGTTTAGGGTTTCGAATGTACAGTTAGGAGTTAGAACTTAGAAGAAGAAGACGACGACCTCACAATGGGCTTGCTGTTTCTGGGTACTACTATGACCAGGCCTCTGGCCTTAACTAAGACCAAGCAAAGGGATGGGCTCTCTGGTCCCACAAAAAAAAAATTAATAATAATAATAATAAAATCTAAGGCCCATTGGGGGGAGTGTATGGCCTATTGGGTTTACTCCACATACATACGCGCGTGCCGCCGCAACCGTCTGTCCGTGCCGAGGGTGCGGCCTACGTAATATTTTCTTTTGGACCCCTCAATTTCTGTATATACAGAATTGAGTGACTCTTGGACTATCTACACATGTTTTGTATTGCAAAAACTTTTGGAATTTCTAAACTGTTGCAGAAATTGAATAGTTTGTGGTTACAGAAATTGAGGACTATGGATTTATTTCACAAAAAATGTTCATCCTATAAATCCCCCTATCTCTCCCTCCGTCTATATACGTTTTACAGACTATTCTTCAGTAGTTCCTTCTTCCAGTTCTCTATTTTCCAGAGAGAGAGTTACATACATAGTTGGTTCGCTGGAGCAGTTGAACAATGTGCTTGTCGACTACTAATTACCGCTGTATCTTGGGAGACAGACGCCGGAGATATCCTCAAGCACTACTGGTAAGGCAGCGAATCTGTTTTAAGGAAACTGTGTATATATCACAAGCCTCAGTTTAATATTTTGCTTACAGATTTCTGCTTTCTTATAGTTATTGTATTTTTTTTCTTATTTCTATTAGCATTTCAATTTGTATTATTAGATTAATTTTTGTACTATTTTCATCAACTGTATTCGAAGTATCTATCTATTGAAAATCAATACAGGTTTCTAACAATCTTAAAACAAATTGGTTTTTAAAAAAAATAGTAGTAGTAGTAATAGTAATAATAATAATAATAATAATCATAATAATTATAGACTGTCAAACAGAACCAATTATATTTCAAAGGAAGAAAAAAAATTATTTAACAGAAGTTACTTTTATATTCAACTCCGAAAATAATCATAACGAAAGGATCCAATCATTTTCTTATTTTGGATTTAATTTTTACTTTGATAATATTTTCAGAAATGGCAAATGAGACTGTGAACCCTGGTGCGACCGACGGTGCTATTAGCTCCAACACTGTGGTGATTGGTTCGATCCATGTTAGGCTTCCCTCAATCCAAATGATTCTTGTGAACCACGGGGACAAACTCGAAAAATTTAATGGAGTGGATTTCAAAAGATGGCAGCAAAAGATGCTGTTTTATCTTACCACTTTGAACCTTGTGAGGTTCTTGAAGGAAGATGCTACTGTTCTAAATGAGAACGAACAAGATCGGGTGGTTGTGTTAGCCATTGATGCTTGGAAGCACTCAGACTTCCTGTGCCGAAACTATGTGTTGAATGGCTTGCACGATACACTATATAATGTGTATAATAGTGTTAAGACCACTGCTAAGGAACTGTGAGAGTCCTTAAGTTTGCAGTGGGAAGATTCCTCAACTATAAAATGGTGGACTTAAAGACTGTGATCAGTCAAGTTCAGGAGCTACAAGTGATCTGAAATCCATGCTGAAGGGATGACCTTAAGTGAAACCTTTCAGGTTACTGCCATTATTGAGAAACTGCCCCTGCTTGGAAGGACTTCAAGAATTACATAAAGCACAAACGAAATGAGATAAAAATTGAAGATCTAATTATTAGATTTTGAATTAAGGAAGACAACAAGAGGGCTGATAGGAAAGTGGGAAATAATATTATGGCCAAGGCTAATGTGGTTGAGCATGGTCAAAGTTCTTGTGTGAAGAAAAAACATTCTTTTGGCAAAGGGTCCAAAATGGGGCCAAAATGTAGTATCTCCAAGAAGCCTAAATTTCAGTTTCAATGGAATTACTACAACTGTGATAAGATTGAACACCGTGCTTCAAAGTTTCGACTGCCACAAAAGAAATTCAAGAAAAATCAAGAGGCTAACATGGCGAAATTATACTATATCTCGAGGGATGTTTCTGGAATTAATCTGTCAGCTGTGGTTTCTGAAGTGAACTTGGTGGGTTCAAACCCAAAGGAATGGTGGATAGACACTGGTGCCACTCGCTACACATGCCCTGACAAAGCAATGTTCACTTCCTTCGAGCCAATAAATAATGGTGAGAAAATATTCATGGGCAACTCAGCCTCTTCTGATGTGGAAGGTCAAGGAAAGATAATTCTGAAGATGATTTAAGGGAAAAAGCTAACTTTGAACAATGTCCTATATGTGCCTGAAATTGGCAAGAACCTAGTGTCTGGTTCTCTTCTAAGTAAGCATTGCTTTTGAATAGTTTTTGAGTCTGACAAGGTGGTACTGACTAAAGTTGGAATGTAAGTGGGGAAGGGGTACATGAGTGATGGTCTATTTAAGCTTAATGTAATGATCATTGTACCGAATAACAATATCAATAAAATGAGTACATCTTCTACTTACTTACTTGAGTCTTCCAATTTGTGGCATGGTAGACTAGGACATGTTAATTTTAATTCTTTGCGAAGATTAATTAAATTAGACCAAATACCCAGCTTTCATATTGATACAAGTTATAAATGTAAAACTTGTGTTAAAGCAAAGTTAACAAAGACTTCATTTCAATCAATACAAAGAAGCACCGAACCATTGGAATTAATCCACACTGATGTATGTGATTTAAAAAATGGTTCAATCAAGAGGTGGTAATAAGTATTTTTATTACTTTTGTTGATGATTATACTAAATATTGTTGTGTATATTTGCTAAAAAGTAAGGATGATGTTTTGGATAAGTTCATTCTATATAAGTCAGAGGTTAAAAATCAACTAAGCAAAAAGATTAAGGTGTTAAGGAGTGATAAGAGTAGTGAATATGTAGCATCATATGGTGAGTATTGTGCCCAATATGGAATTATTCATCAAACCATTGCGCCTTATTCACCTCCATCAAATGGAGTAGCTGTAACAACCCTAAAATTTCTAAGTGATTTGACTAATTATTCAATTAATTGTCGTTAATAAATATTAGTTGGATGTGCCTCAGTAACACACACATTTGAAATTTTAAGTTTGGAGAAACCATAAATTTAACTGCTAGTAAGTATGTTTAAATTGTTAGTAATACCAGTAATATTTTCCCATTGTTTTTTTTTCTTCTAATGTTTCACTATTACTATGACATGAGATTTCGAGCTTTAATTAAATCGTGCGATAGATTATTGTATGACTGAGTTACAAAATTTTTTGTAAAATAACGAGTTTAGTTTCGGGTAGTGCTTATAGGTCCATGAATGTGTTAAATAGTATTTTTAACATTTAAATTAAGTACTCATACCCATTGAGCTAATCATTTTGTCACTTTAGAATGCATTTTCGGGCCCATATGAAGCATTTTTGTGAACAAGTAAGACAAAAAACGGGATTTATATATTTGTGTGTGTTTTATTGATATGTGTTGTGTGTGTGTAGTATACATATACATATATTAAATCCCTAACCCCCATATTAACAAAAAAAAAGGGAAGAGAAGAAAAGAGAGAGAAGAAGAGAGAACAGATGTTTGTGTGTATGTGTGTGTGTGTGTGTGTGTGTGTGTGTGATAGAGAGAGAGGGGGAGAGAGAGAGAGAGAGAGAGAGAGAGAGAGAGAGAGAGAGATAGAGAGAAGAAGAAGAAGAAGAAGAAGAAGAGAGTAAGAGAAGAAAAGAAGAACCCCAAAATTTTGTTTTGCGTAATCATCATCAACTTTGAAGCCCTAAATCGGTGAGTTAATCATTTGTTTCATTTTGTTTTCGTTACAATTTCTCATCAATTAGTATTAGGTTGAGTAAATCATAAGGGGACCCATGAAATCATGTTAGAGTATGTATATAGGTGTATGTATATACATATATGTCCGTTGTTATTGGAATTTAATTTTGAGATTTATTTTGTTGATTTTCGGATTTATTTAAACGAGCTCGGATCTGTTTGAGAGAAAAATTATAAATAATTCATAAGTTATTTATTTTAAGATTCTGCTCGCTTGACTCATGTAAAACGCGATTCTGCACACTTTTTGTCTAATGGTATTTTTCAGGATTCTGCACCGTTTTGACAGAAATTGACAATTACAGTAGCAGCGAGCAAATATCTAATTGAATATTTTACGATATGGAGAATATGATTCCTTATAATGTGTTTCATGTATGCTAATATTGAATGTTTGGTTGAGGTAATCGCATCAGAAATAATTGGCTTTATATTGTGAAAATTTTGATAAAAGGTAAACTAGATACGTTGAATAGCATATTGATGATCTTGTAATTTGATCGAAAAATATTATAGAACGATTGTTATGGGTAAATTGATAAAACCCTTTATTGTGATAAATTGGAACGCATCTAAAAGATAGAGATATGATTGGACGATGATGAGACGGAACTATGTGATAAACGTGAAATTCACACTTACTGGGGATAATACGAACGATAAGTGATAATTGCAACATAATTCCTTAGTGTTCACTGCTCCCCGTTGTGTGATATATTTTTTTGGTAGCTCGACTTGCTGAGTGTACCCTTTTGCCAGTGGCTTCGTGATCAAGCTGGCCTAAGCCTTATGCTCGGCTTAATTTATAGACGTCAAGGCATATTGACCGATCTTCCATTGTGTATACCTGGTTTGGTTGATACCCCAACCAAACTGGCACCGGAATGGTGTTGGTAGTATGTCCAGGCACACATGGGATATATGTGTGGGCTGTACCATGGAAGGTGGCCAAGTGGTGAAGCTAGGGAACACAAAGATAAATTTAATGCTAATAAATAATGAAAATGGATTATTTCATAAGACTGATAAGCGTGAAATAATGAACGCAACGTTTAAGTTAGAATGTGGACGATTTATGTATGGAATTATTCGCCTGGTTTGTGATCATTCGATTTATATGATGGTAGGCCCCTAACTTTTATGTAGGGCTGGCTCATCATAGATATCCGACGGGCAAGTATTCGGTTAGTATTAGTTAGGTTTGGGATCACTGGCACTACATTGAAGGAAACTACTATTCTGTCCTAAAATGTGTGTGGAACTACTGTTCTAACTCGACAGAGAATTTGTATGATGGCGTTGCTTATTTTCTGTGTGACGATAATGTATAAGGTGTTTTGGTTATATTTTCTTTGTGAGTATTTTTAGGAGTCTATGGGACACCGCTGTTCCCTAAGACTCATTTAATATTTTTGATTAACTCATACCAGTATTTTATATACTGACCCGGGTGCGTAATGCATTCAAGGCGTTTCTATGAAACGTAGTCGAATGTATGTGCAGGTTAGTAATGGAGAAGATTTTCTGTGGAACTTTGTTTGTGTGAAGAGATTGTTGTTGTGCCGCTTCTTGTCAGAGTTTTCTTTATTTTCTTCTTGTACTTGAGGTTTATTTCTGGCAATGTAGGCCATGTTTGTATAATTGCTGTAAGGATTGTATATTGGGTATTGGGAACGTTGTAGCTGCTCTGACTAGAGGTTGTAATAGAGGTTATTCTTTATGGAAATTTTTTTATTATTAATGAGAATTTAGAGATGTTTATTCAGCTTTCGCTTTTCAATTTAAGTGATTTAGTTGATTTAGCTTTAATCAAATGGACTTGAGAATTTTCATAACCGTGTGAGTTAATTTTTTTTTTTGTTTAAATGGAAATGTGGTGGTTTTGTTTTAAAAAGAAATGGAGATTTATTATAAATATTTTAATCAGGTTTTTAAGAACGGATCTATTTTTATTAAAAAGTTTTAATAAGATGGGCTTCGTGGTATTCACTCTGATAGTTGGGTAGTCGAATAGTAGTCTAGATTTAGTTCAAGGCTGATTATTTGGGTTTCCAAAAATCGGGGTGTGACAGTAGCTGAAAGGAAAAAATCATACCTTAAAAGAAATGATGAATGCTAGTTAATAAGTTTTGAATTGCCACAGAACTTGTGGGGAGAGCTAATTCTCTCTGCAAATTACATTTTAAATAAGGTACCTCGAAAAAAAATTGATCAAACCCCGTATGAACAGTGGAATGGTCAAAACCTTCCTATAAATTCTTACGAATGTGGGGGTATCTTGCAAAGGTTCTTGTACCTACTCCTAAGAAAGAAACGATAGGTCCAAAAACTATTGATTGCTTATTTATTGACTATGCACATAATAGCAGTACGTATCTGTTTCTTGTACATCAATCTGAAAACCCAGATATATACACAAGAACACGATCATGGAGTTTAAAAATGCATCGTTCTTTGAGAATGTATTTCCTTGTAAAGAGGAATATAGCTCTAAAAAAATGCACATTTGAGACTGTTGGGGAAAGTAGCAAAACCCAAGAAAAGAATGTTGATGTTGAGCCTAGACGTGGGAAAAGGGTTAGAACATCAAAATCCTTTGGTCCAGACTTTCTAACCTATCTTTTAGAAAGCGAGCCTCAAAGCTATAATGAAGCTATTATATCACCAAAGGGTCCATTATAGAAAGAAGCAGTCAAGAGTGAAATTGATTCCATCTTACAAAACCATACTTGGGAACTGGTTTGATTGCCTCCTAGATGTAAGCCTTTGGGGTACAAATGGATTTTCAAGAGGAAAATGAAAACGGATGGCACTATTGATAATTATAAGGTAAGACTTGTGATTACATGGTATAGACAAAAGGAGGGTCTAGACTACTTTGATATGTATTCTCTTGTTACAAGAATAACATTGATTCAAATGATTATTGCAATTGCAACTCTGTGAAATCTCAAAATACATCAAATAAATGTTAAGACTACATTTTTTAATGGAGATTTGAATGAAGAAATCTACATGGAACAACCCGAAGGGTTTTCTGCTCCAGGGCAAGAAAAGAAAGTGTGCAAGCTTGTCAAATCATTATATGGCTTAAAGCAAGTTCCTAAACAATGGCATGAGAAATTTAACAACACTATGATTTCTAGTGGATTTAAGATCAATGAGTGTGACAAATGCGTTTATGTCAAAGACACCGATGATGGCTATGTCATGTTGTGTCTTTATGTTAGTGACATGCTCATTGTAGGAAGTAATGATAAAATTATTACCTCAACGAAAAAATTGTTGAATTCTAAATTTGACATAAAAGATATGAGACTTGCTTATGTTATATTGGGCATCAAAATTTCTAGAAATACAAATAGCCTTGTTTTGTCACAGTCACATTATGTAGACAAGATTCTAGAGAAGTTCAACAAGTCTGATACGAGTATAGCCAGAACGTCTCTGGACCTAAGTCTACACCTATCTAAGAATATCGGTGAGAGTGTTCTCAACTGGAATATTCTCAAGTGATAGGAAGCTTGATGTACTTGATGAGTTGTACAAGGCCTGACATTGCTTATTCGGTTAGTAAACTGAGTAGATACACTAGCAATCCAAGAAATGAACATTGGAAAGGGAGAGTGAGAGTACTCCTGTACTTACGTTTCACTCGTGATCATAGGTTGCACTATATGAGATATCCAGCTGTATTGGAAGGATACAGCGATGCAAACTGGATATCAGATATGAAAGATTCAAAGTCCACAAGTGGATATGTTTTTACACTTGGCAGTGCAGCTATTTCATTAAAGTCTTCAAAACAAACTTGTATAGCTAGATCGACATTGGAGTCGGAATTCAATGCGGACAAGGCAACAGAAGAAGGTGAATGGCTTTGCCATTTCGTAGAAGCTATTCCGAGATGGTCAAAATCAATGCCAGCAATTTGCATACATTGCGATAGCTAGTCTGCTATTGGAAGGACACAAATTAATATGTCTAATGGTAAGTCATGACATATTCGTCGAAGACACAATACTATAAAATAACTACTCTCAAGTGGGATTGTCACGATTGACTATGTAAAGTCAAAGGACAATATTACAGATCTGCTAACCAAAGGGTTAAATCGAGAGTTAGTTAATAAATTATCTAAAGGAATGCGACTAAAGCCTATGACAATACAAGGTACCAGGATGGAAACCCAACCTAGTTGACAGGAGATCCCAAGATTTAGGTTCAAAGGGACAACCTAATTCCATGTTCTTTAGGAGAATTACTGAGGAGAAATGCTTTTCTGCCCATTTCTATGATACAATAGTGATTCCTGCATGGTTTGGGGATAAGCTTAGCTTCTAATGACTATGTGCGTTGGTATTGCTAAGCGGAGTATAGCAGGATACTCTAAACAAGTCCTATGTGAATGAAAAGTGGGGTCACTTCTAAAAGAATTTGAGAAAGGCAAAATTATTTGATAATCATTCACTGAACTAGACGAGTGTTCAAGGACAAAATGAACACAAGTGTAAGAACTAAACTATGTTTTGGAAAGCTCCTATGTGAGATTTGTCGGTTGTTTACGCTAACGGCAATCCGTTCAAGACTATATGTTCACTGATCCACCAGGAATCTGATAGACTATCACAAGGGAAGGTTCAAAGCCAAAAGCTAGTTATCCTATTGCAGGAGTGATCCGTTGTGTTCTCTCTTATCGGGTCTACGTTGTCTCACATCATTTTGGTTAATTTTATTCATATGGGGGATTGTTGGATAAATATTGATTTTTGGGCATGTTTAAGGCCTAATAGAAGTGGGACTCACTTAGAGTTTGAGTGGGGTCCTTGTGATTTTGTATTCTCCTCTATGAGGAGTTGAAGTTTGGTTAATTACATGTCCAAAAACATTGTTGGGTGAATAAGAAATTAATGCTCAAAGGTACACCCTTACAAATAGTTGTTGAAATGAAAGAGTTTCACAAGTTACCTTGTCCTATATAAGAAATTTACAAGGAGTTTCAAGTGTATTTATAAAGCTACTTCATGTTATGGGTTTGGGCCCCAAGGGGTACCCATATTTTTTTCTGGACAGGGGCGAACCTAAGACTCATTGGGTTTACTCCACACACACACGCGCGCCGCCATCGTCCGGCCGAGCTGGTCATGGTCGTGGGTGTGGGTGCGAGTGCGGCCTACACAGTATTTCTTTTTGGACCCCTCAATTTCCAAATTTTCAATTTCTGTATATACAGAATTGAGTGACTCTTGGAATTTCTACACGTGTTTTACATTGCAGAAACTTTTGGGATTTTTAAACTGTTGCAGAAATTAAACATTTTGCGGTTATATAAATTGAAAGGACTATGGATTTATTTCACAGAAAAATGTTCATCCTATAAATATGTCACGACCCAAGTCTGGCTCAGTAAGACATTGTCCGCTTTGGGCCTAAACCCGCACGGATTTGTTCTTGGGCCACTACCCAAAAGGCCTCTTATTAGGGAGACTTGAAATCACACACACACACACACACACACATATATATATATATATATATAGTACATTACCCTTCCTTCCCTAGGCGATGTGGGACGTGTTAAGTTACCAACTACTCCAAAAGCTTAAGCTGTTAGAGAATGGGCCCAACAATGTATATCAAGCTTCAACACCCTCCCTCACGTGCAACCCCGACTTGCACGTGGAGAGCAAACAAACCAAACTCCATCATAGTGGAGACAAATAATAAAGTGAAAACATGCACAACAAATCGGGGATGGAGAGTCGAACCTAGGACCTCCCACAAACAATGCTCTGATAAAGTGCAACCCCTCAAGTACCTCAAAATACGATGAACAGCAGCCCAATGAACTGTAGTAGGGGAAGTAACAAACTGACTAACAACATGAACAACATGAGCAATATCCGGACGAGTAATAGTAAGATAAACCAAGCTACCAACAATAGTACGATATAAGGTAGGATCAGGCAAATGAATGCCATCAGAAGGGGAAAGACGAACATTAAGCTCCAAAGGGGTATCAACAATCTTATTATCAGTGAGGCGAGCACGCTCAAGAATGTCACATGTATACTTAGACTGAGAAAGAAGATAACCTTTTGGAGAATAGGCTACTTCAATCCCCAAAAAATAACGTAGTGGACCTAAGTCCTTCATTTCAAAACAACGAGCTAATTCAGACTTCAACGCTGCAATCCCATCAACATCATCACCAGTAATAATCATATCATCAACATACAAAGAAAGCATAATACGACCAGCAGTGGTACACCTAATAAAGAGAGCTGAATCATACTCACTAGAGGAAAACCCAAATGAGGTAATCACTGTGGAAAACTTCTCAAACCAAGCTCGAGGAGCTTGTTTAAGACCATATAAGACTTTTTTAAGCCTGCAAACTTCACCAGGACCATGAGGAACACCCGGAGGAGGAACCATATAAACCTCCTCTTGGAGGTCTCCATTCAAGAAAGCATTTTTAACATCCATCTGAGTTATATGCCACTGACGAATAGAAGCAACTGCAATAAGAGTACGAACAGTAGTCATTTTAGCAACAGGAGCAAAAGTCTCCTCGTAATCCATACCATACTGCTGGGAAAAACCCTTGGCAACCAATCTTGCTTTGTACAGCTCAACAGACCCATCTGACTTGGTTTTGATTTTATAAACCCAACGAGAACCAATGGCGCTCTTACCAGAAGGTAAGGGAACCAAACTCCAAGTGTCTGTCTTATACAATGCTGAGAGTTCCTCTGCCATAGCCTGTTGCCAAAGAGGATCAAGAGCTGCCTCTTTATAGGACAGAGGCTTAGAGAGATCATGAACTGAAGCTAAAAATGAAGCAAAAGAATCCGAATAACAAGAATAAACAAAATCAGGTGATTGAGTAGACTTACGAGTGCGAGCAGGATAGCGAGGAGGTTCCACAGTCTCAGTAGGTGCTTGGGTGGTCTCTGGAAGGGAGGTAGCATCAAGCGGCAAGGTACCAGTATCAGCAGAAGTAGAATCATGAGGTGAGACAATATCAGTGGTGCATGGGGCTTGAGAGGGCACACTATCGGTATCATCAGAGAATGGGTCAAGATGGATGAGATCAGATTTAGTCAACTCATGATGATTATCAGGAATAGAAAAGAAGGGTATGTGCTCGAGAAACACAACATGACGAGAGACATATAGTTTTTTAGTAAGTGGGTCAAAGCAACGATATCCCTTCTGACCCTCACTATAACCTAGAAAAACACAAATAGCAGACTTAGGTGACAATTTGGTACGCTCTACATGAGGTCGAAGGACAAACCAAGTACAACCAAACACCTTTAAGGAAGAATAATCAGGAGCATGCCCATACAATTTTTCAAAAGGTGACAGACCTGAGCAGTGAGAGGACGGAATTTTATTAATTAGATTGACAGCAGTAAGGACAGCCTCTCCCCAAAAATCACTAGGGACATATGCAGATAATAAAAGAGAGCGAGCAGTTTCAACAATATGCCGATGTTTCCTTTCAGCAACACCATTTCGCTCAGGAGTGTCTGTACAAGAGGACTGGTGAATAGTTCCATCTAAAGCAAGCAACTCACGAAATTTATGATAGGTATACTCTCCACCTAAATCACATCGAAAACATTTGATGACAGCAGAATGTTGAGTTTTAACAAAAGCACGAAAGGTATTGTAAATATCAAAGAAGTCTGAACGGCGTTTCATAAGATAAACCCAACAGTAACGAGTGCAATCATCAATAAATGATACATAATATCGAGACCCCCCTCTTGTAGTAACAGGAGAGGGTCCCCACACATCAGAATGAATTAAATCAAATGGTGCAAGAGAATAAGAAATACTTCTATTAAATGGTAAGGCGGAAAATTTTGCCAGTTTACAACCACTACAATCAGAAATGTCATGAGTTTGTAAATCTCCTAATTTTCCTGTAGAAGCTAAATATTTTAAACGAGAGGCTGAAACATGACCAAAGCGAGAATGCCATAAATAAAAACTAGACGAAGATGAACTCAAACGAAAGGATGACAAGCCAACACTAGAAGCTGCAACCACTGGTACATTGAGCTTGTCCAAGATGTATAATCTCCCTTGCCTACGGCCTGTCCCAATCAGCGTCTGAGACTGCGGATCCTGCACATGACAAAAAGTAGAAGAAAAAGAGACTAAATAACCTGCATCACAAAGCTGACCAACAGAAACAAGATTCATAGTAAGTTTAGGAATGTGGTAAACACTAGGGAGAGATACATGAGGTGTGACAACAGACCCAACACCTGCTAATGGCATGGGAGTACCATCAGTAGTCATAACAGGCAAAGAGGAAGCAGGACATAAGGAAGCAAAAGACGACAAGTCAGGCGACATATGATTAGAAGCTCCAGAGTCTAACACCCAAATACCTGAGGACATACCTGAAGACATACCTGAAGACATACCTAGTGAAGAGGTGGCCATAGCATGTGGCTGTGTGGCAAGGAACTTCTGAAATTGCTCAGCAAGGGAGGTCATGGACGGAGTGGATGGGGAAGGGGAACCGGGTCCAAATGAGTCTGATGGTGGTACAACTGCTGCAGTATTAGGCTGTGGAGGCCTATATGAACGCTGCTGAGATTGGTTGTCAGATTTCCAAAGAGAAGATTGAGGTTGCTGGTGTTGTGGTGATCTACCATGTGAGGGCTGGTTGCTGCTATTGGGCTGGTTTGCACGACCCAACCTAGGACACTGAGCCTTCCAATGACCCTTCTCCTTACAGTAGCTGCATACATCACTACCAACTCTCAAGTAAGGCTTATTCTGATTGTTGGACTGTGGTCGAAAAGGGGCTGCTAAAACAGACGGAGTAGAGTCGGGGAGAATTCCCTTTCCAGATTGTGTCTTGAGATGTATTTCCTCGGCTACTAATTCATGAACAACATAATCAACGGACGGAAGTGGGCTACGATGGAGAATGGACCCACGAAGGCCCTCAAAATCTTCACGTAGAGCCATCAAAAACTGAACCAGACGTTGTTCCTCCCTACTAGCGATATATGGGGCAAAGGCCCGCAATTCGGGCGACTCCATGAGAGCTAACTGATCCCAAAGATCTGTCATTGTAGAATAGAACTCTTGAATACTCAAATTTTTTTGTTCAAGGGCACGAATATCACACTCTAATTGGTACCTTTTCGCAAAATTGGACTGTGTAAATAATTTAGCCAAATGATCCCACACCTCCTTTGCATATTCAAACTTTGCCAACTGCATACCTATTGAGGGAGCAACGGAGTTGCTGATCCAAGTAATGATTTTTGAATTATTTGTGTCCCAAACATCTAGCAACTCTGCAAATTTATCAGCATTTTCATTCGTAGGTTTACTAAAATCCCCATTGATATAACCCCACATCTTCTTCCCCTTCAGAAAATTTTTCATCACATAATTCTAATATGCAAAATTCTTGCCATCGAGTTTAACACTAATCGCTTGAAGCGAATCATCACGTTCAGTAGCCATTACGAAAACGAAGCAATTAAATAACACAAAACAAGCGAACCCAAAATCAAAAACAGATCCAAAAACACAAAACAAACGAACCAGAATCAGACAGATCCAAAAACGAGCGCAAAGCAGTGCGAGATCTAAATACAAATCCGAATCCGAATCAGCGAGAAATCCAACAACGAACCAAAATCATCCGAAATTTTTTTTTTTCCGGGCTCCGCCCCGAACCCCAGCAGGGGCGCGCTGCCCCCTACAACCCCCAGCCAACTCACCGTAGAGTTGGATCTGCGAAAATCGTGGATGAGATTCGAACCTGCTTTGATACCATGTTAAGTTACCAACTACTCCAAAAGCTTAAGCTGTTAGAGAATGGATCCAACAATGTATATCAAGCTTCAACAGGACGAACTTCCCCCTACAACACTCAGCATCAGGGTCATTACATTCCACCCTCCTTAGGGCCCAACGTCCACGTTAGCACACTTCCGGCTGGGTCAGGCTCTGATACCATTATGTTACGACCCAAGTTTCACTCAGTAAGTTATTGTCCGCTTTGGGCCTAAACTCGCACAAATTTGTTCTTGGGCAACTATCCAAAAGGCCTCTTACTAGGGAGACTTGAAACTACACATATATAGTACATTACCCTTCCTTCCCCAGGCAATGTGGGACGAACTCCCCCTACAACACTCATCATCAGGGTCATTACAAAATCCCCATATCTCTCCCTCAGTCGATATATGTTTTGTAGACTGTTCTTCAATAGTTCCTTCTTCCAGTTCTCTATTTCCCAGAGAGAGAGTTATAGACATAGTTGGTTCACTGGAGCAGTCGAACACCGTGCTTGTCGACTGTTAATTGCCACTGTATCCAGCGAAACAAAAGCCGGAGATATCCTCGAGCACTACTAGTGAGACGGCGAATTTGTTTTAAGGAATCTGTGTATATATCACAGGCCTCGGTTTGATATTTTGCTTCTAGATTTCTACTTTCTTATAGTTACTATATATTAATTTTATTTATTTCTATTAGCAGTTTCAATTTGTATTATCAGATTAATTTTTGTACTGCTTCTATTTTCATCAACTGTATTCGAAGTATCTATCTGTTGAAAATCAATACAATTTTCTAACAATAAATTTCTCACAAAATTTAGAAATTCAAAACTAATTATAACCTCCTGTTCAAGTAGCACAGAAAAAGAAGATTTTTGATATGGTATATATAGGTGCAATACCATAGTTGAAACTGGTAATAACCTAATGTATTGGTTGAACATCTAGTAGGAGTCCATTGGTATTCCATATTGAATTGAGAAAATCTCAGGTTGCCCATTAATTCATTCTCCATTTCAAAACTTGTATAACCACCAAATTATTGAAGTATTCATTTTCTACCCCAGTTTCATTGTTGTTTTTGTTTTCTAAAAAGAAAAACTAAAACGATTACCAAACGCATTTTCAGTTTTCGTTTTAAAAATAAAAAATGAAAATCGCAATGTTACCAAGTGCGTTTTTTATTTATCCACAAAAAAATCAGAAATCCTAAAGGGATATATGTAGTACGTGTGTGTAGGGGTGAAAACGGTTCGGTTCAATTTAGTATAACTTGTCGATTCAATTCATTTTTTACATTACATGAAAATTTTGAAAATCGACTGAACTGAACCGAACTAATTGATTTGATCGATCCAATCAGTTTGCTTACACCCTTACATGTGTCATGCGTGGTACCTTAGGTGAATTTTTTTTCTCTTTGATCCCTTTTGGCGAAATGGGCATATATATATATATATATATATATATATATTTATAGTCAGACTACAATACACCCCGTTAAAAAGGGGTGGATGTCAACCTCCAGCCACATTTCTCATAATTGTGCTTCCACATTTGTTATAACCGAACCACATTTGTCATAACTAAGCCACATTTTGTCATAACTGAACCATATTCCTCATAAATGAACCACATTTGTCATAATTAAGTCACATTTGTCATAACCAATTTTAATATTTTTTTTAATAATAATGGTGATGTGGCTAAACTTGAGCCACATGATATGGGATTGACATCCACCCCTTTTTTAAAAATGTATGTTAGATTTTTCCGTATATATCATACACACACAAAAAAACAAGCACACAGACTATAATTCCGGCATTTTAGTCAGTGTAGTCAACCCTTTTAAAACATTCTTCTCCAAACAATTATTGAATGAAGGCATTCATAGAATTTATCCAATGAATTTGAACTTGTGCACATTCATATCTTCTTTGTCTAGGGTGATCATAAACTTGAATAATTACATTTGGACCTTTTGAGTGTGTTTGAAAGTGAAGCATATTAAGTCAAAATAGTCTTCAAGTGCAAATGAGCAATTAGTGTTCTTTACTTTTTCATCAAACCCCTGCTCTTTTCTTTTCCTCTTTTTGGTACGAAGTGAAGACAAAGTAAAGTAGCCTAGCTAGGTTTACCTAGGTGAGAAATAAATTGTCACAATATAAAATTTTTAAATTTGAATTATTTAAAAAAAGAGCATGACAATAGGGCAAAAGTGAATGTCATGATTAGCTCAAATAAAACTATCTTTAGTAATTGTATTAGTAGCTTTTAAATCAATGCTAAAGGTCATGAATTCAGTTGCTGCGTTTTAAATTACCTCAACTACCGAATAGAGACGTCAAAGGAATGTCAAATACCATCGTGTTTATGATCTCATGTTAGGTAAGATTAAAAAATATTTCCATTTTTATAGTATACATTGTAAGCAACAAATTTCAAATCCAAAATTCAAGCGGTTGAAATTGCAAATAAATAATAAAAATATGTAATTTTATTAATCAAGAGAAAGTGGTTACAAATTTTGAATTTTTTTTTATTATTTACAAAAGAATAAATCACATTGTATTTTTTATTCTTTATAAAAGAATAAACCACTGATTCTATCTCATTAATGTGTCTTCGATCCGAGGGCTGAAACAACGTATTCTCAAGTGAAGTGATGAATATATCCTCCTGCGACACTTTGGTGTAACGCTCCAAATGGTCCACTAGCCCGACAACTTGACGGGTCTGCCACATTGACCTTTAAAATGCTTAAGCCCGAGTTGTTAGTAGTAGTTCCCTTGGTTTTACATATATCAGACTAACTTTTTATATTTATCCAATGTGAGACGGGGTCTCACAATCTCCCCCACTCAAAGACGCGGTGTCCTCGTCGCGTTAGCCCAGTTCTCCCTTGGCTGGTCGATGTGGAAACAGATCATTGGTGATCATAGAACAACCTATTAGCGTGCACAAAGTATACTACCTCGAGGCATCTACTCCTCTGCCACACCGCCCACGGCGCCCTTACAGGACCAGGGTTGGCTCTGATACCATTTGTAACGCCCCAAATGGTCCACTAGCTCAACAACCTGACGGGCCTACCATATTGGCCCTTAAAATGCTTAAGCCCAAGTTGTTAGTAGTAGCCCCTTGGTTCTACATATATCAGACTAACTTTTTATATATATCCAATGTGGGGTGAGATCTCACATTTGGTGGCCGAAAAGAGGAGAGATCTCTATAGACAGGATTAGATTGTCGAAGAGTTGATGTAGTTATTTAAAGGAATCGTAGAGAGCGCCTTTGGTGATGCTCTTACTTGAATCGATCAGATGATTTGTTAAAGACCGTTACTATTCTCTAGTTGTGTGCAGAGAATAACAGATTTAGCTTGAGAGCTTGAAATAGTTGAGATCTATGTGGTCAGGATTTGACCGTCAAAGAGTTGATGCTCTTATTCGAAGGAATTGTAGAGAATGACTATAGTGATGCTTCTTCGAGATTCGACCGGATGGTTTTGTTGGAGGTCTGGGCTCTTCTCTAGATTTTGTGTAGAGAATACCATATCTGAACCTTGAAACTTGAGTTGTAGTAGGCAGCCGTCGTGTTTTGAGAGAAGGCAGCTTGCTTAGGGTTTTTGATTTTCTCTCTCTCTTTCCCTCTCTTTGTATATCTCCAGCCTCCAGTCTCTTTCTGTCTCTTCGTTTAGGAGGAGGGACTGGTCCTTTTTATAGGCACCAATGTTTTCATATCCCATAGACTTACCTTTTTGAATTGACTTATGAGGTAACGAAAAGTGTCCAATTTTAATAGGATTAAGTCAATAACCAATTAAATACTGATCCATGTTTTATTTTAATAAACCTAGTATTAGTAAACCAATTTGATTGATTGATTGGGCTTATTTTGACGAGCTCAGTAAAAATAAATTACTTTAGTCAGTTGTATCTTGTGTTATTTTGACAAGTCCAATAATAATAAATTAATTTATTTAATTGGATCCATATTTTATTTTGGACAATGCTAATAGTATAAATCAATTTATTTAGTTGAGTTTAGCCCATTTTTTTCAATTAACCAGTCAAAGAAGAAAAACTATTAACTTAGACTAAATAAACTGTGATTAAGGTACTATAAAAATTTCAATACCTCTACATGCATATACACGAGTAAGGACCGAGGTTCATGTGGAGTTCATTGGCACCAGCCCTCCTCATGTCTAAAAGTGCATATTTGAATCCGTCATCTCCGTTGTAATTATAAAATACATATATCAGTATTAAATTGTAGATAAAATTCATATTCTATTTTTTTTATCATAAATTTTGCGAAAAGTCACAAATTTTAAATTAATTAAAATTAAAAGACAACCCATTTTTTATTTGGTCAAAACTCTATGACGGGTAAAACTTAATCGGATTAAGTCCCTAAGTTTTTTTGTCCCAAAAAAAAAATTTCCTAGGTTTTAAAAGTTATGTGAAGTTCACATAACATTTTTATGTAAAATTTCACATAACTAATTCATTTTTTTTAACAAAAGTTATGTGAATTTCACATAATTTTATAATGTATGGACTTTTCACTAAAATAAAAAACCAAATAGGACCTCATACTAAAAAACTCTACTTTAGATGTCTTTTGATTAAAACTCCCTTCTTTTATTATTTTTATTTTTATTTTTTTATATTACGATCTTAATGTAAAACCTTGAATCTAGGGTCAAACAGTCACACCTCAATTTTTAGACAACCAAATATTCAATCTAGAGTATGTATCCGGACTAATATTCAATTGTCAAAACTCCGAGGGTGACACCCTCACATAAGCTAACAGATAGTTTTTATTAAAAATTGAATTTTATAATCATTAAATAAAAATACGTGATCTTGTTTTTTAAAGAAAAACTCTTTAATATTAATTAAACTTGTATTTCCAAGCATCCATTTCAAGTTTGTACATTGTTTAAGAAAGGAGTATTATATTTATAATGGAGTTATGGGTTCGTTTACATGTCTAAACAAGGTTATAACAACATTATCCTACATTCAGTTATTGGCTTGATATTCTCTTCTAAGATAACATTAATTGTGCTATTTTTTAAGATGGGTCATTCATGTATTTTTGTCAAAAAAGAATGACATATACTAAAATTGAATCAAATCGACACACCAAATCGAATCGATCGGTTTGGTTGATTTTTATTTAGTATGTGCAGTGTAAAACTGAAATCGAATCGAAATTTTAAACACTCTGAATAAAATTGAACTGAACTGAACCGTTGAATTTTGCCGAAAAACACACCACATCAAACCGAACCATACCGTTTACACCCTTAGTGGGTTATATACGATATTCTCATATTCCATATACAAACTATATATAATATACAAAGTTTTATTTGGTTGGGGCCTATGCAATTGAAGGCCCAAAAATAACTACCTTTTGCCAGTGCTGTAGACATTATAAATCCTTGTCACCTCAGTGAGACTTGTAAAGTAGTAATCTCAGTTTTTAAGAATTTTTTTTCTTTAATTTTATTTTAGTAAAATTATTGTAATATCTTAACAATGTGATATAGATATCTAATGTCCATTAAAGCATTAAAGCTGGGTATAATGCTGTTTGTTGGATAACATTTCATGGGTGCATTGTGTATACATACATATTTATATGTAAAAGAAATATAGAAGTATTTTGACGTCAAACTTTAAAGGTGCGGTCGACCCGCACCGACTTTGTTTTCCAACATGATCATGGGTCGGATGACTCGGATCGTGATGGTCATACATGACGTGTACGTGATGGTTTATTACACTTGATTGTAAAATAATACGGAGTAGTAAAAAATAATTTAAGCAGGACAGACAGAAATTAAAAATAAATCATTAGAAAAGAAATAGAGAGAAATGATTCAATGTGGGTCCAAAGTTGATTTTCGGACTGATAGGCTGATGCCAAAAAAAAAAAAAAAAAAAAAACCCAAGATAGAGAGAGAAAAAAAATTATTCGATGATTCGGGGAATATGGTCATGTGGTGTTCTTGTATAATAAGAGTATAATTTGACTAAGTTATCGGATTTTTGTAATTAAAAAAAAAATAAATAAACTTTCACTTACTAAATGAATTAACATAAAATTGTAATTTAAATATGAGAAGTACCAAAACGGGGGCCAAACTAAGCTTTAATCACATGATACTCTTCCAATAAAAAAACCTATCATATAACTAAGTGAAGGTTTTTTTTATATTCAAAAAAATAAATTTCATAAGCTGCTTTTAAAAAGTCACGGGGAGGCCAAATTAAGGCTTAGTTTGGCCCCCCACGTGGCTTTTTAAAAATAGCTTATAATATTTATTATTAAGTTATTTGATAATTTTGTACAAGTGATACATTACTCTTCAAAAAAAATATCATAAAATCAAAAAACAATCTTGAGCTTTTAAAAACTCTATTCTAGTATTTTTAAAAGCTCCCCCAAAATAACCCTATACTCAAACTTACAAAATTCATAAATTAATTACCAAATAAATTAATATAAAATAGTACTTTAAAAAAGAAAAAGCACTAAAATGAAGACCAAACTAAGCCTAAGCCTAAATAGTTTATGATCCAGGAGGACCAGGACCATACAATAATTTATGGAGAGAAGGGTTGTTAGAGGTCGGTGTCTGAGGAGAGTAGGCTCTTTGTCTGAGCGGAGCAAAGGGCTCTAAGTGGGCCCATCCCACCACCTGTAGAGTCCGAATAATATACTACTAGTTCATTGTATTTAGAAAGCCCAAAGAGAAAGAGTTGTGTGTTTGTTACTGTTACGGGCGGACAACGGCAACATGGGCCCACTTACCGTCCGTCCGTCGCCTTGCTTTACCCATTACACAGGTCAATTGGCTCACATGATCACTTCTCTCTCTCTCTCTCTTCTTTGGGATATTCTAGTCTTAAGACTCCTTAATCAACTATATAAGATTCTTATGTACCAAAATGTTATCCTATTTTAATTGATTAATTGCTTTATTTTAATTTAAATTGATTCTAATAGTGTGTTTGATAATTTAATTAAGTGGTGAAAATAAAATTTTTTAGCACTTATATATTTTTTTTACCAGTGCATTTAATAACGTACCACTTAATTGAAAAATTAGCCAAACAATCACTGAAAACTTTAAGTGAAAATTTTCTACTGAAAATAATCACTGAATGTAGTCTATTTTAGTGGTTAAAAATCTGTTTTCAATACTACAAATTCAATCACGTAAAATTTTCAGTACTTCAAATTCAGTACTTAATTTTCAGTTTTATCAAACGCACCCTAAGTCTTAAAAGTTAAAGAGTGAGACCGATGATAACGTCTTTAGTTTTCAGTTTTTATACATGTATCTATTACTATATATAAAAGCTGAGAGTTTAGCCTAGAAATAATCGAGTGACACGTGTCACTACTCATTTATGTTGAATTCTTTATCCAATTTTACCAATATTTAATCACTCTCTCCACACCAAATGACTACTATAGTAGTCGGTGTTAATGGGCTCATACTAGCATTTAATTGGTACATGAAGGACTTTTTGTATTCAAATTTGTGTCCTTTCTATTCAATGCTTGGAGCCTCATTTCATAACCCACTTTAACTATCTCACTCAACTGCCTCTCACTCTTCTCATGTTTAATCTTTTACTATGTTGTATAGATTGTTTCAATTCAAGTAAAGATTTTATTATGATAATCTTCAAAGGTTGTTATTTATTTTCTTATTATTATCATTATTTTTTTCTCTCATCTCATCCCATCCCATGAATTTGTATTACTTTTTTCACGGTTAGTATAAGCCTGCAATCAATAACTAATAAATTCCTTATCTTAAACTACATTAAATACGAACCATCATTTTTTTTAAAACCAATACGGTGATGTCTAAGTTTTCGTGAAGTACTCATAATTTTAAGAGAAACACTATTAATTTGTATAAATGGATCAATTTTTGAGGATGAAATTTTGTACATGCTACACGAAATTTTACACAAGGACAATTACTAGTCCGTGGTTTTTAATTGAACATTCGATGATAACAATATTCATCACCAGTATTTTTTATTTATTATATGCACATTGTATTCGAGCATTGCGCGAGATATATGCTAAAAAAAATCACAGAACCACCACGTGACAGGCTTCTGATTCTATTTTATTATATACTCAGTATATATATATATATATATATAGTAGATAGACCGAAATTAATTACTACACGGTTAAAGCTTTGGGTGACCTCACGGGGTATGCTTTACACGTGTGGGACCATGTGAACGGCTGACCTGACTCAAGTTGCAGTTCGTCTGGTTGTGTTTTGGAAGCGACCACGAGCATAAAGGTCTTATGTTCTGTGGCTGTCAGTCACGTGACCTAGCATGTGACCAGAACATACCAATTGGCAGTTTTAACTACTTAGGTGTTTTTGTGTACTTTGTCCTTCTCTATCACCTAACTAACCTAAATTTTAATTGTTTGATTTGTCACCATCTGATCTCATCGTTTACATCCCCCACTGTTCCACACATGATTATAATTCACATCACCAAAATGCAGATTCGGATTCTAATGAATTGACTTAAATTTAAATTCGATTTAATTAAAAACAATTGGATTAATCTGTTTATCAAATTCAAGTATTGGCTTAATTGAAATCCATTTTCGGAATTTGTTAATGTTATGATAGGTACCTTTGGGCCTTGCCTATAATTCCTAACTCGGTCTTCTATGATTATTTTTTAATCCCAAACCTTAACTTTCTTAGTATATTTATATATATATATATATATATAAAGTATTTTTACCATTAGACTAAAATTATCAATGGAAACTGGCAAGCATAATAATATTGTATTGTGTGATAGATATATGATATAAATATATGTATTAAATAATATAACACTAATCATCGGATTGAATTGTAATTGTATCATATTTTGTTCCGCTATTTAACTCGCTATATTCGGACTCGAATTACAAAACAAGATTCAAATTTGTCTAAACGCAATGGAATCGGATATAAATCTAGTCCATAATTGGCAAACCTAACTAATCAGAGCAATTTCTCTTTTTGAACAGAATTCGTTGCAATAGCTTGGTAAAGTTTAGTGTATTAGTAAAAATTAAAGCAAAATAGAAGTAGCAATAGTGATGTCTATTCAGGGACGTTTAGAAATTTGTGGCAACATTTTTCACCCTATTGGAAAAAGTAGTCAAGAGCTGGCAATCATGAGAAATTCTGTGTTCTCCGCTTAAATATTCTCCAATCTCGCAGCAAAGTAAGGTTCACAAATGGTTAAGGAAATTGCAATTGGTGAGATAATTGTGCGATTGACTCTCCAAAGCAGTTCTCAAATACGTGGGATCGAACTTTTGCATTGCATTCAACACAGTGAAATTGGAGAGATAAAAATCGATGAAACTTTAAATTCATTCTTTCAATTTCAAGGCCCATGTCCATATATATTACCCAACTAGATGCTCATATGAAACTGGTACAAATGAATCCACAAAAAAAAGATTAGCAAGTTGACTCATTTTAACCTTTACAGATATGAGGCTTGCTATCCTATTACATAAGTGAAGTAGGAAGTGTACGTGTTCATTTTTAAATAGACCAAAAAGTCTCTCATCTCTCAAAATAAAGGCATTACGGTAATTTAACAATAAAATTTTATAAAAGTAATTTCGAAAGTGCAAAATGTGTACCTATATACCAAATTTCTCTGTATACACTTCCATGTGTTGTAAAAATATGCTATATGTACTCCTCTTTACAACACATACAATGTAGGTGTAGAGAGAAATTTGATAGATATATTTAGCATAATTTAACATGGATACTTAGACAGCCTATTAAGCTAGTATTTCCTAACAGATCATATATTCTGTAAATGTAATCTATGTAAAAAAAAAAAAAATCAATAAATCTTTGAATTGATTTTATACAATTTTGTAAAACTAAAACTAGAAAATTTTGTTTTTAAGAATTCAAACAAATAGAAACCGATTAAAAAAAAAAAAAAAATTGGGATGCTTTTGTTGAATTTTCTAGATGTTCTTTTTTCCATTTGAGGAATTAAAGCAACAGATTAACAAAACAATGAACACTACACCTCTGTTTTTTTTTCTTTTTCTTTTTTTTTTTGTTGCTGAATAAAGAATTTTTATTAAAGTGTTAGCATCAATTACAATTCAAGGAAGAGAAGAGAGAGAAAGAGATCCAGAAAAAAAAAAAAAAAACCCTAAACTAGCAGACCACTTAGCAGTGTGCCACAAAATTACAATCTCATGGAATTTAAAAAAATTTCCAATCTGGGTGAAGATTAACAACACAATGAACACTACACCTCTTAAATGTTTAACGAGTCGATGAACTAATAGTAATCAAGTATTTTCTCTCTTTTTTTTGACCCCTTCCCAATCGCACATTTACCCACTGAGGCCAAAAAAAAAAAAGTTGGCATTGGAAAATTGCCATAATGCTATAAATTTTTTTTAATAATTGCCAAAATTCTTCTCTTAATACAAGTTTTTTTTAAAAAAAAAAAAATATATATATATATATATATATATGGAAGAAGGGGATGAGTTCGAACTTTGAACCTATACATTGGAAGTGATTGACATATGCTAAACTCATTGCCACTTAAACTACACTAATATATGCAAAACAATAATATATGGGTAATACTTGGTACACACCTAAAGACACAATTTTTGGGACATAACCTAAGATAGGTGTCTTTCTCTCTCCAAGACATAACTTTTGGAACACAACCCAAGAGATATATTTATCTTTTAAGAGATGTATCTATCTCTCTCAAATATACAACTTTTGAAACACAATTCAAGAGATGTGTCTTCTCTTGAGTTGCGTTCTAAAAATTATGTCTTTAAATATGTCTCAATCTTTATTTATAATATGTAGACGAATGAGTGGAGGAAAACTGGAAAGTGGGGAACTTATTTTCTCCGTGTTATAGTACAAAATAAGACAAAAGAATAAGAAATTAAAAACAGATACGCATGATTTGGGGGCATCGGGATCAGTATTTAATCTGGATTTACAGGACACTAAAGAGAAGTCTAATTATTATTTTTTTCCCTCATGAAAATGATTGATGGATCTATTTATATGTCACTGAGATACGGCTTTTTCTCTTGTCTGCCAAGCATTTATTTATTTTTGGTTCCTAACTTTCAATTATTATTATTTTTATTCTTATTATTATTTTTTTTCAACCGACGAGGACAAATTTTTCAATCTATTTTTTCGATTTTAAGATTAGTATCTATTATTGTTTATTTGGAGTAGAACAAAAGGCAATTAACTGTGGGCACGTGTGCTGACCTTACAACATGTACTAGGTAAATCAGGGATGTGAGTGAGCGGTAGGATTCAAACCCACACCAACCTTTGGATACATATCGTCCAGCTACTTGAGATTTGTTCTTCCAACTTACTCATATGACCCCTAGGGGATTCCCTTGACCTACCTTTGGGAGGCCAAAAAATTCTGGCCACAACCGTTATACCATTGTGAAATTTTGAACCCTTAACCAAAGGAGTATATATAAATTGAAACTTCATATATGTGACCACCTATTATACATGGAAATGATTTTTCCTTCTAAAAAATTATATAGGGGGCTTGTTTATCCTAATTGAGGAAGCTGTATGAGATTATTTTGTACATTTCCAAGGGATGATCGGACAAGTCTGATTAATTTCTACTGATAAAGTCTTTTTTGCACTTAATTAATGAGGAGACTAAAGTAGTTACGTTAGCTCATTTGCAAAATTACTTTAATGTAGGGCTGCACAAAAAACCTGTTACCCGAAGATCCGAACCGATCCGATCCGAACCGATTGGGTCGGGTCTGAAATGAAATGGGTCGGGTCTGGGTCGGATCCAATCAGGATATGAGTGTTTCGGTCCGTTTCGGGTCGGGCCTGGGTCGGTTCGGGTCGGGTCTGGTCTGGTCCGGTAAACTGTTTTTGCTAATTAATTGTTTATTTTGGTGACAAAGTACTCATTTTTCTTTTTATTATATCCATGAGTATATAAAACATAACCACCTAATTAATTTGAACTTTTATAGGTTGCACGTCATTATATCCATGAATATATAAAACATTATATCCACTTTCTAATGGTGGGAATTAATTTTTATGACTCTCCACCCTCTTCAATCTTTTTAATGGATATATTATACCTAGAAGAATAGGTATCCACTACTGAATATAAATATAAATAATATGTCACGACCCATCCCACTACACGTGGAAATAGGACACGTGGCACGCCATCAAGGCTTATCCAGTTCTATTAAAGTCAAAAAGCAGCGGAAAACATTATTAAGATTCATTAAATTCAGAGTTTTAAAAGTTTTTGGCCAATTGAATCCTTTCAAAAGAAAACAGTTTTGAAAACAGAGGACCAGTCGACTGATCGAGGGTCCGGTCGACTGGTGATCTCAAACAGAAAAGGTTTTCAAATATAACAGCCCATCCAGTCGACTGTGTCGGGGACCCAGTCGACTGGTGCCTAAAATTTTCAGTCGACTGAAGAAGTCCAGTCGACTGGTACCCAATCCAGCAGAATGTCCAAGTCTGGGGCTCCATCCAGTCGACTGTTTTCTCAACCCAGTCGACTGAACCTCAGACGAAACCAAGCAGTAACCAAACCAACACAGCGGTCCAGTCGACTGGATCAAAAACCAGTCGACTGATTTCTATCAGCAACTCCCCAAAACTGTAGCTTTTCCCCTTCAAGGTTCTTCCAATTCCAAACCAACATATAACCACTTTATTCCATCATTCAAAACATAAACACAAGAGCGTTTTCCATGGATTACAAGTACTAAATCTAAGTTCAGATTAAATTACAACATACTATGAAACTCAAATCCTTATACAAGTTTTAAGATTTAAACAAAAACATATACAAGTGATTCCCCCGGCGTTCTTTAACGTCCTCACTCATCACGCTTCTTCTTGTCTTTTTTTTTTTACCTGCAATGGAGTACATCTCCACTGCTCAGCTATATGCTGAGCGTACAAGTTCTAACATATGCAATATATGATAAACATGCTTTAATCTCATAAATCATATCAATAGTCTCTAGGGAGAAAAATACGCCTCCATCCGGTAGCGGCAAGTCCAAGCCTTCAACCGCGATGTCAATGGCTAGTCCAAGCCTACAACCATTACATCCCACAAGTGCCATGGCAAGTCCAAGCCTTCAACCATGCACAGTAGCCGTCGCTACTCAAATTCTCAAATATCGAGAAGCTTACTCCGGCATGAATTTGTATAAGACTCCCCCTTGACCCACATAGACAACTCAACGTGCTCGCGTAAATTTAGACATGCTTTTCACAATTTAGCGCGTGCATAAGTAACGGGCCTACAATTAACACATGGATTTCGCCCGGATCTCAATTTCGTCGTCGAAATATAAAACATGTATTTCTCTATATCTCACAAGTTAGGACTTCATACCTCGTGCGATTTCCCCCAAACATTGAAGGATCGACAAGAAGGCTAAATAAACGTCGGATTTCGAATTCGAGAAAATTCCTACAAGTTTATACCTGTTTTTCCCAAAAGTCTAAAATTAAGATTTTTACAAAACTTGGCCAACACATGGCCTAAGTAGTATCAAAACGAAGATCTTACCTCCACGAGTTCAAATATGAAATCTGGAGAAAATCTGACGGACGAAAGGTCGTCGTATGTCGCCGGCAAGCTCGTGGCAACCAATCTCCATTCTCTCTCCTCTCTCTAGATATTTATAAAAATTTGGATGAGATTGAAATCTCATCCTCATCTATATATAGGCAAACGTTTTGGAAATTACGTTTACCTCCCCGCAAGTTTCTCAAACTTCTAATTAACCCATGAAACTTCGCACACGTCCATTTTATAACTTTACAAGTGAAAACTATAAATTTCAAAAGTTTTCGACTAGGTTTCGTTTGGGTCCAAAATAACATCCGAAAACTATATTCTGAGGAATCTCTACAAAACCTACCTTTTTAAATAACGTATCACTCACGTTCTCACCACAGTTCTCAACATGATATACTAAAATATCCAAATACCAGAATTATACTACACAGGTATAATTACTATTCACAAGAATACCATATAAGTCAAATAACATTTAAATCATATAAATGCCATTTACTCATGCTCATGCCATATGAACTACCATGTTCTTGTGTCCTCACTGACACCTTACCGTTGACTCATAGTCAACCTCAACTCAAATTATTAATAACATTAATAATTTCAAAATCTCAAAGGATGCATTTTCAAAATCATAATTTTCTGCAACGGGTGTGACAACTCTCCCCTCCAAAAAGGAAGTTTGTCCCCAAACTTATACCTCATACGTCGAACAGGTACGGATACTCATTCCTCATGTCTTCCTCACTTTTTCATGTAGCCTCTTCCACCGTGTGACTACGCCATAATACTTTTACCATCGGAATCATCTTAGTTCTTAAGACTTGTTCCTTTCGATCTAAAATCTCTACCGGTTGTTCCACATAAGTCAAATCTCCCTGAATTTGCAGCGGTTCAGGTACTATGATCTTACTCGTATCAGTCATACATCGTCTCAACATCGATACGTGAAATACGTTATGCACATGTTACAACTCTGATGACAAGGCCAATCGATAAGCCACTGGACCTACCCTCTCTAGTATCTCAAAAGGTCCTATAAATCTTGGATTGAGTTTTCCCCTCTTTCCAAATCGTACAATGCCTTTCGAAGGCGATTAATGAGAGCTGATATTAGCTTAATATTAGCTCGATAAGGAGTAAAAACTGACTGGATTTAACCCCATTTCTCTAGTATTACCTGCAATTGTGTTTTAATTCGTTTCTTTACACAATGATGTATTTTTCGTGGTATGTTGTTGTGTTTAGCCTATTGAATGCAGGTTTTGAAGTTAAAATGAATAACAAAGTTGAAAGGAATAACTCAAGGAACAAATTGAGGAAGTCTTGGTACCAATCGATTGACATCATATCAATCGATTGACATATTTCCCTGATCGATCGATTGGTGTTTTACCAATCGATTGAAGGTTTTATCAATCAATTGGAATCATTGTCAATCGATTGAATAAAACTGGAAACAGTCTGCGTTAATGGAGCAAGATTTCAGCAATCAGGACGACGACCAGCCGTTATGGAGTGAACCTGGACACCTTTAGCCTGGGAATTCGACATTATATATAGAGGAAAGTGAAGAGGGTCGGGGGTTGGCTTCATTTTTATGTTGTTTTGTAGGATTTTCCATGGTTTTCTCGGATTAAAACAAAGCTCAAGTTGGAGGATTTGTATTTTCGAATACAGTTTGAATTCAGGTTTATTTCTCTTTTCGCTGTGCTGCTTTAGAAATTGTGAGACAATAAGTTATTATACTTTGGTTCGATTTGAATTAGATTTCTGAAATTTCTTGTTTTAAAGTTTAATCCATGCCTATTAGTTATAATTTTCTTCGAAATGTTTCTGTTTATATTAGATTAAACATGTTTGAGTAGATCCTGGTTGGGAATAATGTGAAGAAACATTGTTCCCAGTCCTCTGCCATGATTCTGTGAAAGAGTCAATGCCAATCGATTGGACACAGAATCCAATCGATTGACATAGACTCCATGTCAATCGATTGATATACTTGTCAATCGATAGAAAGCCATATCATATCAATCGATTGACATCATGTCAATCGATTGGTATGTTTATGACTTGGGTTTACTCCTTTTTGTATTCCAGTAACTTTTGTTTCAGAAATTGAACCCAAATTGATCTTGCTAGTTCAAATTGCAGTCTGATTTTGAAATAAGAGCTCTTTTGATTAATTAACTCAATGAACACTCATAACAAACACATCGAATATTTCATACTCAATTTGTTAGTTATTGTTCATGGTTTTAATTAATTTTTTTTTTATTTCAGTACTTCATAAATAAGTTAGGTAAACGAACCACTAGGTATGCAAGATTAACATACTTAGTGTCTAGAATGCTTAACTTAGTCATTTTCGAAATAAGGAATACTCTAAGGATGAAACCCCAGCTATTCATTTTTGTTAAATCATGGCAGTGGCTGGTACTTTGTGGACTCGCATGTTCCCAACTCTTTTCCATATTTAATTTTAATTCACAAATTTTTAATTCTATCTAATTAAGTTATCGCTTCACTTAAATTTGTTTCTTTTATTTAGTTAAATTCAATAGAATTGTTAGAACCCCCCCCCCCCCCCCAAGCTAAAAGAAATCATCTTTTATTTCACTTTAGGATTCAATCTAGAGTTTTCTGCCTTTATCTTCCGTCCTTTAGGATTCGACCCGGTCTTACCGGTTGAAACGCGACGCGACCGTCTACACTTGGACGTACTCTTTGGAGAACACATTTCAAGTCGTGTCAAGTTTTTTGGCGCCGTTGCCGGGGACGGTAATAAAGGCCAGATTCTTTCGATTGATCCAATCTTTTCTTATCTCATTTCTATCTTTCTTTTTCTTTTTGTTCTTCAGAACATAAGCCGTATTGTTGTGTCCTTCTATGTCCCTTGATTCCACTGTAGCTTTCATCACAAATTTATTTGAAGATTCCATCCATAGTGCTGATAATCCTATTTTCACTCCATCCACTTCTAACCCAATGTCTGATACGGAGAGCCAACAAGGAGAGAATAGGCATGACCTCATAGACGACGGTCAACGACCTCTACGAGAACTCTTGGCTCCTGATCGCACTGCCACACCTTCTTGCATCCGCATTCCTCCACACACGGGTACATTCCATTTTCGTAATGGGATGATTCAACTTTGACCCACATTTCACGGGATGGATAAAGAGAAGGCGTACTTGCACATTCGAGATTTCGAAGACGTTTGTGGCACTTTCACAGATCAGACTTGCCCAAGTGATATAATCCGATTAAAGCTTTTTCCCTTCACCTGGAAGGACAAAGCAAAGTCATGGTTGTTGTCACTCAAACTGAACTCTATCTCAACTTGGGCAGCAATACATGAAGCCTTTCTCAAAAAGTTTTTCCCTAATCGATTAACGAATGATATCTTGAGACAGATCAAGATGTACAATCAAAAAGAGGAAGAAACTTTCGCTGAGGCATGGGAGCATTTTAAGGATTTGTTACTGCTCTGCCCACATCATGGTTTCGAGAAGTGGCGAACAATAAGCTTCTTCTATGATGGCCTAAGTCCAAAGTCAAAGAAGCTCATAGAAACTACGAGTGATGGTGAGTTCATGAGTAAAAATGCTGAGCAAGCAGAAGCTCATTTCGAATGGTTAGCTGAACATGCACCAGAATGGGAAACTCAAGTGACGAGAACTCAAACCAGTTCAAGTTCAAGTAAAAAGAGTATTTATCAGCTGAAAGCGGAAGATGGCTTAATGGAGAAATACGAGCAACTGGCTCGTAAATTGGAAATTTTGGAAGCAAAGAAGGACCCGGTAATACAATTTGCATCTGAAGAATCATGTTCGAGTTGTCTACAGATGGGGCATACCTCTCAACATTGCCAAATATACCCTGTTTACCAAGAACAGAATCCAGTGGAGGTGCATGCTGTAAATGCCCCTGGTCGTTTCAACCCCAATGATAGGTGGAGTCATCCTGGTTTTGATCAAAGAAACAGTGCTGCTGCAGTAAACCCATCTCAACAGTGGCAGCCGAATAAAGGAAACCAATACCGACCTCAAAACCAAGGGTACCACCAGAGTTACCAACCTCCTCCTACTTATCAACAAAATCAAGGGTATCACCAGAACCAATATCAAAATCATTCACCTCAATCCAACTACAATCAGGGAGGCAACAACCAAACCTCATCAAACACTTATGTGCCACCCCATAAGAAGGCACAAGAGGATCCTAATACACTCATGATGCAGCAGATGATGCAGCTAATGAGTAAACTCAATACAAGTGTAGAGAGGTTAACTTCCCAACAAGGGGATCGAGAACGAACCATGTTCCCTGCACAACCAGAGCCAAATCCTAAAGGTCAACACTCGGGTACAGGACCCTCGGGATCCGGGCCACATGAGGATGCCAAGGCGGTAACTGTGTTGAGAAGTGGAAAAGAAATTGAGAAAGTCTCTTTGCCCTCACAACCTGTAGTTAGTGATGAAGAAGAGGTAGAGAATGAAGAAGAATTGGTGAAAGAAGGAAGAGAGGGCGAAACCGTTGAGCCCAAAATAACAGTTCCTGAGGATACTGAAATAAAGAGAAAACCTGAAAAAGAACCTCTCCTTGAGGAGGCAACCAAATGCCCTTTTCCAGCACCATATCCTCAGAGGTTGAAGAAACCTCAACAAGAAACTAAGAGTCAGGAGTTTTTGGAGTTATTCAAACAGGTAAAGATCAATCTCCCGCTCCTAGATGCGATTAAACAAGTGCCTTCCTATGCCAAGTTCCTAAAAGACTTGTGCACTGTAAAAAGGAAGCAAAGTGTTAAGAAGAGTGCGTACTTGGCAAGCCAGGCGAGTGTGATTGTAAAACACGATTTGCCTCTACATACAAGGATCCAGGTACGCCAACATTTTCTTGCATTATTGGTCAGAAGAAAGTGAACAATGCACTACTCGATTTAGGATCGAGTGTTAATCTCTTACCTTACACTGTCTACCAACAGTTAGGGTTAGGAGAACTTAAGCCCACTCGCATTACTCTTCAACTGGCAGATCGATCAATTAAATACTTGCGAGGAGTGCTGGAGGATGTTTTAGTCCAGATTGACACCTTTGTCTTTCCTGTTGATTTCGTTGTGCTGGACACTGAACCAGTTTACAATGCTAAATCTCAGATTCCGGTGATCTTTGGACGCCCTTTCCTCGCAACAATTGATGCAACGATTAAAGTAAGGAGTGGAGTTATGATCGTTGTTTTTGGGAACATGACATTGAATATCAAGATCTTTTCAAATCCCAAAATTGAAGATTTTGATGATGAGGAAGAGGAGGTGAATTGGGTAGAATCAGTAATTCAAGAATGCTTTGATTCAACTGCTCACTCTGATCCTGTGGAGGCCATTATGACTAACTCATGTTATGAATTGGATAGATACACTCCATAAGATGAAATGATGAGTAAGATATGTGCTGTATTGGAGGTTGTTGAAGAAGAAGTTGCAAGAACAATGTGGACGGCTCAATATGAGCAGCTACCGCCAAAGACCAAGTTGGCTGTGCCGTCAAACCTGTAATTTCCAGAGTTGGAACTGAAAGAGCTCCCAAAAGAATTGAAATATGTATTCCTGGGAGAAGAGAAGACCTTTCCTGTGATAATTTCATTCGTTTTAAATCACGAACAGGAAAGTAGACTGATCCAGTTGCTTAAGCAACACAGGAGTGCGTTAGGATGGACCGTTGCTGATTTAAGAGGAATTAGTCCATCCATATGCACCCACAGGATTTACTTTGAGGAAGATGCCAAACCTTGTCGTCAAATGCAAAGGCTTCTAAACCCAAACATGCAAGAGGTAGTGAAGAAGGAAGTTCTGAAATTGCTAGATGTTGGGGTTATTTATCCAATTTCGAATAGTCCTTGGGTAAGTCCGACTCAAGTAGTGCCGAAGAAAGCTGGCATTACAGTGGTGGAAAATAAAGTAGGAGAATTGGTACCAACACGTGTGACCACAAGCTAGCGCATGTGTATTGACTACAGAAGATTGAATGCGGTGACTCGAAAGGATCATTTCCCATTACCTTTCATGGATCAAATGCTCGAAAAAGTAGCAGGTCACCAATTCTATTGCTTCCTGGATGGTTATAGTGGTTATAACCAAATTGAAATTGATCCTGCTGATCAAGAGAAAACCACTTTTACCTGTCCGTTTGGAACATTTGCATATCGTCGGATGCCATTCGGATTGTGCAACGCACCTGCTACTTTTCAGTGGTGCATGTTGAGCATCTTCAGCGATATGGTTGAGAAGATTATGGAGGTTTTTATGGACAATTTCTCCGTATTTGGAAACAGCTTTGATGATTGCCTAGAGAACCTACAGAAAGTCCTGAAAAGATGTGAGGATAAGAATTTGGTCCTCAACTGGGAGAAATGTCACTTTATGGTGACAAAAGGGATTGTCTTGGGACATATCGTGTCTGCTAAGGGAATACAAGTAGACAAGGCAAAGATCGATATAATTTCAAATCTTCCTGTCCCCACTACAGTGAAAGAAATACGATCGTTCCTAGGTCACGCCGGTTTTTACCGAAGGTTTATTAAAGATTTTAGTGCTGTATCTAGGCCACTGTGCCAACTCCTTGTTAAGGACCAACCATTTGAGTGGAACAACAAGTGCCAGGAATCCTTTGATAAACTCAAACATCACCTTACAACAGCTCCGATAATGCAATCTCCGGATTGGAATCTTCCTTTTGAGCTGATGTGTGATGCAAGTGACACAGCAATCGGAGCTGTATTAGGACAAAGGAAGGACAAGAAGCCTATTGTGATCTACTATGATAGCAGAACCACTACCGAGAAGGAGTTGTTAGAAATTGTATTTGCGTTGGAGAAATTCAGGCAATATCTCATTGGCTCACAGATCGTTTGTTTCACTGATCATGCTGCGTTGAAGTATCTGCTATCCAAAAAGGATACAAAACAGCGATTGATACGCTGGATTCTCCTGCTCCAAGAATTTGATTTGGTTATCAAAGATAAAAAGGGGGTGGAGAATGTTGTAGCCGATCACCTCTCACGATTGACGTTTGAAGACAATTCTTCACAATCCATTCCAATCCGTGAATCTTTCCCAGATGAACAACTTTTTGCTGCAGCTAGTTTACCCTGGTATGCTGACATTGTCAATTACCTGGCAACAGGGGAGACCCCGTCTCATTGGTCCACCCCTGACAGAAAAAGGTTTCTATCCATCGCCCGATGGTTTTACTTTGATGATCCGTACTTGTTTAAGTACTGTGCGGATCAAGTAATTAGGCGATGTGTCCCCAAGGAAGATATCTCTCAAATTTTAGCTTCTTGCCACTCAGAAGCCTGTGGTGGCCATTTTTCAGCTCAGAAAACTGCTCAAAAGGTGTTTAGTAGCGGTTTCTACTGGCCGACAGTCTTCAAAGACTGTTATGCATTCTGTAGAGCATGTGCTAGATGCCAAATGTTAGGGAGTTTATCTAAAAGAAATGAAATGCCGATGACCCCGATCATCACTATCGAAATCTTCGATTACTGGGGTATCGATTTCATGGGACCATTCCCGCCATCATCTCATTATGAATATATCCTTTTGGCAGTCGAATATGTGTCCAAATGGGTTGAGGCAATTCCGACAAGGAGAAATGATCACAGAACAGTGATCTCATTCTTAAAAGAGAATATTTTGTCAAGATTCGGAACACCAAAGGCCATGATTAGCGATCGTGGAACCCATTTCTGCAATAAGCCTTTTGAGGCACTGATGAAAAAATATGGGGTTAACCATAAGATTGCTCTATCATATCACCCACAGTCAAATGGTCAGGCAGAGCTAGCCAATAGAGAGATTAAACATATCCTGGAGAAAACCGTTAACATCAATAGAAAGGATTGGTCGTCACGTTTAACTAATGCTCTATGGGCATACAGGACGGCGTACAAGACGAACCTTGGGATGTCTCCCTACAGACTGATTTTTGGAAAAGCTTGCCATTTGCCTGTGGAATTGGAGCATAAGGCGTATTGGGCCACTAGACCGCTAAATTTTGATATCCATGAAAGTGGTACATTGAGGAAACTACAACTCAATGAATTGGAAGAGATCAGGAATGATGCATATGATCGTGCTCGAACTTATAAGTCAAAATTAAAAGCTAAGCATGATCAATCAATCCTAAGAAAGAAGCTTGAACCGGGACAGAAAGTGTTACTTTATGATTCAAAGCTTCATCTCTTTCCCGGGAAGCTGAGGTCGAGGTGGATAGGACCCTTTGTTGTCAAAGAAGTGTTTCCACACGGAGCAATAGAAATCGTTAATCCAAATAATGGTAATGCTTTTAAAGTCAATGGACAACGTTTAAAACCATTTTTGGAGAGGTTCGAACCAGAATCAGAGACCATCCATCTGGATGATCTTGATTATTCTTCTTGAAAGTTGAGAACCTTGTGTTGATGTACAGTAGTTTTCTTTTCTTTGTGTGCTTCTCTATTTTCTGCTTCTTTTTGTTCTTATTCTGTCTTTTTAATTGGCTGTAGGATGAATCCATTGCAGATGAATCCACTACACTTCCTTCCACATTTGCTCTACCATGGAGTCCGTTCTCCAGAAACTCCAGAACAGAGGGAACAAGAAAAGCCCATTTTCACTCCACTGTCCAGTTTGTACCCAGATTCCCCTATTGCGGTAATCGCCAATATGAATACCTGGGATCTGCTTTGCGTAGTTCGAGAAATTCTGGAGGACCTTCATATCGATTCGGACGGGGAAGTCGTGAAGTACTCCGTGGATTATGCTGTAGGAGAAGACCTTTCTTCCCCTGAACTTGAGCAGAATTGATAATTCCTATAGCAGATGAATGAGACAGAATTTCGTTCTTGTTTCTTTTTGTTTGTTTGTTTTCCGACCAAGATCTTGTACCCTTTGGATGATAATAATCCAATTTGAGCAACAACTTGATGATGTTTGGAATAAATTCTTCCTACTTTTGTGTTTGATGGGTTTGATCCTTCTTTGAAGGCTCGAAGTCTTGTTTCTACTTTTAAAATGCACCTTTAAACTGTTGGGGGTGATTTCATGTAGAACATTTGGATTCCCATGAATTTCTAAATATCAATCGATTGCTATTATTGCCAATCGATTGGTATGAAATGGTTACCAATCGATTGATAGTTTTGTCAATCGATTGACATGAATTCTATTCAATCGATTGACATCTATTGTCAATCGATTGACAACCTCACCAGACGTAATGTCTGTTCTTCTCCCTCTCTCTCATTTCATTTCAAAAATCAGTGAGAGAGGGAGGGATTTGGCGATTTTTGGGTGAGTGAGGCCAAACCTCATCATCATCATCATCTTCATCCTCATCTCTCCACCTCCACCGCCGCTCCTGCCCACACCACCTCCACTGCCGCTCCTGCCCACACCGTCTCCACCGCCTCTGTCTTTCCATGAACAAAACAAGAGGAAAAGGGGAGTGATTTGAGCCACAAATTTCATCCTCATCATCATTCCTCATCAACAATCTCATTCTAAACCACTGTGGGCACGGTTTTTGCACCGAAGTTTTGATCGAGGTAACCCAAACCCGATATCTCTCTTTTCCTCATCAATTTTTTATTTTATCATCCATAATGATTGAGGGAGCCCCTCATGGTCTTAAGACCATTAAATTGATGATAGGGGGACGTGAGACCTTGTTGTGGGCAGCCCCCTATAATCACTGATGTCAATCGATTGACATCAGGGCTCAATCGATTGGAACACAACTTCAATCGATTGACAACTTATGTCAATCGATTGACATAAACAGAGATGCAGAACCTTATTTCTTCTATTCTAACTCTCTGTTTTGCTTCCATTTCAGCTTCTATGGCCCCTAAGTCCAAGGACAGCGGACCCCATCCAGAAAAATCAACCTCTCTCGCAATCCCTGACCCGTCGCTCGCCCACGGGTTCAGAAATGATAAGGAAAATACTTGGTTTACCAAGTATTTCAGAACCAGAGAAGTTATGGTCGAGCGGCAGTTTGAAAATCTCTGGAGTGACGATAAGCCACCTTTTTATCTCACGCGTTTACGCACTTTTTCGAGCTGGCTTCCCGTCCTCACTGTTCAGAAGAAAGTATTTGCTTCGTGGATTCGGCCAGCATGGTTAAGGTGCCGAACGTCCCTTACACATATTTCTCGTGTGTATCAGGACGGGCAATTGAGCTCAGCCCAGCTACAGTCGCTCAGGCGCTTGGTATCCCAGAGGTTCCCGATCATTTGTATCCTGTTCATCTAGACCGTCCATTTCCATCATATGACGTTGTGGCCACAGAGATCTCAGGCGGGAAGGTTAAGAAGTACTCAGGGATCGCAGTGTTCGATGACCACGATCTAACGATGGACTATCATCTACTACATTTAACACTCTGCAGCAGCATTCTTCCCACGACCTATAAGTTAGATTTCGCTGGGTGGTACGCGAGAGTTTTATATGCTATTGGGACCGGTCTACCTATTTGCCTCGCTCGGCTCTTCATCGAGTTCTTCGTTGAGCCCACACGTCATCCCAGCAAGGCTCAGCACCTCAAAGGTGCATGGGTGATCCATAGAGTGTGCGAGGAGGCAGGGTTAGTGATACTACCGAGAGGCGCTGCTGAAATCGAAGATTGGTGTTTTTGGTGAGTCTGCTGCAAGACGATCAGCAGCGCAATTTAAAAAATTATCAAAGGGAAATGGAAAGATGGGTGAGAGCAGTAAGAAAAAGAAAAGGAAGAGGGGAGATACAACGTCAGAGGAAGAGGATGAGGACCCAGGGACGCCAGAGGCGGAGGGTCAGGATACAGTGATAGTTGAGGAAGAAGAGGAGGATGAGGACTCAGGGACGCCGACCGCGGCTGAGGGACAGTACGAGTTGAGGAAGCGCGAGCCACCCACAGCCTCTACATTACCTTCAGCCTCTACATCTACCCCTCCATCTCTCCAGACCATTTACGACCTCTTGGTAGAGGAGCGAGCCGCGAGAGTACAGCTTCATGCGATGGTTAGAGAGCTCACGGCAGAGCAGTTATTATTAGCTACCCAGATGTCACGGCTAGGTGGTCAGATTGAGCAGATTTCGATGTTTCTTGGGATCGAGCAATCCTTGTGCTCATCTATGCCACTCCCTCCGACAGATCCAGCTTCTACGTCGGCTCAGCCTAAGGGAGTTATCTTTGAGGCACCTCTACCGCCACCACCTCCAGTTGCTGTATCTCCACCAGCTGTGAGTGACCTGGCGGCTGTCGCCCAGACTGGGACAGCTGCTGAGGGTGACGGTGAGGTAGCTATTGACCCAGTTCATGACGGTGCACCCATGTCATCTGCTGACCAGACTATTGAGCCTTAGGAGGGAGTGTTAGAGAGCGAGAGAGTATTTTGTGTTTCTTATCTTGTGATCTCGCTTACATTGTTTTTGTTGATTTGTGGATATTTTTGGTACCTTTGTGGATATTTTATTTTGGTTGGTTGGATAACTTGGTTAGAGAGTTGGTTTTTGCTTATATCTGTAATTGGACTTCATTGATTTTGGACATTATTATTACAGATAGTTCTTTTTGTTCATGGATTATGTTTCTATTGTTGATACTTTCGATTATTATCCATATGCTCTTGATCTTGGTTGTTTGGGGAGATTGTGTTGTTAAAACAGGTGAATTCTCAGAATTATGCTGAAATGATTGAATCAGGTGATATCTTCTTTTACTTGAAATACTTCCATTGGGGACAATGTAGATTTCAGTTGGGGGTAGGAAGTAGATATCCAACACCTGTGTTTTCTTGAATTTAAATCACACACCTGTTTAATATTAGAACTTCCATGATCCTAAAAAAAAAATGCTGTTGTTGAATTTCTAACTTTCAAAACTTCGTTTCTCCTTGCTAACTTATTGTGCAATGATGCATTCATGTCTTTCTTGTTATATTATGGACTTCGATTACATGTTACTTTGTCGCTAATCTGGTTTTACGTCCATAGCTTGAATATACCCTGAAAGCATTTGCACGAGTTGACAATCACGGAAAAAAAAAAAATCTTTGAATTAGAATGAAATACGATTGTCAAGTGAATGGATTAATAGTAAAACTTTAAACCCTAGTGAGTTTCGAGCCATTCTTTTATTTTGAGGGTTAAACATAAAAACTCATGTCAATTTTTGAAATGCACTTTTATCTCGTTGAGATTCTCATTCTTGTTTCATTTGGCTGATACTTCAAGAGAACGTTCAGGATCTACTAATTTAAAAAAAAAAAAAAAAACTCAGGAAATGCTCGAGATAAGTTATAATGTTTAGAAGATGATTTAGGCCATTGTTTTCTCACCTCATCACCTGAGAAAGTCTAAATTCCCACCTACCTATCACAAATCAATGCTTCTACTTACAATTACATATTTATAGTCAAGCATGTGACGGTTTTGTGAGAATAATTAAAGGAGGAAGAGAAGAAGTTAAAAAAAACAAAAAAAGAAGAAGAAGAAATCAGTGAAAAATGAAGGAATGAAAGAAATTGGAGGTTGGATAAATAAAATTGGCGAAGTGAAGTGATATTATATGTCACATGCTTGAACCCATTCCACATTTCACCATCTTTAACCTTTCTTCATATTTCTGTCACAAGTCCTAAGGATTCTAGATTATATTAATAAATCTCGGGTATGAAATGAGTTTGCCACAGTAGATCGCTCCTGAAGCAATTGGCATTCCATCCATGAGACTCATGCACCTCAAAATAAGCGTTCTTCAGTGTCTAGTATGTAAGCATGTTTGATTGCCTCTACATTTACTCATTTGAGCTTCATACTATGAGTGCATAATTTTTACGCCAGTTTCAGAGTGATTGTTATTTTGAGCGTAAATCGTGTGAGAATTGAGTTGAAACTATGAAGTCTTAAACATGTCAATCTAAATAATTCTAAGATAAAGATTTCTATCGTAGTTGTTAACTCCCCACACACACATAAGGATATATAAAGGCTGTGGATGTAGTTTAATTTGAATAGTTACTTTGTAACATGTTGTTTACTTCCATAATATGATAAAGGAATTCATGTCCTTGTTAAGCAGAATTTTTAGCATAAAAGAGAAATTGAAGCTTTTTGATGAGTTTAGAAAATTTGACATTTGAATTTTGTGGATAAATTCTCTGGAAACCCTCACGAGACACAACTCGTCCATTAGGGTATACCTAAGGGTTCAAAGGCTTGTTGCAAACGCTAAATGCAACCGCGATTCCTGCGACAGTGAGTTAGGATTTCTCTTTTGTTTTAGCTCAATAATTCTGTAACGTCATTTGTTGGTCGTCTTAGTTTGTGTTAATTCCGCTTCATTGCTAGAGACTAGCAAAGCGCTAGTTGGGGTTCGATACTCGCAAGTATACAAAATTTCCCACTTCAAAATTCATCGGTCTTCGTTTAGAGTCCGCATAACTCTTATATCGACTCTGAGCTACCTAAAGATGTTCCTGAATCAATTTCACCTTCTCAGTAGTCATCTGTATTAACTCAGGTCCTAACAACTTTCTTTCTCCCACCTCGGTCCAACAAACCTGTGATCGACACTTACGGCCATACAAAGCTTCATATGGTGCCATACCAATACTTGATTGAAATCCGTTGTTGTACGCAAATTCAATTAATGGTAGATGCTTCTCCCAATCACTCCCAAAATCTAATACGCAAAGTCTCAACATATCCTCCAGCGTCTGAATCATGCGCTCTGACTGTCCATCGGTCTGAGGATGAAATGCAGTACTAAAACTCAATTTCGTACCCATAGCTTCTTGCAAACTTCCCCAAAACCTTGACGTAAAGCTACTATCCCGATCTGATACTATCACAGCTGGGACTCCATGTAGTCTTACAATCTCTTTCACATACAATTCTGCTAATTTGGACGGCTTAGTAGTCTTAATTGGTAGAAAATGAGCTGACTTGGTTAATCGGTCAACTATAACCCAAATCTTGTCATTCTTGTTGGATGATCGGGGAAATCCTGAAACAAAGTCCATTGTAATCTCGTCCCATTTCCATTCCGACACTGGCAATGGCTTTAGTAACCCCGCGGGTACTTGTCTCTCTGCTTTGACCTGTTGACATGCCGAACATTCAGATACAAACTAAGCGACTTCACGCTTCATACCCTTCCACCAGAAATTTTTCCTCAAGTTCCTGTACATCTTATTACTTCCCGGGTGCACTGAATATTTCGTACTATGAGCTTCTTCTAAAATCCACTCTTTCAAGTCTTTCACATTTGGTATACATAATCGATTTCCCAGTTTCAACGTTCCTCGTTCCAACACAAAACCAGGTCGTCTCCCCAAAGGTATCTCGTCCCTCATTTTGCACAAATTAACATCGTTAAATTGTTCTTTCTTGATCTCATCTATAATATCTGGGTGTGCCATGATTGCCATCATTAAGCCACCACTAACCTCTGGTATCACTTCCAAGTCCAAACGTTCCATTTCTTTTACCAATTCTTTTTGTTGTGTTAGCTCGTCGGCTAAATTCTTCGGCGTCTTTCGGCTTAATGCATCGGCTACTACATTCGCCTTTTTCGGATGGTACTCAATCGAAAGATCGTAATCCTTCATCAACTCCAACCATCTTCGCTGTCTCATGTTCAAGTCCCGTTGGGTGAAAATGTATTTCAAACTTTTGTGGTCTATGAATATCTCACACTTTTCCCCGTACAAATAGTGTCTCCAAATCTTCAAAGCATGAATTACCGCGGCTAATTCAAGATCGTGAGTCGGATAGTTATCCTCATGTGTCTTTAACTGCCTAGAAGCATATGCAATTACTTTACCACCTTGCATCAGCACGCATCCCAACCCTTGATGCGACGCATCACTATAGATCACAAACCCCTCAGTTCCGGATGGTATTGTCAGAATAGGTGCTCTCGTTAGTCGTGCTTTCAATTCTTGAAAACTGTCTTCACATTCCTGACTCCATTCAAATATAATTCATTTCCTCATCAATCTTGTCATAGGTAAAGAAATCCTTGAGAAATGTTCAATAAAACGGCGGTAGTATCCCGCTAATCCCAAGAAACTTCGAATTTCAGATACGGATGTCGGCCTCTGCCAATTAGATACAGCTTCTACTTTGTGAGGGTCAACTGAAACTCCATTCTTGTCAATCACGTGACCAAGAAAAGTAATACTAGATAACCAAAATTCGCATTTCTTGAATTTACCAAACAGTTGCTTCTCTCGTAATCTCTGAAGTATTAGTCTCAAGTGATTCTCATGTTCTAACTCACTCGGTGAATAGATTAGAATATCATCAATGAATACAATTACGAAGTCATCCAGATAGTCCTTGAACACTCGATTCATAAGATCCATGAACGCGGCTAGTGCATTCGTAACTCCAAACGGCATGACTAAGAACTCATAATGTCCGTAGCGCGTTCTGAAAGCTGTTTTCTCAACATCTTCGACCTTCACTTTCAACTGATGGTATCCTGATCTCAAATCTATTTTCAAAAATACTTGAGCCCCACGAAGTTGATCAAATAGGTCATCGATTCTCGGCAGTGGATACTTGTTCTTAATTGTTAACTTGTTCAGTTCCCGGTAATCAACACACATACGCATTGAACCGTCTTTCTTCTTTACAAACAACACTGGAGCTCCCCACGGCGATACACTTGGTCGAATGAAACCCTTGTCAAGTAGCTCTTGTAGTTGAATTTTCAGCTCCTTCAATTCTACTGGTGCCATTCTATACGGTGCCTTTGATACAGGTCTTGAGTCTGGCATAACCTCAATAGTGAACTCAACCTCTCTCTCAATAAGAACATCTGGTAGGTCATCAGGAAATACATTTGGATATTCTTGCACTATCGGAATGTCTTCTACTTTAAATTCGGTCGCCGAGACATCGGTCACTGAACATAGGAATCCTTGACATCCCTTTTTCAATAACTTTCCCGCTCGGATAGCTGAAATCAAATACGGTGGCGGTATAACCCCACTCCCTTGGAAACAAAAGTTCCCATGCATCGGTGATCGAAAATTAACCTCTTTCCGTTCACAGTCTATTGTGGCTTGGTTAAAAGCTAACCAATCCATTCCCAGTATCACATCGAAATGGTTCACCGCAATCGGTATAAGGTCTACGGTCATCAACTTCTCACCTAGTTTGATCTTACAATTCTTATATACAGTAGATGTCGTTATCGATTTACTAAGTGGCACAACAATAGACAATTCATATCCTAACGGTGTCGATTTAACAGTCAAATGTTCAACAAAAGCATGCGATACAAATGAATGCGTAGATCCCGAGTCGACAAGTATGCGTGCTAAGTGCGAACATACAAGCACCATACCTGAGACTATTGTCTTGGAGGCAGTCATATCTCCTGGGTTCATCTGATATGCTCTTCCTTGCCGTTGTTCAGTCCTTTGTCCCCCGTCATTAGATTGTCTAGGCTTCGACCCACTGGAAGCCATAGAACTAGCTCCTTGCTGAGGATACTTCCTCGGGCATTCCTTGGCTTGATGTCCAAAAACTCCACAGTCATAACACTTACCTCTCATATCAGGAGTTGAATTAGCACTACCCCCGCCTTGGCTCCTGTTCTGGGGTTTGGTGATGAAACATCGACCTGAGTGTGGTCGGTTGCAAAGTAAACACAACGGTATGTTACTTGGCGTTCTCCTGAAATCATTAAAACTAGAACTAGAGCCTCTCTGAAACGGCCTCTTGAAAGATCCACCTTGATTCCTATCTCCACTCTCATTGCCTCGTTTACCGTGCTGATTCTGCCTCGACCTTTCCATTCAACTCTCGGCCACTAGTGCCGTTTGTTGTACTGCTGCTACAGTCGAATGTTCGTAGGTTTCCACCCTTAGACGAATATTTTCCCGTAAACCCTCTTCGAATTTCCTTGCCCCATCTTCTTCTTCTGGCACGGAACCCTTTCCAAATCTCAACAAAGCGTTGTACTTGGATGTATATTCGGTTACAGTCATATCTCCCTGCTTCAAGCTATCAAATTCTCGCTTCTTTGCGTTGTAGGCGGCTCGCGGAAAGAACCGGCGATTGAATTCTGCCTTGAATCCTTCCCAAGTAATCGGTGCCCCTTGTGTCACGCCCCGACGTAGCATAAATAAGGAAAGCGTTTAATTTCTGACCCGTAGGTCGCGACAGTTTGAAGGATCGATTCCGTCCCAAACGTCGAACAAACAAAACAATAATCAGAGCAGATCAATCAAGGCTTATAAAAATTTTCTAACTTATTACATATTACAGCACGGGGTCATCTAAAGGCACAGACCGCCTTAAAACAAAACAATAACTTAGTGTCTATTACAGTCATCCTTATAAAACAAAACAGTTTAAAACATATAACTTAAAGCAGATAATCAATAAACAGTTTTCTCATTCTAAAGGCAGCCATTCTCAGTTAGCGTAGTCATAAGGTCCTTCCTGATCATGACCTGAAAAGCCTGAACACGAATGTCCAGGACGCATCAACGTCGTCAGCTTCAAGAAGCTGGTGAGTATTAAAAACATAACTTCAAATGTAAAACATACTCATTTACCATTTTCCAATTCCCATTTAAATTCACAAGTTTATATTTAAGATAAAGAGCTCGTTTAGAAAACAACCACAACATTATTTAAAAGATAAATTCACACATATGTGACCGTGTATGAGAACGATGCACCATCTCATCTGACCGACTATTTTCTCTCGACAAAACCCAACAACCCACTATCTTACTCCTGGTATCTTTGAAACACTAAGATAGCCACACTTTAGCAACGGGGCGCCAGGGAGTGTCCAGTTTGCCTCACACTTTGGTCCGGGGTACCAGGGAGTGTTCAATGCCTCACACTTTGAATACCCTAACCGCCATGCAAATACCGGGGCAACCCTCACGCAGTATCCATACTCGAGTATCAGGGAGTGTCCGTAGGCCACACTTTAGCACTACCATGGGTGCCAGGGAATGTCCAAGTTTGGCTTCACACACTTTAACGCTTCCATGGGCGTCAGGGAGTGTCCAAATTTGCCACCGTCGCATTTCAAAGATATCCTCTCCGCAATCTCAACCACAACCACAACCACAACCACAACTACAACCACAACCACAACCACAACCACAACCACAAACTACAACCACAACCACAAACTACAACCACAACCACAACCACAACCACAAACTCAAACTCATACTCTTTCCACACTACTATTACTCGTTTCCACACTGACTGACACTCACATGCATGTACCACTGACCCCACATGAATGATATGCACTTAAACATAAGCAAAATGCTGAATTAAATGAACCACACGCGCACGGGGATTGATAACTTGTAATTCATTACCTTAATCATTTCAAACATAACTAATAACATTCTGTATTAATAAAATTTCCAAACAGAATCTTAACAGTATTTAAAAATTGAACCAAACAGTCCCTGAATACAGAACAGACAAAAACCAGAATCTGCCAGAGGTCGCGCGCGCGGGCCGCTCGCGCGAAGGGTCGCTCGCACGGGCCGCTCGCGCGATATGCCCAATTTTCATTTGATATATACTTTTCTGTCTGCCTGAACAAGCCCAGGTCGCGCGCGCGGATCGCTTGCGCGAAGGGTTCCTCGCGCGACCCTCGCTCACGCGATCTGCCTAAAATTCCATTTATATATAAAAACTTTCTTATCTGCCTGGAGACGCATGCCTCGCGCGCGCGGGCCGCTTGCGCAAGGGGTCGCTCGTGCGGGCCGCTCGCGCGATTCTCGCGCGCGCGATCGTGGCGCGAGATGAAGCCGAGGCTTCTTCTTCCTCGCAGAAACTGCTCTGTTTTCGTTTTTCAGGGGTCTTTTGACCCATTTTCAAAACTGAAATTAACTAAGCCTTATAATATATGTTTCTCTTCAGTTTTTCGTAAGGAATTCAAATCCATAATCAATTTTACACAAATCAATCTATAACTCTAGAATTTTATGAAAAAAACTAAAAGTTGTGAAAATTTGATTTCTAATATACTTTTCCATATGAATAAATCAAGCTCCAAAACTTTACACATGATAACTATGATGTATAATCTTTCATTTTTATCTCCAAAAACAGATTTTGGTTAAAGTTGGAAGAACTTCATATTTTCAAACTATGAACATCACGTAAATTTAGCTATGGTGATTTTCAAATCAAGCTATATAAACAATCACAAGTTATGAATTACATTGGGAGTGAGTTAATAATACTCACCTAATAGAGATAGAAGAAATTTGTTGAGAAAGACAAATCAAATAAACAAACACCCACTTCAAGATTTTCAAGCTATGGAGGTTGGGCTCTCTCTCTCTCTCTCTCAAGCTCACTCTTTTCTCTCTGAAATTCTCAAGTGCAGAATGAAAGTGTGTGTAAGAGAGTGTATAGTGTATGCATATATAGAGGTCCAACTATAAGAACTTGGGCTCCAAGTTCATTACAATACACTCAACAAATGGATTGTTTTATGAATTAACTAAAAACCTATAATTACACAGATATACATACGTATATAGCATATATGCACAGATAATGTAAAACTCTCCAACAGTCCAAGAGCCAAGTATAGGGATATAGGGGGTCAAATTGCAAGATGTTTGGCAAAATGGAATTATGGCACAACCTTACACATACAAGTTGTATGTTTCCAAACAAGGCACACACCAATGATCACTTGCCTTAAATGGGAATAAAGCAATTGTCCAATCAGTCACTTCCAAAATCTGTGGAAGTTCAACACAGCGTGGACAGTTTTGAAATTAAACTGGTATTTTCGGGGCGCGTTGGCCACCACAAAAATACAGAAAATTCATTTTAACTTAAGAATTGATTTTCTGGTTCTATAAAAATACTGTTTGAGTCAAAAGTAAACCTTTCCACCGTTTTGAAATACATATTTTGAAACCCAACACAGGTATTGCTATATTTTATAAAATTGCAGTTTGACCCCAAAAGAATTTAAATCATGAAATAAAACAAGAAATCCGTTTTAACATATAAGAATTGTAAACAGAAATGAGATTAACAATACAGATTAATCGTGGTAATTCAAATTGAAAATGCAATTATAAGAAATTAAATGAAAATGCAGGTTATTACACCTTGATCTAGTACATTTACACACCAGTTCTGGGCTTCACCCTGCAGTACATCACTTGCATTTTCCATCTTCTCCCTATCGGTCATCGGAATAGATCGGAAAATCCTCTCCATGTCCATAATCCAATGTTCTGCGAGCGTTGGATCGGGTGTCCCATGAAATTCCATTGGTTTCTTTCGAGCAAACTGTTCAGATATGGATCTCATACCCCTATTTTCGGGTGCATGCACTACAGTTATTGGTTCCACTTCTATGTGAGGTGTGGGAGGCAGTCGCTCTGCTATATTCCGTATCATTTCCCCCATATTCCCCATCATCTCTGCCATTTCATTCATTCGTCAGGTATGGGGTGATAACTCTCGGTCATCTATGATTACAATCCTGTAGTTCTCAATGCATAAACACTATGCATGTACAACAATAACAATACCATGTATATAAAATAACATACATATGCATCATACATCTCTAATATGTATGGATGCAATTTAGAACATGTGGCAATTCACTCAACACTCCTCTCGTCATCGAACGTTCCCAAAGTTTTGTTACCTCTAGCTCTGATACCAATAAAATATCACGACCCATCCCACTACGCGTGGAAATAGGACACGTGGCACGCCATCAAGGCTTATCCAGTTCCATTAAAGTCAAAAAGCAGCGAAAAACATTATTAAAATTCATTAAATTCAGAGTTTTAAAAGTTTTTGGCCAATTGAATCCTTTTAAAAGAAAATAGTTTTGAAAACAGAGGACCAGTCGACTGATCGAGGGTCCGGTCGACTGGTGATCTCAAACAGAAAAGGTTTCCAAATATAACAGCCCATCCAGTCGACTGTGTCGGGGACCCAGTCGACTGGTGCTTAAATTTTTCAGTCGACTGAAGAAGTCCAGTCGACTAGTACCCAATCCAGCAGAATGTCCAGGTCTGGGGCTCCATCCAGTCGACTGTTTTCTCAACCCAGTCGACTGAACCTCAGACGAAACCAAGCAGTAACCAAACCAATACAGCGGTCCAGTCGACTGGATCAAAAACCAGTCGACTGATTTCTATTAGCAACTCCCCAAAACTGCAGCTTTTCCCCTTCAAGGTTCTTCCAATTCCAAACCAACATATAACCACTCTATTCCATCATTCAAAACATAAATACAAGAGCGTTTTCCATGGATTACAAGTACTAAATCTAAGTTCAGATTAAATTACAACATACTATGAAACTCAAATCCTTATACAAGTTTTAAGATTTAAACAAAAACATATACAAGTGATTCCCCCGGCGTTCTTTAACGTCCTCACTCATCACGCTTCTTCTTGTCTTTTCTTTTTTACCTGCAATGGAGTACATCTCCACTGCTCAGCTATATGCTGAGCGTACAAGTTTTAACATATGCAATATATAATAAACATGCTTTAATCTCATAAATCATATCAATAGTCTCTAGGGAGAAAAATACGCCTTCATCCAGTAGCGGCAAGTCCAAGCCTTCAACCGCGATGTCAATGGCTAGTCCAAGCCTACAACCATTAAATCCCACAAGTGCCATGGCAAGTCCAAGCCTTCAACCATGCACAGTAGCCGTCGCTACTCAAATTCTCAAACATCGAGAAGCTTACTCCGGCATGAATTTGTATAAGACTCCCCTTTGACCCACATAGACAACTCAACGTGCTCGCATAAATTTAGACATGCTTTTCACAATTTAGCGCGTGCATAAGTAACGGGCCTACAATTAACACATGGATTTCGCCCGGATCTCAATTTCGTCGTCGAAATATAAAACATGTATTTCTCTATATCTCACAAGTTAGGACTTCATACCTCGTGCGATTTCCCCCAAACTTTGAAGGATCGACAAGAAGGCTAAATAAACGTCGGATTTCGAATTTGAGAAAATTCCTACAAGTTTATACCTGTTTTTCCCAAAAGTCTAAAATTAAGATTTTTACAAAACTTGGCCAAACACGGCCTAAGAAGCAACAAAACGAAGATCTTACCTCCACGAGTTCAAATATGAAATCTGGAGAAAATCTGACGGACGAAAGGTCGTCGTATGTCGCCGGCAAGCTCGTGGCAACCAATCTCCCTTCTCTCTCCTCTCTCTAGATATTTATAAAAATTTGGATGAGATTGAAATCTCATCCTCATCTATATATAGGCAAACGTTCTGAAAATTACGTTTACCTCCCCGCAAGTTTCTCAAACTTCTAATTAACCCATGAAACTTCGCACACGTCCATTTTATAACTTTACGAGTGAAAACTATAAATTTCAAAAGTTTTCGACTAGGTTTCGTTTGGGTCCAAAATAACATCCGAAAACTATATTCTGAGGAATCTCTACAAAACCTACCTTTTTAAATAACGTATCACTCACGTTCTCACCACAGTTCTCAACATGATATACTAAAATATCCAAATACCAAAATTATACTACACATGTATAATTACTATTCACAAGAATACCATATAAGTCAAATAACATTTAAATCATATAAATGTCATTTACTCATGCTCATGCCATATGAACTACCATGTTCTCGTGTCCTCATTGACACCTTACCGTTGACTCACAGTCAACCTCAACTCAAATTATTAATAACATTAATAATTTCAAAATCTCAAAGAATGCATTTTCAAAATCATAATTTTCTGGAACGGGTGTGACATAATAGTAAAATAAAATATAAGAAAAAAAATAAAATTTAAAAAAAAAAAAAAAAAAACTGGGTTGTGGCCCAGACCCGACCTGACCCGACCCGAACCAAAGTTACTGGGTCGGGTCGGTCCGGGTCCAAACCTCATCGGTTCGGGTCTGGGTCTCAAAACATGGAACTATTCTTAAATCGGGTCGGTTCCGGTTCTGTAGAGACCCGACCCGACCCATGTGCAGCCCTACTTTAATGTTCACATTTAATGAGGTGATGGAGACTTTTTGTCAAGAAATGTGTAGTATACATTTGGATATATAGTAGGTTAACATTTTTCATTTTATGTATAGATATAGGGAAATGTTACTCTTGGCCACTCCTAAAATTATTAAATGCACTCTATTTTATCACTCTCAAAGTATGTGGTATCATCATTATCATACACTCTACATTTAGTAATCCATGGAGTGCGAAAAGCAGTTCCTTAGATATATTATCTATTACTAATATGAGCAACTGAAATTCAACTAAGGCTCTTTTTGGTTCATTGTTGTTGTGAGGAAAGAGATGGAAGAAAGAAAACAAAATCGAAATGTAGTTCCCTCGTGTTTTCTTTTATATTTTTCTTCATAAAAAATAGCATTAAAAATTTTAAAATAGCATTCAAATTATTAAATTATTTCTCAATTTATTCTCTTTTTTTTCCCCTATTTTTCTTTATCATTAATTTTTCCTTATTAACCAAACAAAGGAAAAGTATCCTCTATGTTTTTCAATCATTTCCCTCACTAAATTTAAGAATCAAATAAATCTAAAAGTTTTTCGCTTATTTAGCTAAGACTAGATCTACTTGTTCATAGCATGAAATCAAATACTATCATATGTAAGTACTACAAATATTTTGCTTACTAGGTGAAGCAGTGTGTATTTATTAGGGCTGTTAAAAAAATTGGAGTTTGAATCAGGGGCGACCCAGGAGTACTTTGTTCGGAGGGGGACCGATCCAATTTTTTATTTCAGCTTAAAAGCATATTTTTTTTAAAAAAGTTGAGAAAATAAGGGGATAAAGTGAATAAAGTAGGAAATATGCAAGATAAATAATTATTTTGAAAAGTTGAGGGGGTAATTAAGGGGGTAATAAAGTAGGAAATATGCAAGGTAAATAATTTACATAGGGAAAATTATGCTTTATACCCTTGTAGTTTGGATGTAATGTCATTTTAGTCCCTACAGTTTCAATTTTGTCAATTTAGCCCTTATTTATAGTTTTAGATTAGGATTAATGTATTCCATTCGTAAAAATTTCATACAAATTTTGACAAAAATATATAGGTCATGTGATGCACAAGTGATGTATCATTAGGGGTATAATGATAAATTTACTAAGAGAAATTACACTTTGCTGATCTTTATTGAACCTAAAACTGTCAACAATTGTAAGAAAAATTGATAAATGGACTACATTGAACTTAAACTGAAACTGTAAAGACTAAGGGCTCGCATGGTAACATTTCCTGTTTTGAGTTTTCAGTTTTTTAAAAACGAAAACCAGTTTTGGTTTTTTTTTTTTGAAAAAAAAACGAAAACTTGTTTGGTAACATTGTTGATTTTTTTTTTTTTTTTTTTTTTAAAACAAAAACAGGAAACTCAAAACGACTTTTTGGTGTTTTCATTTTTTACCCAAAATTTGAAAACGTTTTTTAAAAACAAAAAACAAAAACGTTACCAAACGAGTTTTCAATTTTCGTTTTCTAAAAAATGAAAACAAAAACAGAAAACAGAAAACGACAACGTTACCAAACGAGCCCTAAATTAACAAATTTGAAACTACAGAGACCAAAATAACATTACAAACAAACTATAAGAGTACGAAATATAATATACTGTATTTATATATTTATACTGTTTGTGTACATTTATTCCTCTTTGTCAATATAGATCTAGTGCGCAAAATGGCACTGGATGCTATATATTATGTACAATAAGAGTTTCACTTATGCACCTTCTATCAATCATGCTATAATCAAATAATAGCATGATCAATGCTAGCTAAAAATTGGGAGGAAGGACAACATTGCTAGTTCAAAAATGGTTAGTCTCAGCAATTCGGATGAATAGCAAACTAGAAGCATGCCCTTAGTTTGGATTTCAGCAAAATACAGTTTGTCTTGCATTACATGATCAGTACTGTTATCATTTTATTTAATTTGCGGTTAATTACATTTTACTCTTTTGTGGTTAGGTTCATTTTTACTTTACTCCTTACATGTGGTTTAAAAGTGGACACTTAAACCTTTTGTGGCTGTGGACTAAAATGAAACTACTAAAATTTCTCAAAGGGTTATAGCCTGACATGGGGTCGGGCAGGGCCGGATTACGTTTTAAAATTATCCCCATGCATAAAAGAGAGTTTAAGTGCAAAATTAACCCCTTATTTGACATTTAATCCCAAAATTAATTACTCCCCCAAAGGGGTTAAGTATTAAAAATTAGCCTCATACAAGAGGGTTAAATGGTAGCATTATCCCCACATAGGGGATTAATTACCCCAAAATAAACCTCAAACATTAGGGGTTTAGTTAAGTGTTAGTATTTTTGGCCAATTTTAGAATTCCATCAGTTTTGAGGGAAATATTAACACTTTCGCTTTATTTCGAAACCACATGGATTAATTAATGTCCATTTAACCCTTTAAATCATTTATTTATTGCTTTGATTAATTTCGCATTATGTACTAGTTTTTCTAGAAATGAAGTTGTTGGAGAATATGCAATCAATATAAATCAAGCTCTAATAATTATATATATACACACACATATATTTAAATCCTTTGTCCAACTTAATCCATTTAGAACTTTTAATGACAAAGACTACATTTCCTCAAATATGCACATTTTTGGGACAACATGTCGCTTCACTAACATATATGAAAGCACTAAGGCTCTGATTCGTCTATGGATTTAATTAGGGAAAAGAAAGAAAATTACTTTAGAAATATTTATTCCTTTTATTTGTTTATTGGGAAGAACAATAAGAAAATAGGAAGGAGAAGAAAATATAGTTAAAAAATACCTTAAATTTTAGAATTAATTTTAAGTCACTTTCCTCCATTTTATCTTAAGTTACAATAATAATTTGGAAATTATTAACTTTTTAAGTTAGTTCAGCATCGTACATGGGTCTAGTTTTCCTTTTCGTATTTTATTCCTTAACCAATCCTAAATTGTATTTTTCAAATTAATTAATTATATATATGGTCACGAGGGTTTGATATTCCTTAATGAAAGTTATTAGGAACGATAAAAATTAAAATAAGACATGGACCTTGGGATCATAATGAGGAATAATGGATAAATTCAAAGGAATTTGTAAGCATGTAATGAGGAATCCAATGATCAAGCATGAACAATATGAAACAAAAACACACACTCTTTGATGGCTACTATTCGCCTACGAGGAAACGACACACCAAGTTTCAAAAATACGTCCTTGTTAATTTGGACTATTAGTAAAAAAAAAATTATCATGATAATGATAGTACTTATGCTATTAAATTAATAATCATGTTAGTCCAAACATCAATATTTTCACTATTATTATTTTTTTTTTCCTTGAAAAAACAAAACAATGAACATGCATATATCTCTTAGAGTAATGATTGGTGCACATAAAATGTGCACATAAATATCTGGGTCATTCATTTCGGTGGGATCCATATGCAACATGGATCCCACCGAAATGAATGACCCAAATTTTTATGTGCACACTTTATATGCACATAGCATTACTCGTTGGTTTATCAATTATCAGTGAAGCCAGTGGATTAAGAAATAAGGAAGAGTCATCACTATGTAGTTAAGCCATCGTAATCACTCAGTGCACAAAATTAGTCAATATGGATGAGTAGATTACAACTTACTGGCAAACAAAATTCCATGAAAAATAATTAATAACAGTGAAAATATTATTGCCTTGAGGATCATTATAAACTCAAACCCCCAACTTCGTATTAGAAAAGAAATGTGATAATTATATTTCAGTCAACTTTTTGAGTAAAATTTAAAAATTATTTATTACTTTTTTAAATTAAAAAAATACAAGTAATTATTTAAATTTTTTTTTTTAAAGAGTCATCAAAAAAATTTTAAAAAATCAACTTTTGAATTATTATTGTGTGTTTTAGTCTATTTTATATATTCAACGTTTTGAACTTGCACCAAAATGTTTTGATAATTGCTCTCAATGTTTGGAAGACATGCTCCTGACCAGGGGCGGAGCCAACAAGGGGCCAGGGTGGGCCCAGGCCCCCCTAAATTTTTTTAAATTCTACTTTTAACTTAGGTATTTTATGAATTTTAGAAATAGGCCCTCCTGAAATTTTGACAATTATACTTTTAGCTTAAGAATTTTATGAGGATTAGAAATATGCCCCTCTAGAATTTTAAAAGACATCCTATAATGTTTAAGTTTCACCAAATAGACCTAGGTTATATTTTCAAAAATCACATTTCAAAATTATAAATCACATATTTTACCCAGAAATGAGGTATAAAAATAATTCTACATCTTCTCTCTCTCTTTAAATATTTTTTGTCTCCTATATCAAGAGTCAAGACCAAAAGAGACCCATTTTTTCTTTTTTGTTGCGACATAAAATTAATTCTACATATAAAATCAATTCTATACAGAATTATGTATAAATACATCCCAAGAAAAAAATTGCCTCGGGGGTGCTGCCCCCGAAACCCCCAACTCCCATATAGCCTAGCCCTCCCCTCCCTACCAAAATTCCTGGCTCCGCCCCTACTCCTGAGTCCTGACGTTGTCATGAAGAGTTGCACCCCAACTTTGAAACGAGTTGCTCCCTACGTTTTGAAGAGTTGCTCCCAAATGTTTTAGAGTTGCTCCCAACGTTTGAAAGAGTTGCTCCACAAAGTCATGTAAAATTTGATGTTTTTATTTTACAAAAAAATTGATATTTTTTTTTAGATTTAGAAAAAGTAATAGACTGACTTTAATTTAAATTATATGCAAAAAATCAACTGAAAGTTAACTATCCTAGAAGAAATATATGTGCATATGGATAAAAAAAAAAAAAAAAAAGATACCCAAAAAAAAAAAAATACATCCTCATTTGGCAACAACTTTTAGAGTTTGTAAGCGATTATGAAATTTTACAAGCTAAAATAAATCTATTTGACAAATCAAATCATAGAAATTTACGACTGACCAAAAGTTATCTTGGCCAGCTTCTGGACTACAATTATTGAATGAGTAATGCTAGATGCACACTCAAATGTACAACCAAATGCACAATCCTGCTTAAAAATATTGGACTTCGTGCTGAAAAGCTTGCACACCCTGTACACCCCCTTTTTGTGTACAGACTTTTCAGCACGATGTCCAATATTTTAAAGCAAAATTATGTATTTGATTGTGCATTTGAGAGTGCATCTAGCATTGCTCATATTGAATTGTAAACGCATGAGCTCTTGCCAAAAATATAGGATGTGGGTTAGACACTCATACAATATATGGTATGTGTTGTATTGTACATGCAATACATACACTGATACACAAATACATAGTGTATTTGTTTGTGCCTATGTTACTATGTATAGGGAATAATATATGGAGGGTAAAGACAAGGAGGAGGAGTTTGTTTCTTGGCATGGGATGAAAGAGAGACAAGAGAATAAAACTAAAATAATAAGAAATTCTTTTACCAATAAATTAAAAAATGAGAAAGAAGAATAAAAAGGATGGGCACAGGAAAAGACAGGAAGCCCCCGACAAAGATTTTAGCAGTACGGACTCAGGCATCCCATTCCTAGCCCTAAAAAAATCACTCAAACCCCAAAAATAATACTACAATGTTCCTATATATATATTCACACTAGCTAGTTAGGCTCGAGATTTAAGGGCTTGTTTGTTTCTTTGCACAATTAAAATTGGGTTTGAAGGGAATGTATGTCTCATGGACAATATTCATAAACTATACTTGGAGAATAATTTTAGTATATAATATTCGATGACGTATATATTTGTGACTTGTAATATTCCTAGTTGTAAGTAAAAAGACTATTATACCCTTGCAACACTAATAGAGTATCATGTACTCCATGAAACGAAGGCCAATTTCGACTTTTCGTTATCTAGACCATATGAAATATTGTCGTGTCTGTATGTATTTTGTATATGAAATTTCTCTTGGTAATTGTAATCATTCTCTTGGCTGCGGGGTTAGAGATTTCCAAACCCTAGATTTTGACCCCTTTGAAAATGTGTGCTGTCATTCCATTCTCTGTACCCAATCTCATGTGTGTTCGCACGCCTACAGGATCGGTTTAAATGGTTACATCAAGTATAAGCATGTTTTGACAAAGTCTAAAACATGATTAAGTATATTTAATTTAAATTCAATTTTTATTTGATTTTTGTAAGAATTAAATTTGGTGAGTGTCTATTTATTACATAAGGAATCCACGCTTAATCTGATAAAACTTATTAGAACTGGTTTTTATGTCAAACAAACCTAACAATATTGATTCTCACAAAAATCGGATAAAATGTGAACTATTGGAGTCAATAGATCCCATAAAAGCATATAGGGTCATGGTTCACTCATAAAGGCATTGTTGGAGTGAAGAAAATAAGATCAGATCAAAGTGAAAACTTTTTTAATTGTAATTTGTCACAAATATTATGGTGATGCTTAGATTGATAAGGGTTTGTTTGGAAAAATTTATGCGGAATTGATTCAGTTCCAGTATCACTTTGAATATGATTCTGTCATGAGAATCAAGGATATTCCGGTATGACAAAGAATGTACCATTACATTTTTAGTGAGATATTAGACTGGCATGAACATGTGTGCAAGACTTTGATATTCACTAAACACTTGAATTACTAAGACCAATTCATTTATAAGCAAAAGAGCCGATTCTTAAATTTGTTTTTCCAAACCACGTATCTTCAGAAAATTTTATGTCTAAGACAAGAACTCTCATGTACTTAAAAAACAGCTAAATGAATGCAAATTATTTAATTAAATATAGTTCTTATATAAACCACAGAACAATTATTTTATTACCCAAATATCCTCCAAAATACATAATTTAACAAATTCTTTATGTAGAATGTGGACAAAATACAAATGTATAGTTTATGTGGCTAATAACCGTTGTCGGTAATAAAGGATAAGTAGTTGATTATAGTCTTCGCGGTTATCATTATCGTCATCATAAAAGGTTTTAAGCGTCTAAATTGCTGGCATTTGATTATTTATTTAGGAGAATTCATGTGGGTCCTATTCTACTTGGTTCGTTAAATCCTGGCCATTAACATTATTATCAATAGCTGTCAAAAACTTTTGAAATTAGAATGGCAAATGAGAAGAAAACAAATATTGTTTAACCTAATCTAGTAGCTTAATATTAAAGATTTTGAGAAAAGTCCAAAATATATATATATATATATATATATATTGATTTTCATAATTTTTATTAATTGGCAATAAAACAATGATTCTTTTTAATAAAGTCGGTTGGATAATAAATCTGAGGATTAATTACACTCATCTCTCCTGTATTTTGTCTTAATTACACGTACTTCTCTTATGTCTAGTATTTTCTTTACACTTTAAGAAGGAAAAGTATTGTAGAGGGGGGGAGGGGGGGGGGGGGGTGGGGTGTAGGGGTGACAATTTTCGACACGACACGGCAACCCGACACGACCCGACACGAAAATAAACGGGTTTGGGTGACCCGTATAAGGGCACGGGTCATAAACGAGTCGACCCGTGTGACACGATTAATAAACGGGTTGAAGCGGGTCAACCCGTTTACAATTTTTGACACGACACGGCAACCCGACACGAAAATAAACGGGTTTGGGTGACCCGTATAAGGGCACGGGTCATAAACGAGTCGACCCGTGTGACACGATTAATAAACGGGTTGAAGCGGGTCAACCCGTCTAACCCGTTTGACCCGATTAAGTATTTAAGTGCAGTTGAGGCATTTTTTTTAGTTCTAATTTTTTTTTTTAATAATATGGAAGTCTAAAATACAAATAATATAAATAAGAATTAAAAAAAATATTTTTTTAAAACATATTTATTTAAAATTTATATACATAAAAACTAAAATTGTTTTTTTTTGTTTGCTCACCAAAAAAAAAAAGAGTAGTTACCAACTTACCAAACAAGTAAATATATATATAATAATGAATAACTAATATAATAAAATTATAATAATTATTAATAACTAATAAAGGAGGGAGGAAGCTGGAGCCTGGAAGCATTCATGTATCAAGTATTGTATAAAAAAATTATAAAATAATAAAATAAAATAAAAGGGAGGAAGTCCGCCAGGATTGCTGGATTGGGAGGGAGACAAATTAGTCAATTAGACAAATACAATTGTTAATCTTGATTCTTAATGGATGACAAGTGGAGAAATTTCTTTATACAGTTAGTAAAAACAATATTTCTTCTTATTCATTTTGTTTGGAAATGCTTGGTTGTTAAGTTTATAATAATTGGATATTGTTATATTTGTAATATTTTGGTATTCAAGACGTACGTTTTAATAATTGATACATTTTATAAAAGACTTGTTTGTGTTCTTAGTAGGACTGTAAGCTTTTTTCGAATAATCGAACCAAGCTAATCGATCGGTTTTTTTAAAATTACTTACAACTAAAAAACCGATCCGACCGCTCAAATTGGCAAAACCGACCGAACCGACCACTTCGGTTGGTTTTCAAAACATGAAAAAATCGAAAAAAATAAATAAATAAATAAATCCGATCTTATCCGAACCGAACCGACGACACCCTACACGGGTTAGACGGGTTAAACGGGTGACCCGTGTATGACCCGGCACGATAATAACCCGACACGATTATGATACGTTTAAGAATGACACGATTATAACCCGACACGATAATGACCCGACACGATTATGACCCGACACGACCCGATTGCCACCCCTAGGGGGGGGTTGAATGTTATAGAATAATAATTTTAAGGGAGTTCCGTGTAATTTTCAAAATGCGAGAGAGGTTCGAATAATTAAGACAACATACAGGGGAGGTGAGTGTAAATAAACCTAAATCTAATAAATATAAAACTTAAGGAAATTATCAAGTTCCCGAATCCTCCTTTTTATTTTGTCATAAAATTATATATTCATCCTCGAAAGGATGTAATTAAGCATGGTGGCTCAATAGAACATAATTCTGATGTTTAGACTTCTTTGTCTCCTTGTTTCTTTTTATAAAACTCACATTTCAAATATATATATATATATATTTATAAAGTTTTTGTTAAAAATTGGGCAAAATTTCTCAAATGCTGGAATGTCGTCCACGAAGTGAACCGCGCGAGCTGGTCCAAGATTTATGGGCGAGTTTGACAGCTTTCTTAAGTAGTTTAGGATTGTTTTTAGGCAAGTTTCGTGGACGAATTGGTTTCCTAATTATATAGAATTACTTGTAGGGATAGATTTTCTTGGTGAAGAAGTTTTTTCATGTGGGTAAATATTATTCTACTAGGATTAGACAATGCATATTTTATATATATAGGATAATGTGATGTATAGAATGGAAGAAGAGAGAAAAAAAAAAAACCCTCAGAAAAGAGTATATACCTTGTGCGTGTGGTGAGTCATTGATTGTAATACCTTGTATTTTGGAATATATATTATTAACAAGACTTCGTATTTATACCTATATAACATTTACCTTTCATTTGGTAAAATTTGGTTATCAATCGATTGCCTTGCCTTCCAATCGATTGCCACTTTTTGCATACCATCCTACCGACCTGAATTCATTACGTGGCATATGCCAATCGATTCACCTTGACTCATAATCGATTGCCTGGAAATATCTGTAACCAATCGATTGCTTCTGTTTCCAATCGATTGACATCTACAGAGATAAGTTTTCAACTTTGATTCGTGTGTTGACACATGGCACTTCGTTTTTCTATATATATGCTTTCATTTTCTTTCCTTGGGTCTGTTTTTGTTCAGTCAAGAGAGAGAGAGAGAAAGAAAGAGAATATATTATATATACACACAAACATCCATATATACGTACATATATACACACATCCACACACACACACACACATACACACACACACACACACACACACACACACACTGCTGGATAGAGATAATAGGAAAAGAAGAAAAAAAGAAAGAAGAGAAAGAGACAGAGAGAAGACGGAGGCAGAGATGAGAAAGAGAAGGAGAAGAGAGAGATGCTTGAGCTCCCTAAGCTCTACACACACCCACACAAGCCTTAGGTGAGTTCCAACTCACTTTGTCTCTTTTATATAGCGTTTTACAAGTTTATGTGAAGCTTAGACGTACCAAAACATCCTTAAGACATTTACATATTCTGTTTTACAAATCTGCTAAAGAAGACGAAGTACCAATCGATTGGACTCTTCCTAATCAATTGATATCGGTTGAGTCCCAATCGATTTGGATAGATTCCTAATCGATTGTCATTACTTATAACCCAATAAATTGTTAAAGTTATCAATCGATTGACGTTGTTTTGGATCTAATCGATTTCCATTTTTCTTCAATCGATTGTTATGAGTTTTATACCATTCGATTAAATCTTGTCCCAATCGATTGGCATTAGCAGAACATGGTTTGTTTCTCTTGTTTATTATATAGACGGTTTGATCATCCGATTCTCGATTCGGACTTCTATTATGCGATGATGGGTTAATCAGGGATAATTTAACAACAAAGATAAGTACGACTAAGAATAATGGATTAACGTGATGACGTGAGATACCATGCGGTTCATATATGAGTTTGATATCCGTTCATTTTATTCAGAGTAATCAGGCTATAGTGCGATGTCATGTATCAGTCCTAATACGAAACTTAGATAGGTCTTGATAAGTTCTGGGAATTTGTACGGGGGTGGACACTTGATCATGTATATCCTTAACAAGCGGTGGATGGTTTATATCCTTAACGAGTGGTGGATGGGACCAAGTAGTTCAGAGATAGCTAGGTGATCTATATTATATCCTTAACGAGCAGTGGACAGGTTATGTCCTTAACGAGCGGTGGATGGGAAATCATTGGCAAGATATTGATAAGTCGTGGCAATAGAATGATATGCCGTGCTCGAAGCGTTGTATCCATAAATTGCAGTGGATTGAGAATATGTACTCTATGTTATCAACCGTGGTCAACCAGAGCAGTGGTGTATCCAGGAATGTTACAATTAGATCGGGGTCAGAGGAGTTAGTAGGTCTTTGTACAATAAGATGTGGATTCAAATAACGCGTGGTTGAATAAAGATAAGATATTTCTTAGTAGAACTATACCTTATACCTTATAACTTCCATAACTTGTTATTACGTTATATCATTAGTACCTTGTGAGTTTCTATTCACTCAGCTCTCAGTAAGCTGACTGTCGTTATTGCTTAGACATTCCCCGTCCAGATTATCCTATCTCTATTAATACAGATGATGGAACTTATGACGACGACTACTACCCTAAGGGGGAATATGTAGAGGGTCGCCCTACTGATACCGGTTATGCCAGAGAAGGCTATCACGCTGACGACTACCCATACGCCAGCTAGAAATGAAAAAGCTATATTTAGTTTTATATTTCTGTCGAACTTTTTAGTTTAACGGGTACTTGGGCATATGTTGTCTCTAGATCTATTGTGATCCTGAGGACCACTATGATATTGCAATTGATAGAATTGTTATTGTCTTTTCAGTTACTATTCCTGTTTAGTACTGTGTGGTGTGGACAATTAGTGACATTCACCTGTCATTCTTTATGGACCCAAAAAGAAAATATATTTTTCTCTATTTTTGCTGCTCCGGGGCGTGATACTAATTGAGAGAGTTAGGGTTTGTAATCTTCAAAGATTAATGATATATACAAAAATATTCGGTCAAAGTCAACCCTAGCCACCTCAGCGAAGAGAAGTCAAGTCACCGTGAATCTGGACCTACTGCTCAGATTTCCCGGGCCGTTACACAGAACCACCCGGGATGGTCAACAGCCTGGGCATTCACTTCAGGCCGGCCCCACATGGGCGCACCCCCAGAAGGCATGGTTGCTTGTTCAGCGAGCAACTAAACAGTTTCCTATCCCAGCTAGAAGACTAATTGGAAGGAGCAAGTAGTTTCCGAAAACCACTTAGAAAACTTTCCTTGAATCATGCTAATCAACTTGTAGCTAGATTAGGCTACCTAATCTAATAAGTCGCCTTGTACGGGTGGTTTCTTGGACCTATAAAAGAGGCCACCCACCCCCATTGAAGGGGATCGCATTTTGACTCCAAAGAATAACATATAAACAACTCACCGTTACGCACAAACCCGGTCGATTTCTGGTAGTGCCACCCACTCTGTTGGCTCACCAAACGCCACCGGTGATCTGCTAGTAAAAGCGCATTGACGTAACCGTGGACGTAGGTCACCTCATTAACGGGACCGAACCACATACAATCTCTTGTGTCTCTCTCTAAACCTCTCTTACCAATTTTTGACATCATCAATTTGGCGCCGTCTGTGGGAATCCGGTAAGTTTTTCACCAACAAATTCCTTGACTGATCGACATGCCGCCAAAGACGAGTAAGAAGAATACCGCCCAGGCCGGTCGGGAGAACTTGCAACTCAAGCAGCAGGCCGCCTCCATGACCTCCGAGCAAGTAACAGCGGCGCTCACGCAACTTTTGGAAGGCCAGCGGCAGACCCAGCAGTAGATTGAAAAAGCGTCTTCATTCCGAGAACCAGCCTGGGAAAAGCGTTCCCGATCGGGAGCTCGCACGAGTCCGAAACCATACCCACTCCGCGCCGGTGTCCCCGTCAGATTGGGAGCGCGTTAGGGATGGTGACCGTAGTAGAGTGCCCAGGCGTACCAGATGGCGAGCTTGGACTAATCCCCGCCGGGAGAAGGATGCTAGAGATATCGTTAACAAACGACGTGCTGCCAGAGGGGAGGAATCAAGAGAAAAGGCCCGGGAATCGGCCAAAGACCCTCCGGTCAGGAGCCGGGGAGATCTTAGGCACAGGATCACCCGGAGTCAGAGCCAGGTTCTATCTCCAAAGACGACGCACTTCGAAGAGGAGGCCTCATCATCGAACCAGACGTATCGCTCGGATTTGGAGAGGAAAATCGGGCGAGATGTAAAGGCCCAGATCGAGGACTTGCAGCAGCAAATCGAAAGGTTGAATCGCAAATCAGGCCAGGATCTCACCAAAACAGAGACTGAGTCGCCTTATAACGCCCAGATTACGGGATTCCCCATCCAGCGAAAATTCAAGCCGCCACATCTTAGCTCTTATGACGGTTCAGGGAGCCCAATGGACCATGTCTGCACATACAAAGCTCAAATGGCTCTAGTTACCACGGTCGATGAGTTATTGTGCTTGGCCTTTCCTAACACTCTTACAGGGCCAGTCGCGCAGTGGTTCCATGCTCTGAAACCCCGAACAGTTGACAACTTTAAGACGTTGAGCAAGCTCTTCATAAGCCAGTTTGTGGGAATGCTCGACCGGTCACAACCGAACACTCACCTGCTGACCGTCAAGCAGCGAAAAAGGGAATCCCTAAGGGAGTATGTGGACCATTTCAACCAACAGAAGCTCCAGATCCACAATCTGAATGAAACGGCCTCAATCATGGCCTTCTGTTCGGGAGTTCAACACACCAAGGTTGCCACGTCGTTTCACCGCAATCGACTGGCAACCCTGGTGGAGCTCTCAGAGAGGGTTAGGAAGTACACCGACACCGAGGAATTCCTCAAGGCCAAGCGTACTAGTTTGGTAGAAGACGAGTCCTCAGGATCAAAGCGGAAGTGCAATGCCTCATAGAAGGTCTCGGGAAAGAAGATAAAATAGGATCAACCCCCGATCAAGTTCACACCTCTTTCTCGGCCTATTCATTAGGTTGTGGCTGCCGCCGAGACCCGAAGGCTCCTCCAGGAGCCGGCAAAGCTGAAAAGTCCGCCTGGTAAGAGAAACCGGATAGGTTTTGCCGCTTTCACAAAGACCACGAACATGACACAGAGGATTTCTTTAAGCTTAAGATCGCCGTTGAAAAGCTAATTAAGCAGGGCCATCTAGCCGAGTTTGTGGCGACAGATAGACAACCTCGGCAAGACACCCGGGCTCCAGAGCAACCACGACCCCTCGGGCAAATTAATGTAATCTCTAGAGGAACTTCGGGCGGAGGGGATTCACAGTCGGCCATGAAGATGCATGCTAGGGCATCCTGATCAGATGTCTGGCATGTCCACTCCACCGGCTTCCCCCTGACCTACGTATTAACATTCTCCTCCGATGACATGCTAGGCCTGCATTGCCCCCATGATGATCCGCTGGTGGTGACGCTCTTCGTGGCGAACTATGTGGTTAAAAGGGTGTTGGTGGACACGGGCAGCTCCTCTAATATCATGTTCGCATCAGCATTCGATCAGCTCGAGATATCCAGGGATCATCTCTGAGCAGTGGCCACTCCCCTGGTAGGTTTTATCGGGTCCAACACACAACCGCTCAGAATCATAAAGCTCCCGGTTTTGATGGGGACATACCCCCAGCAAACGTCTGTGCTGGCAAATTTCGTAGTTGTAGAAGCTCTGTCCGCGTACAATGCCATCCTCGGGAGACCAACTCTCTACAAAGCCAAGGCAGTTGTGTCAACGTACAGCCTGGTGGTCAAGTTCCCAACCCCCCAGGGACCTGGTAGCTTGCAGGGAGATCAATCGACCGCTCAGAGCTGCTACGTCAACTCCCTACGCAGAGAAGTCGTCACTGAAATATTGAACATTCAGGAAATGGACCCAAGGGATCAAAGCAATGGAATAGGTCCGGTGGAGCAACTAGAGCAAGTGGTGCTGGACCCGAGGATTCCCGACTAGTACATTAGCATTGGCACTTTGTTGGTTTGGCCTCAAGGAGGAGTTGATCAGATTCCTGCAGCAGAGCCAAGATGTTTTCGCTTGGAGCCATGAAGTCATGCCAGGGATAGATCCTCGGGTCATGTCTTATTGTCTCAACATTAACCCAGACTCCCGGCCGGTCAAGCAAAAAAGATGGGGTATGGCGGCCGAAAGGTAGGCGGCGATATGTAAAGAGGTCGAGAAGCTCCTAAAGGCAAATTCCATCCGAACGGTCCATTATCCCGACTGGCTAGCAAACGTGGTTCTAGTCAAGAAAAGTAATAGGAAGTGGAGAATGTGCGTGGATTTCACTGACCTAAACAAGGCATGCCCCAAGGACTGCTACCCATTGCCCATGATAGACCTCCTTGTAGACTCCACAGCCGGTTATGGACTCCTCTCATTCATGGATACCTACTCGGGATACAATTAGATCAGCATGTATCCCGGTGATGAAGAGAAGACTTTCTCCATCATAGATCAAGGAACGTACTACTACAAAGTGATGCCCTTCGGCCTCAAAAACGCGGGGGCAACCTATCAATGCCTGGTTAATCACATGTTCAAGGATCTGATCGGGAAGTCCATGGAGGTCTACGTTGACGATCTTTTGGTTAAAAGCTGGGACGAGCTCAACCACCTCGAGCATCTGGTTGCGGCCTTCAACATTTTGAAAAAGTTTAGGATGAGGTTGAACCCGGCCAAGTGCTCATTTGGTGGCTCATCCGGGAAGTTCCTGGGACACTTAGTCAGCAGACGGGGTATCGAGGCAAATCCCGAGAAAATCCAGGCCATCATCAACATGCGGTCACCCAAGTCAACCAAAGAGGTTTAGAGCTTGGCCGGGCGGGTCGCCGCATTGAACAGATTTGTCTCCCGAGCCACCGACCGGTGTATCCCATTCTTCAAAATCCTCCGTAAGGCCTTTTAGTGGTCGGAAGAGTGCGAGGAAGCATTTCAGGAACTCAAGAAGTACCTAGCATCACCCCCTTTACTCTCAATACCCATGCCAAATGAGGAATTATTTATATTTAGCAATGTCTCCATCAACAGTCAGCTCGGCTCTCATCCGAGAAGAATACGGGATATAATTCCCGGTCTACTACACCAGCAGGGCCCTATAAGACGTGAAAAGCAGATACACCTGCATAGAAAAGCTCGCCTTTTCCCTCATCACTTCTGCCCAGAGACTTTGCCCGTATTTCCAGGCCCACACAATCGTAGTCCTCACAGATCAGCCTCTCCGCTGGATCCTGAGTAGGCTTGAAACATTCGAAAGGCTCGTCAAGTGGGCCGTGGAGTTGGAGGAGTTTGAAGTAACCTACAAACCCCACACAACGATCAAAGGACAAGCTGTAGTTGACTTTCTTGTGGAGTTCACATACCCGGAGGACCCGATTGTAAAGCTCAGCCCTTCCAACCTACCACCTGGCCTACAGTCAAGTGTCCCGACCTGGGTACCATATGTGAACAGGTCCTCCAACAAACAGGTAAGCGGGTCAAGGATTATCCTGCCTACACTAGACGGAATCTAGCTTGAGTATGCACTGAGGTTTGGATTCCATGCCCCTAACAACGAGGCCGAGTATGAAGCCTTATTGGTAGAATTACAGCTGGTTACTTCAATGGGAGCGCAACAAGTTCAATTCCCAGCTCGTGGTCAACCAAGTTAATCAAGAATACGAAGCCTGGGAAGAGAACATGGTAGCTTACCTAGCCCTCGTCCGAGCGGTCTTGAAGAAGCTTAAGGGCTTCTCAATCACACAAATTCTAAGGGGAGAGAACACCAGGGTCGATTGGCTAGCTCGCCTCGCCTCGTCCTCTGAGTCAGACTTGCTCGGGATAAGGATAGAATAGTTACCCGAGCCAAGTGTGATCAACTCAGAAGGCATAGAGGTTGAACCGGTACCTTGGGCCACAGCTGGATAGATCTGATCACGACATTCCTCACAACTGGCGCGCTGCCGGACAATAGGAAAGAAGCCCGCCGGGTCAAGTACCGAGTGGCGAGATATCACATTGCTGATGGAATCCTCTACAAGCGGGGGTTCATTACCCCTATCTCCATTGCGTCTACCCGGCCTAAATCCCGGCGGTGCTGCATGAAATCCATGAGGGAGTTTACGGGAACCACGTTGGCGGCCGGGCACTTTCGCGAAAAGCCTTGCTGCAAGGTTATTATTGGCCAACAATGACCCGGGATTCCCAAGAGTACGTAAAAAGGTGCGACAAGTGCTAGAGATACTCCCTAATGATCAACCACCCATGAGAGCTTCAGACACTAATCCTCAGTCCATGGTCGTTTGCTTAGTGGAGAATTGACATTGTCGGTCCCCTCCCTATGGGAATAGGACAAGTTAAGTTCGTTGTCATCGTCGTGGACTACTTTACCAAGTGGGCGGAGGCCGAGCCCTTAGCAACAATCACCGAGAAAAAGATGGAAAGTTTTATTGAGAAAAACATCCTCTACAGGTTCCCTGGGTTCTGGTTAGCGATAACGGCATATAGTTTGATACTCCGGTATTCAGGCAGTTCTGCTTGGGATACAGGATATCAAATCACTACTCCTCTCCCGAGCACGTCAAGCCAACGGCCAAGCCGAGGTGACAAACCGGACTATTCTACAGTTAATTAAAACAAGGCTTGAAAACGCCAAGGGTGTATAGGCAGAAGAATTACCGACCCTACTAGGGCTTACCGCACCACTCCCCGAGTGGCAACAGGTGAGACACCATTCTCACTAACCTATGCCATGGAAGCGGTAGTCCCCATGGAGCTCGAGTTACCCACGTACCGAGTGACAAATTTCAACGAGCAGAGTAATGAGGAAGCCCTCAGAGCAGATCTTGATTTGGTAGAAGAAAAAAGAGACTGGGCATATCTAAAGGTGGCAGCTTACAAACAGAGGGTCTCCCAGTACTTCAATAGCAAAGTCAGGCATCGGAGCTTCCAGGTCGGGGATCTCATTCTAAAGGCGGTAAACTAGTCTACAAAGGTCCCGAGCCATGGAAAATTAGGACCGAACTGGGAAGGACCGTACATGGTTTCCCAAATCAACCGACCGAGAACATACTGGTTACAAACTTTGGACGGGCATGACCTATCTCACCCTTGGAACGTGCAGCATCTCCGTAAGTGTTTCCAGTGAAGCATGACAATAACGTTAGCTAGGAACCATGTAGCTCTGTCCAAGCAATTCTATTCATATATGTAATAAAAGTTTTTTTTTCTGCCGAACAACTCTTCTCTGTATTTTCTCATTCAAAAGACCTCGGGGTAAGACCCCATGCATCCAAAAGACCTCGGGTCCATAAAACGAGGCACATACTTTACTTAGGTCCAACTGACGATGGGGGCATCACCCCCTAGATGGCTGATGATAGCAAGCCTCAAAGGATCCTATAACCACCCACGTTCCAGGTCGGTTTCCTACGGTCACTCCTTCTATACGCATGCCTTAGCAAACGCTTAGGGGGCTCAGGAACACCAGGCTAAACAGGAAATCACACCGGGCACTAACAGCACTCGGAATCCTAGGACACCTAACATTCCTAAGTATCTACAGTACCCAGAGAAACCGCTCGGATAGTTAACAGGTCACAAGCCTACACTATACCCGAGCGGGACCTACATAATAGGTCCCTGAAAGACCAAGTATTCTTTACTAGTTATAGTCCTAAACCTTTTGCTAAGGTAGTGTGGACACGCGGAATTCCACTTCTTTTTGTTTTTTATTTGAAATTGATTTGGATTAAAGAAAGAAAAGGAAGGTCTGTTGAAAACAGATACAGAGTCGCCACTTGGTCTTTAAGGAACCAAGAAACCTAATTTTGACTCACACAAATGGATAAAGGGCACCAGCCCTTCATAACCAAATAACTTGGCTCGGGGTTTTGGTACGAGAGAGGAAGCTTGTCCCGTCTTTCGACGGGCCTCAATTAGCATCCAAATAATCATCTTATACTATGTTTAGTTCGACAAATAATACTATGATAGTATATTACATCACACAAGAATTTTGAAATGGAAGATCGAAAGATAAGATATTATTCAAAAGATCTAAGCCAAGTATCACACAACGTTAAGGTGAAAGATCATACAAATAAACTTAGAAAAAATCGTCTAATCACATATCAAGTAATCAAGGTTTCCTAATCTAGGAGGGGACATGGATTGTTCTTGAAGCAAATAATCAAAGAGATCAAAATATGCTTAGCAAGCTAGAGTGATGTATGTTATTCTTTGGGAAAAGAAGACCTCTCAATCCCCGGGATGGATGAGAAAGGAGGATTAGATCGAGGGGAAGCATGAACGTGTAATCATGATCATTCCTTATAATCTTCTCAGATTAGGAGTTACAAAAATCCCAAATCTTGCATGAATGCAATGTATGATCCTAGAATGTGCAAAGGTTGTTGTGTGTTTGTGTACATGGACTTTCTAAAGTGACTTACAAGTCTAGAAGATGAATGAATGCATAAGGGAAATCACCATGGGATATGTACAAATATGGTATAGACCACTTCTTAGGACATGAACAAATTTGGAGTGTATGTAAGCATCAAATCAAAGAATGAAAGCAAAAGAATGTTTGCTGTGAATAGTGGACAAAACAGTGATTGATCTTTTGGAAAATGAAAAGTAGGGTTAGGAATGTTTTCAATGCATGATTTTTTATGTAGATCATCCTTAGTGTGTCTAGAACACAAATAAAAAAGCCAATCCTTAATAACTATTACAGATTGAGAGAAATCATATAAAAAATAGAGGTTACTCAGAAACAGAGTCCGTACTGTCGACTGAAATGTTGAAAAATCTTAGAAAATGAAACCAAAAGCTCTAGAGGCCTATATTATACATAAAGTTCCCTAAGACACTGAAGTTTAAGGGAAAAAAATGAGTTGGGACCACTCCTTTTGGAAAAGTGTTCTGTAAAACAAGTTCAAAGTCAACCAAGTTGCTGTGACAGCAAAAATAGAATATCTGGAGAGAATGTTTGGGTCCAAATGGACCACTTTCAAGTGCTTTCAAGTCAAGCCAAAAATCATGGGTGTTCTATAATAAATTAGGAAGACTTTCCAAGTGGTCTTGCATCTATACCTTGAGTATTGAACTCAGAATAATTCTTTGAAATTAAACAACTCACTGTTTTGAAGATTTTTGAGAAAACAAGGTTTATTTCTTGAAATCCAAATATTGGGGGTTTTAAGAGAGCTTTGAAATAGGGGTTTTGAAAGTATATTTTCAACACTCAAAGAGGATTAAAATCACTTGTAATATCAACCCTTAACTCATTTAGAGAACCTCCAAGATTATTGGAAAGGTTTGCTTTATTTTGGAAATAACCTCAAAAATACGTAGGGATGTATTGAGGTTATAATCATCATCTATCAAACATGTTTTTGAGGTCAAGAGCTACTATCCATAAGGATTAACTCACCTCAAACTTCATGTCATCATCTAGATGATGATGAACTAGTAAGTAAATAAAGAAAATAAAAAAATAAATGAGGTAAGAAGAGATAAACATTGTATATACGCAAGCAAATGAACAAATCAATAGATGATATTCAATGGTGGAACCACAAGCATTCAACCTCTCATATATATGTATATGGGTGAGTACATCACTCTCTAACTCATAGGAAACTCAAAGAAGATGAAGAAGATGGATTGAAAGCTTGAAAATAAAAATTTAGTTTTTAGAAAACTAATTGAAACTCACATTTTGGATTGGATTTGGAAGAAGAAAATCTATACTTTTCTCTCTCTTTTTCCCTAACTCTCTATATATCTCTCTAATGGCTTCCAAGTTCTTTTCCAAATGGAAGCAAATACTTGGGGAGGTATTTTGAGTTTTAAAAAGTCTCTAATTGGTCCAAAATCTTCAGATTATCAAAATTATGTCGTTTTATTTGTTGAAAATTTGAATTTAAACCCAAAAATTAACCAAAAATTACAAAAAAAAAATGAAAAATCACTCAGACTGCCATTGCGGCACTTGGCCACTGCCTCCACGGTAGTGGGCCAGTGCCTCCATGGTAGTCAACCCCCTTGTTGACCAAAATTTGCATTTTGGCCCCCAGAACTCCCAGAATTCGCGAAACGGCCCTATTTCGTCCGAAATTCACAGAAAATTCATACAAAATCCAAATTGAGATTGTGATATACCATTTAAAAGGTATTGAGGTCTAATTTCCATAAAAAAAAATAGATTAGAGTTGGGTCACATTGGAAAGTTTTGCGGTATTCGCGATAAAAGCCGAATTGATCGCATTTTTCACCTTCAAAAATTCATAACAAATTCGTTTCAGATCCAGAAATTATGTGCGATATACCGTTGGAAAGTTATTGACCTCTAGTATTTGATAAAATATTTCAACATCGAAAAGGAGACTTTGATTTTTGGTTAAACTTGCAGTCAAATCAGTCAAACAGTGCACTTCCAAGAAATTCTGAGAAGTTTAGGGAGCCTCCAAAGACTGACATTTTCGTCCGATTTTCTTTTAAAACATATTTTAAGACTTTTCACATGATCTAAAATGATCTCGGTCAAACTTTGGTCAAACTTTGGTCAAACCTTGGTCAAACTTTGGTCAAACTTTGGTCAAACCGATCAACGAATACTTTCTGGAAACTTCCGGGACTTCCAGGGGTCTCTGGGAGCTTACGATTTCAAATATTCATCTTTTAAAATACCTGTTTTTTTTGTTTTGAACAACATCGAATGATTTCTGAGATTTTGGGCAAATCCGGAGAGTTTTGAGTTTTTAGAGGCATTTTTGGTCATTTCTTTGATTTCTTGAGAGTTAGAGGCAATCTCTAAAAATACGATCTTTATAATCATCGAGGTTTGACATACTTGTGGCCTCCTAAATCTGTTAGCCGACCAAATGGGGTGTCTACAGGTAGCGATTTAGATTGGCTAACAACCGGTCGGATATTGGTAAACACAAACATGCATACAAGTATGGAATAATAAACAATTAATGCAAAAGATGGCCTCGATGGACCTTTTCATTAATTAAACTGTTTGTATAGATATTGGGGGGTAATTGTAGTAGCCTCCCCGAAAAAAGAAAAAAAAAGAAGAGGAAGTAACTGGCCAGGGATTAGTCTTCAGTCTCTCCCACCAGAGCGGCTCCTTCACCCGGGACCGAGCTACTGCCCGGGGTAGCGGAATCATCAGCAGCTCTGGCCAAGGAGGCAGAGTCATCAGTTTTTCCTGTCGGCATTCACAGCCAGGGAGCAGTAGTCGGGAAGGCTATACCTATCCCTAATGCGGCTGAGGTCTTCAGCACGCAGGGTGGACATGATGAACTCACTGGCGAAGGCAACCTCGTGGTCGGGTTCCCATGGTGTTTAATCACCAGAACCCCGGGAAACGGAGATAACGGGGGCCTCCTGGTCCGATTCATCATCAGATAGACGGATTGGGATTCTACCCTCACTATGGTGATCGGAGGGGGTCGCAGAAGGTAGACTTAAACTTGTGTCCGACGTCTCTGACCCGGAGCGCTCATCCTCCGACCGGAAAGACGAGTCAAAATTAGAATGACACATCCTTTGGGTTTCAGTGACAGGGGCAAGGAAGTAAATGACGACCCTGGTATGGGTCAGGAACTCCGAGTCTGAGGTACAGAGGAGGTAAGGTTATCAACCTAAAGGGTAGGGAGTACAAGGTCCTGAAAGTAAGGTGGCACTCAGTTAAAACTACCCGAGGACAACCCGCTCGGTTCAACCTGTCTAACGTGCCCCCTGATCTAAAGTAAGAATAGAATCTTAAGAAGAAAAAAATCCCACTCTTGTTCGAAACCTAATGGACCCGTACTCTCCAGCTTCACTCGGAAAAGACAAGGAGAAGAGGGTAAAGGGAAATGCAGCGAATTGAAACTCGGAAGTGAGAGACTTACACGAATTAACATAGGAAAAAGGGCTCAAAAAGCTTGACCAGGGACTTTTTGCTCTCAATTCGCTTGGTATCTCTCTCTCTTGGCAGTAGGAATGGATGAAATGGACAAGTGCTTCTTATATACATGGATTGAACGGACAAGATCAGATCAGATGCAATGGTCAAGAAGCTTTCCTACCAAAACCGACTGCCAACTGTCACCTCGGGCACGTGAAACGTCACCTTAAAAGGCGTGCGCATTAAATGCAGGATGTGACAGCCCAGTTACAACGTGACTGTTCGGTTACATTTGCATCAGCCTCGCTAGATCCTGACCAGGCCAGTGACCGGTGGACATGTGGCAGAAGTCGGTCCTGGCCCCACATAGCCACCTCTCGGTACAGACCCCGGAAGACCAGCTCAACTGGTCGTGCCCGGGTAGTATCCCGGGGCCAGTCCCCCGAACGATTTTTTAGAAGCAGTCTTAATTTTCAAACCGCATCTGATAAAGCATCCCATCACTTTTGAAAATGGGGGGCAGCTGATATGTACAAAAATATCCAGTCAAATTCAACCTTCGCCACCTCAGCAAAGAGAAGTCAAGTCACCGTGAATCTGGGCCTACTGCTCAGATTTCCCGAGCCGTTACACAGAATCGCCTGGGATGGTCAACAGTCCGGGCATTCACTTCAGACCGGCCCCACATGGGCGCACCCCCAGAAGGCATGGTTGCTTGTTCAGCGAGCAACCAGACAGTTTCCTATCCCAACTAGAAAACTAAATAGAAGGAGCAAGTAGTTTCTTAAACCACTTAGGAAACTTTTCTTGAATTATGCTAATCAACTTGTAGCTAGATTAGGCTTCCTAATCTAATAAGTTCTTATACGGGTGGTTTCTTGGACCTATAAAAGAGGCCACCCCCATTGAAGGGGATCGTATTCTGACTCCAAAAAATAGCATATAAACAACTCACCATTACGCACAAACCCGGTCAATTTCTGGTAGTGCCACCCACTCTGTTGGCTCACCAAACGCCACCAGTGATCTGCTAGTGAAAGAGCACTGACGCAACCGTAGACGTAGGTCACCTCATTAACGGGGCTGAACCACATACAATCTCTTGTGTCTCTCTCTAAATCTCTCTTACCAATTTTTGGTATCATCAATTAATATAATGGTTCTTCATTGGGTGGTGGATTAACTCGGAATGGGTGAATTCTGTGGGAAATCTTGTGTGGTTTCTTTCTTTTATTTTCTCTTTTTCGTGTGATTGTTTTCTATTTAATTATTTACATGGGCTTGGGCAGAACAAGTTGTAGCAGAGCTAACCAGGTTAGTGATCCATGGCCTCAACTAGTGACATTGGTGGAGCACGAATATTGGTGATAGAAAAGTTGATGGAAAGAAGAATTTCAACATGTGGCAATTGTGGATAAGAGATGTTTTGGTGCAACAAAAACATTGAAGAAGAAATGAACGGGAAGGATGACAAACCAGCAGGAATGACCGACAAGAATTGGGAGCAGATGAACTCAAAAGCGGTGAGTACCATCCCATTAAGTTTGGGCGATGATGTGGTGTATGATGTGATGGGATTGAGAATCCTTGGCGAGTGATTTGCGTAAGAAGTTGGAGGATTTCTACATGGGAAAGAACTTCACCAACTGCCTCATGTTAAAGCAGGAGCTTTAATCCATTAAGATAAAGGAAGGGGTAGATCTACAATCCTATACTAGTGAGTTTAATAAATTGTTATGTAATTTATCCAATGTTGGTGTTAAACTAGAGGATAATCAGGACAAAGCTTTTATTTTGTTGACTTCGGTACAATCTAACCATAAGCAACTTTTCTACACTTTGCTTTATGTGAGAGATACAATCACTTTGGAGAAGGTAAAGAAGGCTTTGTACTTTAGCGAGAAGCTGGAGATGGAAGATATGAAATCTTCGAATTAGTCACAGACTTTGTACTTTGGTTAGTCACAGGAAGGGGAAACCATATGGGAGAAAGAATGAAGGCTATGGCAGAGGTGGAGAAATGAGAATGTCACACCCTGACCCACCACAGGCGATTAAGGACTTGTGACAATGCCACTGAGACTAAACCAAATCATTAACGTACTAAACAAGTTTAAGTAACATGGTTTTCTAAATCCATGTAACGATAATTATAGACGTTGAAAATTCAGAGTAAAAAGAAACCACATGCAACAATGCCAAAGAAGCCCAAAATACTCATAATTAACATTAAGAATACGGGTGTAGGATTGAATTCAACAAAGTTATCCCAAGTCTCAAAGAATTCATTTAAAACGATCGTAAAATCCATTAAAATATTTCCAAGATTTGGAAACCAAAAGTATCATTTTCGTGGGTATTAGGGACAGTATTTTCAAACCATTCCCAAAATTCTAGTAAAGCATTTAGAAACATTTCACCCAGCCAATCTCCACATCGTCTAGGGGCAATAAGAAATATTAGAAACAAGTAATAACTTAAATCTTGAATCAAAATTCGCGCATTCTCGACACTAAACATAACTTTTATACCTCATTTGGAAAACATGAAGTCTCTAGGAACTAAATAATTTACAAGTGTTACAACAAAAGAGTGCTGGACCTGTCGACTCGACGAATTCTAAAGTTCATACAACATTTACAACATGATTAATTATACATTTCCATCACTTCCAATGGGGTTTAGAAGAAACCTTAACACATTCTCAACCCAAAATAAATATAAAGAAATCTATATAAACACATGGTTTCCAGATTTACATAAACATGAGTATTGAACAAGAGTTAAACATTAAGAGTCAAACACGTCGACTCTAAGAACTATTTACAAGTTACAACTTAAGGATTTAAGATTCACCCTCCACTCAAAACTTAGCCAAGTAGTTTAAGGTCTTAGTTACCCACTTTACATACATAAACCACTATCCAAGCTCATCTAATGAAATTATAAGAGTTGTAAGTTACACGGCTGAAACTAAACATATGGACATAATTACATATAAACAACTCTCCCTTGTGCCCAACCCGTAGTTTCAATCATTTTCTTTTATCATCTTGGTCTATACCTATGGTGGTTATTCAATAACCACAACAGAAAATAATATTTTTGTTTAAGCTTTCACTTAGTGAATGAGCTAATCGTGCAAGTGAATGTAATAAACATTTTAATGCTACAACCTTTCATATAAACATCATTATAGTCTCGACTAGCAAGCAATGGTTCACACTCCGGTAACGGATTTTATTATCCTTTACCGTATCATTTTAATCACTCATTTCATCTCTTTAATCCCTACACAAATGATTTATTCCGCCCCTACACAAAGAGCTTAGTTCTATCCCTACACAAAGGGTTTATTCTTATCCCTACAGAAAAGGGCTTTTATTTTTCTTTTCCCAATTCATATTTAGTGAACCATTATCGTGTTAAACTTTGACCCATATAATCACATAAATATATTATCAACTCAATATGCCAATCATTGAATATTTAGACATGTTTTTCTATTTTCTAGCATAAAGAAGCTATAACACATGTAGATTCAAGTTACTAAAATTCATATTGGCACATTAAATATATTTACACATTCTAAAACAAGATTAAAATCACTCATCTTAGAAATTCAGCAAATAGACCTCTTAGAAGTCGATTTCTAGCAATACCAAACTCAAGTCTACCTTGTGTATGAATCGTACAAGTTTTTAAGCAATTTGTAGATTATCCCCCAAATTGGATCATGGAAAAACTATCAAGAAACTAAAATTAAAAGGTATCTGTGTGTAGATCTTATCTCCACGAGTCCGATCGTGACTCCCGTTTTGAGATTGGACGTCGTTATAGTGATTAAACGGCGTCAAAAGCGGCGGAGAACCCACCCCGTCTGTACGGTCGACCGTCCCCCTCTGTTCATCTTTCTTTGTTCTTTTTGTTTTTTGCTTTTAGGAAGATGAACGTGTTCATATTATGCTCTCACAAGGGTACCCAATTTGGCTTCATAACTAAACATAAATAACAATATAATATTAAAGCAATTATCCATTTATTATGTAAGTATATAAAATAATCATATGATATCAACATCTATTATAATTAAACAATTAAATTTACATGTCTACCATTTACACACATAAATGCATGTACATGTAATTTATGTAATTTATGTAATCTGACCCTCATCGGCCCCACTTTTATATCTGTCCCATCCATAATGGTACTTCCCACTGTGTTCTCAATGGAACACTTTTTCCATCGGTGGGTCCACAATCCCACCTTAACTCAACATATGTGTTAATAATATTCAATGCATATAAGTAATATATTTACTTCTTTTTTTCGGCTACGGGTGTTACATTTTTCCCTCCCTTTTAAGAAGTTTGTCTCCAAACTTTCCTTGCCTCAATTGTCAACTTCCTGTTAATATTACCCTTCAAGTTGCAACTCCTCTTTTCCATTTTGTCTTTCTACCAAATGGTTCTTTCACCAACTATCATACGTAAGAACTTCCATTTACAAGAAAACTTACGTATTTTCCACAATTACTCTATTCAATCGGAGCTTTGTACCTGTTGTTTCATATAATTTATACTTTTTCCCAGCTCTCATCTTCTGCAGATTGTACGTCATTTCAGTTATATGCATCTTTTATTCTCGACTACAAACTCATTTAGCAATGTTGTAAGCAACTTCAAAAATTATGCCGAGTATCATTCCCAACTGCATAATACTTTGTAAGCTCTAACTATAAATCTCACTCAAATCTGGCACTTCATGTAAACTCTATTGATTATGAATCTGTCCTCTAATACCCTTGAAGCTACACATACATACCTGTAATGTTCTTTCTCAAACTTCTAGTTGCTCAATTTTAATCCCAACTCACTTGTTCGTAGATAATCAACATCATAACTAAGTTCTTAATGAATCTTGAACTCACTACATAAGATAATCTGTCATTACCTTCCTCAAATTCTAGTCATCATGAATATTCGATTTCCCATTGCTTAGGTAAATGTTTATGTAAAATTCCCAGTGATTCGTATAAAGTTCATACTCGTCCCGGTTCAAATAATCAAATTTATAAAGTAAAGGTATTTATCATCATTCCCAAGATTTCTTTAAGTTCATTTCTATAATATTTCCTCGACACGATTTGCCCAATGTCATTTATAGAAATGAACTTACCTAGAACATCTGTATCGCTGTAATGGTTTCCTCTGGCCTAAGTTGGAAATACTTACCTTGTCGTTGTTCCCTCATTTGTGGCTACTGTTGCACAAATCCTTGAGTAGTAGCACTAGTTAGCGATTGAGAAACCAGAACCTCTCGGTTGCCTATTGGAATATTCTTTGGCATGATGTCCATATTCAGCACATACATAGCATTTTCCTTTACCCCCAATATTTCGGTTCGGACAATTCCTTGTCATATGTCCGGGGCATCGGTTACAATCATTACATATGGTAGAGGACATGTAACAAGTTCCCCAATGATTCTTCTGACAAATCTGATATCTTGACTTATTCTCACCTGATATCTTGACAAATCTGAACTCTGTGTTTTAAAACTCCCTTAACCTTGAATTTGACATTCACCCGGCCTTTTACGCCGGCTTTGTTGACCCTGTTGACCTTGTGGACTAGTTTGATACCCCATGTTCCTTTCAACAATAGAAGCGATCCAATGCCCCGGCAAAGGTCTGAGGCTGAAATACAGTCACTCGCCCCCGAATATCACTTCTAAGTCCTACCATAAACTTCCTTGCTTTTACCTTCTCAGTTGATACAATATCCCTAGCAAACCTTTCCAAACTTGTGTACTGCGCTAAATATTCTCGAACCGACATTCTGTGTTAACTCCATAAACTCTTGAACTTTCTGATCCTGCAACGACTCTGGAAAATGTTGTTGTCACGCCCCGACGTAGCATAAATAAGGAAAGCGTTTAATTTCCTTTATGGACCCGTAGGTCGCGACAGTTTGAAGGATCGATTCCGTCCCAAACGTCGAACAAACAAAACATAATAATCAGAGCAGAGCAATCAAGGCTTATAAAAATTTTCTAACTTATTACATATTACAGCACGGGGTCATCTAAAGGCACAGACCGCCTTGAAACAAAACAATAACTTAGTGTCATTTACAATCATCCTTAAAACAAAACAGTTTAAAACTTAAACATAAAACTTAAAGCATATAATTAATAAACAGTTTCTCTCATTCCAAAAGCAGCCATTCTCAATTAGCATAGTCGTACGATTCCTCCTGGTTATAACCTGAAAAGCCTGGACACGAATGTCCAGGACGTATCAACGTCGTCAGCTTCGAGAAGCTGGTGAGTATTAAAAACATAACTTTAAATGTAAAACATACTCATTTACCATTTTCCAATACCCATTTAAATTCACAAATTATATTTAAGATAAAGAGCTTGTTTAGAAAACAACCGCAACATTATTTAAAAGATAAATTCACACATATGTGACCGTGTATGGGAACGATGCACCATCTCATCTGACCGACTCTTTTCTCTCGACAAAACCCAACAACCCACTATCTTACTCCTGGTATCTTTGAAACACTAAGATAGCCACACTTTAGCAACGGGGCGCCAGGGAGTGTCCAGTTTGCCTCACACTTTGGTCCGGGGTACCAGGGAGTGTCCAATGCCTCACACTTTGAATACCCTAACCGCCATGCAAATACCGGGGCAACCCCTCACGCAGTATCCAGACTCGAGTATCAGGGAGTGTCCGTAGGCCACACTTTAGCACTACCATGGGTGCCAGGGAATGTCCAAGTTCGGCTTCACACACTTTAACGCTTCCATGGACGTCAGGGAGTGTCCATATTTGCCACCGTCGCATTTAAAAGATACCCTCGCCACAATCTCAACCACAACCACAACCACAGCCACAACCACAACCACAACTACAACCACAACCACAAACTACAACCACAACCACAAACTACAACCACAAACTCAAACTCATACTCTTTCCACACTACCATTACTCTTTCCACACTGACTGACACCCACATGCATGTACCACTGACCCCACATGAATGATATACACTTAAACATAAGCAAAATGCAGAATTAAACGGATAACACGCGTACGGGGATTAATACTTGTAATTTCTTTCCTTAATCAAATCAAACGTAACTAATAGCATTCTGTATTAATAAACTTTCCAAACAGAACCTTAACAGTACTTAAAAATTGAACCAAACAGTCCCTAAATACAAAACAGACAAAAACCAGAATCTGCCAGAGGTCGCGCGCGCGGATCGCTTGCGCGGTCCGCTCGCGCGATAAGTCCAATTTCCATTTTATATATACTTTCCTGTCTACCTGAAAAAGCCAAGGTCGCACGCGCGGATCGCTCGCGCGAAGGGTTCCTCGCGCGACCCTCGCTCGCGCGATCTGCCCAAATTCCATTTTATATAAATAAACTTTTCTGTCTGCCTGGAGACGCATGCCTCGCGCGCGCGGGCCGTGCGCGCGGGCCGCTCGCGCGATCGTGGCGCGAGATGAAGCTGAGGCTTCTTCTTCTCCGCAGAAACTGCTCTGTTTCAGCTTAAGGGGTCCAAATTGACCCATTTTCGAAATTGAAAGTATATAGGGCATATAGTATATGATTCTCTTCGGTTTTTCACAAGGATTAAGAATCCAAAGTCAATTTAACACCATTTGATCCATAGCTCTCCAATTTTATGAAAAACTAAAACATGTCAAAACTAATTTTCTTACATACTTTCTTATGTGAACAAATTAAGGCCTAATACTTTAAACATGGCATGTAGGATGTATAATCTTTCATATTTCATTCTAAAAACGGATTTTGGTTGAGTTTGGAAAATCTTGATTTTTCAAGCTATGAACTTCAACGTACAAACATCAATGGTGATTCTGCAAATTAACTACCCAAATCAAAAAATAAGGAATGGATTACATTATGAGTGAGTTAGTAATACTCACTGTGAATAAGAGTGTAGAGATAAGTGTTGAGAAAGAGAGACCAAGCAAGAAATCCACTACAAGCTTAGCTATGGAGATTAGAAGCTCTTCTCTCTACAAAATTTAATGAAATGAAGTTCTCTAAACTCTCTGTATTCTCTCAGTGTATGTGAAGTGCAGAAAAAGAATGTGTGTGTGTAATGAGAGGGAATGAAGTGTATATATATATATATATAGAACCCAATAGAGAGAACTTGGGCTCCAAGAACAACCCTCTTCACTCAACAAAACAATTGTGATTGTTAATATCATAAATATCAATTATACACAGCACATATGTATATACGTATACACATATACACAGATTCAAAGCTGCAATTGTCTCCCAAATTGTTTGAAAGGTCATGTAGAGTACTAGGGGGCAACAAGCAAGTGTTTGGGAAATCAAGCTTATGGCCTAACAATCACACACACACACTACAAGCACAACCAAACAAAGCACATCCAATGATGAGTTGCCATAAATGGAAATAAAGCAAATGTCCAATCAGTCACTTCCAAAATCTGTGGAAGTTTAGCACAGCGCGGACAGTTTTGGACATAAACTGGTATTTTCGGGGCGCGGTGGTCACCACAAAAATACAGGAAATTCATTTTAACTTAAGAATTGATTTCCTGGTTTCATAAAAATACTGATTGAGTCAAAAGGAAATATTTCCACCGTTTTAAAATACAGTTTTGAAATCCACACAGGTATTGCTTACTTTATAAAAATTGCAGTTTAACCCCAACATGAATTTTAATATGAAATAACACAAGGGATAATAATTAGAACATGAGAAATGTAATTAAATGAAGCAGTCAATACCAAATGAAATTAAATATGACAATGCAATTGCCAATTAAATATGAAAATGTAATTTAGAATTAAATGGAAATGCAGGTTATTACACCCTTCCTCCCTTAAACAGGATTTCGTCCCCGAAATCAAGACTAACTAGTCCTGAAACAACTCTGGGTACTTCTTCCTCATATCAGCTTCAACTTCCCACGAGGCTTCGTTCTCGTCATGGTGATTCCACTGAACCTTCACCAACGGGATATCCTTATTTCTCAGCTTCTTGATACTCCGATCCAGAATCTTCACAGGTCTCTCCTTGTAAGATACGTTATGACTCGTCTCAATATCGTCATAACTAACCTCGTGCGAGGGGTCTCGTATGTACCTCCTCAGCATACTCACATGGAACACGTTTTGAACCCCAGACATCTTCGGTGGTAGCGCGAGTCGATAGGCCACTTTCCCGACACGTTCCAAAATCTCGAACGGTCCGATGAAACGCGGGGCTAACTTCCCTCTCTTGAGGCCGAAGCGTACTACTCCTCGGGTTGGTGAAACTTTAAGGAGCACGTGACTTCCAGCACTGAACTCCAAATCCTTCCGACGTCGATCGGCATAACTCTTATACCTGCTTTGAGTGGTTCTCATCCTTTCCTTGACCAAGGAAATCTTCTCGTTGGTTTCTCTAACCATTTCGGGTCCCAACAACTCTGTATCCCCAACTTCTGCCCAACACAAAGGGGAACGACATGGTCGTCCGTATAATGCTTCGAACGGAGCCATACCGATACTCGTATGATAGCTGTTGTTATAGGCAAATTCAACCAACGGCAAGTGTGTCTCCCAAGATTCTTCAAAATCGATCACACAAGCCCTAAGCATATCTTCCATGATCTGATTAACACGCTCAGTTTGCCCATCTGTCTGAGGGTGAAAAGCAGTACTCATCTTGAGCGAGGTTCCCATAGCTTCTTGCAGACTTTCCCAAAATCCAGAAGTAAAACGTGCGTCGCGGTCTGACACAATTGACACAGGTGCACCGTGAAGTCGCACAACTTGTTGTATGTACATCCGGCTCATCTTTTCTACCGGGTATGTCATACTGTAAGCAATGAAATGAGCTGACTTCGTCAAACGATCCACGATTACCCAAATAGCGTCATGATTCTGTTGCGATCGAGGCAATCCTACTACAAAATCCATCGTAATGTGCTCCCACTTCCAACCAGGAATAGGTAGCAGTTGCAACAATCCTGATGGTCTCTGATGTTCAACTTTGACTTGCTGACACGTCAAACACTTGGATACGAATTCGGCCATGTCTTTCTTCATACCTTCCCACCAGAAATTTCTCTTCAAATCTTTGTACATCTTAGTTCCTCCCGGGTGAACTGTATACCTTGATTTATGTGCTTCTTCCAGGATATCCTTCCTTAACTCTCCATCACCTGGCACACATAATCTATTTCTACACCGATATCCTCCATCGACTCCCACTTTCCATTCTGTCGGGTCTTTCTCTGACATCTTCACGAACCAGGCTTGAAACTTCTCATCTTCTTTTTGAGCTCCAAAAATGTGATCGATAAGAACAGGCTGTAGGGTAAGACATCCGAACAATTGTCCTTCTCCTTCTTCAGCACTCTGTACATCGAACTCCGCCAAGATCTCCAACGCTCTCCACTCTCTCACCATTAATATGGCGATCTTCTCACGAGTCTGTCGACTCAGGGCATCAGCAACCACATTGGCTTTACCCGGATGGTATTCCAATGTGAAGTCGTAATCTTTGATCAGCTCCATCCATCTGCGTTGCCTCATGTTCAACTCTTTCTGTGTGAACAAATATTTCAAACTCTTGTGATCGGAGAACAAATCAAACTTCTCACCGTAGAGATAATGTCTCCAAATCTTGAGTGCAAATACTACTGCCGCCAACTCCAAATCATGAATATGATAGTTCAACTCATTCGGCTTCAGCTGTCTGGATCCATAGGCAATAACTCTGCCATCTTGCATAAGTACACACCCTAACCCTTGATATGATGCGTCACTAAAGATAGTGAACTTTTCATCAGGCTTGGGTATTGCTAGTACCGGCGCGGTAGTGAGTTTCTCTTTCAACTCTAGAAAGGCGCGCTCATGCTTCTCTGTCCACTCGAACTTCAGATTCTTCTTCGTCAACCCAGTCAATGGTGCAGCTATTTTAGAAAATCCCTCAACGAATCTTCTGTAATAGCCTGCGAGTCCAAGAAAACTCCGAACTTCTGTAGGGTTGCTCGGTCTAACCCAGTTGGACACAGCATCGGTCTTGGACGAATCTACAGAAATTCCTTGAGATGACACCTTGTGTCCCAAAAATTTCACTTCTTGTAACCAGAACTCACACTTACTGAACTTGGCATACAACTGATGGTCCTTGAGCGTCTGCATCGCAATCCGTAGATGTTGCTCGTGTTCTTCTCTTGACTTAGAATAGATCAAAATGTCATCTATAAAGACGATGACAAACTGATCCAAATAAGGCTTGAATACTCTGTTCATCAGATCCATAAACACTGCCGGGGCGTTCGTCATTCCAAACGGCATCACCAGAAATTCATAATGACCATATCGGGTTCTGAAAGCAGTCTTAAGTATATCTTCCTTTCGTACCCTCAACTGATGATATCCCGACCTTAGGTCTATCTTGGAAAATGTCGTAGCTCCTTGTAGTTGATCAAACAAATCGTCAATCCGAGGCAAGGGATAATTGTTCTTGATAGTCACTCGGTTCAAATCTCTGTAGTTGATACATAACCGTAGCGTTCCGTCCTTCTTCTTCAAAACAACACCGGTGCTCCCCAAGGCGATGTACTTGGACGTACAAAACCTAGGTTCTCGAGCTCTTGAAATTGTTCCTTCAATTCTAATAGTTCGGTGGGGGCCATTCTGTAGGGAACCTTGGTGATCGGTACGGTACCCGGTATAAGCTCAATACAGAACTCTATACTTCTCTCGGGCGGCAAACCAGAAACGTCTTGAAATACTTCTTCGAAGTCCTTGACTACAGGTATAGATGAAGCTGTCACCTCTGTACTGACGACTTCGATGTTAGCTAAACATCTCGTGAGGAACATATCTCCCGTAGGGTTACATTGAAAATCAAAGGGTTGATTCTCATTGTCGGGGAATGTAATTCTCTTCCTCGCACAATCCAACTTCACTTGATTCTGAGAGAGCCAATCCATTCCTAGGATTATGTCGAACTCCTTCATCGATAGGACGATCAACCTTGCAGGGATTTCATGGTCTCCTAATCGTAGAGGACAATCCTTGCACACGTGTCCTAAACTGACTACGGCTCCTAATGGCGAAGTAGCCTTCAAAGCTTTCTCTAAGCGATGAGGTAAGATACCCAATCTCCGAATTGTATTAACAGATATGAACGAAAGAGCAGCACCCGTATCAAATTACACTTTAACATGGGAGTTAAACAGAGTTAATGTACCTTCCACTGCTTGCTGATCAGGTTGAGCTTCTCCATAATCTCCTTCTTCGTACACAGTTCCATCATATCCAGCGGCATCTGGGATAACAGCATTCAAACGAGTCTGACCCTGTTGACCATAAGTCACCTGCTTAGGAGCAGTGCAGAACCTACTGATGTGACCTGGTTCACCACAGTTAAAGCAGACTATCCCTTGCTGAGCAGCACGCCTTGGTGCCTTGCAATCTCGAGCCAGATGACCAGGGTTACCACAGTTGAAGCACTTTCCACTACTACTTCCTTCTCCTACTCGGGGTTGAGATAGGTAATAGCCTGGGTCTTCTTGCTTCCGTCAAAATTCCTCTTCTGCCCTTGGGAATGATTCATTGGTGGTCTATTCCCAAAATTACCCCTTTGAGGCGGTCGGAATTCAAATTGCTTACGGCTCACTCGGGCATCCTCTTCCAGGTCGGTAGCCAGACCAACCAATCCCTCAAATGACTTATCTAGGTGGCCGAGAGTCAGGCGACGAATCTGCGGTGTCAGCCCTTGGTTATACTTCCGGATCTTCTTCTCTTCAGTATCAACCAGGTGTGGAGCGAACCGAGACAGTCTTTCGAACTGTGTGGTGTACTCTTGCACCGACTTGGTTCCTTGCGTCAGATCCATGAATTCCTTCTCTCTTCTGTGCCTCTCCGTAGCCGGGAAATAATTTTCCAGAAATCTCCCCTTGAACGCAGTCCACGTCATCCCCATTGCAGCTTCATTCCCGATAGTAGCTATGACCGAATCCCACCAATCTGCGGCAGCATCGGTCAACTGAAACGTAGCCAATCTCCTCTTGTCCATCTCGTTGCACTGGACAACTTCAAACATGTGGTCCATCTGTCTTAACCACTGTTCCGCTTTCCAGGGTTCCGCGGTACTCGCAAACTGCTCGGGCCTTAGTGCACGGAATCTCTCTAGCAATTTGTCTCCAGTTTGACGGTCTCGTCGGTTATCATTCGTATTACCGATTCTTTCCAACCGTATGATAAACGCTTCGAACATCCCCGTAGGATCGGCAGCCTCGGGTGCTCCCTCGATCAAGTTCCTGTTCCTCCTTAGTCTTCCAGCCATTCTATGCATGATGGTGACGAAAGGATGAGAAGCATGCATGCAACAGTGCTATGAAGTAATTCAAATGACGACAATATCCAAAAGGGTATATTATATATAACTTCTTGTCAAGTTGATACAAAAGCATGTATGGTCAGATCAATGCCTACCCTATCTGTATGGGTTAGGATGCATGCAAGAGTTAATGTTACAAAAATGGGTCATTGCCCTACACTCTAATGCATGTAATTACAGCTGCAAAAAGAGATAGAGCTAACAGTCAAAAGTAGTTAATATGTACAAGGCGATATCTAAACGGTCAGTCATCGCCGTAGGTAGCCATCAACAGGTCAAGCGAGTCGGCCTGATGAAGTCGCTGAACATGGGAGGGGCCTGCCCCAAAATTACAGCTATGAGAGGTCATCAGTGAAGCAGGTCCAGGAACATCTGCCTCAGGCAAGGCTGGCTCAAGTGCAAGTGCCTCCTCAAGGTCGACTGCAAAGTCGTCCCATCCTAAGCCATCCTCCTCAGAAATAGGAGCGAACACAACGTCAACGTCAACGTCACCGTCATCCTCAACAGCGGGGACGACCGGTGGAGGTACCTCCAGCTGTGCAAGGTGGGCCTGCACAACCTGAACCTCAAGGGGAAAATAGAAGGCATCGCTATTAACCAAGTGAACCATCTCAACGAGTACTAAGCGCTGGATCTCTATGAAGTAAAGGATCTCGAGGCGAGCACGAGAGAGGTCGACCAGTCCTAATATGTGAATCTGATGCCAGAGGTCCAACTCGACGGTAGCAGCTGCACGCTGCCCAACAGCAGTGAAATAAAGGGTCGCCGAAGCCGGCACTATTGCTCCCACAATAACCCAATGCCCTCCAAAAGCATCAGGTACAAACAGGGGCTGAACTGGATCCATACCTGAAAAGGTGCTACTTAAGTCAGAACAGAATAATCTTAGGCGTTTGGGTTCTGAGTCTATCCTCCCTGTCGTATCATCGGGTGTATAACACGTAATGGAATGTGGAATCGGGTCTATACTGGTAAACCCTAACCTGGCTAAACTATCTTGAGATAAATCATAACCTGGCTCTGATACCACTAAATCCTGTCACGCCCTGACGTAGCATAAATAAGGAAAGAGTTTAATTTCCTTTATGGACCTGTAGGTCGCGACAGTTTGAAGGATCGATTCCGTCCCAAACGTCGAACAAACAAAACATAATAATCAGAGCAGAGCAATCAAGGCTTATAAAAATTTTCTAACTTATTACATATTACAGCACGGGGTCATCTAAAGGCACAGACCGCCTTGAAACAAAACAATAACTTAGTGTCATTTACAGTCATCCTTAAAACAAAACAGTTTAAAACTTAAACATAAAACTTAAAGCATATAATTAATAAACAGTTTCTCTCATTCCAAAAGCAGCCATTCTCAATTAGCTTAGTCGTACGATTCCTCCTGGTTATAACCTGAAAAGCCTGGACACGAATGTCCAGGACGCATCAACGTCGTCAGCTTCGAGAAGCTGGTAAGTATTAAAAACATAAATTTAAATGTAAAACATACTCATTTACCATTTTCCAATACCCATTTAAATTCACAAATTATATTTAAGATAAAGAGCTTGTTTAGAAAACAACCGCAACATTATTTAAAAGATAAATTCACACATATGTGACCGTGTATGGGAACGATGCACCATCTCATCTGACCGACTCTTTTCTCTCGACAAAACCCAACAACCCACTATCTTACTCCTGGTATCTTTGAAACACTAAGATAGCCACACTTTAGCAACGGGGCGCCAGGGAGTGTCCAGTTTGCCTCACACTTTGGTCCGGGGTACCAGGGAGTGTCCAATGCCTCACACTTTGAATACCCTAACCGCCATGCAAATACCGGGGCAACCCCTCACGCAGTATCCAGACTCGAGTATCAGGGAGTGTCCGTAGGCCACACTTTAGCACTACCATGGGTGCCAGGGAATGTCCAAGTTCAGCTTCACACACTTTAACGCTTCCATGGGCGTCAGGGAGTGTCCATATTTGCCACCGTCGCATTTTAAAGATACTCTCGCCACAACCACAACCACAGCCACAACCACAACCACAACTACAACCACAACCACAAACTACAACCACAAACTCAAACTCATACTCTTTCCACACTACCATTACTCTTTCCACACTGACTGACACCCACATGCATGTACCACTGACCCCACATGAATGATATACACTTAAACATAAGCAAAATGCGGAATTAAACGGATAACAAGCGTACGGGGATTAATACTTGTAATTTCTTTCCTTAATCAAATCAAACGTAACTAATAGCATTCTGTATTAATAAACTTTCCAAACAGAACCTTAACAGTACTTAAAAATTGAACCAAACAGTCCCTAAATACAAAACAGACAAAAACCAGAATCTGCCAGAGGTCGCGCGCGCGGATCGCTTGCGCGAAGGGTCGCTCGCGCGGTCCGCTCGCGCGATAAGTCCAATTTCCATTTTATATATACTTTCCTGTCTACCTGAAAAAGCCAAGGTCGCGCGCGCGGATCGCTCGCGCGAAGGGTTCCTCGCGCGACCCTCGCTCGCGCGATCTGCCCAAATTCCATTTTATATAAATAAACTTTTCTGTCTGCCTGGAGACGCATGCCTCGCGCGCCAGGCCGCTCGCGCGGGCCGCTCGCGCGATTCTCGCTCGCTCGATCGTGGCGCGAGATGAAGCTGAGGCTTCTTCTTCTCCGCAGAAACTGCTCTGTTTCAGCTTAAGGGGTCCAAATTGACCCATTTTCGAAATTGAAAGTATATAGGGCATATAGTATATGATTCTCTTTGGTTTTTCACAAGGATTAAGAATCCAAAGTCAATTTAACACCATTTGATCCATAGCTCTCCAATTTTATGAAAAACTAAAACATGTCAAAACTAATTTTCTTACATACTTTCTTATGTGAACAAATTAAGGCCTAATACTTTAAACATGGCATGTAGGATGTATAATCTTTCATATTTCATTCTAAAAACGGATTTTGGTTGAGTTTGGAAAATCTTGATTTTTCAAGCTATGAACTTCAACGTACAAACATCAATGGTGATTCTGCAAATTAACTACCCAAATCAAAAAATAAGGAATGGATTACATTATGAGTGAGTTAGTAATACTCACTGTGAATAAGAGTGTAGAGATAAGTGTTGAGAAAGAGAGACCAAGCAAGAAATCCACTACAAGCTTAGCTATGGAGATTAGAAGCTCTTCTCTCTACAAAATTTAATGAAATGAAGTTCTCTAAACTCTCTGTATTCTCTCAGTGTATGTGAAGTGCAGAAAAAGAATGTGTGTGTGTAATGAGAGGGAATGAAGTGTATATATATATATATAGAACCCAATAGAGAGAACTTGGGCTCCAAGAACAACCCTCTTCACTCAACAAAACAATTGTGATTGTTAATATCATAAATATTAATTATACACAGCACATATGTATATACGTATACACATATACACAGATTCAAAGCTGCAATTGTCTCCCAAATTGTTTGAAAGGTCATGTAGAGTACTAGGGGGCAACAAGCAAGTGTTTGGGAAATCAAGCTTATGGCCTAACAATCACACACACACTACAAGCACAACCAAACAAAGCACATCCAATGATGAGTTGCCATAAATGGAAATAAAGCAAATGTCCAATCAGTCACTTCCAAAATCTGTGGAAGTTTAGCACAGCGCGGACAGTTTTGGACATAAACTGGTATTTTCGGGGCGCGGTGGTCACCACAAAAATACAGGAAATTCATTTTAACTTAAGAATTGATTTCCTGGTTTCATAAAAATACTGATTGAGTCAAAAGGAAATATTTCCACCGTTTTAAAATACAGTTTTGAAATCCACACAGGTATTGCTAACTTTATAAAAATTGCAGTTTAACCCCAACATGAATTTTAATATGAAATAACACAAGGGATAATAATTAGAACATGAGAAATGTAATTAAATGAAGCAGTCAATACCAAATGAAATTAAATATGACAATGCAATTGCCAATTAAATATGAAAATGTAATTTAGAATTAAATGGAAATGCAGGTTATTACACCCTTCCTCCCTTAAACAGGATTTCGTCCCCGAAATCAAGACTAACTAGTCCTGAAACAACTCTGGGTACTTCTTCCTCATATCAGCTTCAACTTCCCACGAGGCTTCGTTCTCGTCATGGTGATTCCACTGAACCTTCACCAACGGGATATCCTTATTTCTCAGCTTCTTGATACTCCGATCCAGAATCTTCACAGGTCTCTCCTTGTAAGATATGTTATGACTCGTCTCAATATCGTCATAACTAACCTCGTGCGAGGGGTCTCGTATGTACCTCCTCAGCATACTCACATGGAACACGTTTTGAACCCCAGACATCTTCGGTGGTAGCGCGAGTCGATAGGCCACTTTCCCGACACGTTCCAAAATCTCGAACGGTCCGATGAAACGCGGGGCTAACTTCCCTCTCTTGAGGCCGAAGCGTACTACTCCTCGGGTTGGTGAAACTTTAAGGAGCACGTGACTTCCAGCACTGAACTCCAAATCCTTCCGACGTCGATCGGCATAACTCTTAAGGAGCACGTGACTTCCAGCACTGAAACTTTAAGGAGCACGTGACTTCCAGCACATGACACAGTAGTACTCTAAAAAATTTCTCCATACCTGAAATGCAGAAATTAGCCCTCATCGGATCAGCTCTCCCTCGAAATATCGTTGGCTTTTGCTTGTAAAATTGTGAAATCGTAACCACCTCCTCCCTTGGATTCAGATTAGTTTGTTCACGTCTTTCTTTGGTAACCTATTTTCCTGCTATTCTGACCAAACCTTCCAAAACTTGTTTAACCATTTCCATTTGTGTCGATGATGATGGTTCATTTCCTTTATTACCCCATACATTTTACTTCTCTGTTACCCACAACATAATATTCATTTACATGTTACTTTATATAAATTAAAATGCATGCTAAACAACATTCAAGCATATTGAGTAAACGTGTATGTATGATCGTGTAATTAAGCAACATTTTTTTTACACGTTGTATTCGCCACTCATCCCCAAGGCTCTAGTCTATTGCTCTTATACCAAAAATTTATCATACCCTGACCCACCACAGGCTGATTAAGGGCCTATGACAACGCCATCGAGGCTAAACCAACTCATTAACGTACTAAACAAGTTTAAGTAATATGGTTTCCCAAAGCCATATAACGGTAATTATAGACGTTGAAAATTCAGAGTAAAAAGAAACCACGAGCAACAATGCCAACGAAGCCCAAAATACTCATAATTAACGTTAAGAACGCAAGCCTAGGATTAAATTCAACAAAGTTATCCCAAGTTTCAAGAACTCATTTAAAACGACCGTAAAATCCATTTAAAATATTTACAAGCTTTGGAAACCAAAAGAATCATTTTCGTAGGTATTATAGACCCCAAAGACACCCATTCATCAAGTCAAAAGTTTAAAATAACAAAGTTAAAAAAAAAAAGAGGGGTGTTTGACCTGTCAACTGGGTCCTTTCAACTAGTCAAAAGATACCTTGGCAGAATTCCCTCTGCTATAGCAACTTTCCCTTGTTTTACATAAGTTTTAAGTATTTTAAACCATTCCCAAAATTCTAGTAAAACATTTAGAAACATTTTACCCAATCTCCACATCATCTCGGGGCATTAAAAAATATTAGAAACAAGTAATAACTTAAATCCTGAATCAAAATTCGCACATTCCCAACACTAAACATAACTTATATACCTCCTTTAGAAAACATGAAGTCTCTAGGAGTAAATAAATAATTTACAAGTGTTACAACAAAATTGTGTTGGACACGTCGACTCGACGAATTCTAAAGTTCATACAACATTTACAACACAACTAATTACACATTTCCATCACTTCCAATGGGGTTTAGAGCATACCTTAACACATTCTCAACCCAAAATAAATATACAAAAATCCATAGAAACATGTGGCTTCTAGATTTACATAAACATGAGCATTGAACAAGAGTTAAACATTAAGAGTCAAACACGTCGACTCTAAGAACTATATACAAGTTACAACTTAAAGATATAAGATTTATCCTCCACTCAAAACATAGTCAAGTTTAAGGTCGTAGTTACCCACTTTACATAAATTAACCACTATCCAAGCTTCCATGTAACGAAATTACAAGAGTTGTAAGTTACAAGGTTGAAATTAAACATATGGACATAATTACATATAAACAACTCTCCCTTGAGCCCAACCCATCGTTTTAATTATTTCTTTTATCATCTTAACCTGTACCTGCGATGATTATTCAATAACCACAACAGAAAATAATATTTTTGCTTAAGCTTTCGTTTAGTGAATGTCACGACCCATCCCACTAAGCGTGGAAATAGGACATGTGGCACGCCACCAAGACTCAACCATTCATTAAATAACTATACGCAGCGAAAAAGAACTTTAAAATAACCTTGAGTATTAAAACTTTAGGAAACATTACCCTTCGATTGTAAAATCCACATAAATTTGAAAACGTAATTATATTTCGAACCGAATGAATTTATATTGAAAGGGATCCCAAAGGTACCCTAAGAACCAACCAAAACATTTCAATATCCGGAAAGTATATAAAAAGATTCCATGTAGGGGTCATTTTCGACCACTGGTCGAACAACCCCCTTCGACTGGTCGAATGACCCTTTAGTAGAATCCTTCCCAAAGCTGTAGAATTTTGTTGAAGGCGTCAAACAACCTTCACTCCTTTCATTCCACCAAACATGTTTACATTTTAAACTTTACAATCTATGCTAGACTTTCAAGAACATCGATAAGCCATGGTAATCCACGAAAAGAAACAATGACGGAACAAGCTACGGCTTGTTTGGATTAAAACATAAAGTTCTATTACACTTCTCCAAAATCTGAGTTTGACAAGTTAAGCATTCAAAACACAAATCCATGAGTTCAGATTCATTACAACATAACCAAGAAGAGTTTTATAACATATTACAACCTTCTAGGCCATCCCAAATCTTCTAAGTTGAAGTTAATAGTTCTAATTTCTCAAAATTACATTTTACATCATTTGGAATTGAAAACAAAATATATACAAAAAAAAGGATCCCCGTTGCTCCCGCGGTCTCACTCCTCACACTCCTTTTTTCCTTTCTTTCTGTCACCTGCAAGGGAGTAAAGCTCCACTGCTCAGCTAAGTGTTGAGTGCACAATTCTAAACATATGCTTATATGACAATTCATGCTTTAATATATCAAAGCACATCAAAATGGTCTCTAGGAAGTGCGCATTCATCCGGTAATGAAACAGTGGAACTGATTTCGTGGAGGGCCTTCTCCCTACCATTCATCTAGTACCCTGGCTGAGCCTTTTCCCATACCATGGACAGTGCCCTAGCTGGGCCTTATCCTAAACCATGCACAGTAGCCATCGCTACTATAATCCTCCAACATCGAGGAGCTTGCCCCCGGATGAATTGCACCATACCCTCGCCTCCTTTCAACACATATTAACACATAACATGCTCATATAATCATATATACATGCTTTTATCGCAGTTTCACATGCATAATTAACGGCCTAATTAATACAAGAATTTCGCCCGAATCCAAAATATTAACTCGATATTCAAAACATGTAAATTCCATATAATTCATAGGTATTGAATTCATACCTCGTGCAAACGTCCTACAATTTTGAAGGATGAACTAAGGGACCAATTAAACGTCGGATCTCGAATTTCAAGCGATTCCTACAAGTTTACATGTGTTTTGCCCAAAATTCCAACATTAGGATTTTTATAAAAACTTAACCAAACGAGTCCTAACAGATATCAAAATGAAACTCTTACCTCAAGGAGCTTGAATATGAAATTTGGAAGAAAATAAATGGGCAGGAGTCCGACAATTTGCGCCTTGAAGCTCTAAGCAACTAAATCACCTCTTAAATTCCAATTTTAGGAAAGTTGTTTGTTTGAAAATATCTAGGACTCCACTATATATAGGCACGAGTTTCAAAAATTATATTTACCTCTCCACAAGCTTTCAAAGCTACTAATTATTCTCCGAAATATTGCACACGACCATTTTATCTCTTCATGAGTGAAAACTATAAATTATAAAACTTTTCGACTAAGTTCCGTTTGTCGCCGTAATTACGTTCCAAAAACTAGTTTCGTGAAATTTTTAGATAACATACCTTTTATGTAACGTATTACCTACGACATCACTATGTTACTCAAAATAGTCTCTAACAAGGTCAACACTACCAGAAATCATACTACACAAGTATAATTACTATTTATAAAAAAAACAGGTAAAGTCAAATAACATTTAAAGTCATATAAATGTCATTTATTCGTGTCAATCCCTTATTGATTATCAAATCTTCGTGTCCTCGATTGACACCCACCGTTGACCTACGTCAACCATGTCTTAATTAGTAAATGACATTAATAATTCGCACAAACTCAAAATGCATTTTAAAAATAATGATTTTTCGGGACGAGTGTGACATCTCCCCTCCAAAAATGAAGTTTGTCCCCAAACTTATACCTCATGTATTGAACAAATACGGATACTCATTCTTCATTTCCTCCTCGCTCTCCCATGTAGCTTCCTCAATAGTGTGACTATGCCATAATACATTTACCATTGGAATCGTCTTAGTTGTCAGCACTTGCTCTTTCCGATCCAAAATCTCTATATAGGTCAAGTCCTCTTGGATTTGGGACGGTTCAGGTACTATGATCTTACTCGTATCCGTTATACACCTTCTTAACATTGACACATGAAACACGTTGCATACATACTCTAACTCAGACAATAAGGCTTGTCGATAAGCCACTGGTCCAACCCTTTCTAGGATTTCAAACGGTCCTATGAATCTTGGGTTAAGCTTCCCCCGCTTCTCAAATTGGACTATGCCTTTCAAAGGCGATACTCGCAAGTATACAAAATCTCCTACTTCAAATGTCATTGGTCGTCGTTTAGAGTCTGCGCAACTCTTATAACGACTCTAAGCTACCTTAAGTCGCTCCTGAATCAACTTTACCTTCTCAGTAGTCAACTATATTGTCTCAGGTCCTAACAAATTTTTTTTCTCCAACCTTAATCCAATAAACCGGCGATCAACACTTACGCCTATACAAAGCTTCATACGATGCCATTTCAATACTTGACTAAAATCTGTTGTTGTAGGCAAATTTGATTAATGGTAAGTGTTTCTGCCAATCGCCCCCAAAGTTTAGGACACAAAGTCTAAGCATATCTTCCATAATTTGAATCATTCGCTCTGACTGTCCGTCGGTCTGAGTATGAAGTGTGATACTAAAACTCAGCTTCGTACCCATAGCATCTTGCAAACTTCTCCAAAACCTCGATGTAAACTACTATCATGATCTGATATAATCACTGCTGGAATCCCATGTAGTCTTACAATCTCTTTCACATACAACTCAGCTAACTTGGACGACTTGGTCGTCTTGATCGGTAGAAAATGAACTGATTTCGTCAATTGGTCAACTAGAACCCAAATTTTATCGTTCTTATTAGAAGATCACGGAAATCTAGAAACAAAATCTATTGTAATCTCATCCCATTTCTACTCTGATATAGGTAACGGCTATAGTAGTTATGTAGGTACTTGCCTTTCTGCTTTGACTTGCTGACACACCACACACTCTGAAACAAACTTGGGTGAGCTATGATAACCATCATTAAGCCACCATTGGTCTCTGGAATCACATCTAGTTCCAAATGTTCCATTTCTCTAATCAATTCCTTTTGCAGAGTTAGCTCGTCGGCTAGGTTCCTTGTCGTCTTCTGGCTTAAAGCGTTGGCTACTACATTAGCCTTCTCCGAATGGTACTCAATCGAAAGATCATAATCCTTCATCAACTCTAACCATTTTCTCTATCTCATATTCAAATCTCTTTACATAAATAGGTACGTCAGACTTTTGTGGTCTGTAAAGATCTCACACTTCTCCACGTACAAGTAGTGTCTCCAAATCTTCAAAGCATAGATTACTACGGCCAATTCAAGGTCATGAGCTAGATAATTAACTTCGTGTGTCTTCAACAGTCTAGATGCATCGGTAATCACCTTGCCACCTTACATAAGTATACATCCCAAACCCAGATGCAACACATCACTATAGATCACAAATCCCTCATTCCGGATGGTATCGTCAGAATAGGTGCTCTTGTCAACGGCGACTTCAACTCTTGAAAACTATCTTCGCATTCCTAACTCCATTCAAAGTAACCCCTTTTCTCATCAACTTTGTCATTGGTAATGAAATCTTCGAGAAGTTCTCAATGAAACGGCGGTAAAACCCTGCTAATCCCAAGAAATTTCAAATTTTGGATACTGATGTCAGTCTTTGCCAATTAGATACGGCCTCTACCTTGTGAGGATCAACTAAAATATCATTCTTATCAATCACGTGACCAAGAAAAGTAATGCTAGGTAACCAGAATTCACACTTCTTGAATTTCCCGAATAGTTACTTCTCTCGCAGCCTTTGAAGTATCAATCTCAAATGCTTCTCATGCTCTACCTCACTCGATGAATAGAAAAGAATATCATCTATGAACATAATTATAAAGTCATCTAAGTAGTCCCTAAAGACTCGGTTCATAAGATCCATGAACGCGACTAGCGCACTTGTAACCCCAAATGGCATGACTAGGAACTCATAATATCCATATGGCGTTCTGAAAGATGTCTTCTCAACATCTTCCGCCTTTACTTTCAACTGATGGTAGCTTGATCTCAAATCTATCTTGGAAAATACTTGTGCCCTATGGAGTTGATCAAATAGATCGTCAATTCTCGACAATGGATACTTGTTCTTGATTGTTAACTTGTTTAGTTCTCGATAGTCCATACACATTATCATTGAACCATCTTTCTTCTTCACAAACAATACTGGAGCTCCCCACGGTGATATACTAGGTCAAATAAAATATTTGTCAAGTAACTCTTGTAGTTGGGTTTTCAGCTCTTTCAATTCCACAGGTGCCATTCTATATGGTGCTTTCAATATAGGTCTTGAGTCTGTCATTATCTCAATGGTAAACTCAATCTCCCTTTCAATAAGAACATTTGGTAAGTTGTCTGGGAATACATCCGGATATTCTCGCACTATTGGAATATCTTCAACTTTCAATTCGATCGTCGAATTATCAATTATCGAACATAAAATCCTTGACATCCTTTCCTCAACAATAGCTGATATCAAATACGGTGGCGGTATAACCCCACTCCCTTGAAAACAAAAGCTTTCGTGTACCGGTGATCAAAAATTAACTTCCTTCCGTTTACAATCTATCGTGGCTTGGTTAAGGGCTTACCAATCGATTCCTAGTATCAAGTCAAAGTAGTTCATCACAATCGGTATAAGATCTACAGTCATCAACTTCTCACCTAGTTTGATCTCAAAATCCTTGTACACCGTAGATGTCACTTTTGGCTTACTAAGGGGTATAGCAATAGATAATTCATACCCTAACGGTGCTGATCTAACATTCAGATGTTCAATAAAATCATACAATACAAATGAATACGTAGATCCTGGGTCAACAAGTATGTATGCTAGATATGAACATATAAGGACCATACCTGAGACCACTGTCTCCGAAGCAGTCATATCTCCTGGGTTCATCTGAAATGATCTCTCCTGAAGTTGCTCTATTCTCTATCCCCTGTCGTTGGTCTGTCTAGGCTTCGAACTGCTAGAAGCCATAGAACTAGCTCCTTGATGAGGACGCTTCCTCGGGCAATCCTTCGCTCGATGCCCAACGGTACCACAATTAAAACATTTAATTTACGAGTTTGGTATAAAACTTGCACTGTTCATCCCTCGAGCTTTGTTCTGAAAGTTGGTCATGAAGCATCGACCTGTGTGTGGTCGATTGCAAAGTGAACACAATGGTATACTACTTGCTGGCATCCTGGGTCCACTGAAACTTAGACTAGAGCTAGAGCCCTGTGCAAACAACCTCTTAAAAGCTCCACCATGGTTCCGGTCACTACCCTTGTTATACTGCTTTCCTTGTTGATTCTGTCTCGACCTCTCGATACCTCCCTCTATCACGAGTGCAGGTTGTTGTACCGCTCTGACGGTTGAGTGTTCATAAGGCTCCACCCTCATATGGACGTTCTCCCTCAGTCCTTCTTCATACTTTCTTGCTCTATCCTCCTCCAAGGGTGCTGACCCTTTTCCAAACCTCAATAGGGCATTGTACTTGGAAGTATACTCAGCCATTGTCATGTCTCCTTGTTGAAGGTGATTGAACTCTCTGTTTATCGCATTGTGAGCGGCTCGCAGAAAGAATCGGCGATTGAACTCTGCTTTGAACTCTTCCTAAGTTATTGGTGCCCCTTGATCCAACACATTTACCCACCAATTCTGGGCTTCCCCCTTCAGTACATCACTTGCATTCTCAATCTTTAGTGTATCGAACATCGGAATAGAACAAAAAATCCTCTCCATGTCCATGACCCAGTGCTCTGCTAGCATTATGTCGGGTGTCCCATAGAATTCCATTGGTTTCTTTCGAGCAAACTGTTCAGACACAGATCTCGCACTTCTGTTCTCTGGCGCATGTACTACAATTATCGGTGCTGCCTCAAATGGAGGTATTGGAGGCAATCGATCTGCTACATTCCATATTAAGTCTCCCGTGTTTCTAATCATTTCTGTCATTTCATTCATTCGTCGCGTATGTGATTATAAATCTCGGTCACCGTCACTCATGATAACAATCTTGTTAATCTCAATGCATAAACACTATGCATATATGACAATAAATATAAGCATGTATGTATAACCACATACATATGCATCAAACATCTCTACCATGTATGCATGCAATCTAGGATACGTGTCAAATCACTCAACTCTCTACTCGACGTCGAAAGTTCCCAAAGTTTTCTTACCTAACCACTACAAGGAAAAAAAGCTTTTTATGTCACTTAAAAAGTGACATAAATGGGGCAACATAAATGTCTTTAAAAGTGACATGTATGTTTTATAAAAGTGACATAAATATTTCATAAAATCAAAACATATGTTAATAAAAAGTGACATAAATACTTAAAAGCGATATAAATAGCATTTTATTTATGTCACTTTTAACCTAAAGTGACATAAAAGTAGAAAAGTTACATAAATATCAAACAAAATTATTTCATCAAAGTCTTAAAAGTGACATAAATACTTTAAATAGTGACATAAAAACTTTAATAGTGACATAAAAACATTATAAAAGTGACATAAATACTTAATAAAAGTGACATAAATGTGTAATTAGTTATGTCAATTTTTTAAAAAACGACATAAATGTTTTCAATAATACTGATTCAATACTACCCTATAAAAATAATACCACCCTGTACATACAATGCCACCCTGTACAAAATTAAATCCGACTCAATGATCTATTTCAACCACAAAATTTCATCGATTCATCTCAATATCAACCAATTAATTGGAATGAACAAAAAATATATACAATCGATCCACGTCAAGTGCTAAACTAATAAAAGTACTAAAAATTAAAACTATGAAAGCAACAAAAAAAAAATTAGCCCAACAAAGGTTTCGCTTGTTAGAACTTCCCATCAAAATGTGAAACTTTGTACCTACAAAAAAGAAAAAAGTTTTCATTAATTAGTTGTATATATAAAATAATAAAAGAGTAAAACTAAGTTTGGGGGTTTTGAGAGACCAAAATGTGTTCGGGGACTCGGAATGACATGGGACCAGAACCTAAACTTCATACTCACCTAAATAGACTTGTAGGAAGAAATGACACGCAATTCCGTTTCACGGATTGCAAGTTAAATGTGAATATGCAAATTCATAGACATAAGGCTTCTAAAACTAAGTTTTGGGATTTTGAGAGACCAAAATGTATTCGGGGACTCGGAATGACACGGGATCGGAACCTAAACTTCATACTCACCTAAATAGACTTTTAGGAAGAAACGGCACGCAATTCCGATTCACGGATAGCAAGTTAGACGCGAATGCGCAAATTCATAGACTTAAGGCTTCAAAAACTATGTTTTGGGATTTTGAGAGACCAAAATGTGTTCGGGGACTTGGAATGACACGGGACCGGAACCTAAACTTCATACTCACCTAAACTTCCTAAATAGACTAGCTAGTTATTTAAATGAATATATGAGTAAAGTCAAGATGCATGTTTATTGTGATGTAAGCAAGTTAATTACCTATGCTTTCATTCGGGTAAATATTCCACAACGAACTCTATGAACTCAGGCCGCACTTCATTGATATCAAGTGTGTAAACCTTTATACCACACAACATTTTCATCTAAAAAATTCAAAACAAAAATAAAATGTGACTTTTAAAGCGTGCAAAAGTTAATTAATGATCATCAAAACTTGATGAAAAAATCAAAAACCTTCTGACATCTAGTGCATGGACACCGAATTGAGTTCAGATCCTTCGTACCATCTTCAACAACATTAAGAAAATGTTGAACCCCTTCCCTGTATTCCTTCGACAATAGTCCTGTTGTCATCCAAGACCATATCCTAGAACAAATATTGTAGCAACCCTTAATTTGCGTGTTTTGTATATATAATCCTACTCCAACCAAAATAAAGAGCAATGAATTCAATATAAAAAAAAGAATGGGCCTCAAACTAATTGTGCGTGCTGCCTGCATGCTACTTGAGCGTGGCTACGTGCCACGGAACGTGCCGGGGATGTTTTGGGAGCTGCAGCTTGCGCTTTTAATGCACGGTTAGGCTTATGACTATATTTTAACACATGCACGGAAAAAGTATGACATTCTTACCTGCCCAAAATGGAGGTACCCCACTTAAGAGAATGTAAATGATAACTCCAGCACTCCAAACATCTGCTTCAGGACCATAACGTCTGCGCAAAACTTTAGGTGCAACATAGTATGGGCTTCCGACCACATCAGTGAAAGTTTTCCCTGCAGTATTGGACAGATATTAAAAAACTATACATAACAGATTAAAATATTTAGCGCTGCCAGAAAATTTAATTCTAGTATTTACTGTACATCTAACCTATAATTGTAACAAAGTCCAAAAAGAATAGCATTTGCTCTGGAATAGTCATCTTCCAATGAATGAGTACTTGATTAAGTTCTTTATGTCATTTTCTGAATATTTGATGCACCACTAATGTAATGTCAAACTGTTTCCAATGAAGATTTTTTTTCCATCTTTTATACTCAATAACATTTATGTTCTACGTAAATTAAAAATGGTAATTTATGCACAAAGCTAAAGAATGTGAAGAGATTTAACCTCACAAAGTCTTGAAATAGTTTTAGTAACTCAATCCATACTTGAGGTATGAATAAGGAAAACATAGTGCATACAGAGATGAATATCAGATATAAAGACATATATAATATATAGATATAGTACATAGATATTTAAATATATTTATAATTAAATTATGCGAAAACACATATTAGTATTAACCCTTCCCAGCACCTCAATCAGCAAACTTAAAAACAGAAAATACTATAACCTTAGTTAAGGAACTCTGTTGATGAAGATAAAGTCAAATATCGTTTTTAATCTTTGTTCTAAGAACCATTGGGTGTGGTCCCCTAAACAAAAGACTCAACCTTATTCCAAGTCTAGCCAGCAGCCAAACCAAGTTCATATATAATAGTCAACCAATACTAATCTATCAAAACCAGAAAAATGTGCCAACCACTAACTTTTAGATAAAACAAACTTCTAAAACCAAAGTGAATTGTACAAATTTCTAACCCAATACAAACTTCATATCAAACAGTAAATCTCAAAAAGAAAACAAGAAACAGTTTACTTCCATTCTTTGATATTAAAATGCACCATGTTATATGAAAAAAAAATCCGTGAAAACCAAAGAATTTCAAAAGGGTTCGCTCTAAGATAAGAATTTTACAAATTTCAGGAATTCAACATCACCAATTATATACTCCAAGAAAAACCATAAGAACTCAATAATATGGATAAATCTGAATGGTACCATGACAACTTATGATCAAAATTTGAAAGAAAATTACAAACATCTATACAGCTAGGAATAATTAGAATGATTTATTTGATTTATTTGATATAAGTATACTATCGAAGACATAGACAAAGGAAAATCTGCAAAAAAAGAGCATAACTGGCTTGAAGAATACCAGCTAAATGGTTATTGAAGCAAATTGAACAACCACGAATTAAAATATATACAAGAGAAGGATCCCCATTGCTCTTGCGGTCTTACTCCTCACGCTCCTTCTTTCCTTTCTTTCTGTCACCTGCAATGGATTAAAGCTCCACTGCTCAACTATATGTTGAGTGCACAATTCTAAACATATGCTTATATGGCAATTCATGCTTTGGCATATTAAAGCACATCAAAATGGTCTCTAAGGAGAGTAGTGCGCGTTCATCCGGTAATAAAATAGTGGAATTGATGCCGTTAAGGGCCTTCTCCCTACCACTCATCTAGTGCCCTGGATGGGTCTTCTCCCAAACCATGCACAATAGTCATCGCTACCATAATCCTCCAACATCGAGGAGCTTGCTCCCGGATGAATTTTCACCAACCCCCCCCCCCCCCCAACCCACATAGACACATAGCATGCTCATATAATCATATATACGTGCTCTTATCACAGTTTCACGTGCACAATTAACGGGCCTAATTAATACATGAATATCGCCTGGATCCAAAATATCAACTCGATATTCAAAACATGCAAATTCCATATAATTCATAGGTATAGAATTCATACCTCATGAAAACGTCCTACAATTTTGAAGGATGAACTAAGGGACCATTTAAACGTCAGATCTCGAATTTTAAGCGATTCTTACAAGTTTACATGCGTTTTTTCCAAAATTCCAACATTAGGATTTTTATAAAAACCTAACCAAATGAGTCCTAAGAGATATCAAAATGAAGCTCTTACCTCGAGGAGCTCGAATATGAAATTTGGTAGAAAATAAACGAGCAGAAGTCCGTCGATTTGCGCCTTGAAGCTCTAAGCAACTAAATCACCTCTTAAATTCCAATTTTAGGATAGTTGTTTTTTTTTTAAATATCTAAGACTCCACTATGTATAGGCATGGGTTTCAAAAATTAAATTTACCTCCCCACAAGTTTTCAAAGCTACTAATTATTCTCCGAAACGTTGCTCGCGACCATTTTATCTCTTTACGAGTGAAAACTATAAATTATAAAATTTTCAGACTAAGTTCCGTTTATCACCGTAATTACGTTCTGAAAACAAGTTTCGTGAAATTTCTATATAACCTACCTTTTATGTAACGTATTACCTATGATATCACTATGTTACTCAAAATAGTCTCTAACAAGGTTAACACTACTAGAAATCATACTACACAGGTATAATTACTATTCACAAAAAAATAGGTAAAGTCAAATAACATTTAAACTCATATAAATGTCATTTATTCTTGTCAATCCCTTATTGATTATCAAATCTCCGTGTCCTCGATTGACACTCACCGTTGACCCACATCAACCATATTTCAATTATTAATAGACATTAATTCGCACAAACTCAAAATGCATTTTAAAAATAATGATTTTCTGGGACGGGCGTGACAATGAATGAGCTAATCGTGCACGTGAATATAATAAACATTTTAATGCTACAACCTTTCATATAAACATCGTTATAGTCTCTGACTACCAAGCAATGGTTCACACTCCGATAACGGATTTTATTATCCTTCACTGCATCATTTTAATCACTTATTTCATCTCTTTAATCCCTACAGAAAGGATTTATTCCGCCCCTACACAAAGGGTTTATTCTTACCTCTACAAAAAGGGTTTATTCTTACCCCTACACAAAGGGCTTTTCTTTTTCTTTTCCCAATTCATATTTAGTCAACCATTACCGGGTAACCTTTTCACTACATATTCACATAAACACGTAATCAAATCAATATGCCAATTATTGAATATTTAGTCATGCTTTTCTATTTTCTAGCATAAAGAAGCTATAACATATATTGATTCAAGTTACTAAAATTCATATAGGCACATTAAATATATTTACACATTCTAAAACAAAATTAGAATCACTCACCTTAGAAATTTAGCAAATAAATCTCTTAGAAGTTTATTTCTAGCAATACCAAACTCAAGTCTACCTTGTGTATGAATCCTACAAGTTTTTAAGCAATTTATAGATTATCCCCCAAATTGGGCCATGGAAAAACTATCAAGAAACTGAAATTAAAGGGTATCTATGTGTAGATCTTACCTCTACAAGTCCAATTATGACTACTCTTGAGATTGGACGTCGTTATAGTGATCAAACGACATCAAAAGCGGCGGGGAACCCACCCCGTCCGTACGGTCAGTCGTCCCCCTCTGTTCATCTTTCTTTCTTCTTTTTGTATCTCTTTAAGAGATGTTATGATAACTAGATCATATTTATACTTACACCCGCAAATGTTTTTCAAGTTTTATTTATGAAACCCCTAACCAATTATATTACTATCGTATGCGTCAACCCAAACGTGGTCCCATTTATTAAATGAGGTTACTATCTAACCTACCCATTATGAAAGTATTCATATTATGCTCTCACAAAGGTACCCAAACTGGCTCCATAACTAAACATGAATAACAATATAATATTAAAGCAATTATCCGTTTATCATGTAAGTATATAAAATAATCATATGGTATCAACATACATTATAACTAAACTACTAAATTTACATATCTACCATTTAAGCACATAAATGCAAGTATATGCAATTTATGTAATCTAACCATCATCGGCCCCACTTTCGCATCTCTCCCATCCATAATGGTACTTCGCACTGTGTTCTCAACTCAACACTTTTTCCACCGGTGGGTCCACAATCCCACCTTAACTCAACATATGCGTTAATAATAATATTCAATGCATATAAACAATATTTTTACTTCTTTTTTCCAGGTACGGGTGTTACTGAGGAAGTTATTGAAAGCCATGGACTGTTACTATTGTGGAGAAAAATGTCATATATCTCAGTTTTGTCAACAAACGAAGAAAGATGAAGAAGAACACAATGGTGCTAAAAAAGATAGGGTAGCTGCAACAGCAAAGGATAAAGATTGGATTTCAAAAGATCTTTTGTCAATCACAAGCGTTGGGAAATAAGGAATGGAATGGGTACTTGTTTTGGCGTGTTCCGCGCACATGTGTTCTTATAGAGTTTGGTTATCCACTTATCATCCAATGGAGAGAGAAGTCTTTATGGAAAATGGTTCATCAAGTGAAGTGAAGGGAGTAGGAACAGTTCTAATCAAGACAACAAATGGATCGATAAGGACCTTGACCAGTGTTCGTCATGTTCCTAGTTTGAAGAGGAATGTGATTTCTTTGGGAATGTTGAATTCCAAGGGATGTTCATTTGCAGCGAATCACAGTTTGATGAAGGTGAGAAGAGGACACTGGATTATGTTGATGGGTAGAGAGGTTAGGAGTCAGTATGTCCTTTTGGGAAAAGCGGATGTTGGTGGTAAAGTCACGAAGCCTACAAGAATAATGTGGAAGCCGGTGGTGTAAGGGGTGATCAAATTGTTTGCATACCCATGAAACCCGACAGACATGATCCAACCCGACCCTGATTGGTCGGTTTCGTAGGTTCTCGGATGGAATCATGGTTTTAGTTTTCAATTTCCATCGGGTTCAGTTCGAGTCACGGGTGGAAGGTGTTATTTTTGTGGGTTACCCGACCCGACTGACTAATCACATATATACTTATTATATACATATAATATATAGGATATATAAACAGAATATATACACTGAAAACCCTAGCCCTCCTGACTCCTCAGCAGCCCCCAACATCATCTTCTCCCTCTCACTCTGGGCCATCTATCTTTTCACGCCACGCCGAGTTCATGGAAGCCCCATCTTCGTCATCTCTCTCTGTCTCTATCTCTTTCACACACATACTATATATATATATATATATCTCCACAATATCACAAAAAGAATTTGCTCAAATCTGTGGGAGTCTTAATCTTGGCCAGCTTCGAGACAAGTTTTTTCAGATTTGGAGTCAATAACATGGAACTTGTTCATTGTGCAATATTTTTTCTTGTAAGTACATTTTACATACACATAAACATCTTGCTTTCTTCTTTGAATTTCTGGTCAGATCTAGACCTTATTTTGGTTTTTCATCCCTTTTTAAAAATAGATCTAGTCATCTTGTGAAAATTATTTTGGTTATGCCATGTAAATATGTAACCAATCAAAGAAATCAAATTAGTACCCTTGTGGAAATCTTTAATCTTTGATGGGCCAGTTCTTAGATTTTTCCAGTTGCTTGTTCCTTGGTAATATGTTGAAGAAGATAAACAAAGTGAATGGCTTAGTGTTTCACAGGTGAAACTCGATAATCAGTTTTTTTGGTGATTCGATTCGGTAATAGGTGGTCTTTTTAAGACCCAACCATGTTCGAGTCGGGTGTACGGGTTGGGGTCAAAATCGAACCTCCCGATCTGTGAACACCTGTAGGTGGAGTGGTCTACATAATCGGTGGACAAATCAGCCGTTGTAACTTCGGTGGCATCAACCTCTTCTGCAAAAGGTAAAGGTGAGATTCCAAATGATATTTGTAACTTTCTATTTGGATGAAGATAGTGTGAAGATGGATGATGGTGATGATGTACGTATACACTAGTGCATGAGTGATGAGAACCTGGGGATTGTGTGTGGACAGATGGATCGAAAACGTACAACAAGTTGTTGGATTGAACACCCTACAAACCCGAAGATGTTGAGGATGGTGAAGCTATGGAGTGCTGTCAAGAAGGTGAAAATTTGATAAGTTGAGCCCAAGGTAAAGTTTGTTGAAAATTGGACAAAATTTCTCAAAGGCTAGAATGTTGTCCACGCAGTGAACCGCACGAGAGAGTAAGGGATTTATGGGTAGGTTTGATAGCTTTCTTAAGTAGTTTAGGATTATTTTTGGGTAAATTAGTTTTTCCTAATTATATAGAATTACTTGTAGGGATAGATTTTCTTGGTGAACAAGTATTTCCATGTGGGTAGATATTTTTCTACTAGGATTATGTAATGTATATTCTATATATATATATAGAGGGTAATGATATATATATATATATATATAATGGAAGAAGAGAGAAAAAAAAAACTCAAAAAAGAGTATAAACCTTGTGTGTGTGGTGAGGCAATATTGATTGAGGGGGTTAGAATTTGTAATATTCAAAGATTAATATAGTTGTTCTTCGTTACATGGTGGATTCACCCGAATTGGGTGAACCACATGAAAAATTTTGTGTGTGCTATCTTTCTTTTATTTTATCTTTTTCGTGTGATTATATTTTATTTGATTATTTTCGTGGCCTTGAGCATAACAGAAATTCACATTTGCAACAAACAATGTGTACTCGTGCAAAAAATTGTCAACTCTGTCTCGGACAGTGCCCCAAGAATGACCTTGAAACTAAGGAGATGGAAAAGATTCCCTATGCATCAGCAGTAGGAAGTCTAATGTATGCTCAAGTATGTACGCGTCCAGATATTGCGTTCATAGTGGGAGTATTGGGCAGATATTTGAGTAACCCAGGAATGGATCATTGGAAAGCAGTCAAACGGGTTATGCGATATTTACAGAGAACAAAGGACTACACGCTCACGTATCGGAGATCAGACTTTTTGGAGATCATTGGGTATTCTGATTCCGATTTTGCTAGATGCCAAGACAGTAAGCGATCCACGTTAGGCTATGTTTACATGCTGGCTGGAAGAGCTATATCATGGAAGAGTGCTAAGCAGACACTCATAGCTTCTCGACCATGGCTGCGGAGTTCATAGCCTGTTATGAGGCATCAAATCATGGGATATGGTTGCAAAATTTTGTCACTGGGCTGCGTGTAGTAGATGGCATTGAAAGGCCATTAAAGATATACCGTGACAATAAAGCTGCGGTGCTGTATTCCAACAACAACAGAAGCTTTATGAAGTCGAAGCATATTGACATCAAGTTTCTAGTTGTTAAGGAGAGAATTCAGAGTGGTCAAATTTCTATAGAACATATAGGGACAAACTCCATGATTGCGGATCCGCTAACCAAGGGATTACCTCCTAAGGTCTTTCACGAGCACACTGCTCATATGGGTGTTAGGTTGTCTGACGATACTTTGTTTTAGTGGGAGTTAACTTTGGATGTTCTATTATTGAAATTTGTGAGATTTTATTTTCTGCAGAATAAAGTTGATGGTTTATGGTTTATCTTTGAATCTAATTATGCGATTTTGCATTATTTCAGATTGATCTCAATAAAGACTAAAGTAGGACCAGTTGAAAATAGGCATGTTTGAGATCACATTGCATGTAATTTCCATGCTAGTCATCCGTACTTGATCTATGTCATTGAATGTGTTGGTATGGTGACTATTGAAGGTCTAGTTACGATTATGTGTGACGAAAGTCGCCTTGATCCCATACTAATATAGAAAATGGATCAGATTGAAACTAAAGTGAAGTCCAAAGATAAATAGCACAGGTACGCGTCTAAGGAACATGTAATATAATTATTTCAGGAATCATATGTAGCCCAAGTGGGAGATTGTGAGGAAATTATGTTTCCTAATAAGAGTGGGCAATATATTAAGGGAATTGTTATTTCCACTCCATCATTGAACCAATGCACTCCATGGTACCACTATCAGAGCATGTGGTACCATGTATGTAATGCATGACATGCATGTACCACATGCTTTAAGAATGGTACCATGGAGTGCCTTGGTTCAATGATGGAGTGGCAATAGCATCACCCTATATTAATATCAATTATATTATAAGGGCTATTAATTAAAGGGGTTTATATTGTGTGGTCTAATTGTAAGAAGCCTATGTACTTCTAATGGGTATAGGTTTAATGAGTGGATACCAAATACTGACCCTGTTAGGAATAATGGGAACCTTAACATACCAGTATATAAAGACATATAGGTTATGATCCCTAATATGTTAAATCATATATACTACTTCATCCTCTATTCCATCAAGAGAAGGAACCTATTAAAGAACTCAAAAGATTTGACTGAGGAAGACGTAACTGATCATCATCGTTCTCCTAAAGTTTGCTAATTGCTATAATGGATACAAGTATGTATACTAATATATTAAATATTTAATAATCTAACATGATTTGATCCTAGGGCTATATTTTACTACTCTAAAATTCTATAATTTTATAGATTAAAGATTCCAACACTTTTTTCTTCCGAATGTGAATACAAATTAGATATAACAAAAAAATCATGATTTTGTTTATGACAGCCAAAGATATTTTATTATTCTAAAAGCAAAGTAAAGAACGCACAGTCGTTCAGTTTCTCTTCGTCATACATAATCTTGACGATTACCGTACCTAAATTTGAGAGCATTTTTGTTTACTTAATTTTGGTTTATCATTTTTCATTTAACTTTTTATTGGGTGTGACATGTTTTATTTTGTTTTCATTGTCCCTGTACTATCAATATAATTATTAAAACGGACAAATATAAAAGCCTGAATGAGCGGTGACAAACCAAAATTGAGTGAGCAAAAATGCGCTGCTTAAATTTATGTTCCTTAATCCTATAATCGACCTCTATGGTATTCTGAGAAACCTGACATGAGAGACTTTTCTAAGTCATACAAATTCAACTTGTATTGATGGCTAACTATTCCATTTCAGTATCACAATATATAACTGAGGTTTTATGAACTGTAAATCACCATTTATTGAGTTCTAATTATAAATCACAATTTGTCTGTGGATACTTTTGCAGGTGGGTAATGCATTGTAAATGCTTTTGTCTAAATGTGCTTGTGAGAGTTTTTTTGAGTCAGTGAGTTTTTTGGTCATGAAAGATAATTCGCTGGCTAGGGGGTTCTTTCAGTGTGGTGGTTTGTAGTATGTGAATCTATCCCCTTTTGGGTACCTTTAATGAAATACAATTTGTTGTTAAAACTAATAAAAAATTCACAATTTGTCAAAATAATTGTTGTGATCGTTTGTTTATATGGGTCATTATTTGGCTTTGCTTATATATATATTAATGAAATATTGCTCCTTGTTGTTTGAAAAAGAAAATTTAACAATTAGCTTGTTTTCTTTATTTCTTGATCAAAACCAATGTTAGTAAAATATCCAGCCACAACATTTTAGAACCCAATGGTACAACCAAAAACACTATCCTGTACATATTAACACAATTTCTTTAGTAAAATTCTACTCGCAAGTAACAATGTTGAATCTATAGAATGAAGCTGCATTACAAACATGCCACCTAGCTTGATCTTATGGTCCTGTGGTGCACTCAAAGTAACAATAACAAAATCCATATTTTTTTTATACCGCTTCTAATTTAAATGAAAATTGCTAGCACCTTTTTTGCTCCACTTTGTTATAAAGTAAAAGCAAGAAAAAGGCAAAGAGAAAAGAAATACCATAAAATAAAGGAACAAAGGAAGGGGAAAAAAAAAAAGAAAAAGGAAAGCTGGCTAATAAAGAAAGAAGAGAGAGAGAGAGAGAGGAAAAAAAAGACAAAGGTTCTCAAAACCCCATGATTTCAAAACTCTCACTTTCTCCCACAGGACTTTGAGAGCTTCCTTTACTTAACCAAGAGTGAAGAGACCTCTCAAAGTTTCTACGAGACTTGTTTGGGAGCTTCAAGGAAAAAAAAAGTTAAAAAGAAAAATCTAGAGAGAGAGAGAGAAAGTGGAAAGAAAGGAATGAATAGAGGGGTATTGCAGAGCTCGCCGGTGCAACAGATGGTGGCCGGAGGGCCTAATTGGTGGAATATAAATAACATGAGGCCACCACCACAACAACCTTCTTCTTTCTTGGCTCCTCCTAATTTCTTTCCTCAGTACACTACACCACCACCACCACCACCAACCACAACTACTTCACTTCCTATGAGCTCCTCATCTTGGCATGATCTTAATCATGAGGTTCCAGAGTCATGGAGCCAACTACTATTGTAAATCTTCTCTCTCTCTCTCTCTCTCTCTCTCTCTCTCTCTCTCTCTCTCTCTCTCTCTCTCTCTCTCTCACACACACACACACACACACACACACAAACACATGTTTATATATATATATATAACCTAATTTTTATTTGTTTAAAGATTTATTTGGACACCTCAAAACATACTTCATCTTTTGTTAATGTTTTGTGAATTTCATTAGGTATGTGCCTTGATCCATAAATTGAATAGGTTTCATCCTCTCTCTCTCTCTCTCTCTCTCTCTCTCTCTCTCTCTCTCTCTCTCTCTCTCACACACACACACACACACACACACACACACACACACACACACACACCGGCTACATCTGCATGAACTATAGACTCGCAAATTTTCTTTACTAAAGACGATTTTCCATACCACCACATATGGTTCTATGCTATTCTTCAATATGCTTATTTTCATTATTTTGTTATGCATGTGTATGATCCAAATTTCAAGTCAATATGTCTATATAAGAAATTAAAAAAATATGATAATTAGTACTTGATTATATATAAGAAATTAAAACTTAATTAGGATTTATGGTATTCTTTTGTAGGGGAGGGTCAGTGGGTGAAGAAGAAAAGTCTGGTTTGAGCCAAATGGAGGCTAATAAAAAGATGGAGAATTGGGAAGATCAGCAACTATTACTCCAAGCTCAAAATGGTACTATTGGAGATGTAAAGCAAGAGAACTCAGGAAACAGCTATGTATATGTCAATGGAAATATGGTTGAATATCAAGCACCAAAACCTAATTGGTCTCAAATAATGATGCCAGCTTCATCTCCTAAGTCATGTGTTACAAGTTTGAGTGGTAACCTTCTAGATTTTTCAAGCAACAGGGCAGATAAGAGGCATCCTCCTCCAGATCTTTCCTCAGAGGTACATACACACACACATTAAGCTCTCTATCTCTCTCTCTCTCTCTCTCAAATATATATATAGACAGTCAGGCTCAGGAAAGGGCGCCCTAAGAGAGGGCTCTGTTTTGGCCGTCAGATCGTGTTTTTATTAAGGGCAGTTCTGTCATTTTACAGTTTTTAAACATGATCTGACGGCCAAAACAAAACAGGGGCCCTTTTAAAGAAAGGGCGCCCTTTCCTGAGAATTTTCGTATATATATATATATATATTTGAGAGAGAGAAGATCAGAGAGAGAGAGTGCTTTACCTTCTTAGTGATCATTAGATATATATTGTGTAGGACTTATGGTTAATTATCTTGTAAAACTATCTTGGAGATCATGAATTGGTTTATCTTGTTATTAGTATTTGAAAAAAAAAATGGATATTAGGGAATAGAGATTCTTGTATTCTCCTTTCTTCTTCTTCTTCTTCTTCTTCTTTTAAATTTTTTTATTTCCTGTAGTGTAACAGTATAGCCACTGGTGGGGCACTCAAGAAAGCTAGGGCTCAACCTTCTTCCACCTCATCGAGCTTCAAGGTAATTAGCACAATTCACTACATATCTCTCTCTCTCTCTCTCTCTCTCTCTCTCTCTCTCTCTCTCACTATCTATCTCTATCTCTTCACTCACTCACACACGCACACATGTTTGAATGATAAGTACTGTTGTCTTTCCTGATTGTCCATTTCTTCAACCATCCTGATTCTTGGGCTATCTCTTATCTCATCCATATAATAGTAGAGTGACAATCATTTAACTAGATATGTCCACATCAAAATAATTCTTTTCCTTGCATTTATTTATTTGAGGAAAATTTAATTCAATCTTTTTTTTTTTTAATCATATTTTCAATCCAGGTGAGGAAGGAAAAACTAGGTGATAGAATTACAGCTCTCCACCAGATAGTTTCCCCATTTGGGAAGGTAAGCTATTAGAAATCCTCATAGTTTAGTTACCCACATAATTATAGGATCATAAAGCATATGTCAATACGAGAAAATGATCAACTATGTTAGTTTTGAGGACGAGATTAGGGTATTACTGATCTCTCCTTTCACTATTAACATTTGGGACTATTATTATCATATAATAGTGTCCCGATATACCGATCTATTTTCATTTTATAAAATGGACATTTTATAAAATCTTATGCCAACTAAAATGGACAATTCGTCCACTCCATTTAATCCCTCACTTAATCCCACAAAACAAACATGTTAAATGGGCTTCACTTCAAAGATGAAAGTTATCTTTCTTCTTTGTTTTTTTTTTTTTTTTTTTTTTTTTTTTTTTGTTTGCTTCTCTTTTGAGAATTACAAAAGAAGACATGAAAGATGACTTTGGAGGGTTGTGGTGTGCTCTTTATTCCTCTTTTTGCAGACTGACACAGCTTCTGTCTTGTTAGAAGCTATTGGTTACATTAGATTCCTTCAGAGTCAAATTGAGGTCACCTTCCTGCTTCCTTATTCTTCTTAATTATTATTATTATTTTTTTTTTTTAATTTTTTTTTTTATTGTTTGCAAACTTCCATGAACCAGATCTAGATGGCACATATGGTTAAAAGTGTCAATTTATAAATATTGTTTCTGCAACATTCTTTTGTTATTGAAGTTCCAAAAAAACACTTCATTATTCCTTCTCTTTATCCCCCTTGAATGATGCAGGCACTTAGCTTGCCGTACTTGGGCAGTGGATCAGGAAACACGAGGCAGCAACATTCTGTAAGTAACTACATTAACTTATTTCTCACTTCCCAAAGCAACACCTCTCTCTCTCTCTCTCTCTCTCTCTCTCTCTCTCTCTCTCTCTCTCTCTCTCTCTCTATATATATATATATATATATATACATACATACTGTATAAATAGCATATCCTGGGGTTTGAACCAAGAGCCTCCAGCTCCTTGAGAAATGTTAGAAGTTTGGAAACGCAAGTTGAAGTAAGATAGTTGAGTTGGATGAATCTCAAGATGGACGTTATAATTTTTTTGTTTGGTGTGGGTTCGAATCCTATCGTTAACTTGCATCCTTGACTTAATTATGTGTTGTGGGTCGGCACATTTACTCGGATTTTGCTGCATCTAAAATACTTGCAGGAGTCCAAAGTTGTGAAGGACCGGATGGAGGGCCATCTATAGGCTTTATTTTGGTTTAGTAGAATAGCGTTTGTTTATTTCAATCAAATAGTTGTTTTGACACATTGTTAAGACGAGGGCAAAAATGATTTAAAATCAAAACATTAAAAAAAATTATTTTAGATTCTTAGTAAAATCATCTTTGGTAAAATTATTCTAGTTCATTTTAATGAGATAACAGAGATAATTGTATATTTGCAGGGGGTTGTTTTGGTGTCACAGATAACATTATTTTTTAACATCTAACAGACGATAAAAGTGTTTCGCATATCATTAAGATGAGTGCATTAAATTAATTTTACACTAATTAGGTCAGCAGTTTGATGATTTTCACTAATGTTTTGTTCATTTAAAACTGCAAAGTTGTAGATTCACTCTGCGTTTCCCATATATATGTATACATATATTAAAAACATCTCTCTCTCTCTCTTTTTCCCTGTCCTCACCCCTCTTCTATCTGTGTATGCATTTGGGTATGTGTAGAAATATGCATGTGCCAGTTTATATAAATTAATTATGTGGAATTAATTATTATAATTTCTTTTCAGGTTCAAGGGGAGAGGAATTGTTTATTTCCTGAAGACCCTGGTCAGGTATGCTTTATTGGATCCATTACCTACTTAAAAGAAGCCTTTATTTGGAAAAAAAAAAAAAGCTACAAATTTACTGTATATGTTTCTCTTTTCTTCATTGTTAAAAGCACAAGATTTCAGCTTTTTTTGGGTAAAACTATCAAATTCTTCGCCAAATATTTCAACTTTATAAATTTTAATCTTGATTAACGTCAAAATCACATTAAAGGCGCTATTTTTGTTGCGAATCATATATAAAGGGTTGATTGAATATCAAAATTTCTGAATTTTCCAATCGTATTTCTTAAATAGTTGTTGAACGACAGCTGCATGAAGAGGAAAGGAGCTCCTGAGCAGGTATTTCTTGCTCTACATAACCCCACTAACCCAACCCAACCCAACCCCACACACACATACATATATATATATATATATATTATATATGTACGATGGGTAATTATCTTATTACATGATCAAGGTAGTAGGATATATAGTTTTGTATTCAACTTTTTTTTTTTTTTTTTTTTGTTTAATTCGAGTATTGTGTTGAATTCTAAATAGACAAAAAAAGGTGATAGTCATCTCATAATTAAAATAGTTAATTTGACAATAAGTCACTAAAATAATTTACTTGATCTAGTGTCTTTATGAATTAACTTTAGTACTCTTATTTTAATAATCTGACAAGAATTTTTTTGTTCCATTTGAGAATGAGCATTTTAGTAAATGTAGTAAATTAGTATTTTCCTACATTATACTATACATTCCAATGGTTTAGTATGTACATATAGTATATGATATATATGTACATATATGTGTACAGTCAAGCTCTAACGAGGGCACCCTCTCTTTATTAAAGAGAGGGCCTCTGTTTTGGACATCGGATTGTGTTTTCATTAATGACAATTTTGTCATTTTATAGTTTTTAAACACAATCCAACGGCTAAAACAGAGGTCCTCTCTTTAATAAAGAGAGGTGGCCCTCTTTAGAGAATCTTTATATATATATATATATGTGTATATATATATATACATATATATATATATATATAGAGAGAGAGAGAGAGAGAGAGAGAGTTAGGCTCCACTGCGCACTGGATAAGTGCACTGGGCGAACGCACTGGGCTTTTAAGCCTAAAAAATCTGCGGAGTGCTCCATTAACCCACTCCCCATCCTACCGCCCAGTTGACCTACGAATTTTTTAGGCTTAAAAGCCCAATGCGCTTTATATATATATATATATATCCAAACATTTTTGGTGCTAAAGTGTTATGAGTTGATACTTATATATTGTGCCTTTTGAAAAACAGTGATTTCCAAAAGTAAGGTCATTTCAAAGTTATACCAACTAGTTGGTACCAAATTAGAACATTGGAAAGATGTATCATGGAAGATCCCTTACATGTACTAGACATATACTGTAATTCTTTAAAACAAAAAAAAAAAATTCATTAATGGTATATTGATTAATTTGATGAATATTGTTACTAGGATTCTAATGAAGAACCAAACAAGGACTTGAGGAGTAGAGGGCTGTGCCTAGTTCCCATATCATGCACACTGCAAGTTGGGAGTGACAATGGAGCAGATTATTGGGCACCAGCACTTAATGGTGGTTTTCAATGAAGGTCTTTTTGGTCAATGCACACTTGAGAGCTCTTCATGAAATGATATAACATCATGAGCAGTCAATCTGCTTTAAAAAAAAAAAAATCAAAGGTTGATTGCTCATGATGCTATGCAATCGTGAGTTGATTAATTAATTAAGTGTGCTTTAGTTCAGGCAGGAAAGTCCTAAATTTAGAAGAACTCTGTAATTCAATTAAGACTAGCTTATCTGTTTAATTTTATCCCTTTTAATTAATTATCGGCTTGCATGTACAATGCATTTCTGTATATGCATGATTTGAATCCTAGTGCTATGACTAATTACTCTTTTCTCATTTATAGTTGTACCAATTGATTTGCGGCCATAGTTATATCTGTACACTACAAATCATTACCTATCCAACAAATTTTTTAGTCTAATTAATGTTACCTCAAGATTTCTGATTGAGCTAGACAACCCAATTGTTCAAATAGTTCATTAATAATGAGCTAATAAAGGATACATATTTTATTTAGATGAAAAATGTTAACATGTGCTCTAAGGACACATATTAAGCCATTTGGCTATAAAAATTAATTAATGCTTCAAGAATAGCCTCAAGATAACACACAGACACACAAACACAAAAGTAAGTTCATATTATTTAGAAGAATCAATTACAGCCATCTCCCAATGTAGCTTATGAACTATATATAGGATGGCCAATTGCATGCAGATTTTCCAGACAACACTTAAAACTTGTGAAAGTTACTAGTAACACAACTGGTATATATAATACTCATGTAATTTTTTTTTTTTTTTGGGGGAGATTTTTCAAAAGCTCTTTAGCATGCATATATATATATATATAGGGATTTGCTAACCTACAACAAATAAGGCTTTTAGTTACGAAAACAGGCTTTTTAGCGACAAAATTTTTCGCCACTAAAAGTTGAAACCTTTAGCGACAAAAATTTCGTCACTAAAAATATGTTTTTCGTCACTAAAGAGACTGTTGTATGCTGCTAACCTACAACCATCATGTTGTAGGTTAGCAGCCCCCATATATATATATATATATAAACTTCAACCTCATACTTTCTAGAATAATATCATCCTATTTCAGAGTATTTTTGAAAAAAAAAAAATGTAAAAGGTTGGTTAATTGTCAAACGTTGGACTCAAAATTTTCAATAATTTCAAATAATTGGTTCCGAGCAGGCATTTAATAAAAACTGCATCACGTGTTATCTCCCTTTCACATCAATTCATGTATATGTACACACGTATATCTATGAATTCTATTAATTTTCCTTTATTGATCACGAATGCTAAAATTTTCAAAGAATATAAAGGCACGCTTTGCTTTGAAGATACCTTTTTGGTGACAAGAATTGTCCAAACAACATTGATAAGACTCCATGTTTTGTATTACATGGAGATTGCAAGAAGAAAGTAGAGAACACTTGGCATTTGATGGCAATTCAAGAATCATTTGAAGGGCAGAAATTAAACTTAGACTTGCAACCATGGGGGCTCAATTAAAAGAATTTTATTTTTGTATGTTTGGCACATTAGACATCACCTATTGTATGGACGTGATGATATTTGTTGTCATCACCAATTGGTCACAGCTTCATGTGGCTCCAAATTTTATTTTTGTCATATAATTCCTCTCTTGTAGTTGCAGGATGTCTTAATTAAGTCCTTTTGGACTGAAATTAATTTTCACATTTATTTGAAAACCGGCCACTAAGGTTTAATTTGTTTGGTTTATAGATTTTATGAGGGAAAATCAAAAGGAAAAGAAAATAAGAAGGAGAACTAGTTCTTTCGTATTTTTCTTTATATTTTCCTTCATGCTTAACTAACATTGAAAATTATAATCTTTTAAAATGTAAATGAAATATATGAATAAATGAAGAAAAATACCTCTCAATAGTAGGGCCATGTTTGTTTTAGCGAGCATAACATATTTGAGGACTTAACCAATATTGCTCCAGCTAACTCACTTGTCATTTGGCTTCACATCACAACCCAAGTACTTCTATTGATCACCAGAACCGTAATAGCTAACCTTGTTACATAGGGCTTTTGGTAAGGAATATCCAAAATAGGATATATATATATATATATATATAGTTCAGTCCAAGTTCACTTTTTTATCTGATTTTTGTAAGAACCAAGTGTAAGTTGGGTTTAACAGAAAACCTACTTTTAGAAATTTATTAGACTTGATATAGACTCTTGGATAAGAAACAGAAACTCACCAAACTAAGTTCTCATTGAAATCATATCAAAATTAGACTTGAACTAAACCGATCCTGTTTAGACTTTCCCAAATAGTCCATCAGTCATTTTAACTTTGTATTCCAATCTACTAAACTCTCTAGCCATGTTTGCGTCCCGAGTAGAACCTTTTTTTTTTTTTTTTTTTGATAGCCGTCCCGTAGAACTCAGTCAGCAGATCCTAGAAAGTAGATTATGGCATGTTGAAAGCAAAACAAAAAGTTGTATGCTGGTTTGACAGAGGCCAAACGCCTTGGTTAGTAAAAAATGCTTAAAGTGATTTGAAAATAGTTACTCAAATTCATTTATCAGTTGAGATGTGTGACTGCAAGATGTTAGAATAAAATATAAAAGCATTTTTTTTTTAATTAAAGAACTTCTTTCTTTTCTTTTTTTGGGAGAGGAACTAAAGATCGTTTTACTAATTGATATTATCTCAATATTTTTTTTGGGCAACTTATTTTCTAAGAGTAATGTTAAGGGTATAACTATCTTTATCTCTATCTTAAGTGGCATGTGGGTCTATTGAAATTTAACAAAATCCCACAATTCCACCCAGAAGAGAGATAGAAATAGATAAATATAATTGTAAATGACTTATAAGAATAAGATATATCCTATCATTACTCATTTTCTAAATCTCTCTACCCGTACTAAAAAATAAATAGAAAAACAATTTAATTTTGAAGTAAGCCTGGTTTAAAATGGAGGTTCAATCTGGTCACTTGTTTTGGGGGCTCAAAGTAAGCCCAAAGTGCTGAACTTGGAATTACAAGCCGCCAAACTTTGGGCTGGTTTTGGATTGGGTCAGAGTTAAGACCAATCTATTGATACCCACGCAGATCCCCAGCTGGATTTGACGTAATATTCACATTGTTCAGCAAGTCTGAGCCATGGGCCCAGTTAGAAGCCCTCATTTCCCTAAGGCCACGTTTATTTCACAGGACTAAGGGGATTGGATTAAAGTTCTATTTTAATTGAATAGTCTGGCATTTGTCTCAGCCATTCAGCTCAGGCTATTTGTCCATTTTAATTGAAGGGTTATATTTGGGACACACCCAAAACCCACACAACCTTAGACACACCCTAAGTTGGAACAATGGGAAGTGAGAAAGAGACTACGGGATCCACTAACAGTGTGGGGTCCACCAGAGTGATGTGAATGGGGTGTGTCTGAAGTATTACCCTTAATTGAATAGTCCCCCATATTGGGAACTAAGTTATACAATGGCGAGGTGAGTTTATTAGTCCCAGGACTATCAATTATAAGGAACTAATTGTCCAATCATTTCCTGTCAACTAAACGTGGCCAAAGTTGTGAATCTGTATGGTACAGTTTTTCAGAAGTGGTGATTTAGTGGTGTTTGAACCTGACAGAAAATATATATGAAAAAAAAATAAAGAAATAAGGAGCGCGAAAGAGAACAAACATGGGTTGTGCTTGCAGTTGTTGGTGTGACTAGAATGAGAGAGGAGGAGGAGGAAGAATGATTCGGTTTTTTAACTTGTGGAGGGTAACTGATGTAAACTAAACCAAACCAAACCAAACCAAGCATTGTGTCCTAATTAGTTGGGGTCGCTATAAGAATACTTTTTCTCTATTCTGCACGATCAAGCGCTATATGCTTACTTAAATTATATATATATATATATATTCATATCTTGTTGCACTACATACTCCCAGGACAGTCTAGGTCTGCCCCTCCCTCTAACCATTTCAGACACTATGATCTTATCACTCTTTCGCACAGATGCATCTACAGGTCTTCGTTGGCACATGGCCGAACCATCTAAGTCTATTCTCCCTAAATCTATCCTCAATATGTGTCATTCCTACCGTCTCTCTAATGTACTCATTTCTAATTCTATCTTTCCTGGCTAGTCTTACCACACATTCACTTTAACATCCTCATCTCAGCTACGCTCACTTTGCTAATGTGTTGTTTCTTAGTTGCACAACATTCTGTCTCGTAGAGCATAACTGGCCTAATTGTTGTCCTATAAAATTTTCCTTTCAATTTTGCTGGTATTCTCCGGTCATGTCATCATCAATCTCTCCATCTCTACTAATCATTGAACCTATATAGCAAAAGTGTTCCCTCTTTGGAATCTCCTAGTCTTCGATCTTCACTGCTTCGTTGTCTCTACTTCCACTGGTGCTAAAACTACATTCCTTGTATTCTATTTTCGTCCTACTTATCTTGAGTCCCTTAGTCTCCAGTGCTTCTCTCCAAGCTTCCAGTTTAGTGTTGAATCCTCCTTTAGTCTCATCAACCAAGACAATATCATCTACGAACAACATAAACCATGGGACCTCATCTTGATTGTGTCTAGTCAATTCATCCATAATTAGGGCAAATAAATAAGGACAAAAGGCCGACCACCCTTAGTGCAGGCCTATGGTAATTGAAAATTCACTTGTTTCTCCGGCCGGTGATCTAATTATAGTAACCGCTTCATCGTACATATCCTTCGCCATGTCAATATAACCATTGGTCGCTCCCTTCTTCTCTAGCACCCACCAAATTAAATCTCTAGGCACCCTATCATAAGTTTTCTCTAAATTAATAAAAAAAAACCATATGTAGATCTTTTTTCTTCTCTCTATACTTTTCCATTAGTCTCTTAAGTAAATAATTACTTCCATAGTAAATCTCTCAGATATAAATCCAAACTGATTTTCTGACACTGATGTTGTGCCTCTTAAGCGATACTCCATCACTCTCTCCCACAGCTTCATAGTATAACTCATCAACTTAATACCTCTATAGTTGTTGCATTGTTGTACATCTCCTTTATTTTTATATATAGGCACTAGAATGCTCTTCCTCCATTCGTCAAGCATTTTTGTAGTCATTAAAATTCTATTAAAAACTTTTGTAAGCCAAGATGCCCCCACATCTCCCAAGCATTTCCAAACCTCAATGGGGATCCCATCTGGTCCTAAGGCCTTGTTGGGTTTCATCTTCTTCAAAGCAAATTCCATCTCAGACTTTCTTATTCTCCGATAGAAACTGTATTCTCAAGTTTTATTGCAACTTCTAGTTTCTTCTTCAATTGTGTTATCCATATGTTTTTCATTCAGCAATTTCTCAAAATATGTCACGCCCCGGAGTAGCATAAATAGAGAAAAATAAATTTCCTTTATGGGTCCATAGGGAATGACAAGTGAAAGTCACTGATAATCCACACCACACAGTACTAGTCCAAACAGGAACAGTAAAACAACTGAAATATAAACACGGTTCTATCTATTACAAACATCAGAGTACGGTCCACAGGATCACAACAGGTCTGGAGACAACATATGCCCAAGTACCCGTTAACTACAAAGTACAACAGTAAAAGAAAAGTAGTAACGTAAACTACTATCTATCTTCAGGTCTTCAGCTGGCGTACGGATAGGCGTCAGCATAACTGGCATCAGTGGGGCCATTCTCTACGTAACTCCCTTCAGGATAATAGTTATTGCTATGAGTTCCGTCATCTGCACTGTAAAGGACAGGGTAGTCTGGACGGGGAATGTCCAGGCAATAAAGGCCGTCAGCTTGTTGAAAGCTGAGTGAGCACTAACTAACACAGTCTCATAGAAATGACATAATTACAGTTATGAACAATAGATGACAGTGATACTAAATATAATCCTCATTCGTTTATTCAGACATATCATTAATCGATTATTATCGACTCCCATTCTAAGACTGATTCCACAATACCCAACTGACTATCTCGAACTGATTATATCAGCACAACATATCAGTGCTCTTGTTCACCGCTATACCGCTTTTAAGAACTCTTGCGAGCACCCATACATCGTTCTTATATAACGACTGGTCCATGGATATACCCATACTCTTGTTCACCGCTTTTAAGAACTCTTACTGTTCACCGCTTTTAAGAACGCTTGCGAGTACGATACATACACAGCTCTGGTAATTCAAATCATGGGCGTGCCACATCTACTCTTGTTCACCGCTTTTAAGAACTCTTACTGTTCACCGCTTTTAAGAACTCTTGCGAGTACTGTGCACCCATAATTCTCACGATCCTGATCAAATCCTTGACATACACTTATCGGATTCAACCTGAGCGAATCATCAGCTCGACTCACACAACCTTAACATACAAATCCTCTTACTGACTCATTTCTCACTTATCCAATACTACCCAATATTATCATCTCAAACTTACTCGTTATCGCGTCGTACTATTACTAGCGTTCCGAACCCGACTACGTTACTCACCATGTTATCTCAATCTCATTATCGTATCCCATTACCTCCGTAATCCATAATATCGCATAATAGGAACATGAAACAACAATTAAACAACTACGCATTATGAATTATAAACTGAAAGGAATACATTCATGTTCTGCTAGGTTCGATCGATTGAGGTCATCTCGATCGCTCGAAGAAAGTGTTGTTCGATCGATTGAAGTCTTCTCGATCGATCTAAGTGAAGGTGATCTCGATCGATTGAAGTCATTTCGATCGATTGAGACTTAGTGATGTTCGATCGATTGAACTCAGTTCGATCGGTCGAACTTCGTCTTCTACAGATTCTGCCAGTGAACGTGCAGAATATGTTAGGGGGTGTTTGGGTTATAATTAATACGCCCAGAATATGTAAAACATCATAATTACGTTACCGAGTGAGTTTGGAACTCACTGAAAGTCGTTAAGGTGCGTTTGGGTAAGCTTTAGCTCCGAAGCTTTAATGGCGGCCACTCTCTCTCTCTTCTGTCTTGTCTCTGTCTCTCTCTGTCTCCTTCTTTCTTTCTCTCCTTCTTCTTCTTCTTCTCTTCTTCTTCTCTGCTGAGAGTATATATATAAATCTATAGGTGTGTGTATATATATATAGATATATAGAGGTATGTGTATATATATGTATACCAACACACAAGCACACACTCTCAACTCTCTCTTATCACAAGAGTTCAGCAAACCCACCACACACACGAATGCAGTGTATATATAGAGAAATGGGAGTGTAGGTGGCAGCATTTGCGGGAAACTGGAATTCTGATATTTACATTCTCGATCGCTCGAAGGATGCTCGATCGATCGAACTCAGATCGGTCAGTTAGATCGATTGAAAAAGGGTTCGATCGATTGAAGTGGGGACCACGTATTAAATTTATGTCGGTAGGGTTTTCGATCGCTCGAAAAGGGTTCGATCGCTTGAACTGAAGGGTCTCGATCGCTCGAACTAGCTTCGATCGATCGAAGATGAAATTTCTTGAATGGTCAAATGAAGTATATAGAATCTCTCTGCATTAAATATTTATTGAAAATACGGGGTATTACAAAATAGCTCTTCCATTTTTCCTTAATCTCTTCATCGTTCACTAATACCCTAGAGTCATCGCTTTTTATACACTTAGCCTGATTAATGTCTCTTGTTTTCCTTTCTCTCAACTTAGCAAGCTTGTGAATACATTTTTCTCCCTCTCTAGTGTCTAGCTTGGTGTAGAACTCGTCATAGGCTTTCATTTTAGCAACACTAACTGTCCTTTTAACCTCCTTATTTGCACATTAATAGCTCCTAAAGTTTTCCTCACTTCTATCATTTTGCCACATCTTAATTAAAGTAATCTTTTTGGTTTTTACTGCAGCTTGTACCTCTTCTTTCCACCACCAAGTATCTTTAGATGCTAACCCTCTTCCCTTAGACTATCTAAGAACTTCCTTCAATATTTTCATGATGCACCTTGTCATTCTATCCTACATAGTATTGCTTCCATCTTCCAAATTCCAAGATGCTTCTATATACATTCTATCTTGAAATATTGCTAGTTTCTCGCCTTTAAGGTTCTACCACCTAGTTTGCGGGTTTATAGGGTCTTTTCTAGTACATCGCTGTCCTTTAATATGGATAAGTAAAATAGTAAGTCTATGTTAGATGTTAAACTCTCCCCTAGGATGACCTTACAATCTTTACATGCTAGGCGGTCTACCTTTCTCACAAGGAACAAATCGATCTGGCTTCTATTAGATCCACTCTTAAAGGTTATCAAGTATTTTTCCCTCTATTTGAAAAATGTGTTTGCTACTATAAGATCATAAGCTACGGCAAAATCTAGAATACTCATTCCTGCCTCATTCTGAACTCCAAAACCATACCCCACATGCACCATCTCATATCCAGTTTTATATTTGCCTACGTGGCCATTAAAATCTTCACCTACAATTATCTTCTCTCCTCCCAGTATTTCTTGCATCAAAGCATCCACCTTATCCCAGAATTGTCTTTTAGTGTGATCATGCAATCCTACTTGGGACGCGTATGCACTAATCACATTAATTATATCCACTCCAACTACCAGTTTAATAATCAATAATCTGTCTCATTTCCTCGTGATTGTCACAACTTTATCCTTGAGGTTCTTATCAACCACAATTCCGACATCATTTCTATGTCTATTTTTTCCCGTGTAAATAAATATGCACGCAAGCATACTAGTCGGGTTTAGGTCACTTACCTAGCGGAATAGCCCAATGGATCGCCGAACGGTGTTGTTACGAGCCCAATCAAGAACCACGAACATGCTGCACCTTCATCGCTTTCGTGTACTCCCTTGTGCATCGCCTAGGTCATAGAAGACGCTACTGGAGCAATCCTCATGATAGTCACGCGCTAAATCCCATGGCACGATGGTGATGGACAAGAGAGAGAAAACGTGAGAGAGAGAGATGGGAGAGAGAGAGGTAGCCGGCTACTTGGGTTGTAGTGTGTTTAACCCTAATATGTGTGTGCAATATAAATATATATATATAGGCACACACAGGTCACCAAGGTCAAGGCCCATTGGACCCGGTCCAATGTATGTGGGTGCCCGTATGGCCCACATATTTCTTAAAACCCGTATAGAATATCTTATACCTCCTGGTCTTTTCTACCTCCTTAGCTTTCTCTCCAACTCATTTTGTTTCTCGTAAATATACTACATTGACCTTCCTTCTAATCATAGTATCTACTAGTTCCATAGATTTACCTATTAAGGTTCCTATATTCTAAGTTGCTAACCTAAGCCTATAGTTCTGGGCTTAGCTTTCTTTACCCGCGCGGTGCCCCAGATGAGCGCGAAAACCCTTACTTATTTAATACCACACCTGGGGGTCAATGCGGTGCCCCTTGCACATTTTTCGAAACACCCGAAGGCAGGTGCAACACGTCGCTTAAAGGGAATGCCCTGGCATTTACACGAGTATTCACACTTGGATTCATATAATAAGGATTCGACGATTTTTCTACATGCTGGTTGTCGAGCTACCTAACGCAATAACCCTCCTCCTTTATCCGGGCTTGGGACTGGCAGTGTTGAAACAACCCAGGCAGAATTGTTAACTGATGTAAACTTAAAAGTAAAAAACAAGGATAAGGTCGCCCAATAAAAGATTCATTAAATGGCAAAATAAGCTAAAGTTGGAAAAGCGTCTCCAACCCAGATTCAAATAAGTTGGTATTTGAGTCTTAAACAAGTTAAAGAAATGTTATAAGTTTTAAATCGATAATCGACAACTAACACTAATTTAAGCTTTTTATAAGATATAAGTTATAATTTACAGCTTATAAATTGCACCACATGACACCATTACATACTGGAATTTGTAAGAAAAAAAGGGAACAACCAAAAGCACAAAACACTACTTTTTTCGAAAAAGGGTTTTAATACAAGCAATAATACATAAAAGAATACATATTATACATCATTGTGTTACTTCATCTAGATTTTTGTGAATTTTTCTCGTAATGATGTTCTGATTTTGATGATTTTAGTTGGTTTTCCAGATTAATTTTATGGTTTTTAAATACTTTGACAATTATACCATAAGTTATGAATGGTTATGATATAACATAACACTGCATATGAGACTACTCTCATAACATTTAAGATATTCCAAACTATTTAAACTACCAAATGCGAAGTATGTTTCTTTGTTCAAAAGTAACTTTCGGATTTGATGTGATATCTTGTGAAATATGACCCATATATATGGGGCTAATTTGGACTAAAAGGATTCAGAGTGTTCACATAATGACAATCACAGCTTATGACCCATTGTTTCTATTTTTGTTTTTTTCAAAAAATAAGGCCATTATTATAATTAACAAATAAGGCCATCCTACACATAAAAATGGGCCGACGAATAATCAACAAAACTAAAGCCACTATGGCCATCGCACATGCAATAGTATAGTGCATGTAAAAATGGTTTTCCCACTTTTACAGATGGAATGTACATAAAAATAAAATACTTCTAATGAAAACGCCAAGCTCAACATTAATTCCTGAAACTTATATAGAAGAGAGTTGAACACACAAAATTCTAGCATTTAGTTGGATGCATGACTCAAAATTACAATTTAATTTGCTAAACATACGAATCTTGAAAATATATGGTTGAATGAATGAAAACAGCAAAAGTTTTGAAGCAGAGAGATTTGCTTTAAATTTGAATTCCTCAATATATAAGAATTAAATTTGGGAGAAAAACAGCCCTTTCTGTACTCTTTTTTTTTTTTTGTTTGGTTTGGTCAGAAATTTCAGAAACTAAGAATTTTTAGTGCTTTGACTCTAAAAAAAAAAAGGAAAAAGAAAAAAAAAAATAGTAATGTTTAAAGTCGAATGTTTTTAAAATAAAGTTATTTTTGCTACTGAGATATAGTAATTCTTTAAGACATTGGTCTGATGCAGCACAGCAAACTGAATTGCTGCTAGTTATAAGCATTAGTTAGTATACTAAGTAGGAATTTGCTAAACTTTTTAACTCATATATATATATATATATATATATACATATACAGTCAGCTCTAAGAGAGAACCTCTGTTTTGGTCGTCGGGTTGTGTTTAAAAATTATGAAATGGCAACACTGCTCTCAATAAAAATACGATCCGATGGCCAAAACAGAGACTCTCTCTTTATTAAAGAGAGGGCGCCCTCTTTAGAGAATTTTCGTGTATATATATATATATATATATATGCATGTCAAATGTGAGTGTATACACATAATAATACTCCCTCTATCCCATAATTTGAATCCACCTTTGGCAACTCAACTTTTTAAGGGAACAAAAAGAATCTACACCTAATTTCCCACAATTATCCCTAATTATTACTCCCTCCGTCCCATATTAAGAGTCTCTTTTGTGAATTCTAACTAATTAAGGGGACAACCTTGATTTTGGTGAGATTTTCAACTTTCCAATATTACCCTTTTTGAAATTCAAAATTATAGTGTCACATCAAAAAAAGGGAGGGAAGAGTTGGATACAATAAAGGGCAAAATTGGAAAGTGTGTATTAAAGTACTTTGACTTTTCAAAGAAGACTCTTAAAATGGGACATAAAAAAATGACATCAAAGACTCTTAATATGGGACAGAGGGAGTACAACTTTTTTAGTTTTGTCGTGTAGCTAGATTTCAAGGAATGATAGTTTTGTAAAGTAAGGAAAGTAAATAAAAATTATATACCAATTTAGGAAAGTAAACACAAATGTTGAGACATCCCAAAATAGTACAAGACTCAAATTGTGGGACGGAGGAAGTATATATAATATATATATATATATATATACACTTTACGTATTGGTCAATTAAATATAGATTTTGCTTAATTAATGCCAATAATAAAACCATAAAATCACCCCAATAATAGCATCTACACTCAAGCCATTAAAGTAGTACCCATTAAACTTTATTGTCAGAGTGAAGCAATTTGTATCTCCATTCGACATGTTGTACTACGAAAATGCTAGATGCACAAAAAAAATGCACAACAAAATGTACAATTAGCTTAAAATTGTTGGACTTCGTGCTGGAAAGTCTATACACACAAAAAGACAAAAAAAAAAGAGTGTACAACTTTTTCAACACGAGGTCCAACAAATTAAAGCAGGTTGTGCATTTTGTTGTGCACTTTTTTTGTGCATCTATCATTGCTCGTTGTACTAATACATAAAGGCTTAGTTTGACCCTTACGTGACTTTTAAAAGGAGCTTATGAAATTTATTATTAAGTTGATTAATAATTTTATACAAGTGACACACTATTCTTCAAAAATATATTATGAAACCAAAAAGCAACATTGAACTTTTAAAAGCTCCAAAAAAAAAAACCCTAAATTCAATTTTTGTAATGTTCATAAACTAGTTACCAACTAAATTAATATGAATTTGTGCTTTAAAAAATGAGTAATACTTTGGACACAACCAAACACACAACTTTTGGGACACAACCTAATTAATGTGTCTATCTCTCTCCTGTATCATTGTGGGGTCTAGTGACATCACAGGAGAGAGATAGACACATTAATTTAGTTGTGTCCCAAAAATTGTGTATTTAATTGTGTCCCAAATTTTCCTCTTAAAAATAGAAACACCACAATTGTGGCGAAACTAAGCCCAAGTGATGGTGCAATTAATATGAATTTGCGCTTTAAAAAATAGAAACACCACAATTGTGGCGAAACTAAGCCCAAAAGATCTACAAGTTTTTAGTCTTCCCCAACTAACTCGAACTTGCTCCTTAATTGCTTGCGTGGCCAAAAAGTCGCAGATGGCAACTGTTGGAGGAATTAAACAATGTAAATAAGTGGAGTCCATGATTTAATGGCAGCCTTTAATTGCTTCCCTGATGGCTTTATTGGATTGACTTGTTAAGGTTTACATTCACATACAACTTTATTTGCACATGTGGGGCATATTTTAATTGATGTCTTGATTGTCTTCTAATGGATTGATAATTGATTGGGGATGCTCTATTTTTATTTATTTATTTATTGGCTAAAAGATTGGGGATGCTCTAACTAGGACTTTGGAGTGCCGTGTGGTGTTCGTTCCAGTTCCATGGACCAATCAGATCTAAACTTCTGGCTGATTACTGGTTAAAAAAAAAAAAAAAAATTACTAGGCACACATTCCAAACCACATTCCAAACCACACCCTATGCTTTAAATGCATGTACTTTGTGCTGTTTGAATTTTTCACACTTTTCTGTGCACTACTTACACATCACAGGGTACATGCATTTAAAGCAAGGATGTGGTTTGGAGTGTGGTTTAAAATGTGTGCCTAGCATTGCTAAAAAAAAAAATTGACTTCACAGAAATCAAAGCGCAGGTACCCATTTTTTGACTTTTCTGTTCAAGGTGCCAAAACTATTTCCAAAATCAAAGCAATGTACCCATCAAGTTGATATATACTATGGTCAAGCATTTGATTTTTCATTTCCTTCAATATCCCTAGCTCTTATTAATTTCATCTCCATCATATCACCAAAGGTTTTCTTTCTAAGCTATTGGGTTAATTTAGAGAGAGAAACAGAGAGATGGAGAGCCGTATGGGGGCATTGTTATTGGGTTGTGTTATTCATGTGTTGGTGTTGGGTTTTTTCAATGGAGCATATGGTGAAGTTTCTCAAAATATAATGGAGAAGATTAGTAGAATTAATAAGGAGGGTCCATATTTGGGCATTATAGTGCCAAACAGCTTTGAAATGAACCCTCTTCTCCAATCTCCAAGCTTTATGCCTAATCCAAAGCTTCCCTACTTGGATTTTTCAGGTCAGTTTATCTTATATAGTACTTTTTCTTTTTCTTTTCCTTTTTTTAATCGTTTGCCGTAGTAGTGATCGTATTACATGTGTGAGGACATAAATGCATGAACGTGGGAGAGGTTTGAGATTCGAACCCCCATAAATAAAGCGCATTTTCACCAAATTGCCGGATATAATGTGTTTCTATGTTAATATTGTTGACTTCGATTTTTAATTATATACAAACCAGTTATTTCAAGTACATGAATTTCCATGTAAAAGTGTCAAGGAGGGACCATAGAAAGACAAAAAAAGAACATCGAATTCATCTCTAATTTTTTGTACTATTTAAGAGTGTTTTTCCATACGATATCTCCATCAAAGTTTGGAAACAATTTGCCTATTCATATTAGTATCAATTCCATGCATTGTAAAACTGTTTCTTAACTTTATCTTAACTCTGGATCATCACTTTGGAAATCAATGAAATTTCCAAACACCGCCAAATTTTTTAATTTTGCTTACAAATCGAAACAAAAAAGGGAGAATTAATTAAAAGTCTTAACTAAGGACTCTAATAGAAGATAAGTCCACGATATTTAGTTTTAAAGTGATAATTACATGAGTTTTTAAATTATTTAGCATTAAGTCCAATTTTAAACAGATTTTAAGGTAATTGGTAAGTTTGCCCTCATTTCACACACATATAACCTGCTATTTTGGCTCCTCAGTACACGTTTCAATGCAGTTTTTATTTTTGTTTTTTAAATTTTAAAATGCCATAACCATAACTTTTCATACCACAACTCCATTTTGAATAAAATTTATATATTTGTAATCTAGAATGAAAGATCTATCAAACAAGATCCATATCAACTATGAAAAATGGGGGGGGGGGGGGGGGGGGGGGGGGGGGTGTTTCAGAATTGATTAAGACAGTGAGAGTCTAGGGGTGAAAGAACAAACTGAAAAACCGACCAACCGAACCACACCGATCGGTTCTCACAAAATATTCACAGTGTAAAACCAAAACCAAACCCAAAAAAATAGCCTTAAAATCGAAAAACCGAACAAAACCGATCGATTTCGGCAGGTTGATTCCCCCACCCCAAAAAAAAAAACAACCGAACCAATTTCACCCTTAAGTGACAGGCTGTTTGTAGCGTAATGTCACACTGTCTTTGTATGTAACTGTCGCAAACAGTGAATTGTAGTAGTAATCTTTGAAAAAATATTTTGTCTTTGATGATATGTTACTATCTTTAGTTGGATAGCATTGTAAAGGCAGTGACATCTGAAAAATGGCCATAGGTCAATTTTGAAGAAAGAAATGTTACTATCAACGACATGTTAATGTCTCTTTGTGCAATACCATTTTACTAATCTTGGATGATATGTTACTATTTTTCGCATGGGGACAATAATCAATAGCAGTGACATGCTAATTTTGGCCATTTTTGTGACAGTGACATGTTACTATATTTTAAAATTTGATTTAAAGACAATAACATTACCTAGGCTGCATTTAAAGACAGTAAAATTACCTGGACATCACTCAAAGACAGTAATATGTTCTAAAATGGCCATAACTTTGCAATTTTGTGGCTGTTTTGAATGATTTTTTTTTATTTGAGCTAATTTTTTGAGATCTACGCAATGAATGTATATATTTTACCCAAAAAAAATGACGTCCATTTTTGAACCATAAAATTTTGATTTTTTTTTTTTGAAGAATTTATAGACAATATGCATCTTGTTTTGTAGATCACGAATATATAAATGATTAAATTATATACGTATCATCATAAGGCACTTTTTACGGATTTTCACTCAAAAATTGCCATGTCACTCCTTTAACAATAGAAGTTGACAAAAATAGTGTGTATGTGTGTATAATTTTACACCCCAAAATTTCTCAACTTCTCCAACCCATGATTTTTCGGTTTTTCTCTTTCAAGAAATTATTCAGTGATACCGTCACACTATATCATCACATTGATTACTCAATCTTAACCATATGTGTACCCTCTATTTTCAGGGGATTATGACAAAGTTGGTAGAACCATTTCAAACTAATAAATCTCCAATTACTTCTCATAATCCCCCTAAAAATAGGGCACATGTGTAGGGTTAAGATTTTATGATCATCCGTCTTAAATGTATTCTTTTCTGTATGGAACAAAGAAAAGAAATTATTCAATGGATTTGTCACACTATGTCATCAAGTTAATACATCCGTCTTAAATGTATTCTATTCTTTATGGAACAAACAAAAGAAATTATTTAGTGGATTTGTCACACTATGTCGTCAAGTTAGTACAGTGTGACCATAAAATCTTAACCCTACACATGTCCCCTCTTTTTAGAGGGATTATGAAAAGTAGTACTTGGAGATTTATTAGTTTGAAATGGTTCTACCTACTTTGTCATGATCCCCTGAAAATATGGGATATGTGTATGGTTAAGATTGAGTAATCAATGTGATGATATAGTGTGCCGATATCACTGAATAATTTCTTGAAAGAGAAAAACCGAAAAATCATGGGTTGGAGAAGTTGAAAAATTTTGGGGTGTAAAATTATACACACATGCACAATATTTTTGCCAGCTTCTATTGGTAAAGGAGTGACATGGTAATTTTTGAGTGGGGATCTGTAAAAAGTACCCTATACGGATGAACCGTATATAATTTAAGAGTAATATTTGGGCCACCAACAAATTTCACTAACAGTCACACCCACACTCTATCTCTCACCTAGTGGCACTGTGGGCCCGTAGTGGACCCCACAGTGCCACTACAAGAGAGATAGAGTGTGGATGTGAGTGCTAGTGAGATTTGTTAGTGCACCTAGCATTGTAGATAATTTAATCCCTAAAAATTACCTCTAGTTTGTATATAAGAGGCATGAGTGATTTTCTACTTAATTCACAATCTCTTTTCAGCCAAAAAAAAACTTGCTCAAATTCACAATCTCTCACTTGAAAGACTTCAATTTGATATTATTTGACCTTTGGTTCCTTTTCTAAAGTTGATGTTGAGAGATCATAGAAATGAGTAATGCTATGCTTTCTAAATTTTGCATCCTAAATGCTTTTCAATACATGTGGCAATGGAATCACTGTGAGGACACTTCAACATCCTCCAATCAAAATCAAATGGACCTACTGTCACATGTATTTGAGAAGCATTTGGGATAGAAATTTTGGAAAGCACCGTATTGTTGGAATTGTGGCTGGATTTAGAAAAAGAAAAAGGAATTCAAAATTTGGCTTTTCCGCTCGAGCGGGCCCCACCCGAGCAAGCTATGGAGCGAACTTTGTGCGAAGTTAATTTGTACGAGGTTTTGAAACCGGGCGGAATCTCGTCCGACAGAAATCTCTCCCGGGCGGACGTGCGAATTTTAAAAGATCTAGTTTTTTGGAAGGAAATAAATTTTTCTAATTGGTTTTGGATTATTAATTCGATTTTGACAGCAAATCCTAAGCATATTAGAATATGGAATATTCATATTCCTATATAAGGACTCTTTGGAGTTATTGGGAGTAACTTAAAATCATTGAATTTAAGGCTTATTGTTTATTGGAGTACTTTTACATCTTTTGCAATAGAGAGTTGTATTGTTCATTGAGAGTTCCATATCTTTTGAGAGAGAGAGAGATAGGATAGCTTAAATTTGTAGAACCTCTTGGTTCATTAGGATCTCTTATTTGTTTAGCCTTTTGTGAGATTTTGTTTTTGGAGAGATCATTAGATTTGGTTTTGATGAGGGTGTGATTTCTCACGTTGGCACTGCAATCATCCATTCGTTTGATAGTGGATTGTTCTTTGGCGGGAAGTGGATGTAGGCTTAGTTGGCCGAACCACTCGTGAAAATCTTGTGTCTTTATGTGGTTTGTTTTGCCTTCTCTTTTCTCGTTTGAATTATTGTCTTTACTTATAGTTTGAAATAAGCGCTTCCGCACAACAAGTATTACTCCATAGAAATATGCTACCTAAGAATGTATGCCTATATTACTTGTTCTGAATAAAAACAGACCAATAATCTCCTTTTTTTTCTTTTTTTTTTTTGGTTTGTTTTTTTGGGTTCAACAGGAAGAAGATTTCGAATAGCAGAACTGAAAAATCAAAAAGTCATTATTGTTATGACAGGGTTGAGCATGGTAATTCACATTTCATACTCTTTGTCCCAATTTAAGCTGTCTTTATTTTATTTTGGTATAAAGTACTCATTTCGAAAGTAATATACCGTAATAGACAGTGTCATTTTATGTGTACACAAATTTTAAATTTAAACGAAGGATAATAATGAAAAATTAAAACTATTCACCACAATAAAATGTGCTTCCTTAAGTATTAAAAAAAAAAAAAAAAAAAAGAGCTTACTTAGATTGCTGGAATTTAAAAAATGATCCATTAATTTGGAGTCTTTCTATTATACAACCAAGAAACTTTGGTTGAATCGAATAAAAACTAAAAATTACTGTACTACACATTGACACTTGACTACTATTCAATGTGACATTCTTACCACTAAGTGGCATCCAAATGAAACATTAATTCTATCCAATATCACTCTAGAAAAGTTACCATCAAATAGCATCAAAAATCACAATCCAGTGCCACCTTGTTACTACTGATTTGGAACTAACAATAGAATGCATCATACGATCAGAAGTACATGGTTGTAATTTGGAGAATTTCTTTTTAATTTGGGACGGAAAGAGTACTTTATTTCCTTTTGTATTTATCTTTTCCATTCTATGAAATTACGACTTCATGCAGGAATAGCTTAAGAGTCTTACAAGAATTTATGCTTATATGTATATATATATATAGCTTAATGCAGGAATAGCCACACAATTACTTGTAAATCTTTTCAAGGTGAAGGGTGTAGTGCACTTTGGAATTGCAGGGAATGCTAATCCTCAACTCCAAATTGGAGATGTTACCATCCCTCAATATTGGGCACACACAGGCCTTTGGAATTGGCAGGTATTCAATGTGCTGCTATGGTTTTCACAAAGATCGAGGGGAAAAAAAAAACTGGAATTTGAAATCCTAAGGCTCTGTTTGGTTTGTTCGTTCAGGGAAGAAAAAGAGAAAGGAAAGAAAAATAAGAAGGAAAAATAGTTCCTCTATATTTTCATTTGTGTTTTTTTTTTTTTTTTACATGTCTAACTAGCATTATAGATTGCTATCCAAAAAACAAAAACTAGCATTATAGATTAAAAATTGTCAATACATAATAGTTACTCGAGAAAAAGCAGGGAAGCTACTCGCATCCCATATTTTCTTTTCCTTGCTAATTATCTCACTACTTTCTTATTAATCAATCAAAGAAAATTATTGGCTATTGTTTTCCTTTCTTTTTCCTCACTAAATTCATGAATCAAACAGAGCCTTAACGTTTTCTCCCTTTTCTTTTTCATAGTGTATAGCTAGTAGATAATAAATTTATTGTCATGGAGAGTTGGAAACTTGAAATTGTACAGCCAATAGGTTTTCTAGCTTGCAAGTACTTTTATCTTTAGGACATGTTTGGAAGCAAAATTTTATTTTAGAAATTTAGGCGAAAGTTCCTGGAAGTAAATGTCAAGAGTTTAAAGTCTAATTTGATTCTTATTGTTAAGAAAAAAAAAAACCTCAAATGTCGAGTAAAGTGAAATCTCACTTAATATTCATGTTCGAGTTCGCTGAAATTTCATTTAATATTCACGTATGTCAAGTAAAATTTCACTTAATATTTTTGTATGGAGAACCTTTTCGTAATAAAAATCTTAATTGTCCTTAACTCTAAAATTCTTATCACAATGTCCCTTTTACTAATTATCCCAAATTATTTTAAGATGCCCCGTTTGCTTCGATAGGATAGAATATAAAGAGAAAAAGAAGAATATATAGCTTGGGCAATATACTTAAGTATAGACTTGTATAACACACTTAAATATTTTTTAAACCAAGTTGGTGTGCCAAGATGGCAATTTTTAATTCTAAACTAGCTTTGATTGTAACTTTGATACTAAACTGAACTTTTTTTTTTTGGGGGGGGGTTTAAAAACATGAGCAGAGGTATGGAGATGGTCCTGACGATGAACTGTCTTTAGAATCCAATGGAGACTATACAAGAAGGATAGGTTATCTGCAATTTTCCAAATATAACAATGGTACAAAAAATGGGAAGTCCTCTGATAATCTTTTGAACCGTGTTTGGTACCAACCTGAAGAAATTTTCCCCATAAGTGGAGTTCCTGAAGTGAGGCAACATGCCTTCTGGGTTCCTGTTAACAAGCATTACTTTTCACTTGCAAAAAGCCTTGAGGTAATTTACAAAACCACATTTATTTATTTATTTATTTTCCTTTCTTGCTAATGCACTTTAATGCTCTGTTTGGTTTGTGGATTAATTGAATTATAGAGAAAGAAAAGGAAAGGGGGTGAAAAACCGATTTGCGTAGTGCAACTCTTTTCCTTCACTCAAGTAATATTGGAACACTAGATTTCTCAAAAATAGTTGAAAATATAGAACTAGAAAATAAAACACGAATTGAAATGCTAAATATTTTCATCTTATTTTCTATTCCTTTTTATTTTACTCCAAGTTTTCCTAACCAAATGGTAAAAAATATTTTGATTGTGTTTCTGTTTCTTTGCTTCCTTTGTAGTCGATTTGGTTTTTGCGGATTTGAAGAAGGAAAAGGAAATTGAAAGGAAAACAAGAATGAAAATTGTTTCTTTTTCCTCCATACTTAAGTACCATTAAAGTTAGAATTTTCTTTAATCTGATAGAAACACAAGAAAAGAGAAAGGAGACAACTCAATAAAAGTCGAAACTTTATTTTATTTTTCATTTGTTCTCTTTATTAACCAAACAAATAAAAGTCTTTTACTCATAGTCCTCTTTTATGCCACTTACTAATCCATGAACCACGCAGAGCCTATATATATAAATGAAATAGGCTAAGTTACAAAAAAATAAAAACAAAACAAAAAATAAAATAAAATAAAAAGAAGAAAAAAGAGTTCCAACAATTTTGTTTTCATTGCACAGGGTATGGAATTAAATGGATGTGTGAATTCAACTACATGTTTACCCAGAACACCTAAAGTGATGAGGGTAAAAAGGGGAATAAGTGCAAATGTGTTTGTGGATAATGGTGGATATAGAGAGTTTTTGAATTCCAAATTCAATGTGACATCAATTGACATGGAAAGTGCTGCAGTGGCTCTAGTGTGTCTGCAGCAAAAAAAGCCTTTTATTGCTATGAGAGCTCTCTCTGATTTAGCAGGAGGTGGTTCTTCTGAGTCCAATGAAGCTGCCATTTTTGCCCCTTTGGCAGCTCAGAATGCTGTTGATGTTGTCATTCAATTCATTGCTTCTCTGTCTTCATAAGTTAAAATTAGAGAGTGTGACTCATGATGTAATTTCATTCTTACTTTAAGCTTGCTTTGAAATTGCCAATCCATTAATATGTGTTGTTCAAATAAATGAGATTCTATTTCTCTGTTGTAATTCCCTATTGAATTTATTTTTCTATTAGTTAACCTTAGGTTTTGTTTGGTTTATCGTTTTAGTTAGGGAAAATATAAAGAAAACATAAGGGAAATACTTTCTTTGTTTGGTTAATATAACTCAATTTGATTTGCAGATTTAGAAAGAAAAAGAAAAAAAAGAAAAAACTAGTTCCTTGCATATCCCTTATAGTTTCTTCCATGGACTCTTTTTTTGATCCATTTTTCTTTGACTGTTTGGTGTAGTTGTTTCATGCAAGGACATAAATGCTGGGGCTTGAGGGAGTGGGAGAGGGGCGGTTTGAACTCCGGTAATTGGCGTGGTATAGGGACTTTTTTTCCCAATTGGGCTAATCCGTTACTTTATTTCCTTCCATATTTAAATAACAATATTAAAAGTTAAGAGTTTTTAAAACATAATTTCAAGTTTAAAAAAAAAAAAAAAAAAAATAGAAGAGGAAAGTGACTAACAAAAGTCTATCTTTTAATTAGTTTTTTTTTTAAATTTTTTTATTTTTTAATTTCCTTCTTACTTTCCTTTGTAACTTAACAAATTTTCTGCATAAGTTGACATAGCTTAAGTGGCAAAGAGCTTGGCATATATATGTCCCCTCCAATGTATAGGTTCGGACTTCAAACCTCATCCCCCTCCCCTATTTAAAAAAAAAGGGTTATCACACTAACATCCCCTGAGTTTAGATCTAATTACACGGACCTCCCTTGAGGTTTTCAAAATTACACGAACCTTCCACGAGTTTACCATTTAGGTAACAATTTGCCCCTTCCGTTACGCTTCATTAGAAAATGTTAAATATAATTACACGGACCTACCTTGAGGTTTTCAAAAGTACACAGATCTCCCCTGAGTTTAGTGTTTAGGTAACAATTTGACCCTTGCACTAGTAAAACATTAAAACTCATAACAAGGCATGCTTAGGTCATCAAATATTTGTGTTAATCTTCTCAAAATACCTTTTTAAACAGAATTCACGTTAAGATGGATCTTTTGTTTGGAGAAATTATTGGGTAGGCTTGTCACACACCACATTAGTATCTTGATGTGGTATGATCCTCTAATCTAGGCAATACATATATCCACTATTTCCAAATGGGTCATGACAAGTAATTTATAAAATTTCAAATTTAGCGAGCACTTCCCACCACGTTAGCATGCTGATGCAGTGTGACCCTATAATCTAAACTATACATTTATCACATATTAATTTGCATGGGATCACGACATGTGGATTGTAGTTTTTTTTTTTTTTGGTTGGCAGAAAATAAAATAAAATAAAATATAAAAAACGTAAAACGAGGAAAAGGGTATTTTGAAAAGCGTATAAGGGTATTTTGAGAAGATTAATACAAATATTTGCTGACCTAAGCATTTTTTGCTATGGGTTTTAACGTTTTACTAGCACAGGGGACAAATTGTTACCAAAATACTAAACTCAGGGGAGGTTCATGTAATTTTAAAAATCTCAAGGGAGATCCGTGTAATTATATTGAATGTTTTACTAACGAAGGGGTAAATTGTTACCTAAATACTAAAGTAACTAAACTCAGGGGAGGTCCATGTAATTTTAAAAATCTCAAGGGAGATTCGTTTAATTAGACCTAAACTTATGGGAGGTTAGTGTAATTAACCCCAACCCCACCCCCCCCCCCCCCCCCCCAAAAAAAAAAAAACCCCCTCTATTTCCTTCAACTGAACATATGAACAAAACAAATGCTAAAAAAAAAGGTGAGAAAAATAAAAAGGAAAAGGAAATGTGTAAAAATGATACTACAACAATGAGACCACATTCAATTGCACATTAATGGATCAGTAGCATGCTCTGTATGAAAAAATAGGAGATTTGCGAAATATTAGAATGACGTGTCTTGTGAAATACACAGAGATATCCTATGTGATGTGATCCGTAATATGTTAGAATGTTGTCATACCGTCCTGAAAAATCTTTTTGTTTTAAATGCATAAATATTTTAAATGAAATCATTAATGTGGTTTAATAATTATAGATGGGGTTGACTGTGGGTCAACGGTGAGTGTCAATCGAGGATATGAGAATTTGGTAATCCATGAGGCATTTACGTGATTTTAATTATATTTATGTGATTAATGTTATATGACTTTGTCTGGTATTTGTGAATAGTAAATATATCTGTGTAGTGTATTTACTGATAGTTTTGATCTTGTTAAAGATCATTTTAAATGTTATAGTATTAAAGTAACTAATACATTGCATAAAAGGTAGATTATCTAGAAATTTCACAGAAATAGTTTTCATAACGTAATTACGGATCCAAACGAAACTTAGACAAAAACTTTTATGATTTATAGATTTTCACTCGTGAATCGATAGCTTAGACGTTTAAGATGTTTTGGGAGATAATTAGAAGATTAGAGAACTCGTGGGGAGTTAAACACAATTTATGAAGGTCGTGCCTATATATAGAATGAGGTGGAGATATTTTTATTTACAACTTTTCTTAAACCTAAATCAAGAGAGGGAAAATTGGGGATTTTGAAGCTTAGAGATTTTCGACACCAGTCGACGTTTGTTGTTCGTCAACTTTCGACCAAATTTCATATTCGGAATCCTCGAGATAAGGGCTACGTTTTGATATCTCTTAGGCCTTATTTGGATAAGTTTTTCTCGAAATCTAATTTTGAGAGTTTTGGGGAAAAACATGAAAATACATGCAAGATTCACTTGTAATCAGAGATCCAGCATAGAATAAGACTTTTAGTACTTCTCCTGAAATCTTAAGAGCGTAGTTTAAAGTATGAATTCTTAGCTTAAGATATATAACGAATTTTGGATGCTTTGGATATTATGTATGGAATTGTGATCCGGGCAAAACTCATGTATTAATTTAGACCTGTTAAATTCAGTGACTACATATGAAAATCATGTTTGTATGACTATGTGAGCATGCTAAATGACTATGTGGGTCAAAAGGGAGTTTGGTACAAGTTCATGTCGGGGTAAGCCTCTCGATGTTTGAGAGTTATAGTAGCGACGACTAATTACTTGGTTTGGGAACCGTCCTGCCAGAGCAGTTGGATGCAATGGTTGATAGACTTTGGGCTTGCCATTAGTATCGCGGTTGATAGACTTTGGACTTGCCGATATACCGAATGAGTACGTATCTCTCTACCTAGAGACGATTTGATGTGGTTTAGATGTTTGAAGCATGAATTGCCATATATGCATATGTCTAGAATTGCACACTCATGAAATAGTTGAGTAATGAAGATTTACTCCATTTCAGGTATGAAGAAAGGAAAGAAGAACGTGAGGAATGAAGGCGTTGAGATCATTCAGAGGATTTGAAAGGGTAAATTCTTGTAATTAAATTTTAGAAGCTCTAGAACGTCGTTGGTTTGATGCATATTTGTATGTTCTTTTGAAATTGGTTTGAAGCGAATAAGAGTTCTTGAGTTCACGTTTTGGAAATAACAAGTTGAATTTCATGTTTTATGACCTTGTTGTAGTACTTATGAGATTGATTCAAACGGATCCTTAACTCATTCCGTTAATGCTTTCAAAGCTTCGACATGTTGTCTAATATATTTATATACCTTTGATAAAGTTTCAGAATGATTGAAATTTTGTATGTTGAGTTTTGTCGTGTTTGCGATGTTTTCAAAATAAAAATAAAAAAATAAAAAATAAAAAGGCAAAGTGGGCTACCCGTGAATAGTGTTTTTACAAAGGAAGTACCTTTTTTAAAAAAAATATTGGAATATTCTATTTTGCTTTTAGAGTGTCCCTAATAACACTTTTATGGTTAATTTGAAATATAATTAACTTTTCAATTTTATACGGATTTTACGGACTTATTTTTCAAATGAACTTTGCTTTAAAGAGTTTCTTTATATTTCTTTTCCGCTGCGCTTACTATTAGTGAATTGAATAAGCCTCGGTGGCGTACCATGTGTCCTATTTCTGCTCGTAGCGAGATGAGTCGTGACATATATATAGTGCATTGGGTTGATCTGAGACTTTCTTGTTAATCACTAAGAATTTTCTAATTTTGAGCAAAAAAAAAAGGATTTTCTAATTACTTGGTGTTATGTACTATGTGATTGGAGCTGCTTTTGTGATGTTATGCTTCCAAATTTTATTTTTCAAATTTAGTCCTGCAAATACTTTTATAATTGTAACACCTGTTGTGGCAGTGATAATGGTATCATATATAGTTATATGTGGTGTAACTTTCAAAATATTTTAGAACAATTTTGGATCCAATTTCCCTCTCCAATTTTTTTTTTAGATCCAATTTGTTAATCATTATTTTTTTTCTTATTTTAAAAACACATGTTAACAAGCTTTAAAATATTTGTACCTCCACAAATTTTCAAAATATTCTTCCACACTCAATTCTTTTCTTTTAAAGCTTATTAATAGATATCCTTAGAACAAATGTTAAGATTTTCAATAAAGAACAACTCATCGAATCAGAGAAAGGCATACGTAACTGGCTTGAAAATAACAAATACTGTAATATTCTCTGGAACTCAATGAGCTGTTTCTTTCTCCTCCTTTAGAGAACCTTCAAAAAATATAAACTAAACAATCTAAACCTAATACAATTTCAATACAATTAGACAATGCACACAAGCAAATTTAATTTTAACTTTTTCCCACGTAACATTCCTTATTGGGCATTAAAAACTAGTAATTTTTTTATTTTATTTTTTTACAAGGGTATCATGAGCCAGTTTGCGCTTACCAGACAAATTCCTTGAGCCCATCGCCCCATCCAGATTGACATTCATGTCGATTTAGCGATTCACAAGGGTAAATCCTTGCTACCTGGCCACGAAATGCTGCTGCCAAGTTTCGAACTTGAGGTGCATGGGAGCTACACCCGGTAACCAACTCGAACAACCCCTCATGGGTCACATAGCCAGTTAAATTGACAAAACAATAGTGGTATTGTCAAAGTAAACTGGCTATGTGTATAAGTCACGGTTTGTTACATAGCCAGTTTGATTTGGTAATAGTGGTAGCATTTATTAATCAAGAACACGAATGACTAAGGGCCTGTTAGACACAACTTCTGTTACCGCGATTCAATTGCAATTTATTTATTTATTTTTTATTTTATTTTTTTTTTTTTTGCGTTTTGTCAAAGACTACTTTGGACAACTTTTGGTCAATCGCAAAATTATGTGATGCAAATTTTAGCGATTGACTCACCTAATGTTGCGATTGATTTGCAGAATCTAGTTAGTAAATTCATTTTACTTTTGAAGTTTCATAATCACCTGTGAACTCTAAAAGTTGTTACTAAACACTCTCTAAGGAGCTTTTTTAATTACTTATGGACCTTAAAAGCTTTTTGGCCAAAGTTTTTGAGGTCCATAAGTGATTATAGAACTCCAAAGCTAAAATAACTATTTGGCAAAACCAGTTTATTTGATTTAATCGCAAAAAATATGACTCAGCCAAAAAAATTACTATATGGCAAATACAGTCAGGCTGTAAGGAGGGCGCCCTCTCTTTATTAAAGAGAGGGCGTTTATTTTGGCCATCGGATCGTGTTTAGAAACTGTAAAATGACAACACTGCCCTTAATGAAAACACGATCTGACGGTCAAAACAGAGATCCTTTCTTTAATAAAGAGAGGGCGCCCTCTTTAGAGAATTTTCGATGGCAAATATATATATATATACAGTCATGCTTTAAAGTGCACTGGGTGTGCGCACTTGGATTTTTAGCATATATATATATATATATATATAAAATCGCAGGCCAGCGGGGCGACGGGTCGGAATGCGGGTTAGCGGGGCGGCTTGCGATTTTTTTAGACTAAAAATCTCAGTGCGCAAACCTATTGCGCTTTAGGGCCTGATTGTGTATATATATATACAGAGAGGCTATAAAAGTGAACAAGATCGAGTGAACTTACCCAGTGAACATGACTTTTAAGCCTAAAAGAATCAGCGGGTCAATAGGGCACGCGGGTCAGCGGTGCAGCACGCGCGTTTTTTTAGGCTTGAAGTCGTGTTCATTAGGTAAATTCACTAAACTATGTTCACTTAACAGCCTAGCCGTATATATATATATATATATATATATATATTATGTTTCATAGGGCTATATGGCCAAAGTTAAGTTACATTGAGCAACTTTTGGTCAAAAACAAATTTTCACGATAGAACCACAAAACAAAGTGGTAGACAAACAACTCCTAAGGTGCCTTTTACAACTAAATACATTTTTTATTACCCAAAAATTGCTTAACTTTGCTCACACTCCTCTTCTATTGGCTAATGTAGTAGGATCCATAATTAAATAAAAATTAATTAATTGTGCTCATATAAAGCACTGAACCATATTGCATTAACTATTAGATTAGGAGGGTGAGCAAAATGTGAGCAATTTTAACAGAGTATAGATTGTGACACACCCAAAGATACAACTTTTGAGACACAATTTCAAAGATGTGTCTATATCTCTCATGTGAATCTGTGATGTCACTAAATTTTACAATAACACAAAAAAAAAATAGACACATCTTCTAAATTGTATATTAGACTCTATCCCCACTCCCAAGTATGGTTTAGTGCTATCAAAATTGCACCCTGTACAAATTGAATGTTTGCATAAAGTGTCAAGCCCGCCGGCCTGGGCGGCAAAGTTGTCAGTGAGGGTCCACAGTCCCGTTAGGCTCCACATAGCTGCCGGAATAATGCTACACACACCCATTTGCACAACCATTTGCACAACAGTGCACAAAAATGTTGGACTTTGTGCTGAAAAGCCTGTACACACAAAATGGTGTGCAGTGTGTGTGCAAACTTTTTTGCACAAAGTCCAACATTTTTGTGCACTGTTGTGCAAATGGTTGTGCAAATGGGTGTGTGTATCATTGCTGTAACTGCCGACCACTTAACCGCGGAATTTCGAAATATCTTAGAATGACCATTATAACCCTTGTCATTTTCAATGCTTACGACTACAAAGCCTGCAACTTTATTTACAGCTGTATGGGATTCAAATCCAAATTACTCAAATGACACTTCATACAAAAGTTTTTACACAAACTTCAATTACTTAATTTATTTCATTTTTTTTAATTAAAAAATGCCGTAGTACAAACCATCCTATTCATACTCTTTTGTATTAGTATATAATTTTCTAGTGTCTTATTTCTAACAAACCATCTTATTCATACTTGAAAACCAATTTATGGAGACTCTCAATTGCAAAATTTTGATTGCCCTAGTTTGATAAGATTTAGAGTAGTTGATAAGATTTTTACATCAAAAAAATAAAAATGTACTTGGTTTATTTAACTAGAAATAGAAAATATTAAGAGGAGTATGGGTGTATTCTTATATCTATTTATGGGACCTTATTTAATAATTTTTTCTGTTCAAAAAAGAGAGAGAGAGAGAGAGAGAGAGAGAGAGAGAGAGAGAGAGAGAGAGAGAGAGAGCCTAAACTTAGAGTAACATGATAGATAAAATGTTTAGAAAAACATGGAATAACATTGCTCTAATGTTTGCATAAAAAGCGTATACAATTGATGAGAAATACACGAGCTACAACACTAGTTTATATAGAAAAGAAGAGCAATAAAAAAAAATTTACAATAGTTGAGAAACAATGACGTGATAATAAAAATTAGTGATATATAATCTAAGTTCAACTTCTCTTGATTATGTGTTCATATCACTGAAAATCTTCCCTTTTTAAGAAATAATTGTATCCCTAATTTCTTACTTTCTTTTTTGTCTTGGTATTCTCTTGATGAGAAATACATGAGGTACAATACTAGTTTACATAGAAAAAATGATCAATGAAGAAAAACTATAATAGTTGAGAAACAATTACGTAAACACTGATAATGAAAATTAGAGCTATGTGTTTATATCACTGAAAATCTTATTTTGATTTTCTCGATATGCGTAGATTTTTTATTTTTATTTTATAGAGTTTAGAATGTTAATTAGATGAATGAAAAGGATTTGTACAAAAGGTCCAAAATGAATCATTCGCATTGTGGATTAAACAAATAACCCAATTAATTGGCCCAAAAATAAAAATAAAAAATAAAAAATCAATATATCAGTGATCAGTCTAAGGTTAATTTAGTCATTCGAGAGAGCCGTCCACAGCTTTCATTGCAGCACAAGAAACAGGTATTTCTGTTATCACCCAACACTTTCCCCACAAAATAAAAAAACACCCATTACTCAAAACTTCCCAATCCCCTCCCTCCCCCACCACCGCCGCAGCCGGAGCACCACAATGTCCACCACCACCACCACCACTTCATCCGAAATCCTCCAACAGACCACCGCCTTCATCTCCCAAACACTCTCAAAATCCGACCTCCGCCACCGCCTCTTCTCCACACTCCGCCTCAAAATCCCATCTTCAGACCACTCTGTCCTCAAAGCACTCAACCTCGCAGCCGAAACCCTAGAAAACGCCATCTCCACAACCAACACCTCCGTACGATCTTCCTCTCTCCGTCTCGCTGAAAAGCTCCTCCTCTCCTACCCAGAAAACCCCTTTTCTTCATTCATTCTCTCACTAATTTATTCTCTCTGTAACCGCCCCATTGACTCCTCTCTTTGCATTCTTGATTTATTTTACTCTGACCCTTCTTTGGCTAGATTTGAAATCGCACCTAACGTGTTCGAGGAATTGTTTCTTATTCATTTTTTCCCTGTACTTCAATGGTTCAATGATCAAAGATCAAATATTTTGTCATCTTTGTCCCCAAAAAGGGGTTATGATGATGACATGTCGATGTGTGACGATTCAGTTGTTATTTCGTGTACAAAGTCGTTATCGAAGATGAGTGGCGATCAAGCATCTGAGTTGAAGGATTTGGAGATAGATTATGAGGAGGTGCTTGATGAGAATTGCAAGGTTTTTGCTAGGTATTTCAGAGAGGTTTTGGAAAATAAAGATGAAAATCGGATAATTGACCCGCCGCCATTGGTGTTGAGAAGGATTGAAAAAGATGATGAATTTGAGTATAGCAAAGATGAGAAAGTCAAAGTTGACGAATCTGGATTGACAAATGGACGGTATAATGTAATTCTCTCTGTTCCTACTTAATACAGCTTAAATTACTCACTATATATGTGTCATCGTCATCTTCGCTAAATTAGTTACTATGCCAGGACTTCTTAACAATACCACCCATGAGTTTCTCATGAACTAGTTGTTGTTTCTTTTCTTAGAAATTTTACTTATTATAGAGTTACGTGATAGTCTTTTTTTTTTTTTTTTTTTTTTTTTTTTTTTGCATTTTTGGTTGGTGCATTAAAGTATAGGCTGTGTTTTCGTGTGTATGGTATTATCCAGAATGTTTATGCTTGTTCAGTCATTAGACGATACATCTTGGACTCGGTCAATTAGGAAAGGTGAAAAGATACATCTTGGACCTGGTTTTCCTAAAGAGAATGAAGTTTATGAGTTGGTCGGTGCAAACTGCATCTTTTTGGAATATTTAATTAGTGGGTCACCTTTTGGTTTATATTCCAAAAATAACTTGATATAATGGAAGATCATTGATTATGAAGAGATTATTGTTATGGATGGAATGCTCTGACATAGGTCAATCAACGCATTGGATGCTTGCAGTTGTTAGATTGCGAATTTATGTTAAACAAATTACAAACCTTCTTGCATAAAGATTACTAATTTGGCGTTTGGCTTTCTCTGTGTATTCTTAATGTTTGTAGTACTGTAGAAATAATAGCTTTCAAAGTAAACAAGCATATTCTCTAAATTCACTTTAACAACTCAAGCTTTTATTTCTTGTGCTATATGACCCATTATTTGTCTTCCAATTTTCCTGCTATAGCCAATATGGGCTGAAGGAGAAAAATCAGTTGAATTCCACAGCAGCAGTGCAAAAAGCCTACTCAAGTTTCCATCTTTTTATCCCGAACGAGTTTCTCCAAAAGTCCTTACAAACCAAAAATCTTCAAGGAAATCAAAATCATCACCCAAGAAAGATTCTGATTCTGAAACGGAGTCTTTTCTGGATGACAACTTGAGTAATTCTTCGTTGTCAGAATCTGAAGCAGAAATCGAGGTAAGTGATAGTACCAAGAATCAAGTATCCTCCATGGACTGATTTACCAATGCAATTTATTCTTGTTATTGAAATTGTCTCTGTGTTGCAGGAAAAGAACAAAAAAATGGCATCCTTCGACTCTAGACAGAGCCAACTCAAACATCAAAAGCAGCCCAGTTTTGCAGAGTCAAGCAGGTATGAGATAGAAAAGCTCCCGTCAACATCAAAATTTCTGCAGCACTCTTTTATATATTTTTTTTCTTCCTGCTGTCAGTTCTCAAGATCCTCCCATGGCAGAAATTGATAACCAACCAGGCGATGGGAAAAACACACCTCCTAAGGACTTTGTCTGTCCAATAACCACTCATATATTTGATGATCCAGTGACTCTTGAGACGGGTCAAACCTATGAGCGCAAAGCCATCCAAGAATGGCTTGAAAGAGGAAATTCCTCATGCCCAATTACACGCCAAAAGCTTCATAGTACTCAACTTCCTAAAACCAATTATGTACTCAAGCGGCTTATTGCAAGCTGGCAAGAACAGAACCCCAGTTTGGTTCCAACCCATTCTGATAACTCTTCAATGGAAAGTGAGCCAGTCTTCAACTCTGTGATGACTTGTTCAACTTCTCCTAACAGTGTTATAACTCAAGCCACCATTGATGGCACAGTTAGTGAGCTTCGGCATGCAATTACCAACCTCTGTATGTCAGAGGTATTGGAAGAATCTGAGAATGCAGTGCTCCAAATTGAGCTGTTCTGGAAAGAAGCTAGTTTGGAGATTGAGATTCAACCTATGCTATCAAAACCCGCAGTTATTAACGGGTTTGTTGAAATCCTTTTCAATTCGGTTGATCCTCGGGTTTTAACAGCGACGGTGTTTCTCTTGTCTGAGTTGGGTTCAAAAGACGACGGTGTGATACAGACACTTACTCGAGTTGATTCTGATGTTGAATGTATAGTTGCTCTTTTCAAAAAGGGTTTGTATGAGGCTGCTGTATTGATTAATCTGCTAAGACCTTCCATTACGAGCCTTCTAGAGATGGACATGGTGGATTCACTCTTGACAGTAATTAGAAAGGAAGATGAGGATCTTCTTAAGATGTGTATGAAGCCAAAAACAGCTTCGGTGCTTTTGATACGACAGATTCTTGGAAGTGACGGGGAAAGTAATATATCTGAAATTGCTAGGAGTATAATTTCGGGAAAAGCGATTGAAAGTATTGTTGGAAGCTTGGAAGCTGAGTGGGCAGAGGAAAAAATTGCGGCAGTTGGGATATTATTGAGATGCATGCAGGAGGATGGAAAGTGCCGGAACATCATTGCTGATAAGGCTGAACTGTGTCCCATTTTGGAGAGCTTTGTAGGGGCGAACGATGGAGATCGGTTTGAGATAGTTCAGTTTCTCTCTGAATTAGTTAAACTGAACAGGTATGTGCTTATCATTTTTCCCTGAACCCATGTATATATAGAGATATGTATATGTATATGTATAAATTCAAATCCTTTCTGTTATCTCCAGGAGAACATTTAATGAGCAGGTCCTCCACATTGTAAAGGATGAAGGTACATTTAGTACAATGCACAACCTCCTAATATATTTACAAACGGCCCCCCAGGATCAATCCCCTGTTGTGGCTGGTCTCCTTCTTCAACTTGACCTCCTGGTTTGAATCTCTCTCTCTCTCTCTCTCTCTCTCTCTCTCTCTCTCTCTCTCTCTCTCTCTCTCTCTCTCTCTAAATGTATCTATATAAAAGTATGTGCTTGTTCTGTGCATGCTAGTTATTCTCAATCAAACATGATTTGCATTAAAAACTTAACTGCACTGTGTTGGTGTGCAGGCGGAGCCAAGAAAGATGAGTATATACCGAGAAGAGGCAATCGATACTCTTATATCATGTATTAGAAATTCAGACTTCCCTGCTGCCCAAATAGTGGCTGCAGAGACAATATTGGCCCTGCAAGGGAGGTTCTCATCTTCTGGAGAGCCCCTTATTCGAGCTTTTCTCCTTAAACGGGCAGGACTTGAAAAAAGCTACAAATCTAAGATGCGGAAAGAGCAAGGCAACACATCTGGAGATGTACAAGAAACTTTGGTTAGCTCTCATGTGTAGATATATTCATGGTTTTCTCTTTATGTTTCAAAAGCATCACAAGTCTTTTCTTTGACAAAATTTTCTGTTAACGCTGTTATTTTTTTGTATATGTGTTTGTATCTATAGGACGAAGAGAATGCAGCTAATGAATGGGAGAGAAGAATGGCATCTGTTCTGGTAAGCCATGAATTTGGTTTATTGTTTGAGGCTTTGTCAGAGGGCTTGAAGAGTAGATATGCGGAATTATGCTCAGCGTGTTTTGTATCAGCCACGTGGCTTTTACACATGCTCACAGTTCTCCCAGACACTGGTTTACGAGGAGCAGCCCGAGTCTGCTTGCTTAAGAACTTTGTATCTATATTCCAATCTGCAAAGGATATCGAAGATAAAGCCCTTTCCATGCTTGCTCTTAACAGCTTCATTCGTGACCCAGGTAGGAAGCGGTTCGAATTTGAACACATGTGTCTTATGATTTGAGATAAGTGCATATCATTCATAGGTACAGATTTACAAAGATGCCTTATATTTATGGTTTTTTAAACATTTATTCAATGGAGAAATTTTGATAACACCCATAAACCGATGGCAATCAAGGAACAATGCCATCCATCAAAACAGAGTCAATAGCAATAAAATAGTCATTCCAAAAACATTGGATTACTTATTATCTCGCCACCCGCACCAAAAATCAGTACGTTATTTGTGTAGATATAAAATCCAAAAATAAGATTAATTTTAAAAGAATTGTGATGTCAATCAAAAGTTTAAAACAGGTTCATCTGATTTCTTTGGTACTTGAAGACACTAAAAAGTAATATGTGCACAGTGACTAATAGTTGATATTGTGAACTTCAGAGGGGCTGCAAGATCTTACTTTCCACATGAAGGATATACTAAAAGGGTTGAGAGAGCTCAAGAAATTCTCCATCATGGCATTTGACATGCTGAAAGTTTTCTCAGAAGGGAATGAGTCTAGTGCAGTAAGTTAATAGTAGTTTATAAATTTAGAAAATGTTTGGTACGTGGATTTAGTGAGAGAAAAGAAAAAAAATGCCTAGGAAAGCACCATTCTTTGTTTGATTAATAAGAAAGAGAAATGCGGAAAGTAGGAAGGAAAAGAAAATGGAGTGAAAGTGAAATAGTTACTTTTGAATTTGTGTAGTCACTTCCCTACTTCTTTTCAATTTCTGATGATATTTAAGCATGCTGGAAAATACTAGGGAAATAGTTTTTCTTTCCTTTTCTTTTCCTTATATAAATCCACAAACAAAACGGAGCCATAGTAATCTTCTTCCAGAAAGAGTAATTGTCTGAAAACCGCCTTCTATACTTATGTGGCAGCATGAAATGTGGAACCATAAAGAATTAGTTCAAGGAGATTGTAGTGCAAACGGAGAAGTGTTGTCCATAGCTTGCTTAAAAAAAAAGATTATTTCTGGCCATTCAGATGGAACATTAAAGGTAATTTATGCCAACAAATGGTATTTTCATTTAATTCTCTGCTTGTCAGGTTTAACTTTTCTGAAATTTCTGTGTGCATGCTAGAAAAATGGATCCCTTAGTATGGATAGGTTGCATTAGGTTCTACAGTAAATATATCGTATAATTATTTTTAAGCATAATTTTCCTGATTCAACACATAACATATGCGTATAAAGTAGATAGAAGCCATCTGGAAGGCGCTAAGGATAAATATGTGTGTGTATGTGTATATACTCTTCTATTCCTGTCTACTTACCTTTAAAATACATAAATGCATACATATGTATGTATATATTAGGTCAGCACACATGGAAAATATGCGGTTATGAGCTATATGTCCATCGGGAATATAATAAATTAAAGTCACATTATGTTTTGGACTAGTTGTTCATTGTTTTAGAATGGTCGCGTAGTTAGAAACCTTAGTCGATACCATCACTTGCAGTTTAGATGCACCCGCTGCATATTTTATGATATATATTGTCTCAAGAAAGAGAAAGAATAGGATTTGTCTGAGATGACGACTGGTCTCTACCATTCAGGTTACTTAAATGGATTTGCATGTATAGGCAATTAATCCTGATTAAGACGTCATGTTACTCTGGTGCATCAGAAAATTTTCAATTTTCAAATCTAGATCTTTAATTCTTTTTGAATTCTGAAGGTATGGACTTGTAGAGGTAATGCTCTTCATCTTCTCCAAGAAACCCGAGAACATACCAAAGCAGTTACTAGCTTGGTAATTCCACAATCCGGCGAGAAACTATACAGTGGTTCACTTGATAAAACTGTGAGGGTATGCTAAATTTTCCATCAACTCACATATCTAATATATGTATTACAATTTAGTTGCTGAAACTCTCATGTCTCTAATGATTAGGTCTGGACAATTGGCAATGACATAATGAACTGTGTGCAAGTTCATGACATGAAGGATCAGGTTAACAGTCTGGTAGTAGCAAATAGCACTTCGTGCTTCATTCCACAAGGAGCAGGTGTCAAGGTATGATATAAAATTCATCTGTTGACCTGCTATCTGAGTTTAAATTAAGGGTATTTTGATTTTTTTTAGTCATGATGTACCAATCAAGGCAATTGTTTCAATTAATAAGCCTGTGCAAGAGAGGGAAAACAACACTAAAGTTGTTCCGGTTTACCCGTTGTCTCCAGTGCGTGCACTTAAATGCTAAACTGATAACTATATTCTGTTATGTACAACAGAATATACTTAAGTGCTTGGTAGATGCTTTTTATCACCCAGAAGTAGGGGTGGCAATTTTTCACGCGACAACCCGTTTTACTAAGACAACCCGAACACGACACGACATGACACGATTAATTTAAAATAGTTTGTATTATAGATGAATAACACTCAAAACTAAAAATCAAACACAAAGCACACACCCCGATTAATGACACGAGAACCTGAATTGCCACCCCTACCCAGAAGTCCTCGTCACATCCAAGACTCCTATGGAAGGTTCTTTGTCAAACCGACACAATGCTGGTCTTTGTAAAAAAACCAAACAGATAATGGGAACAAGACTGAACCCGAGTGTATTTTATGCGTTCCCAAACAGGCCTTGAATTGAAAATCATCCCAGGAATACACGACTAATTTGTACCTTCATGTTCTTGTTTATCAGGTACACTCATGGAATGGAGGATCCAAATTGTTGAATTCAAACAAACATGCAAAATGCTTGGCGCTTGTACAGGGAAGACTGTTTTGTGGATGCCAGGATAGTAGTATTCAGGTATCAATATGTCATTGGCTTGATCTTATCTTTGTTTGAGGCCTCTGAACCTTTTCTCTCTGTTAATGTTTCAGTTTCTAATATTCAAAATCTTCTGATGTCTTCAGGATTTTGATTTAGCTACAGGCACATTTACTACTATTCAGAGTGGCTCTAGAAAATTACTGGCGAAATCAAATCCAATCCATGCACTGCAAGTTCATGAGGGACTGATATATTCAGCCACCTCTCCCTTAGATGGAGCAGCTGTTAAGGTTACAAAAACATTTTCCATATTTCATGTACACGATATATGAAATAGACACTGTTCTTGAGCAACTAGATATATTTATATAGTTTATGTTGATGGTGAAATTCAAGGTTGAAGAAAAGAATTTTCTTGAGCCGTTAATCAGAAGTACACGTAATATAACCCTGAATGAAAGAGGGATTCAGTTTCTGTTTTTTTTTATAAAGAAATTACCCATGAAGATAGAAATTTTATACTTATTTTACTCTCCTGATTCATCTGAATTAACACTTTATTATTAATTTTTTTTATAATGTTTGGTTTTTATATGTTGAAGATATGGAGCACTTCAAATTACAGCATGGTTGGATCAGTGCCATCTACAATGGAAGTGCGAGTCATGGCCATAAGCTCAGAGCTAATATATTTGGGGTGCAAGGGTGGGATTGTAGAAGTTTGGTGCAGAAAGAAGCACATTAGAATCGAAATATTACAAACTGGTACGACAGCTAGGGTTATTTCCATGGCTCTTGATCGCAATGAGGAAGTTCTAGTAGTTGGGACTTCTGATGGTAGAATTCAGGTAAAGAATTTATTTATTCTCAATGTTTTACAGCTCTGTTCGGTTCATGGATTTGTTGAAGGAAAGGAAAAGCTAACACTTAGAAAAACACTTTTTTTCTGGTTGGTTAGTAAGGAAAACAGTGAGGAAAATAGGAAGGAAAAGAATGATAGGGAGAAAATTAAAATTTTAAATTATGTGAATCACTATTCTTGGTCTTTTCTTGAGTTTCTATTATATTTTCAAAATTTTAATTGCTAATGTTTTCTAAACTAGGAGGAAAACACCAGGGGAGATACTAGAGAAATAATTATCTTTCCTTCTCTAAATTCGCAAAACAAATGGAGCCTAAGGAGCAAGCAATAAAATAAAATAAAAAAAACTCAACTTCCTAGAGGGTCTGTAGTTTGCAGATCCACAATGAAGTTGAACTATTTCAAACTACAGATGCACTAGGAAGTTGAACTATTTTTATTTTATTGCTTGCTCCTTAGGCTTCATTTGTTTTGCGGATTTAGAGAAGGAAAGATAATTATTTCTCTAGTATTTCCTTTCTAGTTTAGAAAACATTAGCAATTAAAAATTTTGAAAATATAATAGGAACTCAAGAAAAGACGAAAACCATTTCAACTTCCTAGTGGGTCTGCAAACTACAGACCCACTAGGAAGTAGTTTGCATATCATTTGGTATGCCACCTAATATTTTGTTAACGAAAGTAAAATTGTCAACCCCCTTTTTTTCTTTTTTTCTTTTTTTTCTATTCTCAGATTGAAATTGTTTTGTCTGTTTTCAGGCATGGGGGCTTAGCTAATGGAAGATGTTGTAAATTTATTCGGATTTGGATGAACATCAAAAGCTTTGAAAAGAATACATCAATTGAAATTCTTTGGGGCTTTGGGAATAAACTTCTCCATTGGAGAGCTATGATTGATACATGTACATAGATTTACAGCATGTTTTGTAGTATTATGTTGTATAGAAAACTGACTTTTATATGGAGATTGGTTGTTGTGGGTAGCAAATATTTGAAAGGAAAGCTCATTTTTTTAGTATCTTTCAGCACATGTTTCTTTAGAAGGATAAGAATGTCATTTAACTTCTGGAATTTGCTAGGAGTATATTTTTTTACCAATAATGCTAGGTGTACACACTTTTTGACACACTGCTTTAAATGTATGTACCATGTGATGTGTAAGTGGTGCACTAAAAAAATGTGAAAAATTCAAACAGCACAAGGTACATGCATTTAAAACACAGTGTGTCAAAAAGCGTGTACACCTAGCATTGTTGATTTTTTACATCAGTTTCGCCTACTTTATTATCAGCATTTTTTGGCTTAAAACATGGATGATATGGCAACCACGACAGCTGGCTTTTGTTTTATCACTATATTTGACTAATGCTTTGTTTGGCAAGAAAATATTCATCGTAACGGTGATACCACGTCATCTCTGTAACTGTGGACACGCGGCCTTTGTGAGCCCACCCCCGGTTTCTTGTTTCCGGGGTTTCGGAATTGATTTTCTTTTTGTTTTGAAATTGATTTGAGAGAGAAGAAAAGGTCCGTTGAAAACAAATACAGAGTCGCCACTTGGTCTTTAGGGAACCAAGAAATCCAATTTGACTCACCCAAATGGATAAAGGGCACCGGCCCTTCATAACCAAAGAACTTGGCTCGGGGTTTTGGTACTAGAGAGGAAGGAGCCTTTGTCGCGACTAAAATACCCTCAACTCGCCCCGTCTCTCGACGGGCCTCAATTAGCATCCAAATAATTATCTTTTACTATGCTTGGTTCGACAATTAATACTATTGTAGTATATTACATTTCATAAGAATATTGAAATAGAAGATTAAAAGATAAGATATCATTCATAAGACCTAAGCCAAGTATCACACAATGCAAAGGTGAAAGATCATACAAACAAACTTAGGAGAAATCGTCTAATTATGTAGCAAATAATCAAGGTTTCCTAATCTAAGAGGGCACATGGATTGTTCTTGGAACAAATAAACAAAGAAAACAAAGTATGCTTAGCAAGGTAGTATGATGCATGTTAATCTGTAAGGAAAGAAGATTTCTCAATCCCCGGGACGGATTAGAAAGGAAGATTAGATCGAGGGAAAGCATGAACGTGTGATCAAATGCATTCCTTATAATCTTCTTAGATTAGGAGTCACAAAAACCCCAAATATTGCATGGATGCAATGTATGATCCTAAAATGTGCAAAGGTTATAGTGTGTTTGTGTACATGGACTTTCTAAAGTGACTTAGAAATCTACAATATGAATGAATGCATGAAGGGAATCATCATGGGATATGTACAAATGTAGTATGAATTACTTCCTAAGAGATGAACTAATTTAGATTGTATGTAAGTATCAAACCAAAGAATGAAAGTAAAAGTACACTTGCTGTGAATAGTAGACAGAACAGTGACTTGATCTTGTGGAAATTGAAAAGTGAGGTTAGAAATATTTTTAATGCATGATTTTTCATAGAGATCATCCTTTTTATGTCTAAAACACATGTCAAAAAGTCAATCCTCAATAACTATTACAGATTGAGAGAAATCATATAAACAATAGAGGTTACTCAGAAACAGAGTCCGTACTGTAGACTGAAATGTTGGAAAATCTTAGAAAATGAAAACAAAACATATAGAGACCCATATTATACAGAAAGTTCCCTAAGACACTGAAGTTCAAGGGAAAAATGAGTTGGGATCATTTATTTTGGAAAAGTTTGCTAGAAAACAAGTTGAAAGTCAACCAAGCTGCTATGACAACAAAAACAGAATGTCTGGAAAGAATGTTTGGGTCCAAATGGACCCCTTTCAAGTGTTTTCAAGTCAAACCAAAAATCATGGGTGTTTTCTAATGAGTTAAGAAGACTTTCCAAGTGGTTTCATATTAATACTTTGAGTATTGAGTCCTAGAGAAATCTTTGAGCTCAGATTATTCACTGTTTTGAAGGTTTTGGGAAGAACTATAGTTTTATTCTTTGAAATCAAAATGAGGGGTTTAAGAGGGGTTTTGAAATAGAGGTTTTGAGAGTATACTTTCAGCACTTAAATGGAAATTATGACCACTTGAAATATCAATCTTGAACTCATGTCAAGAATCTCCAAGATTGTTTGGAGAGCATTGTTTCCATTTGAACATAACTTCAAGAATACTTTGGAAGTATTGAAGTTGGAATCATCATCTATCAAATATGTTTTTGAGGTCAAGAGCTACTATCCATAAGGATTCACTTACCTATGTCATCATCTAGATGATGATAAACTAGTAAGTAAATAAAGAAAAATAAAAAAGAAATGAGGTGAAGAGAGATGAACATTCATATAAACAAGCAAGTAATAACAATCAATAGATGATAATCAATGTTATTTTGGACTTGTAGCTTGGTGTTTCACTCATAGATATTGACATTGGGACATGGAAGTAGCTTCCTAACTCAAGATTGCTCAAAAATGGTGGTTGGAAAAGACTTGGATGTGAAATATAAGAGGGGTAATGGAAGAAAACAAGATTGAAACTAACTTTCTTAAAGAAAATCAGTGGGAGAAGCTCCCTTTCCTTCTTCAAAACCTATCTCTATCTCTCTTTCTCTCTACAATTTCTATGAACTTTGCACTTGGATCCCCCAAAATGAAGAGCAAATGGGGGTTTATATAGACCAATTTGGGGTGGTTTTAGGATTTAGAAAGTGTTCCCATTAGTCCCAAACATCTGTGAACAAGAAACTACGTCGTTTTGGCTTTCAATTATTCAATTTGGACCCCCCAAAATAAATTACAAAAATGGCTTCTGCGGGGGTTGAGTACCGCCGCGGCACTGGCCATGTGCTTCCGTGGTAGTGGCTCAGTGCCTCCACAGCACTGCTCCTCAGACGCCCAGAAATTTGTATTTAGGCTCCCAGAGGTTTTGGTATTCGCGAAAAGGCCTTATTTCGTCCGAAATTCACAGAAAATGCGTATAAACTCCAAACTGAGGTTGTGATATACCGTTGGAAAGGTAATGAAGTCTACTTTACATAAAAAAAAAGTTTTGAGATAGGTCACTTTGAAAAATTTTGCGGTATTCGCGATAAAAGCCGATTTGACCGCCTTTTTCACCTTCGAAAATTCATAATAAATTCGTTTTAAATTCAAGAATTATGTGCGATATATTATTGGAAAGCTATTGCCCTCTAGTATCCATGAAAAATGTTTGAAAAATGATACGGTGCTCCGGTTTTAAAGTCAACTTTTGGTCAAATTGGTCAAACTAGGGACCTCCAAGAAGTTCTAGAAAACTCTGGGAGTTGACGTTTTTGTCCGATTTTCTTTTAAAACTTGCTTTAGTACTTTCCACATGATCTAGAATGATCTTGAAGATTTTCAGCGAATTTGGACGATTTCGGTCAAACCTTAGTCAATCCTTGGTCAAACCGGTCAACGGGGACTTTCTGAGAACTTCCGGGACTTCCGGGGGTCTCTAGGAGCTAACGATTTCATCTGATTTTGCTTCAAAACTCATTTTTAGTATTTTTTATGAGTAGCATGTTTCCAGAATTTTCGGTCCAAATCTGGGAGTTTTGGAGTTTTCAGGGGTATTTTGGTCATTATGAGCATTTGAGTGATAGAACTAACTTCCAGGAGTCCTTTTGAGTCTTTTTCGATCATTGTGAACCACCGAGCTATGGGTCTCCTAAATCTGATAGCCAAAAAAATGAGGTGTCTACAGTAACCTTATTAATACACTTGGGTGTATTGCTAATGTGTAAGGATATTTTCTCTCATTTTATGAGGTACAAATGTTCGGATAATGATATTTTATTGGCTTTTTTTTTGGAGGGGGGTAATCGGGGGTGTCTAGGCCAGCTTGCGCGCACCTCGATTAATCCCCTGAGTCGTCGAGTGAATTCTCTAGTGGTCACGCCCCCCATGACCCGGACACTAAATCTCTTGGGTAGTACACCCAAGAAGCTTACCACTCGGCCACGAGGTATGTGATTTAATTGGATTGTTACACCATATATGTCATCAAAATAACCGTTACAATGAATATTTTCTCCTGTTTTGCAACAATATTTGAACCCACAATTGATTATGGAACACCAGAAGCAAACAATGCTGTGGGTGTACAACTGTGAGTCTTTACCCCAAATGTCTGTGTGTGTGTTTCTTAACTCTCATTCTCATATTGATCACCATATATGCATACATATTTATACACACACATTGGGTATTGGACTAGGCTTCCTGTCCCTAGTATGGTGGAGAGCTGTGCATAGGAGGTTTAAAGGATGGTGGGTGCATGGGATACAATTATCTATTTGTTGGTGCATTGGACAATTTAAAGGGTGGTGTAGGGATTATAAGTAGATGACCAATTGTAAGCTCACAGTGACTGGGCATAAACACTTTTGTGATAGGATTAATATAATAACATGATTTTGAAAAGTCTGCCACCATAATGATGGGATATTGAAAAGGTTTATAATTGTAGTTATGGAAATTAAAAAAAAATATATAATAATAAATAATAATAATAAAACATTACTATAAGCAAGGGAGGTCATAATAAAGAAACATCACTTGCATTTTGATAATCTTCTCATCTTCTTTTAATTCTTTGAGTCTATCTTTTGCAAACCAACTTTGAAAATCTAAGAAGACATTCGTGTTTGCTTTGATTGACATCCATGTTTATTTGTCTCTGTGTGTGTGTGTGTGTGTATATATATATATAATTGTTCAAAATAAATCCATTCACTAAAACTTTTAATTTTCTGAGTGCTTGTTTTGTTTCAATTCATGCCTTATGGTGTGCGGCTAGCTAGTTCAGAAAGTACCAAATTTGACGAGATGATAAAAGTATGTATTAACACCGACACATCGTAGTTCATGGCATGAAGCCAAATATATCTATCCATGCCTTATTTGTACATAACAAATTCCAATTCAAACTGACCAAGATAATTTTTTATTTTTTATTTTTTATATTTTATTTTTATATGTTTGTGTTTTCTCTAATATTAATTATCTGAATAAAGCTCTCACTTTCGTCCCCAAGCCCCATCTAAACTTCTTTTCATTTCTCCAGTCTTCTCTACAACAACTCTTTTTAAACCAAGTCAGTGCAGAGGAAAAGATGGAAATGGAGATATCTTCAGATCCAAACAAGACTACCCAACAGGCAACAGGTTTCAAGTCGAAAAGGAGGAGGACCGTGGCTTTTGTGATGGGTAATGTTTGTGAGGAGTACACCTAAAAAAATCTACCAATAAATATATATATATATATATATATAAAATACGATCTGACTGTCAAAACAAAGGTCCTCTTTTTATTAAAGAGAAGACACCCTCTTTAGAGAATTTTCATATATCAGTCAGGCTCTAAAGAGGGCGTCATCTTTTTATTAAAGAGAGACCTCTATTTTAGCCGTCGGATCGTGTTTAAAAACTGTGAAATGACAAGACTGCCCTTAATGAAAATACGATTTGACGGCCAAAACAAAGGTCCTCTCTTTATTAAAGAGAGGGTGCCCTCTTTAGAGAATTTTCATATATCAGTCAAGATCTAAAGAGGGCGTCCTCTTTTTATTAAAGAGATGACTTCTATTTTAGCCGTTGGATTGTGTTTAAAAACTGTGAAATGACAAGACTGCCCTTAATGAAAATACGATCTGACGACCAAAACAAAGGTTACTCTTTGTTAAAGAGAGGGCGCCCTCTTTAGAAAATTTATATATATATATGTAATTTTAGCAATTACTTTAAAAAGTATCATGACTTTTTTGGATGGTGATCAAAACCCATTACACAAAAAACTTGAATTGATTTCCAAATGACAATTTGTTTTTAAAGTTTCTTTTCAATTTGTTCAGCAAATGAGGCATTTGAAAAGGTTGCTTGCGAGTGTTGGGCTTCACGCGAATATGTTAATGTACCTAAGAGATGAGCATCACTTGAGCAGTGCCACCGGGGCGAGCATTTTGTACTTATGGGGTGCCATATCAAATTTCATGCCAACCTTTGGTGCCTTTCTCTCTGACTCTTACTTGGGTCGCTTTCGTATGATTTCACTGGGATCAATTGTTACCTTGATTGTAAGAATTCCATCTTCTACCTCATATGTGTGTAACTGAAAAGCTTGTTCTGCACTTCTGTGCTTAGTGTTTGAAGTTAAAAAAAAAAAAAAAACCTTTGATTTTGAGCTTATATTAGTTCTATAGAAGCTTTCCATGTCATGTGTAAGCATTAACTAACTTGATATTGAGCTAATGCTCCTTTTTTTTTTCTTTCCGGAAAAAAGGGTAAATAAATTCCAAAAAAGTTGTACAAAAGTACAATGGACATTCCCCAGGATAATACAGTAAGTTCAAAAAATATGCTCAAAAGAGCAACTAGATGCCAAGGCAAACATGGAATGGGAAACTATCTGAATCAAAGAAAAAGATGGACACCCATCCCCACTATCACAAGGCTCAAAACCTAAACAAAGAAACAACAAGAGGAACAAAACTCCAGTCAATCTCTGTTGTGACCCTTGGGACGACTCCCATTGAACTTCTTCATCTTTGCTTCCTTCTTCTTTTTCCTGGAAGACATGGATTGCTCGGGAGAGGAAAGAGACTCATCATAAACAACATCAAAATTATCTTCGATTTCATCACCAAACCCTTCCACATTTTCATTGGCAAACTCTCTATCTTGGGAGTGAAAACTATCGTCTTCAACATTGAGACCTGACCTATGAGCATCCATAGGGTGGTCAGCAACATCATAAACGTAAGGCACTAATTTGTTGAACGAGTTACGTAAAGCATCCTCACTAGTGAACCCACTAAACCTAAAATTGGTATATTTTTATATGCTTAGGGAATGGTTGTGCTATGGTCAACAAGGAGCAAGGCCTCCCTCCCATTGTGACCAATATTATCAAGAAAATTGTGAGCAACCAAAACCAGCTCAGTTGGCAACTTTGCACTTCTCTTTTCCTCATTTGCTCTCATGTCCATTGGAGCCGAGTGGTATTAGGCCGTGTTCTCTAGCCTTCGGTGCAGATCAGTTTTTTGACCACCACCCAAGAAACAATATTAGTATCTTAAAGTGCTTCTTCAACTGGTACTATGTGTCTGTGAGTGTTTCAATCATGATCTCAGTGACAGTTTTTGTATATGTTCAAACTGTGGTTGGTTGGGCTGTGCGTTTTGGAGTCCATGTGTGTCTCATGTGTTTGTCTATTGTTATGTTCATAGTATTTTTCTTTACCCTCCTTATTTTCACACTATTTTCTTTAAATTCTGTTTGGTTTGCAGATTTACACTATGCTTAAATAATATTAGCAATTAAATATTAGGAAAACAATAAATCTCTAGTGTTTTCTTCTATTCTTAAATATTAGCAATTAAATATTTTCAAATCCTACCAAAAATTCAAGAAAAGAGGAAGGGAAGTGGCTTGCTTATTCAAAAAATTTCCACTTTTACTTTCAGCCAATTGACTTCTCCCTTCCTATTCTCTTCACTTAGCAAACCAATAAAAATGTTTTCCTCGGTGATTTCTTTTCTTTTTACTTGCTGAAACCATGAAGCAAACAAAACCGTATTAACCAAACAAAATAAATTATTAATTTGCCACCTTTTTTTTCTTTTTCTTCTTTTTTTTTTCCCCTTTTTCCGGACTAAATTCATAAACCAAACAGAGCCTATCATTTGTTTCTTTGCATTTCCCCATTCCTTAGGTTCTTAAACAAAGCTTGGATGATTAGGAACCCAGAGAAAGACTTAACACCAGATGGATCAACTCTACACCCATGGAGACTATGCATAGTTCAACAAGGAGAAGAACTCAAACCATTGAACAAAGTACTCCCTCTCTGGTCCACGAGTATCATACTCGCGGTGACAGTTAGCCAACACTTGTTTCCAGTACTCCAAGCAAGTGCCATGGACAGACACTTATTCTCAAACCTCAAGATCCCACCGGGCTCATTCTATGTATTTGCGCTCCTCACTATGACAATCTGGGTAGCTATCTATAACCGAATACTCGTGCCATGGATAGCAAAGTACACAAAAAGGCCACACTGGCTTAACTCCAAACAGCAACTAGCTAGGGATAGGACTATTCCTATCCTATTTAGCCACCACTGTATCAACCTTAGTTGAGAGAGAGCGAAGAGCAAGAGCCATTGAGGAAGGATTTAAATTGTCTGCAATGTGGTTAGTGCCACTGTATTGCTTGATTGGCTTGGCTGAGGCTTTTAATGCTATTGGGCAGATAGAGTTTTACTATTCTCAGTTCCCAAACAGCATGTCTAGTATTGGGGTAGCTCTTTTGGCATTAGGATTGGGAACTTGGTGGGGAGTCTTCTAGTGAGAATTGTGGATGATTGTTCTAAAAGAGGACTTGGGAATGTGAGTTGGGTGTCAAATGACCTTAACAAGGGTCACTATGACTACTATTATTGGGTACTTAATATGCTAAGTGTTTCCAATTTGTTATACGGAGTTTTTTGTAGTTGGGCTTATGGGTGTTGTGAAGAAAAAAGAGTTCAGGAAGAAGAAGAAGAAGGTGGCATAGAAGAGGAATAGTGTAATGGATCTCCCATAATGTTTTCAGTTTGATTTTGATTTTGATTTTTGATTTTTGAGGAGTGCCGAGATGAGTGAAATGTATATTTGGAATTGAAATTGGAAAATGGCCTTTTTGTGACTAATAATTCAGATAATTAGCTAATTTTTTATTGTTCACTTGTCTTGAGGATATTTGTTTGTGTAAAAAAAACAAGAAGAAAATTTAAAAACAGAAAGCAAGAATGGAAAAATATGGAATTTTTAAATCATGGGATGGGGAGGAAAAAGAAAAAGAAAAAGAAAAAGAGAATTAGAGCGTCTTAAAAAGTAAATACAACCTCAAAAGGCCAACAACAAACATAAAACAAATATAACTAACTGAAAGTAATCAATGAGAGTTTGTTTAATACAACTACTACCAAAGAGGTAGATAAATTCTTTTCTTTTTGGTACTTATTTAGATTCGAACTGGATATACACACGCACACTCTAACCTCAACCCAACTCCAAAGCTTCACACTGGCTCACAGCAAAGCCCAACAAGGGCCACTTATTACAACTGAAGAATAAATAGGGTCAAGCAACTAGAATTCCCATGGGGGATTCGAACCCTCTCCCTTCCTTCTGAGACATGGGTAGAGAGAGGCTATGCCAATTGATCTATAGCCCACTCCGTGATAAATTCTAGGGGGATTTACCAAAAAGGACTTCACTACATCATTTATTAAGCTAAAGTACAAATTAGAGAGTGACTTAACAAAAAGGACAAAAAATTGACAGCTGGTGCTCGCACGGTATAAGTGCGCGCACCATAATATGTCCCATGACAACCCCCCTCAACTTCCACGCGCACACAAGCATACCCACGCGGGCGGCTACCTTGCAAACTGCTCGCACCGTGCGAGTAGTGTGCCATATCATTTTCAATTTCAAAAAATGTTTTTAAACTTTAAACATCCATAACTTTTGACCTACAACTCCATTTTTCGCAAATTTTATACTGTTGGAATCGTGTCGACGAAAGCTACAAAACTAGTACCATTGTTGATATGTTTTGAGAAAAAAAAATTCATGTTTATACTGTCACGCCCCAACGTAGCATAAATATGGAAAGCGTTTAGTTTCCTTTTTGGACCCGTAAGTCGCGACAGTTTGAAGGATCGATTCAGTCCCAAAAGTCGAACAACATAAAAACCATGATCAGAGTAAAGCAATCAAGACTTACAAATATTTTTCTAACTTATTACATATTACAATACGATGTCAACTAAGGCACAAGCCGCCTTAAGACAAAGCAATATCTATCGTCTATTATAGTCATCCTTATAACAAAACAGTTTGTAACTTAAAACATATAAAAGTAAGTTCTCTTTCTAGCAGGGATTCTCAGTTTATGTAGTCGTACGGTCCAGCAATATCATGACTTGAAAAGCCTAAACACGAATGTTCAGGGCGCATCAACGTCGTCAGCTTCAAGAAGCTGGTGAGTATTAAAAACATAACTTTGAATGTAACACGTACTCATTTACCATTTTCCAATTCCCATTTAATTCAACAAGTTTATATTAAAGATAGGAGTTCATTTTAGAAAACAACCACAGTATCATTTGAAAGATATAATATATATATATATATATATATGTGACCGTGTATGAAAACAATGCACCATCTCATCTTACCGACTTTTTTCTCTCGACAAACACAACAATCCACTATCTCACACCAGTATCTTTGTAATACTCCGATAGCCACACTTTAGCACAGGGGTGCCAGGGAATGTCCAGTTTGCCTCACACTTTGGTCTGGGGTACCAGGGAGTGTCCAATGCCTCACACTTTAATACCTAATCCTCCATGCAAATACCGGAGGAACCCTCACACAGTATCCAGACTCGGGTATCAGGGAGTGTCCGTAGGCCACACTTTAGCACTACCATGGGTGCCAGGGAATGTCCAAGTTCTGCCTCACACACTTTAACGCTTCCATGGGCATCAGGGAGTGTCCAGTTTTGCCACCGTCGCACTACAAAGATACTCTCACCGCAATCTCAACACGTCACACTTTGGTACACAATTACCAAGGAGTGTCCACAGCACAATCTCAATCACACTCTCTTTACCACACTGACCAACATTCACACTCCCCATGCATGTACAACTGACTCCACATGTATGTCATGAAACTTTAAACATAAAGTAAATCACTAAGATATAGAAACAGCGTGCGTACGGGGATTGATAAGTCGTAATACAACATTTTAATCCTCCAAACATACTCGAATAAGATTCTGATTTAGTAAATTTCTCAAACAGAGTTTTAGAAATTCATAAAACATCAGTCAAACAGTTCCTTATCATAAAATAAGCAAAAGCCAAAAATTGTCCAATATCGCTCGCGGGCCGCTCGCGCGATATGCCCATTTTCCGTTTTATTATAAAAACTTTTCTTTCTACCAGAATACAGGAAGATCGCACGCGCGGATCGCTCGCGCAGTCCCCTCGCGCGATCTGCCAAATTTTCATTTTATAATAAAAACCTTTTCTGTCTGCCTGAAAATACACAACTCGCGAGCGCGGGCTGCTCGCGTGGGTCGCTCGCGCGATCGCGCGCGAGAGTTCTTGCAGTGGCTTCATCTTCCTCGCTGGTTTTTCCCTGTTTTTTGTTTTAAGGGGTCTTTTGACCCAGTTTGCAATCTGGATTGAAACATGGCATATAATATATGGATTTCTTTGTTTTTCGTCGAGGATTAAGAATTTACGATCAATTTATCATGAATCCAAACGTAGATCACGAATTTTATGAAAAACTAAAAGATGATAAAACTTAATTTCTAATGTACTTTCACATATGGATGAATTAGGCTTAAATACTTTAACCATAGTCTATATACACTCTAATCTTTCAAAACGAATTTTGGTTAGGTTTAGGAAATCTCAAAATTTTCAAATTCAAACTCTCATGGAGGAATTAGCAATGGTGATTTATCAATACACATATACAATCAGTAACTAAGCACGGAGTTACATTTGGAGTGAGTTTAAAATACTCACTGTGATTGTGATTGAAGTAATTGTTGAGAAAGAGATAAGATATAGAAATTTTACCACAAGCTTGGTTATGGTGATTGAGTTCTCTCTCTCTATAATTTCTGTACCAACTGTCTGTGTTACTCTTTTTCTAAACTCTCTGAACTCTCCCTAATTCAATTGTAAATACAAAGTGCAGAAAGTGTGATCTTTAGAGAATATGTAAGTGTATATATAGAAACTCTTAGAGAAGAACTTGGTGCCCAAGCATTACTTAAGGTCACTTAATCCACTCAATTGGTTTAACATCTGATCCTCATAATTATCAGCATACATCCATACGTATATACACTAATATTAACCCATAAGATTAGCTAAGGGTCAGTATAGGTGTATAGGGGTCAAGTAGTAGAGGTGTTTGGCAAATCCAGCTTTTGGCACAAGCATAACACACAATAACAAGGTATGGGCAAACAAAGCATAGCTCAAGTATCTAGGAATCACTTATTATGTTTGGGAAAACAACTTAAGGTACCAAGTTGGCACACAATTTAGGAGCATACCCAAACAAAACTTCTCCAAATGATTATGTAATACCTGTACCCGGAAAAAGGTAGTATTATTTATTTTACATGCATTAATTAATATAAACAATTACATGTGATGATTTCGATAAGTTCCAGTTACACCATGTGATAAGTGCTTGATAAAGAGCACAGTTGAAAGTTCTACTAGAGGTGGGACAGATATGAAAGTGTGACCCAAGAGAGGTTTGGATAATATAAATTGCATAAATGTGCATTTATGTGATTAAATGGTAGACATGTAAATGTAAATGTGTACATTATAATAGTTGTTGATGCCATATGATCGTTTAATTGATAAAATGTTCAGTGTTTTAATATTCTATTATAGTTCATGATTATTTATGAGACGAGTTTGGGTACCCTTATGAGAGCGTAATTGGACACATGACATAATTAGTAGGCTAATAAATGCCTTCATATAATATTTGAGACCATGTTTGGGCCCATACGTGACATAAATATAGATCTACTTAGATAATCAGGTAGGTAATACAAGTTGTAGGGGTATAAGTGCGAATAAGCCAAAGTTAGCTTGGAGGGTCAAGAGGTTGACACCTCTCCCCTTGACTCATCATTATTTTGTAAACAAACAAAAAAAAAAGAAAAAAAAAAGCAGTAAGTGTGTGTTTAGTGTATAGGCAGCGACCGTACATAGTATATACATATTACATATATGTTAGTTACTTCACAAAAAAAAAAAAGAGAAAGGAAGGAAAAAAAAACCAGAGGAGAGACAGTGAGCGAGAAGATGACAGAGAAATGGAGTGTTTCAACCTTCCCGAAGCCATAAGTTCGCCGTACGTTGCCCAAATCGCGATATAAAGTCATATTTGGATACGTGGGGGTAAGTCTAACCTTATGGTATAATTTATTTTTAGTTTTATCGATAGATTTTTTGTAACCCAAATGGGTTGGTAACATTTAGTTTACCAAAATTGTATAGGATTATCATTGGAATCATTAGGAGCTAGTGTTGCGAAGGAATTTGGAAATTCTAGGCTTATTTTGGAACTATTCGTGAGGTGAGTGTCCTAATTCCAAAATTGGATGTTTAATGTCTTTTAATTGTTATTAAATGCTTAGAATGCTTAATTTATGATTAAGTAGAAAAACATGTGATAATTTATTATTTAACATGTCTAAAATGTTTAAATTACCATGTTGACATGTTGAGTTGCTTATGTGTTTATTTGGGTCAAAGGGTGTCAATTGATAATCACCATTATTTAGCCCGTATATAAGGGACGCCCATTCCTCAAAGAAAAGGGGGATGATGATGAAGTCCTCAGAGAAAAGGGGACGGTGGTGACGACCACAACGAATTGATTACGGTCACATGAGAGTGAGTGATATCGCTTTAAAAGCGACGAAAGTGAGAATGGCCCGGAATCAGGGGTCCAGAACGATGGTGATTGATTACTTGACACGCCGGCGACCATTTATTGTTGTGAATGTTTAATTGGTGTTATGAATCATTGAATACTCCAATTGCATGATTAGCACCACGTACTCACTAAGCGAAAGCTTATTCGATTTTTGTGGCTAATGACCACGCAGGTTCAGATGAATACCACAGTGAGAAATGATCGAGACTACGGGGCTGGGTTTGCTAAGATGTGTTTTGTATTATTCATTTTATTTATTTATAACTTACTAGTGGGAGATGTTTGGGAGTTGTGCTATAATGATTACGTTTTTATGTATGAGAACATATTAGAAGTTATGATTTTAACTTTTATTATGTTAGAATGAATCTATATATTTAGTTGGGTTTTGATGTGTTTTGGAATATTTAAATAAAGGAGTGCAGCAGGGGTTAAAAATGTTTTAGTTTATGAAAACAGGGTAAATGGTGCTGTAATATGGGAAACTTTGCCAAAGTACCATTTGATTGTTTTAAAACTTTATTTTATTCATTTTTATTAATTTATTTTATTAAATGATATTTTACCCCTAGTATTTCAGTCAATATGTAATTTTTGGAACGTTAAAAATATTGATTGTTTGGTATTTGTTGTCTTTGTTACACGTGTCCTAGCCCGCAGGGGCGGGTTGGGGTGTCACAGATTTTGGTATCAGAGCAATAGGTTAAAGCGTTTGGGGACGAGAGACGAATACAACGCGTTAATAAAATTAAAAAAATGCATGTATATAATAATCATGACACGTAGCTACATGTAGAGGCATACATGTTTAGTGCACGTGATTTAAATGTTGTTGAGCATGCATATCATGTTGCATGCATTCTACATATTATAATATGTGATGGGATGGTTGGAAGCTCCATTGTTATGAAATGGAGTATAAAGGGGAAATGTTTTCCCATATGATGAATTAATTGAGTTGGAAATAGGGATTGTGAATTCAGTAAGAAAAAAATTCGAGTTTGAGAATATTTGTGAAATTTGGGTTCAAAAATCAAGAGTTGAGTTGGTTATCCTGAAATGATTTGGCTGGTATTATGTTATCAAGGGTATTGACTTGAGGAAGGGTTATTGAGTATTGGGTTATGATTGTGGGTATGGATTTCATTCCGAATATTATCAGGTATTATTATTAGTGAAGATTATTTCTTATTTTCTGCCAAGAAATTGGGTATTTGGATTTCTTTATTTACGGTGGATCTTCTAGTATTCAAATATTATAGTTTGGGGAATTCTGGATTTCTTATGATTTATATGGGTATCATGAGCAGATATGGTATTATTGTTATCTCTTATTTCTCCATTTATTCGGTATTAATCTTTGGGAGTATTTATTGAGCTCCTTATATTTTCTCTTGGGTTGAGTTTATCGAGGTGATAAGATATTTGGGGATTCATCCAGTCTTTTGAATTATCTCGGGTTGTTGAGGAAGCTCTCAACTCTATTTAGGTTATATTGGCTTGTTGAGGAATCTCTCAACATAAATTTATTTATTTCGATTTCTTGGGGTGCATCTATTATTATCGAATAATGATTGGTTCTCCAACGTGTCAGTATGAATTGTAGATTTGGGGTCAACTAAAAGTAACAGACTTATATAGTGTGTTTCTATCGATTGGGTATCACTACAGTTATAAATTATTCTTTTCTGCTTAAGGATACAGTTGATTGAGATCAAGACTAAGTAGTTATGTTGCATGAATAACTAATTGGATTGATTGGCTACACGGGGTATCAGAATTTTCTATCAGAGATCTGAATTTGAAAAATGGGTTTACAAGTTTAATAAGTTAAACTTGTAATAGTACTGCAAGATTCGTTCAACCACCATGTGTATCAGGTAATAGTACTCTTATTATTTCTTTGTATTTTATATGCAAGCAATTGAGATCTGACTATTGCACTGCACTGTAGCAATTGTCAAGTATCCTAGTACATCACTAGAAACTTTCAGACTTTGGATTTAGCTACTAATAATGTATTCGAAATTTCTGAGATATTCGAATGACGTTAAGTGAGTTTATTTATCTAAATGAGTAGAAAATATTTTGAAATTATCTTTTGTGAAAAAAAAAATCACTGATTTATTGTGAATCAGGAAGTGTTTAAAAATATTTTGATATAAGGAGGTGGTTGGATTTGATCCAAATTGGGTAGAAAGGGAAAATTAGTGAAAATAATTTTAATGAAATATAGGTATTTTAATTGTGGTTTAAAGGAATTATTAATTGAAAACATTTTGATTATATGATAGTTGTGTAAATGTTCTTATTGTATAGAGAGATTTTAAATGAAGACTATTGGACTAGGAAGCTCAAATGAGTACATTATTTTTTTTTACCTTGATTTAAATTGGAATACTATATTTTAAAATAAATTCCAAATGACTTTGGTAAGGAAATGGTCTGGAAGTAACTTGTGATATTCTACATATTATTCTAAATACTGTTTGTTGCGAATACATGATTGGGTTGATGGGTTATAAGGAGCATCAATTTATTTCTTGGGGACTGAGTTGGGATATTCTTCGCTACAAGGTGAGTATTGTATTCCTTGAACGTGTGGTTGTGTAGAATTCTAACACTGGAAAGAAGAAATCGCTTGTTGCTTGGGATTACAGTCGGAGATCAACGAGTGATCTTGTTATATATAAGTAACGCATTTAAAAGGGTATTGCACATAAACAGGAGAAAATTTAAGATTGAGGTGTGTTGGATCATATTTAAGTTGTATCGCGACAAAATCAGTTGCTTATTGATTGTAAGTGCTACAAGGAGGGGACAAATGAGTATATCGATTTCTATATATTGGGGCTTAGACAGCGTAAACCGAAAGACGAGTAAGTTCTACAGTCTGAATAGTTTGAGAATTATGAAGCTCTGCATAATGTTGAACATCAGGGGGTGAGTTGTATTTCTGGAATATGTGATTTAAAAGGGATAGAGATTTTGTGGGTGTCATTGGGAATTAATCAATCGGGACTTATAAAGGTGACATGAATTTGAAATTATGGGAGTGACTGGGTATTATTAAAAATATATTGAAGATTTCTTTTCTGTATAGGGACACGTGTGAAATTTATATTGGTTACATTGAAGATTTCTTCTATGATGATATTGATATTATTATTGCAAATGTTTGTGTTGAGATTGGGTTATATGTTGTCACAACAATAATTTATACTACATATGGTTGAAATCTCATAAAATGAATTATCTGGTATGAGATCTAGAATTCATGGTATTCTTTTATATTGGGCATTTGGCAGTAATATTCTTAAGAGCCAGAAGTTTATATGAACTGTCGTGACTTAGAATATTTAGTTATACAACGATAATTGAATAGATGGTACAGAGGACAGTTGAAATTCATGATTGCTATAGTTTGAAAGTTTGTATTAATCAGGTGAAGACAAAATGGTTGTTAGTGCTCGAATCAGAGATTAATGGGGTTTATTGTGCACATTGACCATTCAGAAAAGACTTGAGTCAAGATTCATAATTTATTTAGAAGCTAAATTTGTTCCAAAAATTGGGGAAGGAATGATGATATTAAATTGAGGTCATCCGGCATTGCTATAATAGATGAACGAAAATTGACTTAAAGATCGGTTTGAGTTTCTATTTTAGAAATTTGTGATAAAGTATTAAAAAGAAAGTGATTGAGCTCTGCTCTACAGTAAAATGTATCAGAATTTCAAAGTCAAGCATTTACTTCGAGTGAAGGTAGCTCAAGAGAGTGATTTCAGAAAAAATATTGAAGTATATGATGAGATTTGAGTATAAGTACGTTGCTTATTGGGTTTGCGACACTACTAATTGCATTTCATTGATATGATGACTTAGTAATTAGTTATAGGAACACAAGTCTTCTTGAAGATTGATTTGGCACTTAAGTTCTTTCAGGTAAAAGTTTCGACTAAGATGTTGAGAAAGCTGTCTTCCGATGGGAAAATGTAAAACATTCTTTACGATGCGTGGTATAAGGGCAGAATCAATGAAGATTCATGGGATCATTGTGATTGACATTATTGACAATCTGAATTGAATGTTATCGTATTAAATTTCTTGACGTGATTGCCAAAATCAACGAGAATTAGCCGTTGTCGTATAAATGATTGTCGACAAAATGTGGTATTGGTTGGAATTGCGGATTTGCTGGAATTAAACAACCTATATGTGAAAAGAATTACGCAATTATGTGGTACTAGCACTTGTCATCCTAAAAAGAAGTGGTCGATTATGAAGAAGTTCTGGAATCTTGCTAAAAGCAATAGAAATGGATCTGAACTTTTGTGAGAGGCTTTATCACTCGCTGATACTTGGTGGGGAAACATAATAAAACAAGTGAGTTTTGTTCTAGAATGATTGGGGAAAATGACTATTGTGGAAAGAGAAGTATTCTAGAAGTTTTATCTTCAGAAAAGGGTATAGTTTGACGAACCAAGTGAGATTGAAATTCCAGTATGTCAATTGGAAAGTATTGAAAAGAATGGGGACCAATCAGTTGCGATTGTGGTCACAACAGTGGGTATAATGTATTCGATAATCGTGTTGTCGCATATGAACCAGTAGAGGTTCAAGCAGAAATACTTCTATCTATTTAATTTGTAAGGCAATAAAAGTTTGGGGACAAACTTCCTAAAAGGGAGGGAGAGATGTAATACCCGTATCCGGAAAAAGGTAGTATTATTTGTTTTGCATGCATTAATTAATATAAATAATTACATGTGATGATTTCGATAAGTTCCAGTTACACCATGTGATAAGTGCTTGATAAAGAGCACAGTTGAAAGTTCCACTAGAGGTGGGACAGATATGAAAGTGTGACCTAAGAGAGGTTTGGATAATATAAATTGCATAAATGTGCATTTATGTGATTAAATGGTAGACATGTAAATGTAAATGTGTACATTATAATAGTTGTTGATGTCATATAATTGTTTAATTGATAAAATGTTCAGTTTTTAATATTCTATTATAGTTCATGATTATTTATGAGACGAGTTTGGGTACCCTTATGAGAGCGTAATTGGACACATGACATAATTAGTAGGCTAATTAATGCCTTCATATAATATTTGAGACCATATTTGGGTCCATACGTGACATAAATATAGATCTACTTAAATAATCAGGTAGGTAATACAAGTTATAGGGGTATAAGTGCGAATAAGCCAAAGTTAGCTTGGAGGGTCAAGAGGTTGACACCTCTCCCCTTGACTCATCATTATTTTGTAAACAAACAAAAAAAAAAAAAAAAAAAAAAAAAAAAGAAAAAGAAAAGCAGTGAGTGTGTGTTTAGTGTATAGGCAGCGACCGCACATAGTATATACATATTACATATATGTTAGTTACTTCATAAAAAAAAAAAAAAGAGAGAAAGGAAGGAAAAAAAAAAACCAGAGTCCCGAAGCCATAGGTTCGCCGTATGTTGCCCAAATCATGATATAAAGTCATATTTGGATACGTGGAGGTAAGTCTAACCTTATGGTATAATTTATTTTTAGTTTTATCGATAGATTTTTCGTAACCTAAATGGGTTGGTAACATTCAGTTTACCAAAATTATATAGGATTATCATTGGAATCATTAGGAGCTAGTGTTGCGAAGGAATTTGGAAATTCTAGGCTTATTTTGGAACTATTCGTGAGGTGAGTGTCTTAATCCCAAAATTGGATGTTTAATGTCTTTTAATTGTTATTAAATGCTTAGAATGCTTAATTTATGATTAAGTAGAAAAACATGTGATAATTTATTATTTAGCATGTCTAAAATGTTTAAATTACCATGTTGACATGTTGAGTTGCTTATGTGTTTATTTGGGTCAAAGGGTGTCAATTGATAATCACCATTATTTAGTCCGTATATAAGGGACGCCCATTCCTCAGAGAAAATGGAGATGATAATGAAGTCCTCAGAGAAAAGGGGACGGTGGTGACGACCACAACGAATTGACTACGGTCACATGAGAGTGAGTGATATCGCTTTAAAAGCGACGAAAAGTGAGAATGGCCCGGAATCAGGGGTCCAGAACGATGGTGATTGATTACTTGACACGCCGGCGACCATTTATTGTTGTGAATGTTTAATTGGTGTTATGAATCATTGAATACTCCAATTGCATGATTAACACCACGTACTCACTAAGCGAAAGCTTATTCGATTTTTGTGGCTAATGACCACTCAGGTTCAGATGAATACCACAGTGAGAAATGATCGAGACTACGGGGCTGAGTTTGCTAAGATGTGCTTTGTATTATTCATTTTATTTATTTATTTATTTTTAACTTACTAGTGGGAGATGTTTGGGAGTTGTGCTATAATGATTACGTTTTTATGTATGAGAACATATTAGAAGTTATGATTTTAACTTTTATTATGTTAGAATGAATCTATATATTTAGTTGGGTTTTGATGTGTTTTGGAATATTTAAATAAAGGAGTGCAGCAGGGGTTAAAAATGTTTTAGTTTATGAAAACAGGGTGAATGGTGCTGTAATATGGGAAACTTTGCCAAAGTACCATTTGACTGTTTTAAAACTTTATTTTATTCATTTTTATTAATTTATTTTATTAAATGATATTTTACCCCTGGTATTTCAATCAATATGTAATTTTTGGAACGTTAAAAATATTGATTGTTTGGTATTTGTTGTCTTTGTTACACGTGTCCTAGGCCGCAGGGGCGGGTTGGGGTGTCACAGATTACTTGCCATAAATGGCAATAAAGCACACATCATCTCAACTTTACGTCATTCCAAAATCTGTGAAATTTTAACGTGGAGTAGACAGTTTTAAACATAAATTGGTATTTTCGTGGCGCGGTGGTCACCCAAAAAATACAGAAAATTCATTTTAATGTAGGAAGTACTTTTCCAGTTTTATGAAAATACTGATTGAGTCAAAAGCAAACATTTCCACCTTTTTTGAAATACAGTTTTAAACTCCAACACAGGTATCATTAATTTCCATAAAATTGTTGTTTGACCCCAATAAGAATTTCAATATGAATTTAGACAAAAAATAAGATTCCACATATGAGAGTTGTAATTAATGACAGCAGACAATATATATTAAATATGAGAATGCAAAATACAGATTAATTAAATACAAATGTAGGTTGTTACATATACATAAAATATAAAGTGAAATTTTACTTAATATACATAAAATATAAAGTGAAATTTTACTTAATATACATAAAATAAGTGAAATTTTACTTAATATACATAAAATATTAAGTGAAATTTCACTTAATAGATGAAAAATATTAAATGAAATTTCACCTAGTTTGTGTTCATAGCGATTAGCTTAGGGTTATGAGACCCTAATTAATTTCACAATCAATTATAAAATACAAATTTTCAACCAAAACAAGAGTAGGAATTCTTGTAAAAATTCGTCCATTTTTTTTTTCTTCTCAATTCATGCAAATTTCATATTTTTACATACATAAATAATAAGTGAAATTTCACTTGATATACATAAAATATTAAGTGAAATTTCACTTAGTATTCATGTACAAATTCGGTAAAATTTCACTTAATATTCATGTATGCCGAGTGAAATTTCACTGTTTTTTTTTTCTCTTTCATGTTAAACAATGTATATTTTGTTTAAAAAAAAATCAAATTTCATAAATCAATTATAAAACAGAGTTTTTCAACCCAAACAAATGCAAAATTATTGTGAAATTTCACTAAAACTCTCCTTAAGAACAAAGTGAACATTTGATTTTTTTTATCACAACATATCAACTTGGCATACATGAATATTACGTGAAAATTCAATAACTCATACACGAATATTATGTGAAAATTCTATTAGGTTCGTCTGGAACATGGCATGTAAAAATAAGAGTTTTTTTTTCTTTTGCTCAAAAGGTATCAACAATGGTACTAGTTTTGTAGCTCTCGTCGATACGGTTTCAACGGTATAAAATTTGTAAGAAACAGAGTTGTAGATCAAAAGTTATGAAAGTTTAAAGTTAAAAAAAATATATTTTCGAAATGGATATCATATAGTACAGCCACTCACACGGTGTGAGTGGTTGAAGGAAGGAGGCCAGTCACGTGGGATTTTCTATGATGCGTGCACTTATGCCGTGTGAGTACTGACTTAGATTCCTTTTGTCCTTTTTATAAAATGGTCAAACCAATTGGAGTTTTAAACTTATGAGGATTACTTGTAGGGATTTTCCAACAATTTTCTATAAATTCTGATTCAATTGAGATAAATGCTGCTTAAGTTATGATTATAGCTTTAAACTATTGTAAGGGAAATTTTTGGGTACACATGACATGCTTATGTGGTAGTCTACACCTAATGAGAGAAATATATATATTGGGTGTAAAACTCATGTCTCCAGACTCAAAAAGAGTGGGACTCCTAAATGTACGGACTTGTGTTCCACTGCAATGATCAAGTTTCATTGGTTGTAACTTGTAATATATCACATACAAGGGCGGAACCAGGAGTTTGTTTTTGGGGGTGTCGAGTTACTACGTAGACTATTTAGTAATGACACACGGGCGTTCGGGGACAGCCCCCACGAAACAATTTTTTTTTGTTCTATTTATACACGAGTATATCTTTTTTTTTTTATCAGTAACACTACAAATTTACCATGTGGGGTTATTTTGCACTGTTTGAGAGTTGTTGAAAGGTTGAGTTTATCACAATGAGTGATCTGATTGTACAGAAGAATGCTATTCTACCAAAATCTTATATCCCAAATGATTCTCAAACACATATGGTTGACGTTTAGAGTTGAAAGAAAATAATAAATAATTTAAGGTGATTAAGAGAGTAGCATATTTTTTTGCTTGAGGGTGCCAAAAGACAAAATATAAATAGAGACTATGGAATCATACATATATATGCATAACAGGATAAAAATTTTCCAATAAATGAGGGGTGCAATGGCACCCCCCATCCATAGGGTAGTTCCGTCCCTGATCACATAGATATGTTACTTTTAGGATATGAGGACTAATCTCCTTAGCCTCTCTCTTCCATATTTTAGAATTTCTGCTAATATTTCAGACAATTTATTTATTGTTGTTCTTATGAAATATAACAGAGAAATAAACCCCGAGCGTGTGCTATGGTTCGGTTCAGGCCAATTTTTAAACAAATCAATCGATTTTAATTCGGTTCAATTTAATGTAAATTTTCATTTCAATCTTTAACATGAAATTAACCTCACCAATGTTACCGCCATAGTCATATCTAGTCAATTTCTGTTTAGTCGCCAATAGACTATGGATAAATTTTTGGTATCACGTGGTATGTCACTTAGTACCCTTATCCAATAGTAGTGCACTACACGAATAATGAAATCCATAACAAAAAATTTAAATAGCCTAATAATTCTGTGTGGCGCTATCTTATTGGGTGTAGGACACCACATAGTATGTGGTGCTACCTTGAGCACAAAAACTTCTCATAGACGATTTCCCTCCAAAACAGAACCCTATATAAACCCCTCCACGCTTGATTGCTGGAATACAATTCCCATTTCAAAATACAGAGAGAGAGAGAGATGCAGACCATAGAGTTTCCAGAATTCCAAGAAATCGAAGAAGGTGGTGGTGGTTTAGACACAGGCACCACCGTCAACCGCCCCAACATGCCCAGACTGAACAACGTCTTCTCCACCACCGCAAACACCACTCTGAAGAGACGATCACCATCGTCATCGTCTCTCCAAGAACCACCTATCTCCAAGAAACGCCCCCTCCAACCCTCCTCTGCTTCCGAGGCCAGTGACCATCACCTCCACGGCTTTACCAAGCTCCCACTCCCGTCCACTTCTCCGATCATCGGATCACCACCATCCCCTTCCACTTCAATACCCAGACCCTTTCTTGGCCGTTCTCTCTCTTACCCGATTTCCTCACCGGAGACCAATAATTTGGGTATTTACTCAAACCCACAGTCGCCCGAGATCAATAATGGTTCTGCAATCAAAGCTCTTCAACCCAATCTCCGCCGATCTGTCTCTGACCCACTTCATCTACCGCCGAGTTCAAGAGACACGGGTTTGAATTCCAAGGTTGGTCGTGAAACTTGGGTTTCTCTTGAGAAAGAAATTGATTTTTTTTTTCTTTTCTAATTCTGCAATTGAAATTTGGGTTTCTTGAGAAACTGATTGGTTTTTTAATTTCTGTTTTTCTAATTCTGCAATTGAATTTGGGTTTATTTTTTTATTTTATTTTTTTTGGGGGTGATTTCAGAGGTTGAAGAATATGAAGGAACGTATGAGAGATATGAATCAATGGTGGAATGAAATACTACAAGAAGAGGAAGAAAAAGCTAACACCACCACTCCACCAAAGGTATATATCAATTTTCTTTAATACAAACATGTCTAAACCAATTTAATGAGTAATTGTTTTCTTGATTGAATACATAAACTTTTGTGGGTGTTTGTGTTTCTTGTGTTGTTGAAGGATGAGGAGTCAGAGAATTATAAAACAGAGGAAGCAGTGAGTGTAGAGAAAACAGGGGAGTGTTTGATCATTCAATTCAAGTGTCCCTGCACCAAATGCTATCAGATTCTTCTCTCTGGAAATAACTGTTACTACAAACTGATGTAGTTTTACTCATTAGCTTCATACCCCCATTTCAAATCAGACCCACCAATCAATTTCGGGTTACACACACACACACACACTCATGTATGTATAGTACTTGCATTCACAACCATTTTTCAGACTTTACCCATTTGGATATAGTGCCCATCATGTCTGGGCTTCGAGTCTTTTTTTTTTTGTTTGGGAAAAATGGTAAATAAAAAAAATAATAATAAAGTGAATTTCTTATGAGATTTTTTTTTTTTTTTCTTTTGTTTTTTTGGGTTTTGTTGCATAGATTAGATGATTCCCATTTAGAATTGATAGGTGTTTTAGGTTTTAAATTCAGAAATTGTTTGTTTAGGTGAACATTCATGAATTTAAGATTTACAGAGTGACCTGTTATTTTGTGTAGTATTATCTACTTTGCAAATGTGAATCTATCTAGTAGTACTGTCCCTTGGTTTGTGACCTCTGCTTTGCAAGCCTCACTCATGAAATACTGAATTGAACATGATAGTATGACATTTTAAATCATGTAATTATACCATAAATTCATCATATTAAATCTGATTTTCAGAGTGTCTTATGGCACCATAGATTCCTCAGCTTGAGAAACTGCTGTAGTAGTACTTTATACCATGTCAGATGACCAGGGGCGGAGCCAGGAATTTTGGCCAGCGCCCCCAAAATTTTTTTTTTTGGGTCTATTCATACATAATTGACAATTTTTTTAGGGTCTACTTGTCTATAATTGTGATTTTTTGGAGATATGCTTATAATATAAGTCTATTCGGTGACACGTAAATATTATATAGTGTCTTTCAAAATTTTAAGGGGGTCTATTTCTAAAACGCATAAAATTATCACACTAAAAGTGTAATTTTTAAAATTTTAGGCGCATTTCTTTTGAGTTGTATATACCGGTATATCAATATATATGTAGTTGATAGCACTAAATTGGGCCTTGGACCCCTTTGAGGGCCTAAACATAAGTTGAGGGAGGCCTAAACATAATTTGAGGGGGGGCCTAAACATAGTTGAGGGGGGGCCTAAATATAAAATACTAAAAAAATTTAGGCTAAAATTTTAGTTTTCAAAATCTCAGGGGGGGCCTGCAGATGACTATATATATATATATATATATATACGTTTAATACAAAAACTACTGAGATACGCGAAGTAAATTACCATTACAATATTTTTGCCTCTATCACTATACTTAATAAAGATGAAAGGAGATAGAGAGAATTTAGATTAAGTCACATCTGACAAAATTAAAAAAACAAGTACTGAATTTTAGTGATAAAAAGTTATAAGCTATTGAATTTTCAAAATTTAAAATAAAGTTATACTTGAAGTTTTCAGTTTCATAGGTTTTTGACTAACTTTTTTTTTTTTCTTTATCAAACAAACCATAAGTGACAATAATCTCAACTGAGTACAACCCATCAGCTTAATTCTTAGTAATTTAAGGCGGTAACAAAAAAACATTGTTTACGTATTCATCCCCACCAATTTCTTTGTGTTACCATGAACTCTCACTGGCAAACTAAAACTCCATCATCATTCGTCCATCTTTATGAATTTGGGGTTTCTAGCTCTTGTTTTTATTTTCATATTTTTCTTCACTAATCTCTTTGATGAGTCAGATAATGTGGCTTGAAAAATACGTCATCTATTTGCTAAGAAGACGAAAAACTATGTCCTTATATTATGTACTTTTCACATTTTCTTTCATTTGCATTTACTGTCAATTTTCAAGTGCTACTGTCATACTAAAATACTAAAGTTGAAATTTTGTTTCCTTTATTTAACTTTTACGTAATAGTTATACTAATCTAGGAGAACCATGTACTAATCTAGGAGAACCATGTTGAAACCCTATGGAAACACATGTAAAGAAAAATTACAGAGTGAAAAAAGCACTTCCCAAACTACTGTTCTGTCTGAAATGTGTTTCTGGAACCCAAAACGTTTATAGCAATTAACCGGTTGGATAAAATTTTCATAGCACTTTAGGGCACTCCAAAAACACGTTTTTGTTGGAGCAGGTCCAAAAGCATTTCAACCCAAACATGATCTAGGAAGCACATAGGTTCTTGATTAATTAAATTTTTTAAATTCACATTGTGCCCTCTTCATCCTAGTGTTCCACTTCTGGCTAGACGCAAAAGCAACAACCAAACCAAGCGGACACTTTATATATTTCCTAGAGTCATGAAGTGACAAGAAAGACTTGAACGCTGATGGATCAGCTTCAGATACATGGAAATTATGCATAGTTCAAAAAGTCGAAGAACTCAAAGCACCGATCAAAGTACTCCCTCTCTGGTCCACCGGTATCATTTTCGCGGTCACAATTAGCCAACACTCTTTCCCTGTACTTCAAGTCAGCGCCATGGACAGTCAAGACAGACACTTATTCTCAAACCTCAAAATCCCACTGTGCTCATTCTGTGTATTCGCGCTCCTCACAATGACAACCTGGATAGCAATCTATGACCGATTACTCATGCATGGATAGCAAAGTACACAAAAAGCCCACGCGGGCTTAGCTCCAAACAGCAAATAGGGATAGGACTGTTCCTAACCTTGTTTAGCCACCGCAGTATCGGCATTGGTGGAGAGAAGGAGCAGAGCACAAGCCATTGAAGTAAGATATAAAATGTTGGTAATGTGGTTAGTGCCACAATATTGCTTGACTGGTTTGGCTCAGGCTTTTAATGCAATTGGGCAGATAGAGTTTTACTATTCCAAGTTTCCAAACAGCATGGCTAGAATTGGAGTGGCTCTTTTGGCATTGGGAATATATAGGTGTTGGGAACTTGGTGGGGAGTCTTTCGGTGAGAATTGTATGTGGATGATTATTCTAAAAGAGGGATAGGGAATGCAAGTTGGGTGTCAAATGACATTAACAAGGGTCACTGTGACTACTATTATTGGGTACTCACCATTCTTGGGGTGGCCAATTTGTTTTGCAGTTGGACTTGTGGGTGTTGTGACGAAAAAAAAATGGTTTGGGAAGAATGAGGAGTTATAGAAGAGGAAAAATCTAATGGTTGTCCCATAATGTATTTTGTTTGATTTAATTTTTGTTGAGTGGCAAGAAGGGTGAACCGCATACTTCTTTTATTATGGTCATTCCATGTCTGGCCTTCATATGTATGCAAGTGTTAGGTAATCTTCTGCAGGACCATTGTTGCATTACCGGGCTAATGGAGTGAATAATAGAGCATAAAATTTCGAAGCAGTTTTATGTTCAAAAAGCAAATCAGAGTGTATTTTGTAAGAGGGGCCTCGTTGAGTCCTGAGCTAGATCACGAGCCTTTAATTATTTGTGATGTTATTGGTAGTCGATGCTAGATAGGATTATTAAACGAGCATTGATTGTAAGCAAATGTTAAACAACGTCAAGATTATATAATGATATAATCTACCTTACGTAATTTTGAGGATTGTGGCAATGATGTTTTGGGACCAATTAGAGTCCCCAGCTCCCCCATCTGATGTCATAGCATCTAGCTATCAATCTAGATAAGAACACACAATTAGCATTGCCTCACTCTCACAACAAACTCCACACACACACACACACACACACACACACACACACACACATACATACAACTATGGCTCCTATTGCAGTTGGTGATGTGGTTCCGGAGGGCATCCTCTCCTACTTGGATGATCAAGGTCATCTTTAGGAGGTGTCCGCACACTCCGTTGCCGCGGGCAAAAAGGTCATATTCTTTGGTGTTCCTGGTGCCTTCACTCCCACTTGCAGGTAAATCAATCTCCTGAGCTGCTCTTCTCCATCACCCATTCCCCGATTATCGGCCTATTGGGCCTATTTGGACCTATTGGACATAACACAGAGCACACTTATCGCAAGTTTCCAAATTCATCGTTGTGAATTTGCGTAAAAGACGAGTCCTAACAAAGAGAAATTATCAGTCGCTTCTCTGCTCAATGATTGCTTTAAGGTTGATGTACCATATAGTCATGGCTGTAAATAAAGAATTGTCCTTGTTTAAGTAAATTGATGGTTTTGATTGAGTTAGAGAACGGGCCCACATGTGATGTCAAAGTTGGATTAATTGGCTTTGGCTTTCTTTCACAGCATGCAGCATGTACCAGGCTTCATTGAGAAGGCAAAGGAGCTCAAGTCAAAGGGTGTGGATGAAATACTATTGATGAGTGGTACATTTGTATATATTTTTTTAAATTTCTAGTCCACTATGCTTTCATTTTGTTTAAATCAAATTCATCATTTTTCTTAGCATGACATCATGAATTGCTTGGAAGTGTTTTGATCAACTTTTGGAAATTGAATGATTCCATTGCATATTCTTTCTTTTTCTTTTTCTTTTTTTTTTTCTCTCTAAAATCTTGTTTGTTGGTTCACACAACCTTGGGCATCTAATTGAGGAAGACCCTCAATTAAGTGTGGAGTATCGTCTTCATACATGCTTCCTTTAGGTACATTGGGTCCGGTTGTTATTCATGTAGATAAACTTGCACACGCGTACCAATGCGTCTCAAAACACTACAAAGTATACCCAAAGTTTTTTCTGTTCATTTGACAATAGATTGCAGTGTCCCTACTTGTTTTCCAATGACAAATTGTAAACAAGGACATTCTTTGGGGGGACTACATTACATTTTCATATGCTTGTTTCTATATTATTGGGATCATCTTGGTACACGATGGTGATGTCTGGAAAAGTGATTTCTAGAAAGTGATGGAGCTTTTTAATTACAGAACTTTTTAATTACAACTAACATCCAAAACTGTCGTTAAAGTTTCAATATACGTTGCCAAAACCACGTCTATATATGTTTGGACTCACTATCAAGAATCACAGGGGAAAGATTCCATATCGTTCTTATCAACACAGTACTAAGGTTATTTTCTAATTCTCTAGCTGAAGTCAGAGAATTTACAGGACTGCATAGTACACTGCTTAGTGATGATTTGAAGATGAATTAACATAGAATATTGACATTATGTTCTTTCTAAGTTACTTCCTTTTGGATATGAATTAGATTTATTTCTGTTCGATATATACACAATTTGAGAGAGAGAGAGAGAGAGAGAGAGAGAGAGAGAGAGAGAGAGAGAGTTTTTGAATTATTGAAGCCTATACTGTGTTTTTGGCATGCTCCACAAACAATACTAAGGTGTCAATAACTTTATCCGGAAGCAAAAAACAGTATAGTTGATGTCAAACTTTGAAAATATCTAATGCCTTTGTTAGAATAGACGATTAGTTAAAAATTTCAAGAAAGTAAAATTCCATCTCCTAAAGTAGTGAAAGTCCGCCATTTTTTTGAGAATTTAATCTGTTCTAATCCAATCTTTTATCAAAATTTCTTTTTGGCAGTTAATGACCCTTTGTGATGAAGGCATGGTTAAATACTTACCCTGCAAATGAGCATGTCAAGTTCTTAGCAGATAGAGCGGCAAAGTACACGTATGCGCTTGGACTTGAGCTCGAAGCAAGTGAGAGAGGATTTTTTGGATAAGATCGCGAAGATTTGCTCTACCTATCGATGATCTAAAGGTGAAGATCGCAAATATTGAAACCGGGGGAGAATTCTCTGCTTCATGAAGGCCTTTGATTTACTTGTCATATCCTAAATTTACCCTCTTGTGTTTGTGTGTGTGTGTCAATGTGTGTTTAGTTTCTTTTCTGAAATTCTCTGCTTGTAGTTGTGAATTTTGGTGAATATCATGGAAATAAAGGGGCCTTTGTTTTGTTAAAACTTTTGTAACTGCTTTTCTTACTAATGTTGAACTTTGTTTGTTGTCCTTTACCTTTACCTTCACCTTCACCTTCACCTTCACCTTTTTACCTTTTTACCTTTTAGCTTTACCTTGTTTGGTTCTTTGAAACAATGGAGAGAAGGGAGGGGAAAGAAAGGAAAGGAAATTTCAAGTTAGTTTAATTTTCCTTGTTTACCCTTAGTAGATGGTAGCTGCTAAGGGTTTCATGGTGGGGAGGACAGTTTGGACTTCGGAGTCCTTTTTAATTTGTTGATAGATTTCCTTTTATCTTTTCCCCAATAACCAAATAGTCTAAATAGAGCCTCATTGGAAATCTTAGAAAGACCACATAATAAGGGGGAAAAATGAAATTAAAAATGTGTCGCTTGCCTCTACTTTTTTCCTTCTTTTCTGTTCAAAAGAAACAAACAGACACTAGTATCAATTACATTTCAAAACCTTATCTACATCTATACACTATCTATCTATCTATCTACACTATATTATAAAAGTGCCTTAAGAGGGGTTTCAATTTCAATTGTCCTTACTTGTCATTTTATCAATTATTTTATCCTTATATGTTATTTTGCCATTATGCTACATAGCCTTTACTATATATATACATATATATATATATATATATTTATTATCTATACGTTAAAGAAAATAGCATTAAATTATAGGTTAACATCAATTAATATAATTGTTGTTAAACCATATTTTTCTAACACCATTTTAAGAATTAATAAAACGTATTTCTCTTTCTTGTCCACATTAAAAAAATATATGCATTGTATTTTTTTCTACAAAATCCAACTCCCGTGCATTGCACGGGCCGTCTTCCTAGTACACTATAAAAGAGGCTTAGGGGTGGCTTCAATTTCAATTTTGTCCAATTTTGGCATTTTTTGATTTGTTTGAAATGACGGTTTTATCCTTACTTTTATCTTTTGTTCCATTTTCCTTTAATGATTATTTTGAGTTTTTGTCCTTTTGTGAGGGTAGGTTGGTCATTTCACCCACAAAACAGCCCTTATTATTATTAGGTCAACTTTTAAAATTAAATTATTTTAGAAATGATGATTTAATCAACTTTTCAACCAATAATTACAAACATTTACAATTTGATTCAACTTTTAAAATTATTTAATCTACAATCAATCAAATTTTTAAGCAATAATTGTAAATATTTACAATTTGGTTCAAAACACCCAAAAGTCAACAAATTGTACGGTGTGCCTTGTTTGGCACAACTGCTTTTTGGCTTTGTGGTTTGTATGATTTTTCGTTTTTCCAAAACAAGTCACTAAGTTGTTTGGTTTTGTTTTTATTCTTTTGGGTTTTCCCAAATAAACTACTAACACAAACAAGGCACAACACAAACCGAATTGGGCTATGCCTTGTTTCATTTTGTTTTGTTTTGTTTTTCTTTTCTTTTTTTTGGTTTTCCCAAACAAAACACTAACATTTGTTTGTGTTTTTTGTACTATTTCTTTGAATTACCAAACAAGCTATAGATAACTTTTTATAAATTAATGCTTGTTTGGTAAGGCTTGTTTGAGCCTTAAGGCAACTTTTTAAAGAATATTTGAATTACCAAACAAGCCTTCAATCACTTTTCTAAAACAAGTCTTAGATTACTTTTGAAATTTAATGCTTGCTTGACAAGGCTTGTTTGAGCTTTAAGACAACTTTTAAGGAATCCTATAATTACCAAACAAGCCTTAAGTTACTTTTGTAAATTATCTTTTTGTATATGTGTGTGTGTGTGTGTATATGTATACCTATTATAATTTATTATTATTTATGTGTTTAAAGTGTGTACAATTAGAAATCGAATTACCAAATTATCCTTTTGTAAAATAGAATTATCAAATTACTCTTTTGCCCTTTGTAATTACCCTTGTGTGTATATATATACATACATTATATTATTATATTATTAAAATGACCATTTTGACTTTTGTAAAGTACCCTTTTTTCAAAGTTTAAAGTGTGTATAATTATAAATTGAATAAATAAATTACTCATTTGTTAAATTGAATTACAAATTACCCTTTTATTTTTTTTGTAAATTACCATTTTGTATATATGTGTATATGTATATATACATATTATAATTTATTACTATTATTATTTATGTATTTAAAGTGTGTACAATTATAAATTGAATTATCAAATTGCCCTTTTTCTTTTTGTAAACTACCCTTGTATGTATATATATATATATATATATATTCATATATTGTTTTATTATATTATATATATTGAATGTATTATATACCAAAATTGAATAAAATTGTGTACAATTATAAATTGCATAGCCAAATTCCTCTTATGCCTTATGCAAATTACCCTTTATTTCTATGCCTTAAAGAAAAGAGCTTAAAGTTTAAATTATTTACAATTATAAATTCTCGTTTGTTAAATTGAATTACCAAAAACCCTTTTATTATATTACGATATATATTGAATAATCTAATTACCCTTATACCTTTTACAAATTACCATTTTGTTAAACCAAATTACCAAATTACACTTTTATATATACGAGTGTGCGTGCGTGTGTGTGTGTGCCTATATATATATATATATATATTATCTATACGTTAAAGAAAAGAGCCTAAAAGTTTAAAGTATGTACAATCACAAATTGATAATCAATTACCATTAAGCCTTTTGCAAATTACTCTTTTGTTAATCAAATTACCAAATTATCCTTTTGCCTTTTTTATATTACCCTTTTTGTATATATGTATGTATATATATACATATACATATTTATATATATTTATTATCTATACGTTAAAGAAAAGAGCTTTAAATTGTAGATTAACATCAATTAATATAGTTGTTGTTAAATCATATTTTTCTAACACCATCTTAAGAATTAGTAAAACTTATTTTTCTTTCTTGTCCACATTAGAAAAAAATGTATATTGTATTTTTTCTACAAAATCCAACGCCCGTGCATTGCACGGGCCGTCTTCTTAATATATATATATAAGAGGCTAGCAGTTCAAATTCTGAGTTAGTTAAATACCATATTATCCTTCTGCATCTTTTCACTACCATAATACCCTTTTCACTATATAATAATTACGCATATATCGTGATACTCATCATAATGATATCTCGATTTGTGTGAGCGTAATTATGTCATTTCAGATTTAATTATTACATTCAGGTCAACTTTTGAAATTTTATTTAGTATAATATTGAGATTTTCAATCAACAATATTGTGTCTAATTACATTTGGATCAGCAAGTTTTAGGATATTTATAGTTCACTTCAAAAAAAAAGTCAAATAAAGTGGCTATTTTAGTGACTATTTATGAATTGGTAACTAATATTTACATTATGGTTAACTTCTTCCCTCAAATTTATGATTTATATATTGTAATATGTATAATTACATTTACGTCAACATTCTGTTGCATATTTATCATTCACTTCTTTTGTGGGTTTTTTTACACATACTATGACTTTTCCCCTTTCCCGAACTTTGAATATATGGAGATTAAATTAACTCAAAAAATATGAATACATTTATGCTTAATAATCCTAGAACCAAATCCCCACCAAATTCAATTTTACTCAAATCTTATACCAAATTGAAACCGTTGGCCCAAAAGTAATCCTTAAAGGGGGTGAATAAGATTACTAACGAATAATGGCAAATTAAAACTTAAAACAAGCACAATATTTAATTATAACAATAATTAAGGAGCGAAGGGAAAGAGGCACTTGCAAACCAAGTTTTTCAAGTGGTTTGGCAATTCGCAATCCGCGGCCTACGTCCACCCCTCAAGAACACCTCTTGAGGATTCCACTAATCAATCTTCTTTGGGTGAAGATTAAACCACTCCTTACAAGTTCTACTTGAACTCCTTGTTACGCCTCTAGTGAAGAAACCCTTCACTTGGAGCAAGAGTTACACCAACCCTCTTACAACTTCAAGGGTTTAATAAATGTTGGATTACAACTAAATAACACTCTATTTGTAGAGTAGATAGAAACAATAAATGCTTACAATAAAAGCTCTCAACATTTTTACAAATGAAATCTAGAGCTAGAAGATTAAATCTCAAAATTTAGGGCTTAGATCTTTGATTGCAATAAATGAGCATTGAATGAGAGTAATGGATGTTGCAACAACCAAATTTGAACTGAGTACATATACTCTCTCTCAAGGAAATCTGAACGTTTAAGGTAGGTGGGAGCATTAAATGCTAAAGCAAAAACATAGGAAAAAGAGCCGTTACTGTTTTGTGCAGAGGTCCAGTCGACTGGGTTCACGATCCAGTCGACTGCCTTTTGAAATATTGAAATTGCGCCTTTGACACAGTCGACTGTATTACAGAGTCCAGTCGACTGAAGGGTTGATGCAGAAACTGGCTTCAAAACCCAGGGTTCAGTCGATTGTTTTTGTGTCCGGTCGAATGAAGAATTTTGGGTCCAGTCGACTGTGTTTCAAAGAAAAACAGTTTTCTTGTTTGTTAAATTTTAAGCCCTTATTTTGAGATTTAATCTAACCAACTTTACATAAAGACTTATAAGAATAGTACAAAAAGGAAATAGTCTTCCATAATACTTCCATAGAATATCCATCATCATTCTTAAGATCTGTTTGGACAACATGCTAAATAAAATCATAAGTACTCAACTTAATAGTTTGTTAATCATCAAAATTACTTAGGGTACGTAAAACCCTTGGGGCTAACAATCTCCCCCTTTTTGAAGATGACAAACTACTAGTTGCCCAAGATAAATGAATACAAAGAAATTGTCCAATTGTGATAAATGATGCATTTACTTTGAAGAACATGTGAATAGTTTAAGACAATGAGGAATGAGAATTGTGAAAAGCAAGAATTTGTGGCTTGTGCTGATGAAATTATTTCTCACGTTTTTTTGTTATAATTACAACTGTTTATGCACATATATATATATATATATACAAATGATACAATGACTAGCTAGCTCCTAAGTCAAACAAATGACTTCAATAAAAACTTGATTCTTGATCTCGACAATATCAGCCCAAACGTATAATGCCTTCATTATGACCACCACAATATTAGCTCAATCTTGACCACAATTTATGACAATAACAATCCAATCTTGACTAAGCCTATCTTGACAATTATGATTTAATTGTAGGGGGTTCAACAAACCCCCCGCGGCAAACTCAACGGTCCTAGACGGATGAGTTTGTAGCGAAGAAAGAGAAAACGTTGTGTGGGAAGACCCTTGGTAAACAAATCTGCAGTTTGATCCACTGAAGGAACAAATTGAACACACACACAGACCCGATGCCACATGCTCACGAACAAAGTGATAATGGAGCTCGATGTGTTTAGTACGAGCATGGAACACTGGATTGGCGGCCATATAGGTAGCACTGAGATTACCACAGTATAGTAATATAGGGTGAGTAATAGGGCACTGTAGTTCCTGAAGCAAGTGCAGAAGCCAAATAATCTTAGCACAACAAGTAGCAAGAGAACGATACTCAGATTTAGCACTAGATCGAGATATTGTATGTTGCTTCTTAGCACTCCATGATATGAGATTAGGCCCCAAATAAACACAAAAACCAGAAGTGGAACGCCGGGTATCAGGGCAACCCGCCCAGTCAGCATTAGAATAGGCATATAGAGTGCAAGGTCTAGGTGACGCACGGAGAAGAAGACCAAGACCAACGGACCCTTTCAAGTATCGAAAGATACGTTTTACGGCAACTAAATGGGGAGCACGGGGGACACTCATAAATTGAGAGACATGGTGGACCGCATAAGCAATGTTAGGGCGAGTTAAAGTAAGGTATTGAAGAGTGCCAACCAGATGGCGATATTCAGTAGGATCAACAAGAGAATCACCATCAGTTGCAGATAGTTGAGACTTGGTCGAAACAGGTGTGGAACAAGGCTTGCAATAAAGCATAGAACTCTGACGAAGAAGATCCAATGTGTATTTAGTCTGAGAGAGATGCATCCCAATAGTAACAGATGTGACTTCAATGCCAAGAAAATAATGAAGAGAGCCCAATTCATTTATGTCGAATTCTTGTGCCATAATGCTAGTAAAAGATTTAATAAGAGAAGAATCACTCCCGGTGAGAATAATGTCATCAACATATAAGAGAAGGACTAGAGTTATACTTGGCTTGTGATAAAGGAAAAGAGAGCTATCCACCTTACTTTGTATAAAACCAAAGTTGAGGAGAAAGGTACTGAAACATTGAAACCAGGCTCGAGGGGCCTGTTTCAATCCATAAATTGCTTTGTGGAGACGACAGACATGGTAAGGCCATTGAGGATCAATGAACCCTGGTGGTTGAGTCATAAAGACTGTCTCAGTTAAGTTCCCATGAAGAAATGCATTTTTGACATCCAATTGATGAAGAAACCAGCCAGAAGAGAGAGCAATGATGAGAACTACACGTATGGTAGTGGGTTTGACAATTAGGCTGAAGTCTCACCATAGTCAAGCCCTGGTTGTTGATGAAAGCCTTTAGCAACCAACCGCGCTTTGTAGCGCTCAATAGTCCCATCTGATTTTTGTTTGACTCGAAAGACCCATTTTCTTCCGACAGTATTGTGTCCCGGTATAGGTGGCTCCAAGGTCCAGGTGTGATTTTTTAGCAAAGCATTGAATTCTTCTGACATGGCATGACGCCATTCAGGAAATTTAATAGCCTGAGAGTAACAAGTGGGTTCAGAGAAGTTCGTAAGTGCTGATGAGAAAGCTTTGGGAATTGGATGCCGGATTGTACCATCAGTATAAGTTTTGTGCTTTTGAACACCTACCCACTGCCGGGTGACCATATGGTGTGGATTGGGGTTTATAGGAGGGGCTGAGGGCGGTTGGGTGAGGGGCTGGATAACAAAGGGTTGATGGGTAGCGGGTCGACAGTGGTATCAGCTTGAGCAGTATGGAACTCGGACTGAGATTGACGAGGGAAATAAGGACTACAGGGCTCGACTGAAGAAGAGGGATGAAGTTGATGTACAGGAAGGGAGGTTATGACATGTATGGATGGAACTTGGACAAAAGCAATTGTCGTGTAATCCGTAGGGGACGGTGATTGCATATGAGGTGATGGAGAGGCATATGGATAAGTCGATTCATCAAATCGTACATGTCGAGAAATATAGACCCGATTGGATTTGGGGTCTAGGCAACGATAGCCCTTATGTCGAGTGTTGTAGCCAAGGAAAATGCAGTCGATAGATCGAGCTGATAGCTTATGAGGGACATAGGCACCAAGATGAGGGTAACAAGCACAACCAAAAGTACGGAGGTCCGTATAGGAGGGGAGAAAGCCAAACAAGGAGTGGAAGGGACTAGACCAACTGAGCAGAGGAGTAGGAAGTCGATTAATTAAATATATGGCAATAGAAATAGCCTCGACCCAGAGAGTAAGAGGCATGTTGGTTTCAATGAGAAGAGTGCGACCCATTTCAGATATATGGCGGTGCTTACGTTCAGCAACCCCATTTTGTTGGGCAGTGTGAGGACAAGACAAGCGATAGTGTATGCCTTTAGTGCGCGCGACAGAGAGCAAACACAGACTTGTTATCAAATTCTTGACCACCATCACTTTGAAAGATTTTAATGGTCTGATTAAATTAAGTAGTGACAAAGGCCAAGAAGTCTCTAAAAATTTGGAAAACCTCACTTTTGTGTCACATTGGGAAAAGCCAAGTATAGCGAGAGAAATCATCAGTAAATAACACATAATAGCGAAAACCAGACATAGATAAAATAGGAGACATCCATACATCTGAATGAATAAGATCAAAAGGAGCCAAGGCATGTTGTTCATTAATTGAAAATGGGAGTTGTGTGGATTTACCCATGGCACAACTCTTACAAAATAACTTGCGAGAAATAGTAAATTGAGAATCTAACAATTTATTGGTTCCTAAAAATGAAAGAACTTTGAAAGATGGGTGGCCGAGTCAATTATGCCAGAGTGTAGAGGAAGTGCGAGAGGAATACAAGGCTTGAGGAGGAGAGCAAGCGGAAGAGAGAGGGTAGAGCCCATCCTTACATTGGCCCTGAAACAAGGTTGCACCAGTTTTTAGAGATGTAATGGAAAAACTCGAGGGAGTAAAAGAAAAACGAACATTATTATCTTTAGTAAACTTAGCAACAGACATCAAATTTTGACGCATTTTGGGAACATGCAGAACTTTGTTTAATTGGAAAATGGATGAACCAAGGGGAAGGGAAATTGCACCAGTATGTTTAATAGGAAGAGTCTCACCATTACCTAATTGAACCTGATCAGAGCCACTATACTCAGAACGATTCGACATGGATTGGGTATCACCAGTCATGTGATGTGTTGCACCAGTGTCAGGGTACCATGTGGTATCTGAAGGCTGAGAGATTTGAAGGCCAGTAAAGGCATTTGGTATAGAATCATTCTGTTGGGAATTATTGTACCTTTGATAACAAGTGGCCGCAGAGTGGCTAATCTTGTTGCAAATTTGGCAAACAAGGGACATTGGTGAAGAACCTAAAAGTCCAGCATCATTGGAAAAATTGTGAGAGCCGGGAGATTGACCACCACGATATCAGCTCAATCTTGACCACAATTTATGACAATAACAATCCAATCTTGACTAAGCCAATCTTGACAATTATGATTTAATTGTAGGGGGAATTATGATTTAATTGTAGGGGGTTCAACAAGAATCAATTCAATGTTACATGTTAAACAAGGAGAAATTGAAAATAACTTCAATGTGGACATGCAATAAGATATTCTCCCCCTTTTGTCATCAACAAAAATCATTTAGAGCGGAGAGAAGCTCCCTCTCATTGAGTGAGTTGATGAATGGGGGGGGGAGTGGGGGAATCACTTAATTAAAAGTCTTATCATCTTTCCATGGTTAGTGCATAAACAGACAAGGATATACCAATATCATGAGAAGCAATGACAAATACAATCATCACACAAACATGAGTGCATAAATAAGCATGAATGTCAAATAGAGCTTCACAGAACAAAAGAAACAATAGTTGATAATATCCATAAAACCAACTCCAAAGGAGCAGCAAACTGAAAATTTTGGTTTGTTGCTTTGTCAAAAAGCATTAAATTGAAGACAAATGAGAGAAGTAGTAAAAATTATTTTAATGTCACTGACCAAAACAAAGCGAAGAAATTGCACAGTCAAGTGGGATATAAAGAATAGACAAGTGTTAAAATATGATAAAATATTAAAATTTGGATGCATCCTTTGGAGTGCGGAATTTTTTTTTTTTGTAGGAAATCAACATTTGATGTGTAAAATTTGACACCTCTCTTTTTTTTTTTGGCAGTGTCTCAGAACTCCAATAGACTCTTTGACATAGATGGAATTAGTAGCCAAGATGTTAGTAACACATGCACACACAAGGCGGGGGTCATACTCCACTTTAAAGAAATTGTCTACCTTTAATCACCTCTTGTTAAGGAGACTTAAACCCACAACCTCCCCTCTAGAGAATATGAGTCCTGACCAGCTCGACTAAGCGACCTGGTAAACATCCCCCTTCAAGATGCTCTAATACATTTATAAATACTGATCCGTAGTAATCATTCTAATTTCAATTTCAGTTGGTGGTTAGTGTGTTGCCTTATACAGAGACAACACAGACGCATGGAGGGCAGGACATTGAATAAGCCAAAGCAATGCCAGTGTTCCACACACACACACAAACACAAACATTTTTCAACAGTTCTTGTATTGATTTCAATTGAAGTAAAAGAGGTAAATAAGTTTTGAGTAAAGGTATGCTTTCTAATTTTTTTTTTTTCCAAAGAGTGTTTCTCATTACATGTGACATTGGGTCTGGTTGATTTAGATTAATTGATGTTGAAATGATCTTCATCATTATTGAAGAGGGTCTACTGCCACATATGTTGAGAAATATTTTTTGAGAAAAAAAAAATTTAGGAAGCATATTATTAGTCATAAGTTTTAAGGCTAAATTACATTTTAGTACTCTGTAGACTGTAGTTTGGGCGAAGTTTCACTTTGGGTCCTCTAGTTTCAATTGTAACACTTTGGTCTCTGTAGTTTTGAATTGATTTTAATGTTGGCCCTGCCTCTAATTCCGTTAGTGCAACTTGCAAAAACCTCATATATTGGTACCCTATAGCTTGGGTGAAGTTTCACTTTGAACCCTAGAGCTTAGGCGAAGTTTCACTTTAGACTCTAGAGTTTTGGAGAAGTTTCACTTTGAGCCATAGAGTTTTTAAGGTACATGAATGCGTCGTCAAGTTGCATTAACGAAGTTAGAGACATGACCTACATATATTAAATCCAATTCAAAACTAGAGAGACCAAAGTGTTGCAATTAAAACTAACTAGAGGGCCCAAAATAATATTTCGTATAAATTATAGGATACTAAAGTATAATTTAACCTGAGTTTTAATTGAGGACAATTACGGTTATGTCTGCTACAGATTGTCATAATATATATATATATATATATATTTGACACAGTCCTCAACTGAAATGGACTTATTATTAATTGATGATATTAAGTGCTGCATTTGATTATATATGGTACAAAATATAATAGGAGGAATAATAGGGTATCCAAATAAGTTTGAGGCAATTAAAGAAGGGCATATCACACTCCACATATATCACCTTTACTTCACTTTGACTACCCGTGATTGTATGGTCCCATTTGCTCATAAGATTATGAAATTTTAAAAGATGAAATAAAATTATTTGACAAATCAACTTATTTGATTCCATTGTAGAAAATTGTGATTCAATTACAAACAAAAAAAAAATTGCGATTGGACAAAAACCACATTGAACAACTTTTAAACAAATTTTTTTTCTTTCTATAATTGAATCGCAGAAACAAACACAATAGGTTGATAGTCAAATGGTCCCATGTACATATATAATAGTATATGCGCTTGTACCATAAAATAATTTTTTTGGTTTGTTATTGTATTAAGTTATTTTGGCTTGATATGGAAGTTATTTAAAAGTTATTTAAAGGACACTAGGCAATGCAAGATAGGGTCAAAAGTGGTTAATGGTGATTTTCTGCAAGTTAGAGTGTAACACCCGTACCCGAGAAAAGGGGTTAAATATCATTTTATATGCATTAATTAATATAATTAGTGTGTAAAATGGATTAAGGGGAGGCTTTGGACTCGCCCAGAAAAAAAAGTGTTCAGAAGAGGGACACTAATTGGAAAAGTCCCCAGTGAGGTGGGACGGGTATTGGAGTGGGACCCAGTGAAGGGCCCGAATAAAAATTTGTGCATTTTATGTGATTAAATGCATTTATATGATTACATGATTATTTGTTTAAATGCTTTCATATTATATGATGATATATGTTTAGCATTTGGTATTAGTTTGGACACCCAAATAAGGGTATAAATGAAAAGAATTGATAATTAGTAGGTGCGATAGCAACTTCATAAAATATATGGGACCCACGTTGGGACCCATGCGAAACTTAGACAAATACTCATTTGATAATTGGGTAGTTAATGGAATGTTTGGGGGATTTCATAATAAGAACTTAGAAAGTTCCGGGGGTGTAAACAGAAAAATGACTAAATTTAGGCTTTGACACATCAACACATCTTGCATGTGTGTGTCATGACATAGGAGAGTCTCATATTTGCTGAATTAAGAAGAAAAGAGAAGAGAGCTCGGAGAGAGAAACGGAGACGGACCGTCACCGACGACGTTTTTCGCCGTACCGTCGCCGCCGTTCGCCGGATTCACGATCCGAGACCACTTTTGGACTCGTGGAGGTAAGAGGATCACATGCACGTAAGTTGTTTTCATTTTCGGCAACGTTTTTCCGGAAACCGTTCTTGATAAACGATATTTGTTGAACCAAAATCATGTAGGATTTACTTTGGGTAAGAATTGAGCAAGATTTGTGAAGGAATTCTTCATTTCTAGCTTGAATTTGGGTAGATCTTGCTAAGGTGAGTTTTCTAGCCTAAAGAATGGTTGTGTTTAACTATGTTCAAGGCATCAATGATGTAGAGATGTAGAGAATGATCTTATTGTGTTGATTATTCATGTTTAGAAAACATGTAGTTATCAAATTGTAAATTGCATGTCAATTTTATGAAGATTATATGTGCCTCCATGTTTATGTGCTTATATGTCTATGTGGTATTCAATGGGCACCGGGAAAATGATTCATGGTTGGGAGTAATAAGGGTGGTGAAGAGGAAGAATCCGAGAAATACGGAAGTCCAAGGAATAGAAGTGGCCACGGGACCAAGAGAGGCCCCGGGTCTGAATGAATCATTGAACCGGTGACTCGGCGATTACAAATATGATGTATATGTTTATTGTTGCATTGCACATATTTAAACATTCAGCCATGTTTAGAATTCTCACTAAGCGTAATGCTTAAGAAAACCGTTTTCTGTTTCTGTTGTGGTAAATAACAACCACCGCAGGTACGGAGAATTATCCGGGGAGGAAATAGCGTGCTCAGGAGTGGGAGAGAGATTTGGGTCTTGTAAATATGTTTATAACTTGTTATATAGTTCAACTTGTGGGTTAGTACCCTTGACTTGTGAATTAAAGTCTTGACTCATGGTTGTATCCATGGAGTTGGTTTTGGAATCCTACGACTCATGTGTTAATGTAGATTTGAAGAAACTTATGTAATTTCTATGTGGAAGTTGTAGGTTGTATGTTTGGACCTTTCCGGCAAGTCCGGATATGCGTTGCAACTCTTTTGTGTAAGTTCCTTTTGTAACTAAGTGGATTGAATGGTTTTGGAAATGCTATTTGGAAAGTTTCATGCTTATGGATGTTTTAGAGTTAACTTGGCTTGATTGCTTACTTAACTTGTTTGAAGTTGTAAACATTTGGTTTTGAATGAGGAAGGAAACTTATAAAAGTATGTCATATGTTCTTTCAAAGTTTTGCAAAGTTTGGAGAATGATTGATTTGGTTTAAATCATTTCTTAACAAGGTCATGAAAAGGAACTTAGTTGGAGAGAAACTTGTTTGATTCAAGGAAGATCTTGATCATGTTCTTTTAAAATGTTAGAGAAGCTTAAATTTATGTTTGAAAATGTGTGGGAATGTTTAATTATGTTTGTGAAGATGTTGTGGAAGTTTTGGAGGTGTTCTCAAGTGATTTAGACATGTTTTGGTGGGGTTTAAACTTGCAAAACAGGTTAGGGAAGTTGCTGCAGAATTTTCTGCAAAAGAGCTCTCTGTCCGGTCAACCGGATATTTTAAAGGTCTCTGTCCGGTCAACCGGATATTTTAGAGGTCTCTGTCCGGTCAACCGGATATTTTAAAGGTCTCAGTCCGGTCAACCGGACTGGTGTGTTTTTCCAAATAACCATGCTTTGTCATCATAACTTGAGCTAGGAAGCTCGGATTCGCAAGCCGTTTTCACCGTTGATTTTTAAATGAAAAGTACTGTATTTTGACATTGGGTTTGACTAAAATTTCAAAATGACCATTTTACCCTTGGGGCCTATTTTGTAACAATAGAGTTGTTTAATGTGGTTAAATACATATGATTCTTAGTAATTTGAATGATTCTTTGCTAATTAATGTATGTGGACTCTTGTAGCATTGTTACACGTGTCCTAATCCGCACGAGGCGGGTTGGGGTGTGACAGTTTTTGGTATCAGAGCAGTAGGCTAGAGCCTTGGGGACGAGAGACGTATACGACGCGTAGTGTGCACACAACAACACGTAGTTGCATAAACATACATACACGTTTACTTAGCATGCTTTTAAATATTGATTAGCATGTTGTGTGTTTCTTAAAAGTAACGTGCATGTGTGTACTACATGTGGGTGCCAGGCATAATGTCTGGAGGTGACACCTCAAATCGTATGGAACGTGTTGAAAGGGCAATCGAAGGGTTGGTACGAGTAGCAGAAACTCATGTGATCGAAGAGAGACCGGTACAACCAAATCCAAATCCGGGGGAAGAAGTTGTAAGTATTTCGAAATTTCATAAACAAAAGCCGACTATATTCCGCGGGGAAGCCGATCCGATGAAGGCGAATTTTTGGATCTCAGATATGGAGAAAATCTTCAGGGTTCTACCATGTACAGAGGAACAAAAGGTGTTATTTGCAGCCGATACATTGAAGGACGAAGCGCAATATTGGTGGCGTACTAAGTTGGGTCCGGGGCAACCGACAACGTGGGATCAATTCCTTGAAATATTCAATGAGCAATACTTTCCGGAATCGTTTGGGGATCAAAAGGCTCAAGAATTCATGGAGTTAATGCAAGGGGGAAAGACGGTTCGGGAGTACTCAACGCAATTTACTAGTTTGGCCAGGTTTGCCGGGGACATTGTAACAACAGAAAAAGTAAAAGCAAGAAAGTTTGTAGCGGGACTCCGGGGTGACATTCGTGGGCGGGTGACCGTATTCCGTCCAGAGACCTATGCTAAGGCATTGGATATTGCTTCTATTGCTGAGAGAGACCTTGGGTATACCTCAAATATGCCACCACCACCGAGTCAACAAGGTAAACGGCCGGGATCAAGTCAGTTTAGTGGTCAGGGGAGTACAAAAAGGCAGAGTTCAGGAGGATCATCAGTTAGTATCGGCAGTGGTTCTAGTGGAAATAAGCCGAGGTGTCAGACTTGTCAGAAATTTCATTGGGGACGATGCAATCAACTTCCAAATCCAATCATTTGTAATATTTGCCGACAACCGGGACACATTGCCAGGAACTGTCCGAATCAGAATTTAGATATGAGGGGTCGATGCTTCACTTGTAAGGAAATGGGACATCAAGCTAAGGATTGTCCAACCAAGCGTCAGGGTGCTTCTGGTTCCGGTTCATACACGGCTAGTGCTATTACACCAAGGACTACTCAACCACCTCCGAGGAGGGAGCAGCGGGAGGCAAGATCATATCAGCTCAGGCCAGGAGAGACTGATTCTGCCGATACCGTTGTTTCAGGTATGGTTCCCATTTGCTCACACCTAGCAAATGTACTTGTAGATTCGGGATCCACACACTCGTTCGTATCACATCACTTTGCTAAGTATCTAGATAAACCATTAGAGTTTCTGGATTATGATTTATCTATTGCAATACCATTGGGGGTTCCGTTGATTAGTTCAGGGGTGTTTAGAAACTGTGAGATAAATATAGGTGGTAAAAGTTTAACAGTCGATTTAGTACCGTTAATCGTTCAGCACTTTGATGTTATATTGGGTATGGATTGGTTAGCGGCAAACTACGCAAATATCGATTGTAATAACAAAGGGGTCATATTTCGTATTCCAAATCAAGATACGTTCTATTTCCAAGGCAAGGGTGTTGTGTCACCGCCGTATATAGTGTCGGCTATTGAAGCATGTCGTTTGTTGAAGAAAGGTTGTCAGGGGTTCTTGTGTAGTATACTAGATACTAGGGGTAATGGTTTAAAACTTGAGGATATTCCGATAGTTAGAGAATTTCCGGATGTGTTTCCAGAAGAATTACCTAGTGTGTTAATTGATCGAGAAATTGAGTTTGGTATCGATGTTATGCCGGGAACTCAACCAATTTCACGAGCACCATATCGAATGGCACCAGTTGAGTTGAAAGAGTTGAAGATACAATTGCAAGAGTTGCTAGACAAAGGTTTTATCCGGCCGAGTGTATCCCCGTGGGGTGCACCGGTATTATTTGTGAAAAAGAAGGACGGTACAATGCGAATGTGCATTGACTACCGGGAGATCAACAAGGTAACCATCAAGAACAAATACCCGTTGCCACGCATTGATGACTTATTCGATCAACTTCAAGGGGCTCAGGTATTTTCAAAGGTAGACTTGAGATCGGGATACCACCAATTGAAAGTCAAAGCAGAGGATGTAGAGAAGACTGCCTTTAGGACTCGCTACGGGCACTATGAATTTTTAGTGATGCCGTTTGGGGTTACTAATGCGCCTGCCGCCTTCATGGATTTAATGAACCGTGTGTTCAAGTCGTACTTGGATGAATTCGTGATAGTATTCATTGATGACATTCTCATTTACTCGAAGAATTCAGAGGAGCATGAACAACATTTGAGACTAGTCTTACAACGACTTCGAGAGAAACAGTTATTTGGGAAATTGAAGAAGAGTGAGTTTTGGTTAACAAGTGTCACTTTTCTAGGGCACGTGATTTCTAAAGAGGGTATTTCTGTTGACCCACAGAAGATTGAAGCCGTTATGAATTGGTCAAGGCCGACAAATGTATCCGAGATTCGAAGTTTCTTGGGGTTGGCCGGATATTATAGAAGATTTGTTAAAGACTTCTCTAGAATCGCAACTCCGATGACAAGGTTGATGAGAAAAGACGTATCGTTTGAATGGAACAAAGAATGTGAAGATTGTTTTGTAGCATTGAAGGAAAAGTTAACAACGGCACCAATACTTACAATTCCAACAGGTACTGGGAATTTCAAAATTTATAGCGATGCTTCGCACCAAGGCTTGGGATGTGTGTTAACTCAAGGTGACAAAGTGATAGCTTATGCTTCACGACAGTTGAGGTCTCATGAAAAGAACTATCCAACTCACGATTTGGAATTAGCAGCGGTAATCTTCGCCCTGAAAATTTGGAGACATTATCTATACGGGGAAACTTGTGAAATCTTCACCGATCACAAAAGTTTGAAATACTTATTCACTCAGAGGGATCTTAACATGAGACAAAGAAGGTGGTTGGAACTTATGAAAGACTACGACTTGAAGATTCAATATCACCCGGGAAAAGCAAATGTGGTCGCTGATGCCTTAAGCCGGAAATCATCAGAAAACTTGGCTTATGCTTTAACCGGACAGGAAAGGTTGGTGAAAGAATTTGAACAACTAAAACTTGAAGTGGTTCTTAGAATTGAAGGTGGGTTAATGGCTGCAATTATGGCACAGCCAAGTCTTGTTGGTGAGATAAAGTCTAATCAACTACTCGATCCAGATTTTAAGAGGATTGTGGATGAATTACCTGAAGGTAAAAGGCCAGAATTTAGTTTCCACGATGGTGTCTTAAAGTATATCAATCGTTTATGTGTACCTAAAGTTGGGAATCTAAGAGATAAAGTTATGGATGAAGCTCATAATACCAGGTATTCAGTACACCCGGGAAGCACCAAAATGTACCGAGACTTGCGAGAAATTTACTGGTGGAGTGGTATGAAGCGAGAAGTCGCAGAATTTGTGTCTAAATGCATGACTTGTCAAAAGGTGAAACTGGAACATCAACGACCCGGAGGAGAACTACACCCGTTAGAGATACCGGAGTGGAAATGGGAACATATTACGATGGATTTTGTATCGGGATTTCCAAAATCTACAAAATCGAATGATAGCATTTGGGTGATTGTTGACCGGTTGACTAAGTCAGCCCATTTCTTGCCTATCAAGACCAAAGATCCATCAAAACTTGCAGAGATTTATATCAGAGAGATTATACGGCTTCATGGAGCACCGGTTTCGATAGTATCGGACCGTGATACTCGATTTGTATCAAGATTTTGGGATAGTTTACAGAAAGCTATGGGAACATCTTTACATTTCAGTACCGCTTTTCATCCCCAGACTGATGGTCAATCCGAGAGGGTGATTCAGATTTTAGAAGATATGTTAAGGGTCTGTGTTATGGATTTTAAAGCTGATTGGGAATCTCATTTGCCGTTGATTGAATTTTCTTACAACAACAGCTTCCAAACCAGCATTGGAATGGCGCCTTACGAGGCATTGTACGGAAGAAAGTGTAGATCGCCGATTTGTTGGACAGAAGTTGGTGAAAAACAACTTTTGGGGCCGGAGATAGTTCAAATTACTACTGACAAAATTCGATTGATTAAACAGCGGTTACAAACGGCTCAGAGTCGTTATAAAAGTTATGCGGATACGGGTAGAAGACCGTTAGAATTTGAGGTGGGTGACTATGTGTTTTTGAAAGTATCGCCTTCGAAAGGCATAGCACGTTTTGGTAAGCGAGGTAAGCTCAGTCCGAGGTATGTTGGGCCATATTTGATTCTTAATCGGGTGGGACCGTTAGCTTATCGGTTGGAATTGCCACAAGAGTTGGCGAATGTTCATAATGTGTTCCACGTGTCAATGCTTCGACGTTATGTGCCGGATTCGAAACATGTAATCGTTCCAGAACCATTAGAGATTCGGGAAGATTTAACTTATGTGGAGCATCCAGTGCAAATTCTTGATAGAAAAGATCAAGTATTGAGAACTAAAGTGATTCCTCTTGTTATGGTGCAATGGCGAAGCCATTCAGTCGAAGAGGCTACTTGGGAGCGAGAGGATGAGATTCGAGTAAAGTACCCGCACTTATTCAATACCTGAGGTAAGAGTAAGTTTGGGGACCAAACTCCTTTTTAGGGAGGGAGAAATGTAACACCCGTACCCGAGAAAAGGGGTTAAATATCATTTTATATGCATTAATTAATATAATTAGTGTGTAAAATGGATTAAGGGGAGGCTTTGGACTCGCCCAGAAAAAAAAAGTGTTCAGAAGAGGGACACTAATTGGAAAAGTCCCCAGTGAGGTGGGACGGGTATTGGAGTGGGACCCAGTGAAGGGCCCGAATAAAAATTTGTGCATTTTATGTGATTAAATGCATTTATATGATTACATGATTATTTGTTTAAATGCTTTCATATTATATGATGATATATGTTTAGCATTTGGTATTAGTTTGGACACCCAAATAAGGGTATAAATGAAAAGAATTGATAATTAGTAGGTGCGATAGCAACTTCATAAAATATATGGGACCCACGTTGGGACCCATGCAAAACTTAGACAAATACTCATTTGATAATTGGGTAGTTAATGGAATGTTTGGGGGATTTCATAATAAGAACTTAGAAAGTTCCGGGGGTGTAAACAGAAAAATGACTAAATTTAGGCTTTGACACATCAACACATCTTGCATGTGTGTGTCATGACATAGGAGAGTCTCATATTTGCTGAATTAAGAAGAAAAGAGAAGAGAGCTCGGAGAGAGAAACGGAGACGGACCGTCACCGACGACGTTTTTCGCCGTACCGTCGCCGCCGTTCGCCGGATTCACGATCCGAGACCACTTTTGGACTCGTGGAGGTAAGAGGATCACATGCACGTAAGTTGTTTTCATTTTCGGCAACGTTTTTCCGGAAACCGTTCTTGATAAACGATATTTGTTGAACCAAAATCATGTAGGATTTACTTTGGGTAAGAATTGAGCAAGATTTGTGAAGGAATTCTTCATTTCTAGCTTGAATTTGGGTAGATCTTGCTAAGGTGAGTTTTCTAGCCTAAAGAATGGTTGTGTTTAACTATGTTCAAGGCATCAATGATGTAGAGATGTAGAGAATGATCTTATTGTGTTGATTATTCATGTTTAGAAAACATGTAGTTATCAAATTGTAAATTGCATGTCAATTTTATGAAGATTATATGTGCCTCCATGTTTATGTGCTTATATGTCTATGTGGTATTCAATGGGCACCGGGAAAATGATTCATGGTTGGGAGTAATAAGGGTGGTGAAGAGGAAGAATCCGAGAAATACGGAAGTCCAAGGAATAGAAGTGGCCACGGGACCAAGAGAGGCCCCGGGTCTGAATGAATCATTGAACCGGTGACTCGGCGATTACAAATATGATGTATATGTTTATTGTTGCATTGCACATATTTAAACATTCAGCCATGTTTAGAATTCTCACTAAGCGTAATGCTTAAGAAAACCGTTTTCTGTTTCTGTTGTGGTAAATAACAACCACCGCAGGTACGGAGAATTATCCGGGGAGGAAATAGCGTGCTCAGGAGTGGGAGAGAGATTTGGGTCTTGTAAATATGTTTATAACTTGTTATATAGTTCAACTTGTGGGTTAGTACCCTTGACTTGTGAATTAAAGTCTTGACTCATGGTTGTATCCATGGAGTTGGTTTTGGAATCCTACGACTCATGTGTTAATGTAGATTTGAAGAAACTTATGTAATTTCTATGTGGAAGTTGTAGGTTGTATGTTTGGACCTTTCCGGCAAGTCCGGATATGCGTTGCAACTCTTTTGTGTAAGTTCCTTTTGTAACTAAGTGGATTGAATGGTTTTGGAAATGCTATTTGGAAAGTTTCATGCTTATGGATGTTTTAGAGTTAACTTGGCTTGATTGCTTACTTAACTTGTTTGAAGTTGTAAACATTTGGTTTTGAATGAGGAAGGAAACTTATAAAAGTATGTCATATGTTCTTTCAAAGTTTTGCAAAGTTTGGAGAATGATTGATTTGGTTTAAATCATTTCTTAACAAGGTCATGAAAAGGAACTTAGTTGGAGAGAAACTTGTTTGATTCAAGGAAGATCTTGATCATGTTCTTTTAAAATGTTAGAGAAGCTTAAATTTATGTTTGAAAATGTGTGGGAATGTTTAATTATGTTTGTGAAGATGTTGTGGAAGTTTTGGAGGTGTTCTCAAGTGATTTAGACATGTTTTGGTGGGGTTTAAACTTGCAAAACAGGTTAGGGAAGTTGCTGCAGAATTTTCTGCAAAAGAGCTCTCTGTCCGGTCAACCGGATATTTTAAAGGTCTCTGTCCGGTCAACCGGATATTTTAGAGGTCTCTGTCCGGTCAACCGGATATTTTAAAGGTCTCAGTCCGGTCAACCGGACTGGTGTGTTTTTCCAAATAACCATGCTTTGTCATCATAACTTGAGCTAGGAAGCTCGGATTCGCAAGCCGTTTTCACCGTTGATTTTTAAATGAAAAGTACTGTATTTTGACATTGGGTTTGACTAAAATTTCAAAATGACCATTTTACCCTTGGGGCCTATTTTGTAACAATAGAGTTGTTTAATGTGGTTAAATACATATGATTCTTAGTAATTTGAATGATTCTTTGCTAATTAATGTATGTGGACTCTTGTAGCATTGTTACACGTGTCCTAATCCGCACGAGGCGGGTTGGGGTGTGACAGTTTTTGGTATCAGAGCAGTAGGCTAGAGCCTTGGGGACGAGAGACGTATACGACGCGTAGTGTGCACACAACAACACGTAGTTGCATAAACATACATACACGTTTACTTAGCATGCTTTTAAATATTGATTAGCATGTTGTGTGTTTCTTAAAAGTAACGTGCATGTGTGTACTACATGTGGGTGCCAGGCATAATGTCTGGAGGTGACACCTCAAATCGTATGGAACGTGTTGAAAGGGCAATCGAAGGGTTGGTACGAGTAGCAGAAACTCATGTGATCGAAGAGAGACCGGTACAACCAAATCCAAATCCGGGGGAAGAAGTTGTAAGTATTTCGAAATTTCATAAACAAAAGCCGACTATATTCCGCGGGGAAGCCGATCCGATGAAGGCGAATTTTTGGATCTCAGATATGGAGAAAATCTTCAGGGTTCTACCATGTACAGAGGAACAAAAGGTGTTATTTGCAGCCGATACATTGAAGGACGAAGCGCAATATTGGTGGCGTACTAAGTTGGGTCCGGGGCAACCGACAACGTGGGATCAATTCCTTGAAATATTCAATGAGCAATACTTTCCGGAATCGTTTGGGGATCAAAAGGCTCAAGAATTCATGGAGTTAATGCAAGGGGGAAAGACGGTTCGGGAGTACTCAACGCAATTTACTAGTTTGGCCAGGTTTGCCGGGGACATTGTAACAACAGAAAAAGTAAAAGCAAGAAAGTTTGTAGCGGGACTCCGGGGTGACATTCGTGGGCGGGTGACCGTATTCCGTCCAGAGACCTATGCTAAGGCATTGGATATTGCTTCTATTGCTGAGAGAGACCTTGGGTATACCTCAAATATGCCACCACCACCGAGTCAACAAGGTAAACGGCCGGGATCAAGTCAGTTTAGTGGTCAGGGGAGTACAAAAAGGCAGAGTTCAGGAGGATCATCAGTTAGTATCGGCAGTGGTTCTAGTGGAAATAAGCCGAGGTGTCAGACTTGTCAGAAATTTCATTGGGGACGATGCAATCAACTTCCAAATCCAATCATTTGTAATATTTGCCGACAACCGGGACACATTGCCAGGAACTGTCCGAATCAGAATTTAGATATGAGGGGTCGATGCTTCACTTGTAAGGAAATGGGACATCAAGCTAAGGATTGTCCAACCAAGCGTCAGGGTGCTTCTGGTTCCGGTTCATACACGGCTAGTGCTATTACACCAAGGACTACTCAACCACCTCCGAGGAGGGAGCAGCGGGAGGCAAGATCATATCAGCTCAGGCCAGGAGAGACTGATTCTGCCGATACCGTTGTTTCAGGTATGGTTCCCATTTGCTCACACCTAGCAAATGTACTTGTAGATTCGGGATCCACACACTCGTTCGTATCACATCACTTTGCTAAGTATCTAGATAAACCATTAGAGTTTCTGGATTATGATTTATCTATTGCAATACCATTGGGGGTTCCGTTGATTAGTTCAGGGGTGTTTAGAAACTGTGAGATAAATATAGGTGGTAAAAGTTTAACAGTCGATTTAGTACCGTTAATCGTTCAGCACTTTGATGTTATATTGGGTATGGATTGGTTAGCGGCAAACTACGCAAATATCGATTGTAATAACAAAGGGGTCATATTTCGTATTCCAAATCAAGATACGTTCTATTTCCAAGGCAAGGGTGTTGTGTCACCGCCGTATATAGTGTCGGCTATTGAAGCATGTCGTTTGTTGAAGAAAGGTTGTCAGGGGTTCTTGTGTAGTATACTAGATACTAGGGGTAATGGTTTAAAACTTGAGGATATTCCGATAGTTAGAGAATTTCCGGATGTGTTTCCAGAAGAATTACCTAGTGTGTTAATTGATCGAGAAATTGAGTTTGGTATCGATGTTATGCCGGGAACTCAACCAATTTCACGAGCACCATATCGAATGGCACCAGTTGAGTTGAAAGAGTTGAAGATACAATTGCAAGAGTTGCTAGACAAAGGTTTTATCCGGCCGAGTGTATCCCCGTGGGGTGCACCGGTATTATTTGTGAAAAAGAAGGACGGTACAATGCGAATGTGCATTGACTACCGGGAGATCAACAAGGTAACCATCAAGAACAAATACCCGTTGCCACGCATTGATGACTTATTCGATCAACTTCAAGGGGCTCAGGTATTTTCAAAGGTAGACTTGAGATCGGGATACCACCAATTGAAAGTCAAAGCAGAGGATGTAGAGAAGACTGCCTTTAGGACTCGCTACGGGCACTATGAATTTTTAGTGATGCCGTTTGGGGTTACTAATGCGCCTGCCGCCTTCATGGATTTAATGAACCGTGTGTTCAAGTCGTACTTGGATGAATTCGTGATAGTATTCATTGATGACATTCTCATTTACTCGAAGAATTCAGAGGAGCATGAACAACATTTGAGACTAGTCTTACAACGACTTCGAGAGAAACAGTTATTTGGGAAATTGAAGAAGAGTGAGTTTTGGTTAACAAGTGTCACTTTTCTAGGGCACGTGATTTCTAAAGAGGGTATTTCTGTTGACCCACAGAAGATTGAAGCCGTTATGAATTGGTCAAGGCCGACAAATGTATCCGAGATTCGAAGTTTCTTGGGGTTGGCCGGATATTATAGAAGATTTGTTAAAGACTTCTCTAGAATCGCAACTCCGATGACAAGGTTGATGAGAAAAGACGTATCGTTTGAATGGAACAAAGAATGTGAAGATTGTTTTGTAGCATTGAAGGAAAAGTTAACAACGGCACCAATACTTACAATTCCAACAGGTACTGGGAATTTCAAAATTTATAGCGATGCTTCGCACCAAGGCTTGGGATGTGTGTTAACTCAAGGTGACAAAGTGATAGCTTATGCTTCACGACAGTTGAGGTCTCATGAAAAGAACTATCCAACTCACGATTTGGAATTAGCAGCGGTAATCTTCGCCCTGAAAATTTGGAGACATTATCTATACGGGGAAACTTGTGAAATCTTCACCGATCACAAAAGTTTGAAATACTTATTCACTCAGAGGGATCTTAACATGAGACAAAGAAGGTGGTTGGAACTTATGAAAGACTACGACTTGAAGATTCAATATCACCCGGGAAAAGCAAATGTGGTCGCTGATGCCTTAAGCCGGAAATCATCAGAAAACTTGGCTTATGCTTTAACCGGACAGGAAAGGTTGGTGAAAGAATTTGAACAACTAAAACTTGAAGTGGTTCTTAGAATTGAAGGTGGGTTAATGGCTGCAATTATGGCACAGCCAAGTCTTGTTGGTGAGATAAAGTCTAATCAACTACTCGATCCAGATTTTAAGAGGATTGTGGATGAATTACCTGAAGGTAAAAGGCCAGAATTTAGTTTCCACGATGGTGTCTTAAAGTATATCAATCGTTTATGTGTACCTAAAGTTGGGAATCTAAGAGATAAAGTTATGGATGAAGCTCATAATACCAGGTATTCAGTACACCCGGGAAGCACCAAAATGTACCGAGACTTGCGAGAAATTTACTGGTGGAGTGGTATGAAGCGAGAAGTCGCAGAATTTGTGTCTAAATGCATGACTTGTCAAAAGGTGAAACTGGAACATCAACGACCCGGAGGAGAACTACACCCGTTAGAGATACCGGAGTGGAAATGGGAACATATTACGATGGATTTTGTATCGGGATTTCCAAAATCTACAAAATCGAATGATAGCATTTGGGTGATTGTTGACCGGTTGACTAAGTCAGCCCATTTCTTGCCTATCAAGACCAAAGATCCATCAAAACTTGCAGAGATTTATATCAGAGAGATTATACGGCTTCATGGAGCACCGGTTTCGATAGTATCGGACCGTGATACTCGATTTGTATCAAGATTTTGGGATAGTTTACAGAAAGCTATGGGAACATCTTTACATTTCAGTACCGCTTTTCATCCCCAGACTGATGGTCAATCCGAGAGGGTGATTCAGATTTTAGAAGATATGTTAAGGGTCTGTGTTATGGATTTTAAAGCTGATTGGGAATCTCATTTGCCGTTGATTGAATTTTCTTACAACAACAGCTTCCAAACCAGCATTGGAATGGCGCCTTACGAGGCATTGTACGGAAGAAAGTGTAGATCGCCGATTTGTTGGACAGAAGTTGGTGAAAAACAACTTTTGGGGCCGGAGATAGTTCAAATTACTACTGACAAAATTCGATTGATTAAACAGCGGTTACAAACGGCTCAGAGTCGTTATAAAAGTTATGCGGATACGGGTAGAAGACCGTTAGAATTTGAGGTGGGTGACTATGTGTTTTTGAAAGTATCGCCTTCGAAAGGCATAGCACGTTTTGGTAAGCGAGGTAAGCTCAGTCCGAGGTATGTTGGGCCATATTTGATTCTTAATCGGGTGGGACCGTTAGCTTATCGGTTGGAATTGCCACAAGAGTTGGCGAATGTTCATAATGTGTTCCACGTGTCAATGCTTCGACGTTATGTGCCGGATTCGAAACATGTAATCGTTCCAGAACCATTAGAGATTCGGGAAGATTTAACTTATGTGGAGCATCCAGTGCAAATTCTTGATAGAAAAGATCAAGTATTGAGAACTAAAGTGATTCCTCTTGTTATGGTGCAATGGCGAAGCCATTCAGTCGAAGAGGCTACTTGGGAGCGAGAGGATGAGATTCGAGTAAAGTACCCGCACTTATTCAATACCTGAGGTAAGAGTAAGTTTGGGGACCAAACTCCTTTTTAGGGAGGGAGAAATGTAACACCCGTACCCGAGAAAAGGGGTTAAATATCATTTTATATGCATTAATTAATATAATTAGTGTGTAAAATGGATTAAGGGGAGGCTTTGGACTCGCCCAGAAAAAAAAAGTGTTCAGAAGAGGGACACTAATTGGAAAAGTCCCCAGTGAGGTGGGACGGGTATTGGAGTGGGACCCAGTGAAGGGCCCGAATAAAAATTTGTGCATTTTATGTGATTAAATGCATTTATATGATTACATGATTATTTGTTTAAATGCTTTCATATTATATGATGATATATGTTTAGCATTTGGTATTAGTTTGGACACCCAAATAAGGGTATAAATGAAAAGAATTGATAATTAGTAGGTGCGATAGCAACTTCATAAAATATATGGGACCCACGTTGGGACCCATGCGAAACTTAGACAAATACTCATTTGATAATTGGGTAGTTAATGGAATGTTTGGGGGATTTCATAATAAGAACTTAGAAAGTTCCGGGGGTGTAAACAGAAAAATGACTAAATTTAGGCTTTGACACATCAACACATCTTGCATGTGTGTGTCATGACATAGGAGAGTCTCATATTTGCTGAATTAAGAAGAAAAGAGAAGAGAGCTCGGAGAGAGAAACGGAGACGGACCGTCACCGACGACGTTTTTCGCCGTACCGTCGCCGCCGTTCGCCGGATTCACGATCCGAGACCACTTTTGGACTCGTGGAGGTAAGAGGATCACATGCACGTAAGTTGTTTTCATTTTCGGCAACGTTTTTCCGGAAACCGTTCTTGATAAACGATATTTGTTGAACCAAAATCATGTAGGATTTACTTTGGGTAAGAATTGAGCAAGATTTGTGAAGGAATTCTTCATTTCTAGCTTGAATTTGGGTAGATCTTGCTAAGGTGAGTTTTCTAGCCTAAAGAATGGTTGTGTTTAACTATGTTCAAGGCATCAATGATGTAGAGATGTAGAGAATGATCTTATTGTGTTGATTATTCATGTTTAGAAAACATGTAGTTATCAAATTGTAAATTGCATGTCAATTTTATGAAGATTATATGTGCCTCCATGTTTATGTGCTTATATGTCTATGTGGTATTCAATGGGCACCGGGAAAATGATTCATGGTTGGGAGTAATAAGGGTGGTGAAGAGGAAGAATCCGAGAAATACGGAAGTCCAAGGAATAGAAGTGGCCACGGGACCAAGAGAGGCCCCGGGTCTGAATGAATCATTGAACCGGTGACTCGGCGATTACAAATATGATGTATATGTTTATTGTTGCATTGCACATATTTAAACATTCAGCCATGTTTAGAATTCTCACTAAGCGTAATGCTTAAGAAAACCGTTTTCTGTTTCTGTTGTGGTAAATAACAACCACCGCAGGTACGGAGAATTATCCGGGGAGGAAATAGCGTGCTCAGGAGTGGGAGAGAGATTTGGGTCTTGTAAATATGTTTATAACTTGTTATATAGTTCAACTTGTGGGTTAGTACCCTTGACTTGTGAATTAAAGTCTTGACTCATGGTTGTATCCATGGAGTTGGTTTTGGAATCCTACGACTCATGTGTTAATGTAGATTTGAAGAAACTTATGTAATTTCTATGTGGAAGTTGTAGGTTGTATGTTTGGACCTTTCCGGCAAGTCCGGATATGCGTTGCAACTCTTTTGTGTAAGTTCCTTTTGTAACTAAGTGGATTGAATGGTTTTGGAAATGCTATTTGGAAAGTTTCATGCTTATGGATGTTTTAGAGTTAACTTGGCTTGATTGCTTACTTAACTTGTTTGAAGTTGTAAACATTTGGTTTTGAATAAGGAAGGAAACTTATAAAAGTATGTCATATGTTCTTTCAAAGTTTTGCAAAGTTTGGAGAATGATTGATTTGGTTTAAATCATTTCTTAACAAGGTCATGAAAAGGAACTTAGTTGGAGAGAAACTTGTTTGATTCAAGGAAGATCTTGATCATGTTCTTTTAAAATGTTAGAGAAGCTTAAATTTATGTTTGAAAATGTGTGGGAATGTTTAATTATGTTTGTGAAGATGTTGTGGAAGTTTTGGAGGTGTTCTCAAGTGATTTAGACATGTTTTGGTGGGGTTTAAACTTGCAAAACAGGTTAGGGAAGTTGCTGCAGAATTTTCTGCAAAAGAGCTCTCTGTCCGGTCAACCGGATATTTTAAAGGTCTCTGTCCGGTCAACCGGATATTTTAGAGGTCTCTGTCCGGTCAACCGGATATTTTAAAGGTCTCAGTCCGGTCAACCGGACTGGTGTGTTTTTCCAAATAACCATGCTTTGTCATCATAACTTGAGCTAGGAAGCTCGGATTCGCAAGCCGTTTTCACCGTTGATTTTTAAATGAAAAGTACTGTATTTTGACATTGGGTTTGACTAAAATTTCAAAATGACCATTTTACCCTTGGGGCCTATTTTGTAACAATAGAGTTGTTTAATGTGGTTAAATACATATGATTCTTAGTAATTTGAATGATTCTTTGCTAATTAATGTATGTGGACTCTTGTAGCATTGTTACACGTGTCCTAATCCGCACGAGGCGGGTTGGGGTGTGACATAGAGTTTGAAATAAATTAAAGTATGTTGGAAGCTACCTGAAGAACATTTGGCATTGCATGAGAAAATCAAAAATAGTTACATGAAGATCAATGATATGTTGGATTAATTGTGAGTTATTTATTTTAATTAGGGGTTATTTATTTATATTGGGTTATAATATTTGTTGTTTTGGTCTTTTTAATATAAAAACCAAACAAAGCATGTTTTGGACCATGGGTCTTTTTTATTTCAAAAACTCAAGAGTAATGATTGAGGCACAACCAAAGCCACAACCTTTTATCCACAACCGTCATTTAGTGTCTATATCTCTGCTAGTGGGCACTGTGGGGTCACTGACACTGTGGGACCCATCAAGAGAGAGATAGACACAAAATAGAGGTTGTGAGCAAAAGGTTGTGGCTTTGGTTGTGCCCCAAGTATTACCCAAAACTCAAATCCAATCCTAGAAGCTTGATGTGACATATGTCCCTTATTGTTTAAACATAAGATTTTTTTGCTCCTTATATATGCTTTCCTTTCATAAGCTTATGTTGTAGAAAGACTCTCTTACACGCGCGCAGGGGCGGTGCAAATCTTGAATCCGGATTGTCCGATTTAGCATGAAAATTATGACTTGTGCGCGGGTGCATCCTGCAGACTCAAATTGTACTCTTATGCATATAGAAAGTGTTGTCACATCCCTTGTTTTAATTCATGAGACTCCACTAATTTCCTATATATTTGTATTAGCGTTGTTGTAAACATAATCTCTTCTTTTAAAATACTTTCTTCGCCCTCTCAAGTTCTAAAAAACCATTTCTGCAAATTCTCTTATCTGCTTGGAGCAATTTTGAGCGCTCATATACTCTTTCAATTCAAGCGCATGTTTGGAAGATTTGATTGCTGAATCTTGAAGAACATAGCTCCATTTTGAGACCTTCTGCATCGAATCACTTATTCCAAGGGGTGGAATCATTTTTAAGGATAGTGCTACCGTAGCACGCCTCAATCAATGGCAATGGGCTAGGATGGATGTTTTTAGTAATTGTTAGCAGTTATAAACTTAGATCTATAAATGCATGTATCGTACTCCTTGTAAATGGTCATTGACCAATCAATTACATCACTACATTAAATTGTTCTTCCTTCCTTTAGGCCACCATGGCCACTTTAGTTTAGTTTAGTTATTAATTTTTCTTTAATGCTTTAATTTACTTTAGTTAAGTTTCAATTCAAGTACATAGATTTTCTTTAATACAATTCCTTAATCTTTTTTCCTTAGTCATTATAGTGTTAGTTTAATTGTGTCTTTTGTTCTAGTCATCTTTTTCTTCTCTCATATTCTTATTCTTTAATTTATACATTGGTCGCTTCTAAATCTCTTAATCCAGGCAAGAGCACATACATCACATTTACTCGCAAGATCATATTTTTGTATGTATATTTTTGAGTAAAAAAAATAGGAAATTGCCATGTACACATGTATATTTGCTATGCACATCAAAATTTCTTTAATCTAATCATTTTTCTTTTAAAAATTCTTACTTTTGTAAAGTTGAGTGGTGTACATAATAAAATTAACAGTATACATAGTAATTCCCAAATAATATGCTACATTAATTCTGAAAAGTTTAGGTAGTGATAGTGGTTTAGAATGCAAGACATATGGCCCATCACTGTATTCATTGTCTAAAGCCATGCTCTGTACGAGTAGGAAAGGAGTCGGGTCTATGAAATAGAGGATTTTTGGGTACACCGAAGTGGTTAGGGTGTACCTATAATATAGTAATTTTGATCAGAAACGATTATTCTCAATAAAAAGAAATATTTGCTTTATGATAAGAAATATTTGCTCCCATTAAAATTATCCGGAATAAATATTTCTAATCATAAAACAAATGTTTCTTATGAGAAAAAATCATTTTCCACCACTATATTGTGTTTGTAAGTAAACCCAAATTACTTGGGTGTGCGGAAGAGTTTTCCCTATGAAATATGACACAAAAAAGGATATTTTGGTCAAACAAAATGCTAGGGTCGCATTTAATCCACTTCAAAATTAAATGCATTAAATAACCACTTCCAACCCTCTGTATAAACTATTGTGCTGTCTTTGTTTAACCAGAGCATATTTTAATTTTACAATGGTTGATCTGTCTTTTTGCCTGTTGTCTTTTTTCTCCTTCTTCTGCCCAACAAAATTAATAATCTGGGTTCTTATTAAAAAACAAAAATAGCTTGTGGAACAAGTAAAAATATAATAATGAATAAATAAAACAATTTGATTGAGAGGGCATTGTCCACAATTTAAAGACAAGCAAATTCCAAAGCAATTACTATTAAGGTTTTTTTTGGTCATAAATTGGAGTAATTGATTGTTTAAGAAAGAAACTGCAGATTCTATATTTCGCAAATCCGTATCCCAGAACTAGTTCTCCAATACATATAACTGTAGGATTGCCAGAATAACCTACTGCAAGTTATCAATTATTATTATTATTATTTGGGAATAAGAGTGGGGATAGAATACTTAACTTATGTAAAAGAGGGACCTAAAACCTAACTCGTACCAAACGAGTTATACTACTTTACCGGTGGAAGCTAATTTTAAGCAAACCATATTTGAAATTTTTTAAAGTTTTTATTTGTTTAAATGTTGTAGAATCAGTCTTCCAAATTATCATTACAGATAGAGTAATGCTGCTTTCCAAATTTTTGTATTTTTAATATAGTTCTCAAATATTTGTGATAGTGGAATACTTGATTTTCATTAGAAGATATTCAAATAGTCCCACCAATATAAAAGTAATCCAATTATTACCATATATTGAGAACCAGACTTAAAATTCAAATACTCCATTAGAAGTACAGTATTACTCCACTATTATACAACTTGCAAATATAGACTTAAAAATGACATTGCCCACCAACAATGGAAATTGAATAATGTTAGACAGCATTCAGATGGATCCCAGCGATAAAAGTGGCTGGGTGCCGTTTGAGGACAGGGCCCCACGTAATTCTGCATTTCAAAAAATATTTCTGTTGGATTTGAAATTTATTGAGCCAGTTGAAAAGTTCAGTGACACACTTTTGACTCTCTCTCTCTCTCTCTCTCTCTCTCTCTCTCGTCCTTTTTAATATTTTCTTGAAACTACAACTCTACAACAACAAAAGTGACCTCCCTACCTATTTAGGCTATTTTCATATCTTTCTTACTGTCTCTTTAACATTTCTTTCTAGATACCATATCCTTCTTCTTTTCAACTTTTCTTTCTTTTATTTCATGCCTCTTTCTAACTTTTAACTCAAAAATTTTGTAGTCTTTTTTTACTTACATAAATTTTGTAGTCTTTTTTTACTTACATATACTGGTTCTGTATCTGAAGAGCTTCCACTAGAAGCTTGAGGGAAATGAGTGCTTCAAAGTTCATCAAATGTGTTACTGTTGGAGATGGAGCTGTTGGGAAGACCTGCATGCTCATTTGTTACACCAGTAACAAGTTCCCCACTGTGAGTCTTTCCCAAACAGGCCCTTGTCATAAAAACCTCTTTTTATTCTTTTATTTATGAAATTCTTCTTTTACTAATGTCATTGGGCTTTTCATTGTAAATTTTATGAGTTGGGTTTTCTTTTAAGTCATTTTTCCCTTCTGTGCTTGGGCAAATTTTAATTTCAGACTCTTCCATGAGCATTTGAGGGGATTGAGAATTGGATCTCTCTCTATAGTCTCTCTATATATATATTTATGTATAAATTATATATATAACACTCATAATTTGGGACTTTTGTTGCAGGATTATGTACCAACAGTATTTGACAATTTTAGTGCTAATGTGGCGGTTGATGGGAACATTGTCAATTTGGGTCTATGGGACACTGCAGGTATACTATATGTTAAACCATATTTCTGGCTTATTGTAGGTTTACAATGTTTGGAGTTAGGGTTTGTTTGGTCCGTCATTAACTAAAGTAATTAATTTGATTTCCTGATCAAAAGGTCAAGAAGATTATAGCAGGTTGAGGCCACTGAGTTATAGAGGTGCAGACATATTTGTGTTAGCTTTCTCTTTAATCAGTAGAGCAAGCTATGAAAATGTCCTCAAGAAGGTACTAACTTCAGTACTTATGGCTTTTCTCTTCTTCTTTTTTTCTGCTTTAACTAGTTTCTCACCTTTACTTTTTATTTACACTTTTTGGATCATGTTTGAGAAATAAAGTAAAAGTAAGAGTTTTTCATTTCAAATTGAGGCCTATATGGTTGTATGCTTTTGCACTTTACTATATAATTTTAAGTCATGTGTTCTCTTTAATTTTTTTTTCTTTTTTCTTTTTCTTTTTTTGTTGTGGCCTTTGAAGTTTGAAAAATGGGTGGCCTTCTATAGTCAAATAGATGGCTTTATTTTCTTAGGCTTTGTGTGTGGTTCATGGATTTAATGGGGGAAAAGAAAAGAATATATATATATATATATATATTTTTTTTTATTTTAAGGAAAATGATGAGGAAAGTGGGAAGCAAAAGAATATGAGTTGAGATGCAAAATTAAACATTTTGAATTTTCTCAGTCATTTCCCTTTCTTTTTCTTACTTCAGAATTGCATTTTAATTTTAATTTTAGTATTTTTTTTTTAAATGTTGTTTAAGCTTGAAGGAAAACACAAGGGAACTAGTTTCCCTTCTTGTTTTCTTTTCCCTTTTATTTTCCTTATCTAAACCCATCCAGAGCCTTGGTCTTATTGGATACACATATGCTAGTAATTGAGGTTTCCTTGCGATTTTCGTGCAGTGGATGCCGGAACTTCGTCGATTTGCTCCCAATGTTCCAATTGTTCTTGTTGGAACAAAATTAGGTATGCGACAACTTGTCATTATTTGCAATTTGATTTTGCGTACTTCTTTGTGCAGCTTGGTGGTGCATTGATACAAGTATATTATAACTAGCATCACACTAAAACATTTATTTTCTTAACTTTCAGATCTTCGTGAAGACAGAGGATATCAAGCTGATCATATGGGATATAATTTCATAACATCTGCTCAAGTATGTACTAGTAATATTCTTCGTCCTTGTATCGATTCAATCTCCTAAACCAGCGATACATACAAAAATATGAAGCGGACCAATAGCTTAATGCCTAACTTACTGAACAAAATAATCATATAGGGCGAAGAGCTTAGGAAACAAATTGGTGCAGCAGCTTATATAGAGTGCAGCTCCAAGACACAACAGGTTGTTTATTTGGGAGACTTAAAAAGTCTCAGATTGTGTTGACTATTATGGACCATAGGCCTAGCCAAACATTATTGTGGTGATCTTTCTCATCGAAATTGTAATGCGTCTTCTTATTGGTTGTTGTTTGTTAGAATGTGAAAGCTGTTTTTGATACTGCAATCAAGGTTGTGCTTCAACCTCCAAGGAGGAAGGAAATGGCAAGGAAGAAAGGACGCCGAAGTTCTGGCTGCTCAATTGTGTAAGTAATTCGTATTTTTTTAATTTTGTCATACAAACTATACTTCATAATACTGAACTTAAAGACATTTCGGTGCTACCCTTGTAGTAGATTTTATAGAGCCATATCAAAAAGATCACCCAGTGGAGTAAACAAAGTCCAAATTGATTACAAAGGAGAAATAGGCATGAAGCATGGATTTAATGGTGGATTTTGTTGTCTACAGAACTAGAGGACAATCGAGTGGAATGATGTAAAGAGGAATGCACCGGAATGAAAAACCAAATGTGCAAGGTGCATTTGGAATTACTAATTAGAAGGAAATAAACTTGTCAGGCCTAAAAGAACCAAATGATCAACGCCGTCTTTTGGAATTTAATTATGAATGTCATGCGTTAATTTTGAGTCTTTAATCATCTCCTTATTCCTGAATCCTAATGGAGCCCGTAAGATGAGAGTTCAAACCCCATGGAAATCAGGAAATTGGGAAGAACACTTGCCATGAATATGACAATACATATATACACTCACACTCCGATGTTTCTGAAATGTCTTCTATATTTAGGCTGTTGTTTTTCTCGCTCTATCATTCGAACTATAAGATATTTAATGTCAAACCTGGACTATGATATCAACCTAATTCCTGAAACCACAAACTGAGTAATTTCCGCCTTGGTACTTTTATGTAATGAACATAAAAATGCGAGTTGTAGAAGTTGCACTCTGGAGTTGATCAATTTAAATATTTAAGAAATTTGTGTTGGTACTGTAATATTGAATATGCACGCGTATTTTACAAGTAGTTGCAAATTAAACAATATGTTCTTCCTTAGGACATAGTACCGACATACTTATCAATTATCAACTATATTATTTTGCTTTATATGTTACCCTTTTATTTCAGGAGGGGGATTGTTTGTGGAGGTTGTGTTGCTTAGGAAATGCTAATAATGCCATGGTGGAATCAGAATCACCTGCTTTTGAAAATGGATAGTTGTTTTTTGCAAGTGCTGTTGGTGATCAACAAGAAGAAGGAGGGGAAGAGCAGGGGGAATTGTTCATTCTCTCATACACTGTTAATTTTAGTGCTTTCTAAATTTTTTTTTTTTTTTTTAAAACTTGTGGTGGTTGTAAAAGTAAGACTTGATTAATTGTATGTTTAATTAAATACCATCTTCTTCTTTGTCCCTTTCCAGCTTCTTGTTTTTTCAAATAGGTATAGACATGTTTGGACGTTACTTTGACTGCAATCTAAGATTAGTATATTTCTATGTTGAAATACCATGTCATCAATGCATCCATCTGATAAAATGGGAGTCCCATAATAACAATTTGTGGAAAAGGAAAAGCTGTTTACTCCCACAAATGTTAAAAAGAATTTCAAAACAGTCGGGGAAAAAAAATTGTAAGAATATACCAAGAAAAATGACGCACATGTTAAAAACTTACTTATTTTGGGTAAATTTCATTGACCTCTCCTGACGTATGCCCTGATATCTATTTTTAAGGGTGACATGATCCGTATTATTGCGGGCGCCACACCACGTAGCACAATAAGACAATATGGGACCAATTCTACGTAGTTCGTAAGTAAACCAGCTCTATAAATTTAAGTATGTGAGTGGCCATTTATTGCTTAAAGTCTAAAATAACTTTCATAAACTTGATTCTCTATCAATCCAGCAAAACATTCTGTCACGCAAAACCAGATAGAAAGTGGGATTTGGAACCCTGTATTTTAGTTACCTCGATATGGAATATTGGGCAATGTTTGTTGTGAAACAAAATGGTCACAAAAAGATGTTCACGAAAGGATGTGGTATCTCATATGGCACCCATGTAGCAGAGTTATGTGTGGTTGCCCTGTGGGTCTTAGAGCATCTCCAGCAGAGTAGCTATTTTAACTTTTCAAACAAAATAGCTAATCAGATGTAGTTTTTTGTGCTCCAGTAGGCTAGCCATATGGCTAGCTATTCTAACATTTATCCTTTTTACTAAACAAATTTGTCTAGTCAAGAATGACTCTCTATATTCTCTCTCCAAATTTCAACCTTTAAATCTTCCATTAAAGTTAAATGGCACAAATCTCAACCATAGAAAATACGTAGTATAGTAAATTAAAATAACTAGATAAAATAAAGAGAACTGCCGGAATTGAAGGCTGAATATTGAATAGCTAAAATAGTTTTTGGTTAAAATAACATGTTATGTACTATTTCACTGCTGGAGATGCTCTTACTACTCCCTCCGTCCCAGTTTATGTGTCCCCTTTCAAAAGTCAAATTTTTTTAAGAGAACATCGTGATTGCATCCCATGTGTAAAAAACTTAAGTAAAATTCCAAAAGTGCCCCTCTCTGACTTTTTCTCTTGTACTTTTTATTGGGTATTTTTAAAATCAAGAAGGATAGTTATGGAAAATATAATAAAAGTAGTAGTATTAAATACTCTTAGAGCGACTCCAACCACATTACCCATATTCAATTTCTAACTATTTTGGGGAGCCAAAGTGCATATTTGGAGCTCTAATGGATTCCTCAAATGGTTCTCCATTTTGGGGGACTCCTCTTTTGAATTTCCACATTTGAGGAGAGAGTGTGTGAAAATGGGTAATTATCCATAAGTAAAATAATAAAAAATCATACATATGATATTCATTTAAGAAGAGAGAGTGCATTAAAATTTTCAGCTTTTGTATAAAAAAATTAATATAATAATTTAAACCTCCCTATAATGGAGAACATAGTTAGAGTTGTGGGCTTAAAACTGATTAGAGATGCTCTTAAGGGGACAATAGTTTTGGGACATCCAAAAATGAGGAAAATGACACATAAAACAACAATACTAGAGGCACTAACAAATTTCACTTACCATATGGGATGCCACATTTTTTGTGAACATCTACTTACTACTCTTTTTAGTCTTTTGTATCCCAAGCATTAGCCTTGATTACTCCCTCCGTCCCATATTAAGAGTTTCTTTTAGGAATTCCAACTTATTAAGGGGACAACTTTGATTTTGGTGAGATTTTTAACTTTTCAATATTGCCCTTTTTGAAATTCAAAATTATAGTGTCACATCAAAAAAGGAGAGGGAAGAGTTGGATATAATAAAGGACAAATTTGGAAAGTGTGTATTAAAGTACTTTGACTTGTCAAAGTGGACTCTTAAAATGGAACATAAAAAAATGGCATCAAAGACTCTAAATATGGGACAGAGGGAGTATTTAAGACCAAACCAGCTCTAATTTTGGGGTTTTGCCCTAAATCGTGCCCACGTTACGAACAGGGCAAAGTGAAAACGGGGTCGTATTGATTGGTATTTTCAATTTACAAAACGGAAGAATCTTCAAAGTACATGTAGTATTATTTAGGGTTTATATATACGTATATCAGACATCATTCTTAAGCACAGAGAATCACACGGTCACACCGAAACGAGCGTACGGAAACTGAAGAGATGGGGTCGCGAGAGAAGAATCATACGACGCCTCTCCTGAGCAGCCTTGTGGTACGGGCCACCGACAGCGGCGGCGGAGGAGGAGGTCCCGGCGGTGGTAGCGATTACGAACCCGGCGAGGTTCGTCGTGATCCGCCTCCATATTCTCGATCTGATCGGTTCCCCGATGACGCTGGTTAGTCCTACTATGTTTAATTCCTCGTCAATTCTTACTCTGTTTTTGCATAGTATAATTGTAAATCATAGAATTGTTGTTTTGCATAGCTCTGTTGTTTCCAATCTAACGGTGGTTTCAAGCGGTAAGCAGCAGAATTACGGTTTTCAAACCCTACTTTGCGATGATGTTCGATAAATTACTTGTTTTAGTGTCCAGCCGTTAATTTATAGGAATTTTCGTTTTATTTGAGAATTATGTTTCAATATTGCAACTTAATGTTATAAGGATATCATCTCGATCGCAGTATCGTAGATGCTCATGCTGGTGACATGAAGTGTTCACAAAATTTTCATGGGAAATGAGTTGCCCACTTCTTATATAGTTTATTTATGTGGAAATCCATCATTTTAAATGGGCTATGATGTTAAATTACTCATATCACGTATTTTATTAGAGAAATTTGAACAAGTGTTTTTTTTTTTCGGATACAAGAATTCTTGTTTGATTAGGCAATACGTTGGCAGGTTCTTGGCCTGGAATTCATGACCTTAGGGGTGTTACTTGCTGTTCTTTCTCACTCTACCTTTCTATTTTGGTTGCCTAACTCTTGTCTAGTCCATGCCCATCTATAAACATTAATCTACCCCTTGATGTCTGCCTATCAATATTATGGCAGCGTCGCTTTTTTAAATGGTCTCATTCCAAATGGCAGATTTATGCCTTTGAAACCAAATTAAATTATAAACTTGTAGAAAAAATGGTTTATTCCTTTGTACTTGATGTCTAAAATAGCCTTTTTTTTTTTTTTGCAATCTATGTGGTCTGTGCTTGAAAATTTAGATTCTAAATGTGGAGTTTGGTTTCTTTGTGTATAGCTTAGACTTGCTTTCACTGATGCAGTTTAAAACACACTGATGTTTTATAATCTTGTTTTTCTCATTTTGGTTCTCTTTGTGAATTTGCTACCGGTTGAATTCTTTATTAGGCTTTTGTACTAAAAAGAAATAAACGAGATTATTGTATTTGCGTGACTGTGCATGTATCGCATTTGTGTGTATATATACACACTCACACACGTGTGTTAGTACGTGTGCATATAATATATATATATATATATATTTATGGTGGGCTGTAGATGCACCGTCCTTGCGAAGTTAATCTGGTGTGTATACTATATGCTTATGCGTAAATTCTAGTTAGATTAGAACAAGCGTTTGTATGACCTGTTCTCTATGACTTGTGTTGTGTGTTGAACATGAGGTTTATTACCACATAAAAATAAAAATGAAACATGAGGCTGTACTACCACTTTTGAGTGTTGAATTGTGAGTAAATTTTGTTATTGTGTTTTACAGCTTGAATGCTTCCTCAGTGCAAGAACTTGGGTCTTGAGGAAGACTTGTTGGTGTGAATGTTCGTATGGGAATATGGTTTGGGTGAATAGTTTTTTGGATTTTGAATGGTAAAGTAATAACGGGGAAAATGCCACTAATGGGTTGTTGTACATGGTCTATGACGTCACGGGGTGCTTTATCACTTAACATTAGTTCACGCCTCACACATATTACCAAGCCGTGGTTGGGTGTTTTGGTATGTAAGGGTGGGATTGGTGCCTGATATAGGTTTTTTTGGATTCGTATGAGCTTTTCATTTGCCTGCCAGCCATTGATGAGATCATACTGGGAGTTACTTTAGGAAATTTGAGTTGGTCATGCAATATAATTTGAGAGAAGTTGGTATATCTATTATCAAAAAACGGCTAATTGCAGGTAAACTGTGCTGTTATTGTGCTGGTAGCATTATCAATAACCAACAGTAAGGATGACTTACATTGAGTGTATTTTTATTAAATTGAAAATTCAATAATGTTACCGAGTGCCATGGAATGCACTTTCTTGGAAGCTGGCATTTGTGTCATGGAAGTCAATATTTGCTGGTGCAGTTTGTGATTTGGGTTATTTTGGTTTAATTAATGGATAATATCGGGTTTTGGATTTCAGGTAGCTGGAAGTTTTCTAGTTATTAATTATTAATTTTTTTTTTTTGCTGTTTTTTGGTTTAAGATTTACACAATGAGCAGTGGTCTTTCTTGGGGTTTCTAAATTTAGTTTTCTTTGGATGGTTAAAATAGTGGGCAATTAGGTGGGCAAGGTCTTGGGTTTAAACTGACTTTCTCACTGTTACTAAAGTGGTGAATTCTGGGGTTTCTAAATTTTGTTTTTCTTTGGATGGTTAAAATAGTGGGCAATTGGGTGGGAAAAGGTTTTGGGTTTAAAGAACTTTCTCACTGTTGCTGAGGGGTGAAAGAATGAACAGAGGGTTTGGGCCTAGCTTCTGCTGATGTTTGTAAAAGTTCTGTTTATTATATTTGTTCAGTTGGTCATGAGGAAGAGAATAAATTTTACTCGGGTTTCGGTACACTTCAAGCTGATCTTTGTGGAGTTCCATTGCCAATACATGTTACCAGGAATCCACTATCTCTAACAGGAAAATAATGTGGAATAACATTCTGGGATTTGCTGTTGTGAGTTTTTCCAACTAATTCATTCAAGTATTTCATGCGCGATATGGCTTGGATGGAAAGGCGTTAGTTACTTCGTTCAAGGCAACTTTTGGTGTATCCATTTGAACATCTCCTGAAAAAATGCTGAGGTGGTTTTTGAAAGGAGGTGGATGAAAGTACAGTGACTGAGTTTTTGAATCATTTTATTATTAGAGCTCCAGCGAGTTTTTTGGTTGTTTGTTCTCCATAGGCTATGGGCCACTGTTTTTGCTGCTTTTATCTGCAGGCACATACCCACTGAAGGTTTTGGGTCGAATTTTTTGCCGATCTTGTAGTTATCTGCAGATATGGATGGAGTTCTTTTCGTAAACACCACCAAGATGTCTCATTAAGTCTTGGTTGTTTCGGATAACTATCTGGATTTGTAAAAATCAGGTTTACAAGTTAATTTAAAAGTATGGCATCTTTTGGTTTACCAGATAATGGATGCAGAACTAAACTAGAATCATTGGGCTTGTTTTATATTTGGGGATGGTGCCTGTTATATATACTGGTCACGAGGACTGCTTGCTTGGTAAGTAACAGCAATGGCTGTAATGGGTGACCTTGATCATCTTTTCCACGTTACTATCTTGTTTTTGTTCTTCATGGCTCTGAATGGTGGTATGCGTCCGTGAAGACATAGTTGATCTTGTCATTGGCATTTTCATGGACATGGATCATGAAGATTTGGCTGTCCCATGGACACCATAGTTAATATCTTCTACTTATGTGATTGAAATTGCTTATCTTTGGACTTGCTGGCTATTTTTTCAGGATATAGAATTCGTGCAGGGTCCGGTTCTCCCGTGCGTCGTAGGAACGGAGACCATCGTTATAGTCCTCAATTTGATCATTCAGGTGGCCCACCGCGGAGCCGTGGATTTAGCAATGGGAGAGATCCTCGCGATCGAGATTATTCACCTCCTTATGGTCGTGGCAGGGGTGGTGGCAGGTTTGGTGGCAGAGGTTTCAGTGGGCGTGGATTTGGTCCTGGGCCACTAAGAGGTGAAGGCATGCCTAGAAATGTCCCTAATGTCCGCCCAAGAGAAGGAGATTGGCTATGCTCGGATCCTTCGTAAGTCCATTTTTCCCAAGTATATCGTTTGGTTTTTTTTTCCCCAATTAGGCCATATATTTTACTCACTACTGCGGCACTGCCCTTGATCCACTGAATTATGCTCTGAGAAAATTAAGACTCTGGATCCATGACACTCCACTATAAAGGAATGACAAGTATTGAATATGGGAAGCCGTATGCATTTTACATTCTATTTTTGTTAGATGGGTTTGTTTTGGATTTGTAATACTAATAGAGCTATGTTCCTATCACATACTTCTCTGTGGGCACGCATATCCAGGGATTTTGTCAGACTTTCACAATCCTGCTTCAGTTTTGCACTTGCCAAACACTTACTACTACTACTACTACTACTACTACTACTGTTATAACTTATAAGTATTGTACTATTGTATACTGAAGCAAGAGGAGGAGCAAACCCAGGTACATGGGAGGTTTGCAAGAGTCCAAGCCTGAGCCTGGAGCCTGCTAAGTGTGGCAAGCAGTGCCTCTACGCTTCATGCGTTTTACAAACTATTTATGTTAGATGGGTTTTGGTGAACTTGTACACGTGGATTTGTAATGCTAACAGAACTATGTTCCTATCACATAATTTGTGTGGGCGTGCATATGCAGGGATTTAATAAGTATTCCATTATCCTGCTTCAGTTTTGCACTTGCCAACTACTCGTGATTTATTAACTCAACTCCTGAATAGTAATTGGCTAATTTGGGTTTAGGTATTTTGATTGAAAGGGATAGGTAAATTTTATTGGTTTTCTGGATCTGAAAATTTTCAAGTTACTGGTTCATTTTGGACTAAGTGAGAACGGGATGTTAAATTGTTTACTACAAAGTCTGATGTGTGGGTGTTGTTCAGACAATGCAAAATATAATGCTGCGTGTAAGAGGTTTGTGTGTGTGTGTGTGCATGTGCGTGTCCATGGTTAGGTATTGGATATTTGCATCATGTTTGTGTTCTGTTAATTTGAATATGTAGAATTTAGTGTTCTATTAGAGTCTTAAATGTCATACTTTCTGTCTAGTACTCTCTGGCAGACATAAAAAAATGTGTTCATATGAGAAGAATGTGTTTGTCGTACGTAAAGCAAAGGCTATTTTTATCGTTGGATTGATTTTTTCAGCCATTGTTGATCTTGCTTCTCTTAATTTTGTTCAAGGTGTATTAAAGCTGATGGGAACTGATCCTCTGCTGACAGTGATTAAATATAATCATGGATCTTGACCATCCTAGCTTTTTAAGGTTTTGAGTGGCACTTTTCCCGGAAGGGTGTGAGTGTTCCCTGTTTTGGTGTTTTCTTTTCTTTTGTTTTCTTTTCAATTATATGCTTGTGTCGTAGTAATGTTTTGATAATTCTTCTGTGGTGATAGATTTAATTGGTGCCATCTTTTCTTAAACAACATTCATGAGATTGGTCTACTGGTACTATGATTTCTTAATGTTTACATTTTTCATTGTTCTTTTATCACATTTCAGATGTAAAAACTTGAACTTTGCAAGGCGAGAGTATTGTAACAACTGCAACAGGTATCGTTTTGCACCTGCAAGGAGTCCACGGAAGGGATATACTGGCCCCCCGCCTCCACATGCACATCCTCGACGCTTCCTGGGCCCTCCAATGGATCGTTCTCCAGGCAGGAGCATGAACAGCTATAGGTCACCCCCTCGTGGTTTGACCAGAGACAATCCTCGAGAGTTTGGTGCTGGTGGGCCTCCACACCCGAGGCTTGAAGGCAGGTTTCCGGATCACCACTTGCGTAGAGATCGTCCGGATTTCCCAGTAGTTGACTATAGAGAGAGGAACAGGTTTGATAGGCCCGTGCCGCTAGATTGGGGCCCCAGAGACCACGGAAGGGATGACTTATTCAATGAGAGGAAAGGATTCGAGAGGCGGCTACCCTCTCCACCAGTGCCACCACCACCTACTCATCGAGGTCGATGGGGACGTGATGTGAGAGAGAGGAGCCGTTCTCCGATCAGGGGTGGACCAGCTCCGGAGGACTTTCGTCGCGATACACATATGGGACGGGGGCGAGATGATCGGCGAGGAATGGGCAGAGATGGAATTGGTGATGCATATTAGCAGGTGTTGGTGGGCTGTTAGTTTTCATTAAGTAGATGCTTTTTTTTTTTCCTTTTTCTTCAAACCCTCGAGAAGGAGAGATGGAAGCATAGGCACAAACTTTAAAGACTTCTTGTATGTATGATTCAGGTGTGCTTAGCCATGTGAAACTGCGAGAGGATTAATTATGGGCTTTTGGATTTTGTGACTGCTGCAACTGTTCGGCTGTTGCTCTATTCTCTGCTGTCATCTTCTCTCCTTGGTAATTTTTGATGAATTTGTGATGGGTAGTGTTTTCTCTTTTTGTGTTAATTAGCACTATCAAATAGTATTAGTAGCAGATGATCATGACTTCCTCGACAGTATGTAGTCATTGCAGGTAGTAGGTAAGTGGTTTATTTTTTGAGTATTGTGATTATAAAGAAGTTAGCGAATGGTGGGTATGATTGATTTACAAGGAATTGGAACTATGAAGAAGGATGAAATTCGATACGATTTTCATAGCGTCTTATCGTGGAACTAAAAGTCGGATGTGAGGATATACTTGATATTTTAACTCACATCATGGTTGAATGGTCATGAAACTTTTGTTAGGAAATATAAAATGTAGTACTTTCCTGGTTCTCAAATTTGTATTCTAAATTTGATTTTTAATCTGACAGTGGAATTATTTAAAATAACTTTTAATGAAAATCAAGTAGTTTTACGAGTATTGAATGTGATTTCACTGCCATGTGTGTTAAAGAACCAATTTGTCAAATTCAAATGTAAACACAATAGCATTAGTTACACACAAATGGAGAAAAAGAGAGAAGCAAAATCAAACATGAGCTTGTGCAAGATCAAGAACCATATTCGCCCTCTATTTTTTGCGTTGCGATGCAAATCGCGTTGGAATCTCTTTGGCCAATCGCAGATGGGTTAAATACATTGTATATCCTTGTAGTTTGTCATTTGTGTCAGTTTGGTCCTTGTAATTTAGAAAATGTCACTTTAGTTCATGTAGTTTCATAAGTGCGTCAATTAAGTCCAATCGATCCTTTAGTGACAAATAATTTTGTCATTGAAAGTAAAAAAATTGTCACAAAAAGTAAGTCCAGACGATCCTTTAGTGACAAACAATTTTGCCATTGAAAGTTAAAAAATTGTCACAAAAAGTGTTTTGAGGGACTAAAATGACACACTTATGAAACTACAGGGACTAAAATGACACTTTCTAAACTGTAGGGACCAAATTGACATAAAGGGCAAACTAGAAGGATGTAAAATGTAGTTAAGTCATCACAGATTTATACGGTTGGCATGACAAACAAGAGGTAGACAAATGCTGCAATGGTTCTTAAATTTTCATTTCAAATTTGATTCACAATCCATGCGGTACTGGGATTATGAAAAACAACTTTCAACAAAAATCTAGTGATTCTACTGAATTGAATGTCTAAATAGTCATGTGTTGATATCAAATTTAGCAACCACATTACTCGTGATTAAAATTGTTGACCAATTGTTTAGAGGTCTATGCTCCTTTGTCATGGACTTTTTTTTTTTTTTTGCTAAGAAAAAAGGGTTAGAGAGGGGCGACCGGAGGTGGCGTCGAAAAGTTAAGGATTAGTATTCTTTTTTAGAAATCGAATGGATTTGGACTTATAGATACGCGAGTAAGGTAATCAAAAAAGAAAGAAGATGAGTTCTACCTCATTTGACGTAATCATGGGAACCTCCTACCTGCGGGTTCTTTGGTGGGACGCTCTTGTGAAAAAACGTACTGACTAATGAGTCTACTTGATCAAAGTTGTTCTCCGCCCCCACAAAGGCACCACAATAGGCAGGGGCGGAGCCATGAATTTTGGTCGGGGGGGCCCAAGCTATAAGGGGGTTCAAGGGTAGTGCACCCGAAACGATTTTTTTGGACCCTATTAATACATAATTGACAAATTTTTTTTGGAGTTTATTAATAATATGAGTATTTTGTGACATGTAAATATTGTATGGTGTCTTGCAAAATTCTAGGGGGCCTATTTCTAAAACTCATAAAATTCTTAGACTAAAAGTGTAATTTTTAAAATTCTAGTGGTCTTTACTTTTGAGTTGTATATACATGTATATCAATATATATATATATATATATATATATAGTTGATGGCACAAATTCCACCTTAAAGAGGTCAAACATAAGTTGAGGGGATCTAAACATAAAATATTAAAAAAAAATAGAATAAAAATTTAACTTTTAAAAATTTCAAGGAAGACCTAAGCCCATGCTGACCTTAGACTGACTCTGTCCCTAATAATAGGAAGAATCCTTTGGTTACAAGAAGGACCCTAACCAGTGGATCACCCACCTCGGTCGTCCTTGTCATGGAGTTAAATTCATTTGATCATTTCTATGTATTCTGCGGAAATAAATGCACGAAATTTTCTGAGGGTACACTTTGAGTCTTGAATCATTTTAAATACACACACCGTTTCTGTTTTCTTCAGCATCCCTATTTCAAATCTCGTCGGTCCATTGGTTCCCTCGTATTCCAGAATACTATATAAAATCTGGACCGTGCATCGAATTCCTTTACTACCTTTTTCTACCTCTCACAAAGTCAACGACGTCGTACACTCTTTAGCGCCTTTTCTTTTTACGAAGCCGACGCCCCCCCTCCGCAATCGGTAATTATCCGCTACTCCCGAGTCCACTGAAAATTTACTTGGTCTTTCAAAATCATACTCCGTCTCCATAAATCGAATTAATTGGCCACTGTGATTTTACACGTTGGAATGTGAAAAATACTGGACCGACCAGTTTCAGTGAAATTTACACATATTTATTGATGGATCATCAGACCGTAGAATAGTCTTCTATGAATTGTAACCGTTGGATTAACTCTTTCAATCTGAACCGTACGATGGGATTATTACGCGAATCTGTCCGTCCAATATTTACGAAATTGAAATTTCAAAAGCTGGGGAGGGAGTAGTAGAGACTGATGAAGCGTATTTGCTGCTTCTCCATTTCTCTGCAAACTCTCCTCTCTCTTTCTTTACATATATACATACATATATTAATAGAAGACGTAGGTAGGTATATGTATAGATCGAGTTTCGTCGACGATTGAGGCCCGTGTTCGACAATTTTTCGCCAACATTCTGCTGCTTTTCCAAAAGCATCAAATGTGAGCTTTGAAACGGGTGATTTTTCAGGTTTCGAATTTTATGCTTAGGGTATTATTGATTTGAACGTCGTTGAATTTGAGGGGATTCTTCAAAATTTCTGCGATTATTGGTGAGAAATTTGTGAATTTTGAGGTCGTTCATTGGAAAATCTTGATACAGTTTGCGATTGCGTGGTATTTTTGTTAAAATTTTGATGGAGAAAAGTGGAGGAGGTGATTTTCCTCCGAGAAAGGCTCAATCGGATTCAGCAGTGTCGTCGGATTTTCCGGCGAAGAAGCTCGCGAGGCAGCTCGATTTTAGCGGTGGTCCGGCGACCGTGGTGTTGCCGGAGCACCCTCAGCAGCCACCGACTCAACGGATGCCGCCACCTCAGCCGATTCAACAGATGCAGCCCCCACCACAGCCACAGCAACCCCTAGAGTTTATGTCGATGCAATCTCAGGCGCCTCATCCCACAGCACGGCCTATGTAAGTCTCTATAAACGTATACTCCGTTCTTGACATTTCAAATTTATTTAAATGACTTGGTCTTTTGGAGGTGAAGTTCTCATTTTTGTTGAAAAATTTAAGGGTTTTGATGTTCTGTCTCTCTCCCTTAAATTGTGTTCTTTAAGATCATTTGAAGCTATGCATTTTCCTCTTTTGTTTTTGTTTATACTATTCCAATCTTTGTTTATTTATGTAAACAGGAGGTTTATATAACTCAGAAGATTATATAAATTGCAGTAGTCAATATACAATTTCTGTTTTTTTTTTTAAACTTAAAAACACGTTTTATTTTTATTTTTATGAACTAGCTGTGGAGAGTTAATTTTTCGTCTTCCTCGAACCTGTAAATTTTTGCCTTTAGTGTTCAAAACTGTACTCTGATGGTTTGGGGTGGATGAGCTTGATGGGATTGCACTGGATCACAATGGGCTTTGCATTATATCGGGGAACTTAAGTAGTATATGTTTGTGTCTTCTTATCACGTAGTTCCCTGACTAGGGAAGTTACTTTGATTGCTATGGATATGAGTATTGAGGGTTGATACAGTATTCCCACAGGGTATTTTAGTTTATTACTAACTTGATTGTGAAATTCAGGTGAATTTTTATTTTCTATGATTTCATGAGTCTATGTTTCTTCTTTTCTTTCTTAAAACTCATCTCTTTCACTTCCATTTTTGTTCTGGTGTAGCATGTAATACCACTTCTTAAAGTGATCTAGCTGCTTTATAAATGATAACCCTGTTCTCAACTCACTTCAAGCCCGAATAAAAGGGTGCTGGACATGCCTACAAGGACATAGTTTATTCTCTCTCTCTCTCTTTCTCTCTCTCTCTCTCTCTCTCTCTCTCTCTCTCTCTCTCTCTCTCTCTCTCTCTCTCTCTCTCTCTCTCTCTCTCACACACACACACACACACACACACACACACCCCTACATCCACACTGACCTACACGTGCAGGCATGCGTTCTCACACATATCTGGATAAGACATTGCGAAATAAGAATCAAAGTTATTTTTTGTCTACCTTCTGTAGCTGTATAGTAACAATTGCGACTGATGTGCTATTGATGAGAGCAGTGTTCTCATTGCGACTGATGTGCTGTTGATGAGAGCAGATCTTTCTTAAAACTCTCATGCAATAAGCCAAAACTCAAGATAAGATGTTTATGGATAGACTTGAATATATCTCTTACCACTTGCACATATGTAATTTCCTTTTTCCATATAAGTACACACATCTACTGTCCCAATTGATAGTCGAAACATCAAGGTCTCAACCCTGTTGTTGGGAGGTGGAGGAGATACCACTCATAACAATCTTGTGTCCAAATGCCCATATGTCATTACTGTGGGAAGATAGTATTGTGTGGTAACCTTTGAATAGAAGCTCATATTGTATTAATTGTTGTACTGAATATTGGTTATTTTTTCTTCAGAAAACCGGAATCTCCGAGAGCACGGCCAAGACAGAATGTTGAAGTGAAAGATGGAACTCCAAAGAAGCAGAAACAATGCAACTGCAAACACTCAAGATGCTTGAAGTTGTAAGTATACATACCTTGATTTAGAACTGGTGTGCTGGAATACTCGGAAAATTTTGGTCTCAAATAGCTGTTGTACCATTTAGTACGGGTTTTATCTGGTATTTAATCTCAACCATCTCGGTTGGTCTGCCATAAATATTATGTACCAATGATGAAGCATGAGGTGTAAATGTATTTGTTTTTTCCTTATATTCAGTGAAGGGTTGCAATCCTCTTTATATATCAAAAGATTGTACTCTTAAAGCTCTGAGTGAAAGAATAATCCAATAAATTGAGCTAAGTTATCTAACTGTTAGAAAATCTGTGAAAAGTTTTATTGTTTTTCACGTAATCTAAACGCATAGGTGAGTGACCATGGTTATGACTTGGGAACCAGACATTTCATGTTTGACTTTCTCCAAAATTACTTGATACATGCAGTTTTCGCATGATTGTGCTTCAGTTAGGGGTTAGTCTTTACTTCAAAAGTGGGTTGGTGACAGTACATCATATTTAAAATGGATTAATATCCTCTACAATAAAGAATCTTTTTGGCCCTTCAATAAGTTGCTATTAGATCATGGCCCTGAGGACTGATACGATATTTATTTCAAACAAAGGGTAACATTGTACACATGATTCAAGAAAATAGTGCATTTATTGGAATAGCTATTGTTGAATATGGAACAACCAACTATCTTCTGTGTTTTTATGAGATTGATATATTCCACCTTGATTTCTCAGGAATCTCAGCCCCTCTCTCTTTCCCTTTTTTCCAAGTTTGTTTAAGTTTTCCCTTTTCTGATATTCCATTGATTTCTCGTCTAAAATTTGCTTGGGTCGTAGTTAAGTTGCGGATCCCGAGCCCATTTTGTCTATTATAGACAAACACTCAAATGTGTGAGATTGGCTCGTAAAACTTTGTGGTTTTTCTAAAAAGACAATGAACTTAGAGAGAGCAGTTTATTATTATTTTTTTTGGTAATACCACAATAGTTAGGAAAGTGCCCATTAGTCACATGCTTGATATTTTGAACAATATTTAATCACCAACGGAAGAAGAGTTTTTAAATATTTTCTGAGATTGGATATAGACAAAGTATACTTGTAAATATAAATCTTACAAGTTACAATGACAAAACTTGCTACTTTATGAAAAAGGAAATGTTTTGTTTCAATATGGATCAAGGCTTCATCTCTGTTAAGTTTATTAACAATTTTTAAAGTTGGTGGACTACAGTACAGAGTTCCTCCATTGTGTTAGTAACAATTATGATAGTAACTCACGTACAATCAAAATTGTATACAAATTAGAGCTTGATTTACCCTATTGGCCATTTTCTAATAACTTAAGCTTTAGGAGCAACTGATAACTTAACACGGTATCAGAGCCTTGTTTCCCAGAGATCTTGAGTGCAAGCCTCCATCTCATGTTCTTATTTGCAAATTGCTCTGCGTGTCTTTATTATGTGGAGTTCCAGTTGTCCCTCCACATGCGAAATGGGATCACGCAGTGGGAAAGTGTTAGAGCTTGATATACATTTTGAGCTCATTCTGTTATGGTTTAAGCTTATTAGCAATGCATATAATGCAATAAAACTTCTTTGACAGTGAAGTTTCCACCCGAGCCAAACTGATTTATTATCCCTTCTCGGTTCACTCTAGATTTTCAGCCCAAGATAGTTGGGAGTATTAGGATGATAAAAAAAGACAATTGGAGAAAGGATATTTTATTACTGTACATCCTCAATCATATATAATGTTACAAATAAGAACCAAGAAGGAAAGCAAATCAATAGAAAAGGAAATAAAATAACTCTGCATTAATATGGTCAACATGACCTATAAAGACACACTAAAATCCGGGGATAAAATCTCCTAATTTCAACACTCCCCCTCAAGCTGTGGCGAAGATATTGACGAGACCAAGCTTGTCGATAGATGACTGAAGAAGTGTTGGACCAATGGATTTAGTGAACATATCTGCGGTCTGATCTGATGAAGGAACAAAGCTCGGTGTGATGATTCCTGACCGAACTTTTTCCCGAATGAAGTGGATGTCAACCTCTATATGCTTAGTTCTTTCATGAAGAACTGAATCAGATGATAACATAATAGCCGATTTGTTATCACAAAATAACTTGGATGAGTCTACCACAGGGAAGCCTAACTCATCAAGAAGTGAACGAAGCCATATGAGTTCACATGAACCCTGAGCCATGGCACGATACTCAGCCTCAGTCGAAGACCGAGAGACAACAGCTTGCTTTTTACTTTTCCAAGAGATAAGATGACAACCTTGAAAAGTACGGAAACCAGAAGTAGAGCGTCTATCACCTTTTGAGCCAGCATAATCCGCATCAGTAAAACAGGAGAGACCTGATTGAACTCCTGTCTTAAAGAATAGACCAAGACCAGGACAGGTCTTAAGATATCGAAGGATATGATAAACAGCATCAAGATGTGAAGTACGTGGTGAGTGCATAAATTGACTCACGACACTAACAGCAAAAGTCAGATCCGGTCTTGTGTTCGTCAAATAGATGAGACGACCCACAAGACGCTGATATACCGAGGGATCTGATAAGGGCTCTCCCAATTCAGCAGTCAGCTTATGATTTGGATCCATAGGAGAGGAGGCAGGTCTACACCCAAGCATACCTGTATCTTGGAGGAGATCAAGAGCATACTTCCGTTGGGATAGCGAAATACTTTGGCGAGACCGAGCCACCTCAATTCCAAGAAAATACCTCAAAGGACCCAAATCTTTAATGTCGAATGAAATTCCAAGAGAACACTTCACTTGCACAATACCAGACGAATCATCTCCTGTGATAATAATATCATCAACATAAACAGAAATAATGATACATTGCCCTTTGGAATTACGACGAATAAAACAAGTATGATCGGAGTGACACCGAATAAATCCCATAGTAAGCACCACATCACTAAACCGGCTGAACCATGCACGCGGAGACTGCTTCAATCCATATAGAGATTTGCGTAGACGACAAACTTTTCCCGAATACTCCCCCTGAGCCCGAAAACCAGGAGGGGGATCCATATAGATAACTTCAGACAAATCACCATTAAGAAACGCATTCTTGACATCAAGCTGATGAAGAGGCCAAGAATACGATGCAGCCAGAGAAACAAGAAGCCGGACCGTGGTCAGTTTAGCAACCGGTGCAAAAGTAGCCCCGAAATCCTTACCTGGAACTTGTGTAAAGCCCTTAGCCACAAGACGGGCCTTATATCGATCAATGGTGCCATCTACCAAATACTTCACACTGAAAACCCACTTGCAGCCAACTGTACGTTCACCAGTTGGGAGAGAAACAAGATCCCAGGTTTGATTATTCTGAAGAGCACTCATTTCTGCTTTCATAGCAGCCACCCATTTTGGATTCTGAAGGGCTTCATGAACCGAGCGAGGAATAGAGACAGAATCAACTGCACTAACAAAGGAGCTAAATGGTTTTGACAGACCCTGATAAGAGACATACTTAGAAATTGGATGGTTAGTACTACTTGAAAGAATATAGCGTGAAGGAGGGCGACGAATACGAGTAGGATAACGAGAAGAAGTAACATCAGAGACTAAAGGAGATGAGATACCTGAGTCCGGAGAAGATGTCGGCACGGGGTCTGGAGCGCGAGGACGACGAGAGTACACTTGTAAAGGGTCACTGGTAACGACCGGGGGCAAAGAGTCACTGGATTTGTCACTGGGTATATCAAGAATAGGCACTGGACGAGGAAGGACTGAGATATCATCGTCCACAACATCTTCTACTGGAGTTTCCAGAGAAGTAGAAGCACCTGTAAAAAACGGAATTGTTTCCAAAAAGGTGACATCCAAAGAGTGATACAAATGACGTGTGACAGGATCATAGCAACGGTATCCTTTGGACATGGAGGAATACCCTAAAAATACACACCGAACAGCCCTATCATCAAGTTTGGTATGTGTAGGGCTGCGATTTTGGACAAAACAAGTGCACCCAAAAACCCGGGGGACAATGGGAAAGAGGGTACTACCAGGCTTAAGAACATGAAGCGGGGTCTGGCCTTGTAGAATACGGCTAGGGGTACGATTAATAAGGTAAGTAGCGGTAAGGACAGCAAAATGCCAAAAAGACTTGGGAACATTCATACCACATAAGAGACACCTAACTGTAGCCATAAGATGACGGTTTTTACGTTCGGCCACCCCATTTTGTTCAGGGGTGTAAGGACACGTGAGTTGTTGAAGGATCCCCCCTTTGTTAAGTTCGGCCCGAAATTCATTAGTAATATATTCCCTACCATTATCAGACCGAATATTACACACAACAGTATGAAATTGAGTTTTAATCATTTGAAGAAAATTTCGAAAATGAGAGAAAACCTCAGATTTTTTCTTCATAAGATAAACCCAAGTACAACGAGTATAGTCATCAATAAATGTAACATAGTATCGGTGCTGTGACATGGATGTGACTGGGGAAGGTCCCCACACATCGGAGTGAATGAGGTCAAAGGCACTAGGTGCCCGATGCATGCGAGGAATATAAGAAGTGCGAGTATGTTTTGACAATTCACAAACCACGCATTTAAAATGGAAATCCTTGCAAGCTTTATTTAATGGAGGGAATAACCAACATAAATATTGAAAGTTGACATGGCCTAAACGAGCATGCCACAAATCTAGAGTTTGTAATGAAAACACATATTTATTTGAATCAGGCAAAACAAAATTATTAAGAGCAGGTAACACGGAAGCTTGAGGACTGGAAAACGTCCTAGATACCGAAGGATCACTGAAGTAGTATAGACCGTCACGCTCAAACCCCCTGCCAAAAATCTTCTTCGTAGTCAGGTCCTGCAAATAACACGAATGAGGTAAGAAAACAACAGAACAGTTATGATCTTTGACAAGACGATTAACCGAAAGTAAGTTAAAAGTAAAGACGAAAGAGTGATATCAGAAGATAATCGGGCATCACCCTGACTACAGATAGGAATAAAAGATCCATCTGCGATACGAACAGACTGTTTAATGGAGGTAATAGGTGAAGTGAAAACAGAAAGCTCACCAGTCATATGATTATTTGCCCCAGAATCGAGAATCCAAGTAGGATGGCCTGACTTACCATGAAGAGCAGTAGGAGTACCTGCAGCAATGGCGGCCGTGGGGCCAGTGGATGATGGCGGAGGAGGAGTTCCCAAACCTACATGAGACTGAAGTTGAGCAATCTGAGACTGAAGTTGATTATAATCGGGTGGAGGAGGAAGCATCTCAACAACCGCTCCTGTACGAGGAGCACCCCGGCCTCGGCCAATACCACGACCAGCAGGTCGAGTCCGAGTAAACTGCCCTTTCAACTCTGGGTGAAGGGTGAAACAACGATCGATGGAGTGACCCGGTGTGCGACAATGCTGGCAATAAGGACGGTTACTTCCAGGACAAGCACCAGAAGAAGCAGGAAAGGCCATCTGGTCAGGGACAGGTGAAGGAGAGGGCCTAGGATCAGGAGCAGAGAGTAGGCGACGACGTCTCTCATCACCATCAACAGTAGCAAAAGCCTCAAATAAAGAGGGCATAGGGATGGTATTCAGAATCTGAGTGCGGAGGGCCTCATACTCGGGCTTTAGACCCATCAAAAACTGGTAGGTACGACGACGATCAAGTCGCTTAACTTCAACATCTCCATCATTAGGAAAATCGGTGATGGGTTCATACTGAGCTAACTCCTCCCACCGAGTCTGCAGGTATCCAAAGAAGTCGGAAACAGACAGTCCCAAAGTAGCCTGGGAGGCATGAGAGATATCTTGGTAGAGCTCAAAAATACGCGAGTCAGAATGCGCATGATCATACATCTTCTTCAAAGCTGTCCAAAGGCCATGAACGATATCATGATACATAAACATATTGTAGATCCGTTCATCCATTGAATTAAACATCCAGCCCAGAATAATACAGTTATCTGTAAACCATTCCTCAAACTTCACGTCCGATTCAGCAGGCTTAACCTCCTTCCCGAGTAACCACCCAATTTTCCGTTTGCCTCCAAGGTAGAGACGAAGGGAGTTAGACCATGCGTGGAAATTTTTGCCATTGAGTAGAACACTGGTGACTCGGTGAGTCGGATGAGATACAGAGAGATCCGAACGGGCAGCAGGAGTAACTGGGTCAACTATCTTATCAGACATGATGCTGTGAAGAATGATCACAAAACAAGGCAGAGACTGCTGGAATAATCTGCTGGAATGACCCCACGGATATGGTAGAATCAACAGGCACAGCCGGAAACTCGGCAAAGAAAAGAAATATCAACCGGAAACTCGGTCACTGCCGGAAACTCGGCGAAAGACAGGGGCAACCGGAAACTCGGTCACCCAGACTGAAGAAGGAGAGCGAGATACGGGCCCTTTAGCACATCACAAACAGGCCCTTACTAGGGCACAGGAGCAGCCGAAGGGCTGCAACACCAAGCCGAAGGCTTGGGGGGTGCGCCGAACAGAGGAGAAGCCCTAAGGGCTGCGACGCAGAGACTGAGGGTGGTGGGTGTGGTCGCCGAGGGTTGGGGAGGCTGCGGCAAGGTGTGGTGGTGATGTAGGGGCGGTGGCGCAGGCTGTGGTGGTGGTGATGGGTTTCGGCGCAAGGATGGTGGTGGTGGTGGATCGTACGTTTGGCTCTGATACCAAAAAGACAATTGGAGAAAGGATATTTTATTACTGTACATCCTCAATCATATATAATGTTACAAATAAGAACCAAGAAGGAAAGCAAATCAATAGAAAAGGAAATAAAATAACTCTGCATTAATATGGTCAACATGACCTATAAAGACACACTAAATTCCGGGGATAAAATCTCCTAATTTCAACAATAAACATCCTAACCTTTTTGTTTTTTAAAGAATTGTGATTGGTGGTCACAAAATTTATCCCATTTCTTACTGCACAGAGCTATTCAACTAATCTATCGTTAATCATAAGAGTATTGGTACTCGTGAACAAATACTCTCTTTCTCTCTCTGAACGTGAGTCTTGATGGGTTCCTTTGTTGTACACTACCACGGCATAAGATTCTGTTACATTGACTGGCCCGGCCTGTTATTGTTGTGAAATCAAGCTTAGGCCAGTGCCTTGGTGTCTCACGATATTCTAAAGCTCTGTAAGTTTGTGAGTGGTTTGGGATGGCACAGTTGCCCCAATGCCCCATCAATGTTCCAAGTGGATTCTTAAGGGACTTTTGGGTAAATTTTGAATAATAGGTCAATTCCTGGAATGTACATCCTTCAGGCTTAATGACGGACAAGTGGAGAGAATATATAACATCATATAGTTCAACAATGAGAGGAGCTTTGATGCATTCTCTCTCTCTCTCTCTCTCTCTCTCTCTCTCTCTCTCTCTCTCTCTCTCTCTCTCTCTCTCTCTCACACACACACACACACACACACACACATACAAATGCAGATCATTTCTTGATTTCAGAGCTGGATGTGGTCAACATTATGTAGTGCCCTTTTAAGTTTTCTTGGAGTTTACTATGATAATTTTGAGTGTACTCAGGACCTATGGAGCATCCTAGTCCGCTTTGTTTTTACACAGAGATTTATTAACTATAGATAATTATGCGGAGGTTTTAGAACTTTGTGCTTGGTTCAGAACTATTGCCTTCATACTTTCTTCTCTTGTAAGTTGTAATAGAGTTTTATTTGGAGTAGATTTTTTGCTGTACAAATAACTTGCTTGGGAATGTAGATGAATAAAATGATTTGGCTACTATATTGGAAGATTTAATAGTCTAGGAATGACAAGTTATCAGTGATATGTACTCTGGCATGCAATTGCCTCTGATTTTAGACTTTTGGCAACTAGGAGTCTCAGCTTTTAGGTTTTATATCTTGTATTTTTGCATTTCTTGACATTTTTTACAATTTCAGGATGTGGAACTTTTTTTTTAGTCATATTATCCTTTCGAAACTATTATGTGAAGCTAAGCTTGTAAAGTTGGGCCAGGTATTGTGAGTGCTTTGCATCTGGAATATACTGTGATGGGTGCAATTGTGTAAATTGTCACAATAATGTTGAAAATGAGGCTGACAGACGAGAAGCTGTAGAAAACACATTGGAGCGTAATCCAAATGCATTCAGGCCCAAAATTGCAAGCAGTCCACATGGAACTCGTGATAGTCGGGTATGGATATTTATAAAAACTTAGAAGAAAATCACTTTTGCCAAAAAAAAAAAAGGAAAGAAAGAAAATCACTTTAAAATTGCATTAGTTAATTTCTAATTAGTTACTAATGAGACATTTTTTTGTTTGATATTGATTGATAAATTAAGCATTTGTTATTTTAGCTTTTGTGTAATTGTTGATACAGCTAATGCTTCATAATGGCTAACATATGTCTTGGTAAATGCGAACATTGGAGGATATTTTGATAAATGTCTAAAGTGTAGCTAAAATATCTTTGTTATTTTTTTGTGGTATTGTACGGATGTTAAAATATGAGCAAATGCAAGAACAGGTCCACCTAAACACATTTCCGACAATATCTTGTGATGTGGATCACGGGGGAGACGAATTACTAATTTCTACCTTGGCTTGCAAATGGTCTTTTAGTGCGATAGGGTGGTGAGCTAAGAAGCATTGATACAGGATATGGCGACATAGACACAAAACAGTACGACATAAGCTCCAGGGGCAGATGCAGAAATTCGAAGTTAGGTTGGGGGGGGGGGGGGGGGGGGGATGGGGTTGGGGAGTGGGGGAATGTAAAGTCACAAAACCAGGATGAAGCTTGGGTGAAACTAAGTGGAGGTCTGAACCAATTGATGTTGAAGAATCAGCGGATGAGTTGTGGTTAGGGGTGAAATGCCACTCGAACCCAGAGCTAGCTGGTTCTCCCTGAAATGCGTTGAGGCGCAGCAGTTGACTGGACATCTAGGGGTAAAGCACTGTTTTGGTGCGGGCCGCAAGAGTGGAATTGAGACTGAAAACTGATCCGCTGCTATTAATTCAATTATCATATTTGTGACTTATAGTAGTATTTATACATAAGTAAAGCATTTCAAACCACACTTACTCTTTATATTTCTACCCATTGGGGGATTTTTTCAGTAAATAGCATAATTGTGGATAGGGAACTGTACTAGCGACCTACCCAATTTATTGTAGAAATTTTCGCTATCAATGATTGGACATGCAAACTAGAAATACCTTTTTTGGGATAAAGGAACAGATTACTCGATCCATTTCCGTATCGCTCATGATATATATCATAACTCGGACATCCATTTCAAGTGCCTATCCCATTTTTGCACAGCAGGGTTATGAAAATCCACGAGAAGCGACGGGGCGTATTGTATGTGCCAATTGCCATTTAGCTAATAAGCCCGTGGATATTGAAGCTCCACAAGCGGTACTTCCGGATGCTGTATTTGAAGCAGTTGTTCGAATTCCTTATGATACGCAACTGAAACAAATTCTTGCTAATGGTAAAAAGGGGGCTTTGATGTAGGGGTTGTTCTTATTTTACCCGAGGGATTTGAATTAGCTCCTCCTGATCGTATTTCTCCTGACATGAAAGAAAAGATAGAGAATCTATCTTTTCATAGCTATCGCCCCAATAAAAAAATTATTCTTGTGATAAGCCCTGTTCCTGGTCAGAAATTTAGCGAAATCACCTTTCCTATTCTTTCCCCAGACCCCGCTACTAAGAAAGATGTTCACTTCTTAAAATATCCTATATACGTAGGCAAAAACAGGGGTAGGGGTCAAATTTATCCCAACACGAGCAAGAGTAACAATACGGTTAATAATGCTACAGCAGCAGGTATAGTAAGCAAAATCATACGAAAATAAAGGGGGATATGAAATAATCATAGCGGATGCATCAGATGGACGTCAATTAGTTGATATTATCCCTCCAGGACCCGAACTTCTTGTTTCTGAAGGCAAATCTACCAAATTTGATCAACCATTAACGAGTAATCCGAATGTGGGCGGGTTTGGTCAGGGAGATGCAGAACAGAAATAGTACTTCAAGATCCATTACGTCCAATGTTTTTTGTTCTTCTTGGCATCTGTTATTTTGGCACAAATCTTTTTGGTTCTTAAAAAGAAACACTTCTAGAACGTTCAATTATCCAAAATGAATTTCTAGACTCACGGATTTATGAACCTTTAATTCGTAAAAAGAACCAAATTCTTGTTGGCGATTATGTATGATAAAAAAATGAAATTATGAAAAGCCCTTTGTTTGTTTATACTCTCTTTCTACGAGATGTCGGGAATGCCTTGTACCCCACTCGTAGTCCTATAGTATATAGATTGTGAAGAAGACTATTTGACTTTTCCCCTTCTTTGTTTTTGAATCCAAATTTGGGTGGTGTTACTATATTACTATTTCCAATTTTAAATGTCATAACATGCATCAATAGTTTTTTATTCGACTAGATACTAGACATAAGTAAGTGGGGAATAGAACGGATGAATGCGGGGAACAAAAAATTCTCGGAGGGATTATTCGTCTTCGACACAAGAAAGGGGTCTGGAAAATTCCTTTTCTTGTGTCGAAATAATAATGATTCTTAATCCCCTTCCTCAAAGATTTCTATTTTGAGTTTCGGTTTTTTCCTAATTTATCATAACTTTTTATTTATTTATTACGTATAATATAAGAAGTAGCGGACAAACAAAAAGGCAAAGGAAATTTTGATGAATTGAGTTATAGACATGAAAGCGTAAAAACTCAATGGGACCTTCCCCTCGAATTAGACAAACAAAGAAGGGAATCCCGTTGAGTTCTTACGCTTTCATAATATTTTATTTTTTTGTAGAAATGACAAAACGAATTTCTTTTTACGATGTTTCAAATAACCCCATTCTACTTTCTTTCTGATGATGTTTTTGAAAAATGAACTTCAAAGATTGATTCAGAACACCTGGTCCTCGATAGTATCTATCGATACTTTTAAAGTTAGAAAAAATAAAGAATAACTCGATTGATTTCCTAGATGACAAAATCGATATTTCTATAGATTAGATATCATGCACTTTCGATACTAATAGAACCTTACTCTATTTATTTTCTTTTAGTATCTCATAAAAATTGACATTTTTTATGAGTTCATTGCGATTTTTTGGGGTCTATTTACACATATTTTTGTGTAGATGATATAAATGCTATAAAAATCAACAAAAAAAATTTCAAAAATTGAATAGAGCAAGGGGTTTCTGAATTTTTGAGGGAGCTCAAGTGTAAAATTTTAGATTTTTTGTTTTGGGTATATCTAAAATTTGTCTAAAACTTTGCCTACCTAGGGGGGCTTGAGCCCCCCTTTGCCCCTTGGTAGATCCACCCATGGACACAGCGATATGACAAACGACAAAAATTAATTATGTATTTTTTTTTAATATGTGACCAGCTAACCATGTAACATATAAATAACAACTTTACTATTATAAGTTTATAACTAACAACCAAGATGTAGAATAAAGTACCTCCAAACAACAATACAACATGAAAAAAAGCTTAACACTACCAACTCTGCCATGTAAACATTATTAACAAAGCAACTATATACTCCATAAAGAGACAAGATGCATACTACATTTTATTACCATACTGTTGAGATTATAATCCCACATCGAGAATTTAAAGCCTTGGTATCAGAGTATACAACCCAAAACCAATTGGCAATGGGTAGAGAAGCCCCATGATCTTATATATTGAGTAGCAAAGCTTTAAATTCCCGATGTGGGATTATAATCTCAACACGTCCCTGCGTGTGTGGCATGACTGAGAGCCAAACATGGATTACTGAGGTAGGGTAACGTGGAGCACATGTGGCCAAACTCGGCCTGACAATAACCTGCTCTAATACCATGTTGAATTGGAGCATCCAACCCAAAACTAGTTAGCAATAGGTGAAGTAGCCCCATGATCTTATATATTGAGTAGCAAGGCTTTAAATTCCTGATGTGGGATTATAATCTCAACACGCCCCTACACATGTGGCATGACTGAGAGCCAAACACGTGTATTACTGAGATAGGGTAACGTGGAGCACATGTGGCCAAATTGAGCCTGACAATAACTTGCTCTAATACCATGTTGAATAGGATCATCCAACCCAAAACCAATTGGCGATGGATGGAGAAGCCTCATGATCTTATATATTGAGTAGCAAGGCTTTAAATTTTAGATGTGGGAGTATAATCTCAACACATATAATGTCTTAAATTTTTTAGAATTATCTTAGCATATTAAGACTTTCGCCTAGAAAATTTAATACTTCTCTTAAAAAAAAAATTTGTAGCATGGAAAGTGTCGTGGCCATGTCAAAGAAAGTTAAAACTTTCGGACACATTTTTGGCATGTCGTAGGCGTGTCTATGTAGCACATGCACCTCAATTTGGGTTATGTGTTCGTGGCGGACATCGACAGGGAAGCGCGTCGACACATGTACGAAAAAAAAGTGTCTTGTTTTTTTTTTTTTTGACATTGGACATATGTCGGACACAGGAGTGGACGAGGTAAGGCAACTCCTTTGAAAATGATTTTAAGACTTTAACGTTAAAATCTTATCTTAATATAATAAAATGGGAGATCAGTAACAGGGTTATTTGAAAATCTGGGAAATGGAAATAGACACAACACATGATAGTGTCTAATTTATTCTAGAAAGGTATAATTATGTCCGTTGTTGCCTAGCCGTGTCTGTATCCTACATTTTAAAGAGTTGACGTGTCGCTCCTTTTATCATTGGTATCCATGTATATTTCCTAGACATATGTATGATTAGAATTCAGTTATTGTTGGTTTCCATACCACGAGATTGCATGTAGTGGTTTGTGGTAGCACTGCCACTGCCACAACATACGGTACAAATGTCAAAACATGTGAAAACCAAATTTGGGATTAAAATTTAGGAACCACTGGAAGTGCTTCAACCAAAATGTGCTTTGGGGGCTCTAAATTGCTTTTTAAAATCAATGCAAACAGGGTGCCAAAAGCATGCTAGGGTCCAAACGTGCATCTGAGAAGTGATTCCAAACAGGGTCTAAAAAATTAAGATGGGTTCTCATTGCAAATTTAGCATATTGTTCTGGTCTGAATGCTCCATTTGTTTTGTCCATGCTGGCTGCCTTGAAATATTGTAGGAGGAGGTTGGAGAAGTTTTAGTGTTGGGAAAGCACAATAAAGGATGCCATTGCAAGAAATCGGGATGCCTAAAAAAATACTGTGAATGCTTCCAAGCCAACATTCTCTGCTCTGATAATTGTAAATGCATAGACTGCAAGAATTTCGAAGGAAGCGAAGAGAGACAAGCTCTTTTCCATGGTGATAATGCCAACCACATGACATATATTCAGCAAGCGGCAAATGCTGCCATTACTGGTGCTATTGGATCTTCAGGTTATGGGTCTCCTCCATTATCCAAGAAAAAGAAAGGTCAAGAACTCTTCTTTGGGTCGACGGCCAAAGATCTGTCGATTCATAGGCTTGCACAATTCCAACAGGTAACTTAAGAATATCACCCTTAGAATAATTTGGATTACTTAGTACCCGTTTGGATTAGCGTATTGGGGATAAAACAATCACTTATTTGAGGTTAATGAGAGATTTGCGTCCATTTGGCAGAAACTTTTTCACAGCTTTTTCAAAAATCTGTTCCCTTCAAAATCAGAAAATCTCTCTTATTCCCAGACCGATAATAAACGGGTTCTTAGTTAGGGAAAAAACAGCAACTGAATTGTTAGATGGTATATAATGTTAAATGAGCTGAGCTAGCTGTTCACAGAATACAAGACAGAAATGCTTTGAAATTACCATTTGAGTAAGCTCATTCACAAATTGTGAAGCATTTCATTGTAACCATTTGAGTAAGCTCATTCACAATTTTTGAAGCATTTCATTGTAAATTCATCATCTCGAATGGGGTAATTTGGAACAGTGGTAGTTATTAAGAATGTATGCTTAGATTACCAATTTATCATCTTAAGAAAATCTAGAAATGACCAAATATATAGAAACTTGGTGAACTTTACCATTTTTCTCAATGCATTAGTTCAAGAAGAGAGGTTTTACATGTTAAAATGCTTTATAAAACGTGAATTGGCCAATTCAAATTCATGGGACACCCAAACAGGCCATAACAATTTGGCTTTGAGTTGGTAGGTATATGGCAGTGAATTAGGAGTGCGGCAAAATGGTTTTGCATTTTCCTTATCTTCTTTCAGTTGATATTTGTTTCTGAGGCTGAGTTAAGTAACATGTCTGATTTTTTACTCTCTTTGTAAGTCATGACAGATTTATAATTACATGGTTCTCTGTTGAACAGGTAAACAATATCAAAGCTAATGTACCATTGTCTCCCTTGCCTTCCGTTCCTGTTGCTCGTGTTGGTAATACGGCAGTTTCAGGCCCTTCAAAATTTACATACAGGTATGAATTGTTGTGCTTGTGGAATTTTCGTTAAGTATGTTTTTTTTTCTTCGTAAAGCTAAGCTAACAACTATCTCATGGCTGTAGGTCTCTTTTAGCAGACATCATTAAACCACGGGATTTGAAAGAGCTTTGCTCAGTTTTGGTTGTATATGCAGGAGAAGCTGCCAAGACATTTGCGGGTAGTTTTTACTTATACATACATGCTTTTATATACATGCTTGTATCTATTACAGGCGATTTATATCATTTATCTTCATTCATATAATAACTATACTTAATTGTCTAACTTTTTGGCAGTGTTTGGGATTAAATATTCCATATTATCATACTTAATTTTCAACATAAATTAGAATATATAATTTCGGAGAATTGTAAATAAATTTTAAGAAAAGGGCCAAGTCTGGGAAAAAAAATGTTAGTGGTGTTAAAAATTGTTGATGTTGAATTCGAGCATCCAACTCAAAACCAATTGGCAATGGGTGAAGTAGCCCCATGATCTTATATATTGAGTAGCAAGGCTTTAAATTTCCGATGTGGGATTATAGTCTCAACACGACCCCACACGTGTGGCATGACCGAGAGCCAAACACGTGGATTACTGGGATAGGGTAACATGGAGAACATGTAGCCAAACTGGCCTGCCAATAACCTGCTCTGATACCATGTTGAATTGGAGCATCCAACCCAAAACCAATTGGCAATGGGTGGAGAAGCCCCATGATCTTATAAATTGAGTAGCAAGGCTTTAAATTTCCAATGAGGGATTATAATCTCAACGAAATTCAATTATGAAATTCCCTTGAAGGGTTTTTATAGTACAAGAATATTTTTGGGTAAATTATAAATCAATATAAATTGAACCATGCCTAAAAACTAAAAAGGCAAAAGCCTGTTTAATTGAAGGATCAAGTCCTTTCAATTAAGGCTCTGCGAACGACAAAGAAGAAGTCTCAACCATACACTATGTTCCATGCATGGTGGTTAGAATCGGTTGCGATTCGAGTTTCATACAGCCGGATACGATTCACTATTCGTTAGTTTGAACTTTGGGTTTTAAGTTTTAAGTGGAAAATTCCACCATATTGAGCCTTGATACTGCATAAACTTGTGTTATACTGCAGTTTTGAAATTGGATGAAACTTGTTTTAAGTTGTTATTTTGATCAATTTATGCATTGTACATGTTTTTATATGTATTATATATGTATGAACATATGTGTTTTTATCTATTTTCTAAAATCAAAGAAGTGAATCTTACAATTCATATTACAATATGATACACAATTTATAATTCGGTAAACAGATCACGTTTCGATTCATGATTTGACTACCAAGGTTCCATGTACATAATGCATACTCTCAATGTCATGCCAAGTGTCCCAAAAAAACTCACTAAAGGGCAGTTATCAAAAAATTAAAATATCAATATGAGAGGGAATACAATTATTGCAACCAACGCCAGAGTAACTCCTCAACATACTGAATAGTATGCAATCATATTCTTTCGATTCAGTTTTTTCTCTCTCTTTTTCTCCCTGCCTGTGCTTACTGGTATTATTTCAGCTGGTATTTCAGCTGGTATCCTACTATAGCATCAGCAGACCAAATGGGCCTTCTATTGATTTCTGTACCACAATACTTGCAGATAAAAGATACGTGCAAAATCAGGCAGAAGATCGGCTAGAGGCTATGCCAGATGATTGCTCAAGTGAGACCCAGACACAGAAATTTAGCCCAGATGAGCCCAGTGCAGATGTTACGGATTTATCAAAAGGAAGGCCAATGTCTCCTGGAACTCTAGCATTGATGTGTGATGAACAAGATACGATGTTCATGGCTGTTTCTTCCCCCAAGTTGCTGGGCCATGGCTGCAACTCGTCTACTCACTTGCCATATGGGAAAGGCATGACCGAGGACTATGCAGAGCAGGAACGGAGTATATTGACAACATTTCGGGATTGTCTTAACGGGCTCATCACTTTAGGAGAAATAAAAGGCAAGTTTCTCGCTCTCACCATTCTAATTTTTGAAATAATTAGTGAAATTGAGAACCTTAAAAGTTAATATGTGAAATTGCAACCTAAGTACTGGGCCTAGTTTTCGCGAAGTGATAAATGATCATTTGGGACCAAAAAGAAAAAGTGATTAATGCTGTCTTTCGAAAGCCACATAGAGTTCAGGATATATTCTTCACTTAATTCAATATCCATAGTTACCATTGAACTAGTCGCAACCATGGTAGAGAGGGATTAAATAGTGGAAAATGGTCTTTCATAACTTGCTTGTCCAATTTTTTTTATTATATAATAACAGTCATGTAAACTCTCCAGTCTACATATATCACACTTTATTTATGGTGCCTTAACTTGTTCCTCTCTCTGATCATTCTGATTGAAGAGGACCCGGTGTGCTTTCCTACTTGAGGGAAATAGAGACCGACTTTTAGCTTGAACTATTACAAATTTTAACTTCTTTGATTACTTTTAAGTATTCTGATAATTTGACAACAGTTTCTGTTCCATATTACACAGAAACCAAGTTTTCTTCATTAGCCAGAACTGAATCAGGAGGACAAAAGGACCCAGTTAGCAATGGCACATCAAATGCCAGAACAGAAACAAAGAATCCAGTGGGACCCTTCAGCAATGATGTTGCAAATTTTGACCCTCTTCCAAAGACTCGATCTGTAGCTGGTAATGGGGATATAAACCCAAAAACTGAAAAGTTTGTCACATGGTAATATTTTATGAATCAAAGACTTTCATCTAGTCCATTCAATCACATGACAGACTAGCAGCATGATACAAGTGTATAAAAAGTGTAGTCATTTGATCCTACAGTACATTATTATGCTATTTTACAGGTGAGGAGGAAGGTAAATTTTTTGTAAATAGCAAAGAATTGAAGCAAAGGCGACTTAAGTTCATCTGGGTGAACGAGAAAATCTGAAGATGACGACCAACGAATTTGTACGGAAGTAGAGCGGAAAAAAGAACGAATAAGCGCAAGGAATATCATGACAGCAGGGTTGGGATTTTGTTCAACCTACCAATTTCCCAGTGCATCATGATTAAACATAGAATTTGGAGAGAAGCTCATCCAAGTTTTGTAGCATTCTGGGTATTGAGTATGTTCAGGCTTGATATTTCATGTTCTTGATGCGGCTGTGGCACAAAGTCACGTAGTTTGTACTTTCTTATGCTTTGTTTAATAGCCAAAGCTCGATTCTTCTTATTTTATTGAAGTCTCTTGCAATTTGGTGTTATTCCTTGTAATAAATAGATATGATAAGATCAATGAATGACCATGCTGAACGGCCTCAATTAACAAAATTGTCAAAGATGAGCATTTGTTTAATTGTAACCTTCTTAAACAAATGCTAGACATATTGTCAAGTCCATGGTTTCAGATAATGAATTATTGATGAGGCTGGGAATTTAAGCGATACAATGATATATTTAAGTTAGAAATAAATGTGTGTATCTGAAGGGGATGAGTTTCCCACTGGTTTCAGAAAATTCATTTCATATTTCCTGCTTTCTCACAGGTTTCAGAAAATTCATGATGGTCATATAATTGGAATTGTTTAAAACATAATTTCTTGTCTTGGCCAATGTTTAAAAAGATTCACTGGAAAATCTTCATCTCATGTGTGGCGTAGAATCATAGCTACGAAACTCTTTTTTGACAAAAGGTATAAAGTGGGGTGTTGGTAGTGGGGTAAAAATCTGTCTGGGATAATTGGTGGTGTAGAAAGGCCAGTTAAGAGAAGATCTAGAGTCTAGACCAAAGAACTCCTCTTGATGTCCTGTTAAAGAATATTATTAGTTTTGCGAAAGATATTTTGGAAGCTCAAGTGATTGAGGTGAGCCGAATTCAAGAGCAAACCTCACCAAGACTAATTGTTTGGTCTCATTCTCCTACAGGTTATCTTAAACTTAAAACGAATGGATGTGCTGAGGAATCTACGAGCCGAGGAGGAATTGGAGACGTCCTCCGTGATGATGAGGGATGGATTTGTGGCTATTTTGGGTGTGTGCATCAATGCTCCAGTCTAGTAACCTAATTGATGAGTATCAGAAGCGGTCTAAGCCTCATAAGAGAGAGAAAATTTCCACAATGTTATTATCAAAACTGACTCTTTTGTAGTAAGGAACTTGATCTTGGATCAACAAGATGGCGCCACCATCCCCTCAAGGCTCTCATAGAGGATTGCATTTTTTTTATTTTTTTTTTTGCTTTCCAGATGTAATTGTTCCTCAATTTTTGTCTACAGACATGGAAACACTACGGCTCACAGTCTAGCTAACTTGGGCCTTACCCAAGAGGATCCTTTTTTTTTTATTTTGGGATACTCCACCTTCCCAGCTTCTTCCCATGCAAGAGGCCGATAGAGCAAGTTGTGGCCATTTAAGGCATTAGTTGTTTTGTTCTCAGCCAAAAAAAAAAAGGCCCGAGTTGTTTTGTATCTTCAGTTACCCACACACACAAAAAAAAAAAAAAACACACACACACACGATTCACTGCTGGAAATGCAAAGGTCTAAAAGAAATTTGTCAGAAATATAGAAGATCTGTATATAGAAACTATATCACCTGCTTCCCCTACCTTACAGCTTGAGTTGCATCACCCGTCATCCCAAAAGGTAAAGTCACAGAGGTTTCAGTATGTTTACATACATGTATAAAATTTCAACCAAATTGCTAAGCAGTTGTACCACGTGCTATGATAGTGATCGGCGGTACTCCATGCAACTGCATGTTGGTACTACTAACAAAGCATTTGAGATTCAAGTTTGAAAAGCATATCATTACTCTACATATGTTACATACACAATCTGTTTTCTCAGCCATTTGGGAATTTGCCACCATTTCTAGGATCTCCCGTGTAGAATGAGCTCAAACAATTCATACAAGTAAACGTTAGTCACTTTAATTTACCCATGATTGTGCAATAAAAACCAGAAAAGCCATATGGAAAAACACACATTAATTGAAATAGAATTCTTATTGCATTTATGCCCCGTTATATTACAAAAGGCATGTAGCACAATTATTCTATCCAAAAAAGCCCAATTCGAGGGCAAACGTGGTGTAGATTTTCGCTTACAGGCGCGACCTTGACGCTGCAGATGTTGAAACACGGGCACTCTGCAGTAAATACAAAAATATTTAGGACTTGCATAGCATTTTTTAAGAGAGAGAGAGAGAGAGAGAGAGAGAGAGAGAGAGAGTCCTTCCAAGACAAAAGGTGAACTTAAACAATAAAATGGTAGAAAAGGATTAAAACATCTGATTGATCACCAAGTCATCAAAGAAACAAATAATCACAATAAGATTTCCACTTTTATTTCTTAGAAAAGAAATCCCAAAAAAATCACTAAACCATGCAGGAAACAAGTTTATTTGTCATAATCAATTTGGTGGATTAGATTAAAAGCTTTGAATGTTTTAAACAACAATAATGGCATAAAGACATGAAAAAAAAATGAGGTAGGCGCGTACCAATGGCATTCCTGTTCTTGCTCTTTCTTCCAAAAACCTAGATGGTTTGTAGAAGTTACCATATATTTCTGACCACTTCTTGAGACTTGTATAGATGTGGTTAGGCCCAACTGTATCGGCCCAAAATACGAGACCTCCACTGCCAACAAAAACAAGAATTGCTTGATAATATTTCTTCGACACTTATTCTTCTAATATGATACTTGGTAATAAGAGAGTTTGTGAGAATAACAATTTGTTGGCATAAGCGATGAGCAACAGAAAAATAATTTCGGTAAATTATATAGACAACCCTCATGTATTGCCCTTTTTCAGGCACAGCCCCTAAACTAAAAATTCAACAAACTGACCCCTCAACTATCATTTTTCTTCTCACATTGACCCCCCTCTCACATATCAGTTTGTTGAGGTTTTTTTTTTTTAGGGGGTGTTAGTGAAAAAGGGTAAAATTACACGAGGGGGTGTCTATATAATTTACCCAAATAAATCATCACTAAAAGTATAGGACCATATTACGATGGTAAACTAGTTTTTTCATTAGTACACTTGAATTTTGGTCTAGGGTGAGTTGGAATGTTTCAAAATTTATTTTGTGGTGATTAATCCGAGTCAAGGAAGCGCGTATTCTTCTAAGGGATACTTAATATATAGTCCATTATAGAAACCCTTTTTAGAAATTGGTCCTTAGTATCACACAACTTAAGAATTAGTCCCTCACCTATTTTAGGGACCAAAATACCCTCATATTATAGAAATATATATATATATATATATATATGGGACAACTGTTATCCAAATATCTCTCTCTACCATCACCTTGAAATTAGGGCTTTGAAATTGAAACCCCAAAAATGCTTAGATTAAACATATATGTATATATGTACATACAGCTCACAAACTGCTCTCTCTCTCTCTCTCTCTCCCTCTCTCTCTCTATTCCACTCCGGCCATGGCAATACATCTCTTATAAGGCTCCGATTTACTATTGAGTCTTCTTCTTATTCTTCTTCTAATAGAATTTGACATAATATAAGTTGGGTCATGTGGGTTTTGGGCTTGTTAAAAAAAAGACAAAGAAGAAGCAAGAGAAAGACAAAACAAAAAATGAAGAAAAGAAGAAGGAAAGTACGTACTTGCACGAGGTAGCAGCGAATAGATCGAAGTGGCATTACTTCTCTAATGAAGTAGAGAGCAACGAGAGAAAAAGAAGACGAAGAAGTTGGTGATATTTGGGTCTCAATTGGGGATATGGCATCCTCTCTTTTTTTTTTTTTTCTTTTTTTTTTCACTGTTTTTCTTTCTTCCCATCATTGTAATTTTTTTTCTTAATATTCCAAAAATCTGTATTTATAAAACTTCTTACAAAAAAAGGTGAGAATTTTTTTTTTGAAAATGAACCTAAAAAAAAAGTGATAAATTTCTCACCAAATATGCCTATGATTGTATGCCTGTACTTGGGTTAACAATGGATACTTTTCACTTTTAGTATTTCTGTGAATAAGGCGTGAAATTTTTGTTGTATGTATGAATTGCTCACATTCTATTATATGAATCTCATTTATTTTTTTTCATCTTTAGCGAGAATTTATCACATTCTGTAATATAAATTTCTCACTTTCTGTAAGTACGAATTTATCACTTTATCATAATATTTTTCACATTAAAAAAATGAGAAATACTCATCTTTACTAAGAACTCAACAAATCGATAGGATACGTAAAAAGCCAATGATTTTATGATGCACACGATTCCTTGTACTCAGGCTATGAACATGAAAATCATAAAATTGAGAAACTTATATTACAGTCAGAGTGAGAAACACTTTGCTTTATAATTGTTAAGATCTATCAAAAGTGAGAAATTTCTCACAATTTGACTGAGAAATTTCCAAATATAAAACTGACGAAGTGAGAAATTTCTCACCTTTTTTTTATTGACGTACACAATTCCTTCCTTTTAAAGAATAATTAAATTAGGAGACCACAAATTTAGACAACTAGCAACAATAACTCCACAAATCCATAACTCCTAAATTTAGGTTGCAGTTACCTAATGATTTTATGATGCACACGATTCCTTGTATTCAAGCTATGAACATGAAAATCATAAAATTGAGAAACTTATATTACAGTCAGAGTGAGAAACACTTTGCTTTATAATTGTTAAGATCTGTCAAAAGTGAGAAATTTCTCAGTGTTTGACTCAGAAATTTCCAAATATAAAACTGACGAAGTGAGAAATTTCTCACCTTTTTTTTTATTTAAATGTACACGATTCCTTCCTTTTAAAGAATTTTAATTAAATTAGGAGACCACAAATTTAGACAACTAGCAACAATAACTCCACAAATCCATACCTCCTAAATTTAGGTTGCAGTTACCTTATCTAAATATAACAAAACATATCTATTAAAAATCAACTTAAAATATGCATCAAGGGAATATATGTCCAGAAATTACTTGCAGATTTGGGGAAAATGACTAAATCCTAATATTTGGTGATATAAAGAATTAATTTCAGCTCCTACAAATCGGATAGACCAAATCTATATTAAATCCATATCTAGGGACCAAATCGTAGGTTTCTATTCTTCTAAAAGGTTGAAACCATATCTGCACCAGCGTGGATTATTTTGTTTGCTTGTTCTAGTTTATTTCTTAAGAAAAATGGGGTCTCTAACAGCATTTTAAAAACTTTGAAGTCTATCTAAGAATGCTAAGACTTTATTATTTGTCAAAAGGCTAGTATTGCTTATGTAGCCTTTATCCTCGTATTTGTGTCTTAATTACATTAATATATATATATATATAGTTGTAGAATAGTTTATACAAATATATAGAAGTACATTCTTGTAATATTTTGTACAAGTACCCCACCACCTGCACCCTCGAACCAGCACCGGTGCTTCCTAGATTGAAGTTCAGTCATTGTGTGTTTTCTACAGATATATATGGGTAGTCTAGCTGCTAACTCACAATACATCAAATCAACACAAGCAAGTACACGCCTTATTACCAGTGAAACGACATCATTTTGAAGTGTAAAGATAACCACATAATCGTCTTGCGAGCCCCCAAATCCCACAAAATACATCCATCCCCTTTTTGTCACAGAAAAGACCTAGAGTTTTGTTAGTTTCATGCTTGAGGTGATGGTACAGATACAGAATGTTGAGGCGCATACTGAATAGAGGCATAATAGTTCACATTGGAGCTCGCACTATATTCCCTCTCTGGAGTAAAATTTCACTCTCTATTCTAACTTTAACACTCTATCTCTGTTTAACAGAAACTGTTATTTTTCTCACACAACTGAATGTAGTGAAATCTTGTCCAACATGCGATATCAACCAAGTTTGTTGGTACATTTCATTGTTACAAGTTTGGACTATTCTGAAATGAGATCTATAATGTATAATGCTAGATCCACAAGATGCTAAAAAGACAACTCTCTACAAATATTATGACGTTCTTTTTCCCCGAGAGGCAGAGAGCCAAGCATAAGGAGACATGACTCAGAGGAAAAAGTGAAGGATAAAAGCAAGTTGAAGATGGTTGTCCAAACTCACCGGTAAGAAGGGAAACTCATTCCAAGAACAGATGCAATGTCAAGATCTGATGCTCGAACCACTACTTCATCATCCATTACACGACATGCCTCATTTACAACTGGAAAGAGTATCATCTCCACTATTTCTTGGTCAGTAACAGATATTGGCTGCCAATCATATTCACCAGATGCATCAGATATTGTTCAATAAGATCTACAACTATGGCTCCATTTGGTTTGCGGATTTAGAGAAATGAAAGGAAAACTAGTTCCTTGTGTATTCCTCCATGCTTAAATAACATTTAAAAAAAAAAATCAAAATCAATATACAATTCTAATTTATTTTGCCCTAGAGTTTTCCTTTTCTTTCTCTCGCTACACCCAAGAACCAAACAGAGCCTATATGTTTGCTCTCACTCATTATGGGCAAAGTTGAAGTCCCACTTGTTAGCCCATAACACCAAGTCAAAAATCATGCGAATTGTTTCATGAAATCAAAATTTTAGTTTTCATTGCACAGAGACAGTAACCTTTCCACCAGGCATAATATTGGTTAGCCTTCTAGACTCTTCAATAAGTGGGAGAACGTAAGGATCAGGTTTTGGCTTGCTTCCCTTCTCGTATGTGTAGTATCCTTTTCCGTTGCTTCTACCTGATACGAAGTCCTATGAACCAATTGAAAAGATGATCAAGAAAAATGCAGATGGTGATAATATGCTGTATTACCGTTTCGCCCACTCTTTATCAGAAGTTCAACCAAGGGAGAACGAAATGTTCGATCAGGAAAAGCAGTAGCAAATTCTTTCCCAACAGCCATGCCTACTCCATATCCGGTTAAATCCTGAAGTCTGCAAGCATAAAAAAAGAATGACATTCCATTACTATCATCTATAACTTCAACATAAATAACTTTACCTTCAGTTCTTGACAATAGTATATTCAGTTCGTATGCACTGCGATATGAATCCGTACAAGTTTACATGTAGCCACAAAACTCTTTGAATTAATGCAATGAATTGTTTGCCAACTTTAACTGAACAAAGATTTGAAGAAACAAACTCTACCATATTAAGTTACTAATAACAATTAAATTTAACTGTTGACAAGATGCATTACAATTTAAAGTAAAATAGGTTGCTTGAGTGCATTTTTCCCCTTCTTTTCTTCTCTTATATACTTTTCCTTCTTTTATTTCAGCATATGTTATATATTTTCCGCATATCCTACAATAGTATTTTCCCTTATGTCCATACAAGTTAAAACATTAAGGATTAAAAGTCACAGTTTAAGTACAGGGATATTTGGTAATATGGAATGATCGTATGATGCAAATTGGATGTTGGGAGATTTGGAAGAAATTCGAAAGGACATTCAATTCATTGCAAGTCACAGGTCAACACACTTTCTATTCAATGCCAATGATGAGTAACCCCACAGGTGGCTTGCCCCCTCAATCCTAATCAGCACAAACCCTTTACGTGGCCAAGCCCCAAACAAGCGTCTTCACGTAAGTGGGCACACGTATTTTAACAATTCCCATTTATACATAATCATTACGTTTAATTGACTCCACAAAATAGTCATTTATATCTTATGCTTCTTTCTTATACTAGAGCAACTCCAACCACATTACCCATAGTCACTTTCTTTGGGGAACCAAAGTTCATTTTTGGAGCTCCAACGGATTCCCCAAATGGTTCTCCATTTTGGGGAATCTCTTTTTGGTTCTCCACATTTGAGGAGAGAGTGTGTGAGTATGGGTAATTACCCACATTACCCATAGTCACTTTCTAGCTATTTTGGGGAACCAAAGTGCATTTTTGGAGCTCCAAAAGGTTCCCCAAATGGTTCTCCATTTTGGGGAACCCCTTTTTGGTTCTCCACATTTGAGGAGAGAGAGTGTGAATATGGGTAATTACCCAAAAGTAAATTAAATGAAAAATAATAAATATCATATTCATTTGAGGAGAGAGAGTGCATTTATACTTTCAACTTTTCTATAAAAACTAATATATAATAATGCAAACCTCCCTACAATGGAGAACATGGTTGGAGTTGAGGGCTTAAAAGTTATTAGCTAAAATAGCTTTTTAGCTATTTTGGCTAAAAATTAGAGAAAATTTAGGTAATGTGGTTGGAGATGCTGTAAAATAATTTTAAAAAAAATTATACATATCATATTCACGTAAGGAGTGAGGGTGCATTAAAATTTTCAACTTTTGTATAAAAAAAATTAATATAATAATGAAAACCTCCCTATAATGGACAACATGGTTGGAGTTGGGGGCTTAAAAGTGATTAGCCAAAATAGCTTTTTAGCTATTTTGTCTAGGGATGGCAATTTCCTCCGCCCTGTTGGTAATCCGCTCCACTCCACTCCGCCCCTAATGGTAAGGAGTTGGAGTCTAATATACCTGTAGAGGAGTGGAGTTGGTATGGAGAAAAGAAACTCTTGTAGGAGTTGGAGTGGGTTTGGGAATACCTCCCTAACTCCTACTCTGACCCGATTATACTTCGAAATTACAAAATTACCCTTAATCCTATAAGTAAACTACTTACAGTACCTGTGGTATATAAAGAACATTTTAGGTTTTGCAAGTCACAATTCACTCTTTAACATTTTGAGAGAGTCCAGTCTAGGACTAGAGGAGGCGGCGACTACTCAAAGTCTCACACTCATCTCGACAACTCTCAGTCTCTCACTCTCAGGTCTTCTTTCTTCCTCCTCTCCCTCTCTCTGAGTTATAGACGGCCGACGGGCCGCGGCTAATCTCTCTCTCTCTCTCCTCTAGGGTTTTTCTGGTAGTTTTGATTTATATGATTGTGGTCTTGGTCCCTTCTCTTGTCTAGGGTTTTTTTTATTATATAGTTTTGATTTATGTGATTGCAGCCTTGATTTGTTGGATTGATTGTTTGTGTATTGTTGTAGAATGTCTAAAGATGTAGAAATTGTACAAATTTCAGACCCAGCTTGCCAACCGACTATTCCATAGGCAAATCCTCCAACTCCAGGTGAAGTTTCTCCAAGAAAAAGGAAGCTAACTTCAGTTGTTTGGTAAGATTTCAAGAAGGTAAAACTTAATGGTGATGACTATGTTGTTTGTGGCATTTGTAAGAATAAGATGAATATCCACTATCAATTGTTAATCACTTTGGGTTTCATAGATTTATTGGTAACCTTCAGTCGTTCTTCAAGATGGTGACTAAAAACACAATCACGAGTGACATCTTGGCAATATACATCAGTGAAAAAGAAAAGACATACAAGTTGTTAGAAAAGCTTGATAGTAAAGTTGCTGTCACAACTAATATGTGGACTTGTAATCACTCAAAAAAGGGTTTTCTGGCTATTACTGCACACTACATAGATGAGACTTGGGTACTGGGTAGTCGGATTTTGAAGTTTGTCTATGTACCTATTCCACACAATAAGGAAGTTCTTTCAGATGTTCTTATAGAGTCGTTGGAGTGGAATATAGATAGAAAAATATCCACAATCACTGTAGATAATTGTACTACCAATGATGCAATCATTGATATTCTTCTAGACAAACTTCCATTAGATTCTCTTTTGCTAGGCGGAAAGGTACTTCATATGCGTTGTTGTGCGCACATTCTTAATTTGATTGTTAAGGATGGCTTAGAAGTAATAAGTAGGCAAATTGAGAAAGTTCGTGATAGCGTTTTGTATTGGACGGCAACCCAAGGACGAATTGAAAATTTTGAAGAAGCGGCACGTCAATTGCGCATTCCATGTACTTAAAAAATGTCTCTTGATTGTAAAACCCGCTGGAATTCGACATATTTGATGCTTCAAAGTGCATTGACATATAAAGATGTGTTCCCTCGAGCAACACAACGTGAAAGACATTACACTTGTTTGCCATCTAAGGAAGATTGGGTTTTAGCTAGTGAAATGGGAAGTTGAAATTATTTTATAGTGTGAGTGAGTTGTTTTCTGGAACTAAGTATCCTACATCAAATTTGTACTTCTTGAAAATATGTGAAATTAAAATGGCGTCGCAACAATGGATTGAGAGTCCTAATGAAACAATAAGACTTATGGCTTCAAAAATGTTTGTAAAATATGACAAGTATTGGAGTACATGTCATGTTGTTATGGGAATATCATGCGTCTTGGATCCTAGATATAAAATGAAGTTGGTTGAATTTTATTTTTCTACTATCTATGGAAATGAATCTCGTGTCGAAATTGATAGAATTCTTCATAATTGTTATGAACTGGTTCATGAGTACAATTTGAGCATGAGATCTAATAAACCTGATGTTGATGTTGATACTATTGATTCAACTCTTCCAGTGAGTGATGACCTTGATCCTCTCCTGAGTTATGACTTATTTGTCACTAGTAGTTCAACTAATGTAAATGTTAGATCAGAGTTGGATTTTTATTTAGAAGAAACAATGCTTCCAAGAACTCCTAACTTTGATGTTGTATGTTGGTGGAAGTCGAATGGAGTCAAGTTTCCCACTTTACAAAAGATTGCTCGTGACATCCTATCTATTCCGGTATCAACCGTGGCCCCAAAATCTGCTTTCAGCACTAGTGGTAGACTTGTTCGTCCACATCGTAGCAGACTTAAGGCATCAACTTTGGAGGCTTTAATGTGAGCTCAAAGTTGGTTGTCGAGTGAAGTAAATGGTATTGCGATTTAAAATTTGTTACTTTATTAGTTTTAATAATACTTGGAATGTATAGTACTATTTTGTAAATGTTAGTAATGCATATTATTGTACTATTTTGTGTTAGCTTCTTTCTCAACAGGTTCGTGTGCTACTTTTTGTGAGGGTGACGATGATGATAAATTCGCTTGAATCAAAGTGGTGAAGAAAGAAGTTGGTTTGCAAGACTTGTGAAGTGTCTGAAGATTGGTTTTTGGGTTTAGTGCTTCTTAATTGTGTATTTTGATGTAATCTGAATTCTTTTTGGTGTTTAATCATGCTTGGTATGCTATATTTTGCAACACTTTAATTATGTTATGTTGTATTTCAAATATATTTTTGATTTGAATGGAATTTTGATTGTAGCTCTTTTTGGTTTTTGAAATTGATGTATAAATTGGTAAATGGAGTAGGAGTGAGATGGAGTGGAGTAGGAGTGGACAATATTTAATGGTATAGGAGATGGTATGCTATATGAGTAAGAGTGGAGTGGAGTAGGAGTGGCCAAAATATAATAGGAGTGGCCAAAAATATAATCGGAGCGGAGCTGGAGTATGGTGACTCCTACTCCACTCCGCCACGTTGTCATTCCTAATTTTGTCTAAAAATTTGAGAAATTTTAGGTAATGTGGTTGGAGATGCTCTAAGTAGTCATTACTAAAAAAAAACAACAAACAACAAACTATGACTGCGTAAGATATTAAGTATCCCTAAATCCAAATGTGTAAGAAAATTGTAATGGCAATATCGCTGCCCTGATTCATATTATATCGAAAATCATTATTTCCATAAGAAAGATGTGTAAAGTCCAGTGTTAGACCATTAAGAACAACAATCGCATCCCTGCCCTATAGCCCTTTTCTCCCATAGTTGATCCCCAAAGAGTCACGACATGCTTCTGTTCATGGTTTTAAAAACTGGACCGGACCGGCCGGTTGGACCGTCGACCGGTAGGTTTGATCCGGTATACGTTATTGACATGGGAACCGCCCAGAACCGGTGGTCTGGCCGATTAAAGTGTTAAACAAGAGAACTGATAAACCGGTCACGATTTTTGAAACCCGGCGGTCGTCTTGCTGGCAGTCTCCATCTCGACGTATACCATCGCCCATGGCCTCTTTTTTGACACGAAGCTCTAGCCCCTTAACTTCTTTGCACCTCAGACTTTTACTCGTCACCGGTATCAGCATCTTGCCTTCTCGACCATCACCGCCGATGTCTTGCTCACAAGGTCCTTACAGAGAAGAAGAGAGAGAGTATGGTGGACTGTGGATAATGGATTAGATCTAAAGGTGGGAGGCCAATGGTTTACGAGCGAGAGAGAGAGAGTACAATGACGATTGTGAAGTTGTCAACTGTGCATCCCACCTACTAAAGTAATGTTTATATATTCCAATGTGAAACTTTTGACTTTTGATAATGCAATTTTAGTTTCTCAACGCAATGCATTTTTTAGTTTTTATTTTTTGTATTGTAGTATCCTTCTAGAATACTCCTCTCTCTTTATATATTTATGTATAATAGCCCTCGTTTATTTGCCGGATAATATAGGGGGATTGGACTAAAATAGTCCAATCCGGGTCTATACTATGTTTGGTTAGGTCTTTTCAGTATTAGTTAACTCATGGTATTACAATGTGTGATTAAAAATAATGCTATTTATGGGGTATTAACTAATATCTGGGGGAAGGAGGTATTAAAAACGCGGGTATAAGGTTTAGCGGGATAAGAAAACACAAAAGACAATTTTACCCTTGTTATTTAAAACCACCCAAAACTCATTCACGTGATATTTCATTTCTCTCCAAACAAACAGAAGACGGAGCGAGAGAGGTGACCGAGGAGATCGCGAGGCAAGTGTGGAGATCAATGTCGGATTCTCACCGGAAAGGAAGGAGCTTCATATGATTTGAACTGTCCATGAAGGAAGGTAACGATTGCTAATGTTTTTACTGACGTTCTTTCGTTTTTGTGAGATCTCACAACTAGGGTTCCATACAAATTGGGTAAAATGTTAGATCTGCAATTTGTTTTGAGTTTTTCACATTAACTGTAGAATGTTTTTGAGTTTTCGTTATTAGATCTGCATCTTTCTGAGTTGTTCTTCCACAATGATGTGCGTACGCAGCCATGTGTATATGTATGTGTAGGTATATAACTAAGATTAGGGTTTCATTTTGAGTTGTAATTGATGTTTCAAGTTTTAATGCTTGAGTAGATAAAATTGACATTCATGTATTTTCTTTTATTTTTTTATTTCATGGAAAACTAGATCTCAATCTCAATACAACCAATTAGATTAATTTTTTGGGACATCACCCATTCAAAAGATTTAAAAAACAGAGATGCTCATGTGATCCCAAAAAAGATTTCAATGATCTCCTTTGCCCTGTTTGTAAGTCTACCAATGAAACCTACTTTGGCTAGAGCAGTTTGGTTCTCCATCATGGGGTTTAGAACCGACCCTTCCTTGGCTCTCAGTTTCATCTTTGGATCAACTTTTCATTTGATAACCTTAAATCCACCTCTAAAGATGATTATTTTTTCCTCAAAGTTTCATCTATTTTATCTAAAATTTGGGAAGTCTGTACTGCTGTTCTTTATCATAATTTTCTCTCAACCCTTCCAAATCAGTCTTACTATCATGAGGAATATTTCAGAGACCATTTCAGCTTTTCCTACCATCTCAAGTTCATCATCTGTTGCTAAATCTTTTGAGTTGAGCTGTTGGAAAAAAATGAATCTGTTTGCAATCCATCTTTTATATCACTTTGTAGTAATTAGGTTGTTTGTACTGAACTATTAATCCCTGCTTAACTGTTTGTAAGTTTTTTTAATAAACTCGACTCCATTTGGATGTGTGTATATTTGTGTTCATTGGATCTCATAAACAAGCAACTTTTGAGGAAGAAGGGGAATATTGACATCCGGTTGAAGCTGCAAGAAGATGATGAAAGAGGCTGGGTATGCGGATGTTAGTCGGTTACCATGCGGGAAGGAAGGGGAATATGTGGCTCATAACTTAGCTAGGCACTCAAAATTCAGTTTGTAAAATGTATTTATAGGGGGCTGTTCAATGATGTTTGTGGTAATATTCAATCAATCAATTGTTTTAATTATGCCAAAGGGTAGATCTGTTAATGTTATTACTAATCAATACAAATCTATAGATTAGTTTGTCAATGCAGTAGTATTTAGATTTCTGCTCTTATGGATTGAATAGTCCGCAAATTTGAACATGCACAAGTGAGAAAATGCAACTGTTACGTCTCATGTTTTCAATTGTCATGTTTGTTCACAAATTAGAAAAGTTTACATTTAGCAGAAAACTTTTTCAAATAGTAAGATGCAAATAGGTTGCTTTGTTCACCCATGGTTATTTTTTATTATTTTTTAATGACAATTTTGTTTGTCTTTTATAAAAAGGGTATTTTAGGAAAGTCACAAATTTATCTAGGTTTATACCTTGGTCATCGAAACACAGGATTGGGCTATTTTTATTTTATGCCCAGTACAATACGATACGCACCGAACACAGTATATAAATAATACTGCACTGGTTTATCCTGTAGTTAGTTATCCTAGGATAACTAACCACACTTAATACGATACTCCTTTATCCTATCCGGCAAACAAACGAGACCAATGTGTATATTTTATATACATATACACTGAGACACACAATTCAAGTACTTGAATAAATTTCGGTGAGTCCAAAAAACATTATAATAATTTCCGAAAACAAGTCTTGCATTTGAAGGTGTATGTAAAACTGTTTAGAAACTTAAAAATTTTTAAATATTAATTTGTTCTATATTTTTTAATGTTATATTATGAATAAAGTTTATTAATAAGTATAAATATTATATAATTATGACATCACGGTTGGATTCCGGTTCACGCGACGGTTGAACCGGTAACCCGTGACCCGGTCATTTTCCGGTTCGATGAACAGTCCGGTTTTCAAAATACTTCTGTTACAAGAAAAAACGCAGACATAGCAACATATACGTGCATAGAATAGTGTTTTGAAAAGAAGATTACTGGAATGGGCCCATAGGGAGGCCAAAACTGCTGATTAGCCTGTCTATTCTGAACAGGTCCACCCCCATGTGGACCAACATTTGTGCGCCTTGATTGTATGGGAAGAAAGTTCGGTTGACGGCAAAGCCTGTGCAGTTTCCCACCACAACAGGAACTTTCTTTATGATTTTCCCAACTGTCATGAGATCAAGAATCACTTGTGCTGAAGTCTTTTCTGTCCGCACAATCTCCAGGAGAGGCATAATGTGAGCAGGACTGTTCATCAAATATATATATATATATATATGTGAGGACTAAAACTAAAATCCTCTCTGATCATCCCTCCAGCATCATTATGTAGTTATTTTCTTATTTTTAGAAACCAAATAAATAAATAAATAAGGAGTGTAAGGATCACACTTCACATAACCTGAAAAAGTGTGCCCCCACAATGCGATCCTCAGAGCTCGTCTTTTCTCCAATTAAATTGAGGTCTATTGTCGATGTGTTAGTCGCCAAAATGCAATGGGGAGGGCAGGCCTTCTCAATTTCACTAAAAATTGTCTGCTTCAGCGAAATTTTTTCAATGACAGCCTGCAATTAAGAGAGAACCATATTAAACAACCTATGCACTGGCACTGGGCCCAAAAAAGTTTTAAAATGTTATAAGAGCATTAGGTAGAGCAGAAGAGAAAACTGAAGCAGCCACTTTCTGAAATGTTGTAGATAGTACACCCTTAGATCATTGAATGTTTTTTCCCAAAGAAAGTGAAACTTGTGAGAGCAGACCTCTATAACCATATCCACGTCTTTGAATTCTGAGTAGTCCAATACACCTTTAAGCAATGAAAGGGCTTTGTCGGCTTTTTCCTCTGCCAACTTCTTTCTTGTCACCAAGCCTCGGATGTTTGCTGTAGAATAAGGTGCATTTGTTAGCCATAAGTTTCTATAATGTATAGCATTAAATGGTAATGTGTCACAGAAAATGAGGCATGAAGCATCGCAATCTCTATCATGCACAATGGCTATGTAGATTGGGATCGCCATTTGTTAAAATATATATTTTCATGGGAAGTTGAATCCCTTACTGCACCACATCTATTGATACTGAACAACATTTTGGTAAAATCCAATAATGTTTGTTGGGGATATGTTGTGATATGGACAATATCTACCTTCTATCATTTTTATCCCCTTCAGAAGATACTCAGAGTTAATTTCCTTGAGAACAACGTATATGTTGCCCAGGAGAAGAGCTGTAGCTATGCCAGAACCCATTAGCCCACCACCAATTACAGCAACTTTCTTTATAGGCCTTGGTTTGAGCACAACATCAGTAACATTAGGTACCTGTGACAGTGGCAAGCTGAGATCCCCGTTTAGGAAGTAGATCGAGTACTATATGTGTCTAAAGAAAAGAATCAATTAACTTCCTTTCAACTTATAAATCACCAACAAGAAACTAAGAAATCAGTAATTCAAGTCAAAACCCAATGAAGCGAACAGAACACATTTTCCTTTCGATGTACAGAAAGACATGGTTTCTGACACAAAAAGAATACAAACTCAATGACAATAAGTAGGCAAACCAATAAAACTTGTGTGCTGCAAATAAGCATATCTTGAATGCTGAGATCCAGATTTGATAAAATGTCGCTTCTGGACAGTTGGGATAAACTGAAGGATGGAAGTTCATTCACTTCGTTATTTTTCATAGAGTTCTTAATTCAATCAACTACTGTACCTTTGATGTTGCACGTTGAGCGAAAAATACATGAACAAGACCTTTTGCAGTGTTTGATAAGACTATCTCCTTGAACACTTTGGCCTCCTGCAAAGAGCATCACTTAAGCCGTAAGTTGCAGAAAAATTATTCAGAAGACCAATCTAATTTAAAAAGCACAGTTTGCTGCATACAATCAAATATCAGCAGTAACATTCCCAATTGATTAAGTAAACATAAGTTGCAAAATTAAGAAAACTACAACATCAAAGATTCTTCTAAAAGGAAACAATTTACAAACATTTAATAACCATATTAAACCATACGACCAACGATACCTTCAAAACCCCACTATACCCTCCGTGAACAACGCCATCCTCAATCACGTCAAGGCAGGCTTGGTGCTGAGGCATATTTGGAGCAGCCTGTTTTGCTTGTTGTCTTGCAACTTTCAACAGGCTGCGTGCTTCAGACAGGGTTCCGAGCTTGTCTGTCCTGTGAAGGGAACGCACCCAAGGTTTGCGCCTATCCGCAATGTCCAGGGCCCATAGCCGAGACACTCTCAACAGCTCTTCAGATGACACAACAGCATCAACAAGACCCAGCTTCTTTCCTTCTTCAGACATTATTGGTTTAGATTGCTGCAAAGATTTATTCGGTGGACTGACTTTAATCAATAAGAAAACTGGTTCAATCAGGGGAAGAGCAAAAAATGGCTTACACTAGATATAACTTTAATGGTCATCATGCCACTTATATTTCTTTACAAGATTTGATGCATAATCGAATTCCATGCTGATAATTTAACCAAAAGAGAAAATGGAAGTCAAATGTATTTTGACACCCATCTATTTGAAATATGAATTTCAAGATGTCTCCCAGTGCACAGAAGCACAAAGAAAGAGGAGATCTTTGAAAAACATTGATTTGTATGACAATACAAATATATAATTAAAATGCGAACACACTGGATCATTGTAAAATGGGTAAGTTTTAAGAACTGTTTATCAATTACTCCGATGCTTCAAACTGGTCAACAAATATAACATCAATGTTTTTCAATGTTTTGTAAACAATATTTCACTCACATGCCAATATAATAAGAACATAGATGAATCGAAATATGGATTATTTTGTTTCTTTTATTCATTTACTTTTCAAGTTAGACAGACAAATCATGACCTCAATATATATTCATAATTGTTAAACAGAGAAAACGGTTAACTTTTTCCGGAAAAGCAAAGAGAGGAGGGGAGTGAGGGTGGATCAGGCACCAAAGGGAAAACAAATCATGCACGCACGTTGCAGAAATCAAAGAGTGCTCCCATGAACATGTAAGTAAAGAAGCATTTTCTGCATGCCATTCCCCAAATTCATAAAATTTAAATATGGATTCACACAAACTTCATATCAAAGAGAGATTTGACATTCAACATTTGATTACAAGCAATTATAGATAAGTGAGTCTCCATTACATCGTGTTAGTGATTCTCCATAAACAATGACATCTATCTTCAGCTAGAAACAGATGAAAAAGTGAATGCATGGTGTTCTTGAGTGCCTGAACTCTATGTTTATAGGACTTCTATTTTTCCGACCCAGTTAAAAGAAAGGGAAGGCCTACCAGCATCATTTCAAGAGCCTTTGGCAGCCCTACAAGCCTTGGGAGACGTTGTGTTCCTTGTAAAGTAATCATTCATAATTCATATATTCGGTCAAGAGTTTCAGAAAAAATATACATTTCGAGGATAAGTTAAGATGTAACAAAAAATAAAACTAAACACATTGTACCTCCAAAACCAGGAATAACACCAAGTGTCAGCTCAGGCAAGCCAAGTTGAGCTTTTGGTGCAGCAATACGTGCATGGCATCCCTGCATAAAGTAAATGGGGAGACTGATTCAGAGACAAACAAGTTACGAATATGTAGTTTTAGAAAATAATGCCAGACCAACAAAACCACAAACCATTGCCAATTCTAAGCCACCTCCAAGTGCAAGATTTTCTATGGCAGCAACAGCTGGCTTCTTGGCATCTGAGTTTATGAAAGTGAGAGGATCACAGAATTACAAGTTAAACTGTTGCTAAAAGGACATAGGGAATCCCTAGAGGAAGCATAGATAAAGAAACTTGTGCTCAAACTAACTCTCAAATGAGAATTCAAATTTCAAAAGAATGCAGCTTGAGGTGAGAAAGACCTTCCATTGTATTGACCACTAAATCAACAGATACGTCAGGTACAAGAGAAATATCGCCTGTCAGGCCAACCACCACAATTAGTACTCAATAATCGGATGCCGAAACCATAACTACTGCAAACTTAATAGCAACTAGTATAACTAGTTAAATCATACCAGTCTTGTGAACATTTTGAAAAACGTTGATGTCGAAACCGGCGGAGAATTTTCCTCCATAGCCTTCAAATTTAGTAGAGAAAAATATAAACTCAGCGACCAGTCTCCAAGCAGAATAAAAATAAATAAATTTATTCACACTAGTTAACCAACAGGATTCAGGACCCACAAGGCATGCTGACTAGATTCATTAACAATCTCACACCATTAGTGAGGAACCAAAGGGTTCACTGGACGTACAATATGAAGCGAAGCGAGCAAGTGATCCTTACAAAATTAGGAAGTCATATTAGCTGGAAGCACAAGTTATTTTAGACTGATGAGTTTTCTCAGATTTAAATTTCTCGGGTCACAATTTCATTAACCGTCATGAATATAAACTTAGCAAAGCAGGTGTAAAGTGCGGAAACAGCATTGGGTTTTTCAATCAAAGCTGGCCAACTTGCTTCCTTCATAGATATATATACAGGAAATAAAGACGTCAGTTGGTTATATCATATATGGGTGATGCCAAATAACCAGATCAATTACTCTTTAACCAGAATTCAAGAAATAAAATCCTTTTTTTTTTTTTTTTGTAATACTCAAGATGGATAAATAACCTCATGTTGCTTTTCTGAACCATCATTAGCAAGATTATCTATCCAACCTATTAAAAAAAAAAATACATATATATATATATATATATATTTCCTTTTTTCCCTGTCAAACGGATAAATATCACTTAATAATCCAAATTGTACACCAAATAGTTAGCACTTGAACAAGTATTGCTCAAATTCAATGAAACAGCACAGATCAAATTCGATACTATTGAGTAACAAAAGCTCAACAATTGTTTGAACTTGCCAGTTAAAACAATCGCTTTCACATCGTCTCTTCTCGTTGCCTCTTCGAATTTCTCTTTCAGACCAGCGACAACTGAGAAAGAAACAAACAAATAAAAGTTTGAAAAAAATAAATAAATAAATAAAATTTTACATCAAACCCTATATTGAAGATAAAATATGGCTTACTTGGGATGGCTAAAGCATTGACAGGGGGGTTAGAGATGGTGATGATCGCAACGCCGTCGTTTCCAACTTCCATGGTCACTCGAACCTCAACCATTTTGTCCTTCAGAATTGATAGTTACAGGAGGAGGAAGGCTTTCGTAAGCGAAGAAGAATCAAAATTACGAAGATAACAGAAGTGATTATTAGATACTCCAGTAAAGAGAGAGAGAGAGAGAGAGAGAGAGAGAGATTTGTTAAATAATTGTAATTGGGCTGACCACTCGGCGACGATTTACAAGTCCAGAATGTCCAGTCGTCGGATCACGAGAGAGAGAGAGAGTGGAGATGTAGCCCGATTGTCATTTGCATATTTGTACATTTTAAACTATATACTCCAGCATTTTTGATCACCCAATTTTGGATGCACCAATACTCATCCAAGTCTCTCATTGTTCAATGCAATGGGAACTAGCATTAAACAACATTATTAAATCCTGAGTCTCACTGCATTGACTAATGAGAGGCTTGGGTGAACATTAATGCACCAAAAATTAGATGAGCAAAAGTATTTTCTTTAAACAATTTTGTTGGTCCAAACTGCTTTTTGGTCCATTTGTTTTAGCAAAAAAATAAGCTGATCTATTTCAAAAAACAGTTAGTCCATGAGGAGGTAGGGGACGCTTCTTAAGGTTATTTTTATGTTTGATCAATTTCATAACATATAAGTAATTAAACATCCGATCATAATAATTATGATCAAATTCGCATAAACATAAATACAGTCTAACATGCTCGTAGCGTTGGATGAGCTTGAAGGACTCAAGCAGTTGATTGGCTTGTTTACATTGGGAGCTGTTTGGGTACGCATAAAAAATAAGAGTAGTGAAAGGCTTCCCAAATTCGTATACCAAACGTACGTGATTCCCTGCACTTGTGTCGGGTAATTTCAATCTCATCTCATATTTTATTGAATATAATGATGTTGTAATTCCCAAATTTATATATGATACAAGTTTGGTTATCAACGTATATGGTAGCAGGACCACGTACGTGCATTCTTTTATTAACATTACTCTTTTCTAAATTTTTCTGCTAATAATCATAGCATTACTCTTTTCTACTTGATTTTTATAACAATCACCATCATGTTTTTTTTTAAGCAAATAACTTGTTTTAAGATTGAAGATCATGACTCTTGTGCCTTAAAAGAGCATCTAACAGTCATTTAAATTTATAGAACTGGCGGAGCACACATAAATTATATAACCAATAATCCTTGAAGGAAGAGAATTCGAAATTTTGTAAACCATGGTATATCGAGCATGAACGAAAATATCTTGTCATTTTTCAAAGTAGAACAACATGACAACCTAGGATGAAAAGAACGAAAGGCTTCGAGTTCGAAGGTCGGAGGCCTTCAAAGTGGTTCTAAAGTAAATGAATGGAAAGAAATGCTATCAATTATCACTACTATTGAAAGATGAAAGGAATTGAAAGTAAAGGCAAATAAAATAAGTAAAGCATTAAGGAAATATTTAACTAAAGACAAACAGTGTTGGAAATATAAGGTCATGGGGCCGAATGAAGAAGAAAAGTAGTGTATTCATGTGTTTGTTTTTGTCAAGGACCATTTAAAAGGAGGAGCAAACTTCAGTGCAGTTTGCTCTGTGTTGTTCGTCCTGTGCCTCTCACATTCATGTGTTTGTTTTTGTCAAGGACCATTTAAAACGAGGAGCAAACTTCAGTGCAGTTTGCTCTGTGTTGTTCGTCCTGTGCCTCTCACATTCATGTGTTTGTTTTTGTCAAGGACCATTTAAAACGAGGAGCAAACTTCAGTGCAGTTTGCTCTGTGTTGTTCGTCCTGTGCCTCTCACGCCTCTGTGAGAGGCACAGGACGAACAACACAGAGCAAACTGCACTGAAGTTTGCTTCTTAAAAGGAGTATATCATGTATATTTATAGATACATACCATAATTACCAACAATTACCTATTTGAATTTGAATTACATTTGCATATGTGTTTCTTCTAAGAGAAGCTCCTTCCATGTAATACCCTATTTTTTTTAAGTGTATAATAATATATAAGATTTTGTATACTTCCCTTGATCATACTTGAAATTTTACCTGTTGGACAAATATGTGTTTTGGCCATGTTTAAGGGCTAATAAAAGTGGGACCCACTTAGAGTAAAAGTGAGACCCACTTAGAGTTTAAGTGGGGTCCTTGTGGATTTGTGTTCTCCTCCATGAGGAGATGAAGTTTGGATATTCACATGTCCAAAACTATTAATGGGTGAATGAGAAATTAATGATTAAAAGTTGCCCCATACAAGGAGTTGTTGAAATGAAAGAGGTTCACAACTTGCCTTGTCCCACATAGGAAAACTAGAAGTAGTTTTTAGTGTATTTATAAGGCTACTTCATGTTTTAGGTTTGGGCCCCAAGGGGTACCCAGTTTTGTGGAAGGGGGAGGACCTAAGGCCCTTTGGGAGACCCCTCAAGTTTTGGTATTACAATTTTGTAATGAAGAGACCCTTGGATTTTCTGCACATGTTTAACATTGCAAAAACCTTTGGGATTTCTGGAAGAGTTACAGAACTCCAAAAGGTTGTAGTTACAACCTTTGGAATTTCTGAAATGATGAATACACAAATATATTCCAACTCTCCTTAAGTCTATACACACCTTCAACATCCAACTCAGTTTAGACATACTGTTCTTCAAAGTGTTCTTCCTTCCAGTCCCAGTTTCAGAGAGAGAGTCACAGAATATAATTGGTTCGCCGAAGCAGTTGTACGTTATGCAAGTACCACTGTTAGAAGCCGATGTATCCTGGGAGACAGACGCTGACGATTTCCTCAAGCACACCCGGTGAGGCGGCGAATCTGTTTTAAGGAAACTGTGAAAATTCACAGGCCTCGGTTTGATCTTATTTTTGTTATAGTTTTCTGTTATTGCTTTCTGTTTATATATTGTAATTATGTTTCTGTTTTTCAATTGTATCAATGAAATCTTTCCAACAATCTTAAAACAGATTATATATATTTTACAAAACAAAAACAGATTCGAATTTGTAAAAACAAAATTATTTTTGAAAACAGTCTTACAAAAAACTGCTACTGTAATCCTCGTTTTCTGACCAAACGGAGCAGAATCAGGAAAAATTGCATTAGACAAAAAGTGTGCAGAATCGTGTTTTGCTTGAGATTTAGCGAGCAGAATCGGAAAATTCATTCGTTTTCTAAAAATTATTTGGGAAAAGAAATTCTGCTGCTGTTAAAGTTAAAAGGAAAATATTAGATTTAATTTCTTTTCTCCTGTGATAATTTCAGAAATGGAAAATGAGACCATGATTTCTGTTGCGACTGATGGTGCTACCAATACTGTGGTGATTGGTTCGATGATTGTTAAGATTCCCTCAATCCAAATGGTTCCTGTGAACCACGGGGAGAAACCCGATAAATTTAATGGAAATGAACAAGATCAAGAGTTGAACTACGGGGAGAAACCCGATAAATCTGATGAAAATGAACAAGATCAAGAGGTTGTGCTAGCTATTGATGCTTTGAAACACTCGGACTTTTTGTGCCGAAACTATGTCTTGAATGACTTAGACAGGACCACTGCTAAGGAACTGTGGGAGTCCTTAGAAGTGGTGGACTCAAAGACTGTGATCAGACAAGTCCAAGAGGCAAATGTGACGGAGTTAGATTATATCTCAAGGGATGTATCTGACATTAATCTGTCTGTTGTGGTCTCTGAAGTGAACTTGGTGGATTCAAACCCAAGGGAGTGGTGGATAGACACTGGTGTTACTCGCCACATATGCTCCGACAAAGCTATATTCACTTCCTTCGAACCAATTATTAATGGTGAGAAGATGTATATGGGAAATTCTGCCTCGTCAGATGTTGAAGGGCAAGGGAAAATAATTCTGAAGATGACTTCAGGAAAGGAGCTATGTCACGACCCCAAAATCTGTCCGTGGATTTTGAGTGCATGACCGACCGTGTGGGTCACCTATATTTAACATGTGCAGAGTCTAGCAGAAGCATACAAACATTTATTAAATATTTAAATGAGGTTTGTAGAACCTCCAAACCATACTTGATAATTTTACAAATACGGTTTTAAGCTTATACTGCCTTCAAATACAGTACTAGAAAGAAATTTATTCTAGGAATACTTAAAATACAATAAGGGGACTTTCTAAAACAGGGATCCTTCAAGGGCATCTAGAAGAGGGTCCTCTCCTTCTATAGCTATCTCTTGTTCCCCATTTGGATCAGCATAGGGCATGTCCTTGTCATCTGAAATGGTTTTAAAATAATTTGGAGAGTGTGAGCGTAAGGCTCAGTGAATGAACATAACCTGTTTAAAAGATCTTAAAGGAGTTGTACATACATATATATTGAATGGAAGTTATAACAAAAGCAATGGAATTTGTATAAGGAAAATGGAGTAAATGAGAAGTCAACGATATGGAAATGAAACCATTTAAAGTGAATGTCAAATTACCGACTACCCACTCACGCACACATTCATTAATTTCATTACATGGCTCAGTGATCAAATGGCAACCCTGATAGGCGGGTTCATTACGTGGACCCAATAGGGTCGCTTGGTACAAGCTATACTTTATAATTTGTTGCAGTGGTAATTGACATTGGAAAATACAGATGATATTATATAATGACATAAAACGTCTGAGTAATGACATACAATAAATTTAAACCCATTTCAGTGGAACCAAACGATAATGTTCCCAAATGAAATAATAGCAATTTACATGATATTAACAATCGAATGTAGAATCAGATTCACTCGAGAGGAGTAGGATCAGCAATAGGAATACGAATCACTCACCTTGGTAACTTAGGGATTTGGTGATGAGATAGTTCCTACATCAACAGGGATAAAAGAGCTAAACATATAAGCAATAGGTACAAGTGTAGGGGTAAACAGTAATTAAAGTTTTTCTAGGGATATTTTGGTAATTTTTCTAAAATTATATAAAACTTTCACTATTGATATTCTTATACTATTTAGACTCCAACGCCACTGACTAGGCTCAATTTGGAGTTTGTGGCAGTTTCGGACTCTAAAGCGGTGTTTTCTACTTAACGTAGGCCCCACAAATGAGTTGTATTATAGACAGTGTTGGATCATCTCCAAAGTTTTAAATAAAATACTAGACATTATTCTAAGACTATAGAAATTGACGGCGTATTTTTCTGAGTTGTAGATAATTAGTTATGAATTATTGAAGTTAAAACACTATTTTTAAAATAGTCGAAGTTGGACCTTAATTTCATTTTCATACCCAAATACCATAATTTAAGTGTGAAAATATTTTTAATGATCATAAAATGCCACAAGAACATTTTGTATATATATATATTTTCTTTTATATTTTAAGAAATATAATACCTATGTTAAAATAATCAAACATCTATTTAAATCAATTGATAAGTAGTAAAATAATATCATTCTATGATTTCATAATTAACAAAATTATAAAGTAGTAGATATTATCATAATATCATTATAGAATATATAAATGATTTATAATGAGCTTACAAAATCCCAGAATGACCAAAAATACCCTTTTTAAAAGTTTAGGGGTCATTCTATAAATACACCAAAATGTGGGATTATATAAAACTTTCAGAAACTGAAAAATTAATATTTCAGATGGAAATGAACATAATTAGAAGTACTAAGCTTGAAACTGTGATCAAATCCGATATCGGTAGACCTTTATATGTTCGTTTAAAGTTTTCAGGGGTGTAAATGTAATTTTCGGAAATAAACTGGGCAGAATGTCCTGTTTGGGCAGATTGTAATTCCAAATTTCTAATGGCCATAACTTACTCATTTCTTAACGAAATCAAGCAAACTCTATATGAAAATTGATCATCTCGACGAGCTCTATCCATCTATCTTAGTTTGGGGTCCCAGTTTTGAGTTAATTGCGCGAATTTGGGGTAAAACCGCGAAGTGGGTCTGTGAAAAAATTACAAATTCGTGATGATTGATTAAGGCTATGGAAAAACTGTTCTTGGGGGATTATAAGGGAGTTAATATCTTTCATTTGATATAAAGAAATTAAGTTTTTGTTACTGTTTTTCTGCTCGCTATTTTTGGACCCTTAACAATATATATATAGAATTATATATATATATATATATATATATATATATCTTTATCAATAGTGCTGAAACTGAAATCATAAATTCATAATTGGAAACTTACCCAATTGAATTCCAATCAATAGACCAAGCTAGAATTGAATCTCCTAGAAAATATATAAGCTTGTGTGTGTATATAAGAAATTATATGTGGGTGTATATATATATATATTGATCCGAGAGAGAGAGACAGTATGGAGAGTTGAGAGAACTTATATAGTTATGATGTGGGGGGTGGGGTAGGATAGATATATATATATATATATAGGTTTTACTTTCTTGGTCCCTACACAACACACACACACACACACACACACATACACGTCATACACACAAGCACACCCTCACGTCACACACACAGATCACAGCACTGACTTTTGAGTGGTCTCCAAGTTTCATGGGAGATCCTTGTGTGTGTTGAGCTCACGCGATGATACACACACACAGGAAAAATTATACTGTACAAATTCCTAAACTGATATTTTTTTCTTGACGAAAATAAATTTTTTTTTTTTTTTTTTTTTTTTTGGGTCATTACAAGCTAACTCTCAATAGTGTCCTTTATGTACTAAAAATTCGCAAGAATTTGGTATCGGGATCTCTCCTAAGCAAGCATGGCTTCCGAATGGTCTTTGAGTCAGACAAGGTGGTGTTGACCAAAGCGGGAATGTATGTGGGGAAGGGGTATATGTGTAATGGGATGCTCAAACTTAATGTAGCAATTGTATTCCCAAAAGTTAATAAAACGAGTACATCTTCTGTTTACTTGCTTGAGTCTTCCAATTTATGGCATGGTAGACTAGGACATGTTAATTTTAATTCTTTGCGAAGATTAATTAAATTAGACCACATACCAAACTTTTCATATTGATGCAAGTTATAAATGTGAAACTTGTGTTAAAGCAAAGTTAACAAAGACTTCATTTCAATCAATTGAAAGAAGCACTGAACCTCTGGAATTAATCCACACTGATGTATGTGATTTAAAAATGGTTCAATCTAGAGATGGCAATAAGTATTTTATTACTTTTGTTGATGATTGCACTAAATACTGTTATGTGTATTTGCTAAAAAGTAAGGATGAAGCTTTGGATAAGTTCATTCTATACAAGACAGAGGTTGAGAATCAACTAAGTAAAAAGATTAAAGTGTTGAGAAGTTATAGAGGTGGTGAATATGTAGCGCCATATGGTGAGTTTTGTGCACAAAATGGAATTATTCACCAAACCACCGCACCTTATTCGCCTCCATCAAATGGAGTTGCTGAAAGAAAAAACCGTACCTTAAAGGAAATGATGAATGCTATGTTAATAAGTTCTGGATTGCCACAGAACTTGTGGGGGGAGGCAATTCTCTCCACAAATTATATTTTAAATAAGGTACCTCAAAAGAAAGTTGATCAAATCCCGTATGAACAATGGAATGGTCGAAAACCTTCCTACAAGTTCTTACGAATATGGGGGTGTCTTGCAAAGGTTCTTGTACCTACTCCTAAGAAAGAAAGGATAGGTCCAAAAACTGTTGATTGTTTATTTTTTGGCTATGCACATAATAGTAGTGCGTATCGGTTTCTTGTACATAAATCTGAAAACCCAGATATACACAAGAACACGATCATGGAGTCTAGAAATGCATCTTTCTTTGAGAATATATTTCCTTGTAAAGAGGATTATAGTTCTAAAAAACGCACATTTAAGACTGTTGGAGAAACTAGTAAAACTCAAGAAGAAAATGTTGATATTGAGCCTAGACGTGGGAAACGAGCTAGAACCTTAAAAAATTTTGGTCCAGACTTTCTAACTTATGTTATAGAAAGTGAGCCTCAAAGCTATAATGAAGCTATTAGATCACCAGATGGTTCATTGTGGAAAGAAGCAATCAAGAGTGAAATTGATTCTATCCTACAAAACCATACTTGGGAACTGGTAGATCTTCCTCCTGGTTGTAAGCCATTGGGCTACAAATGGATTTTTAAAAAGAAAATGAAGACGGATGGTACTATTGATAAGTATAAAGCAAGGCTTGTTATCAAAGGGTATAGACAGAAGGAGGGTCTAGACTACTTTGATACGTATTCTCCTATTACGAGAATAACATCCATTCGTATGATTATTGCAATCGCAGCGTTGCGAGATCTCGAAATACATCAAATGGATGTTAAGACTGCCTTCCTTAATGGAGATTTGAATGAAGAAATCTACATGGAACAACCTGAAGGATTTTCTGCTTTTGGGCAAGAAAATAAAGTGTGTAAGCTTGTCAAATCATTGTATGGCTTAAAGCAAGCTCCAAAACAATGGCATGAAAAATTTGACAAAGCTATACTCTCTAGTGGACTTAAAATCAATGAGTGTGATAAATGTGTTTATGTCAAAGACACAATTGAAGGCTATGTCATCTTATGTCTTTATGTTGATGACATGCTCATAGTGGGTAGTAATGATAAGATCATTAAATCCACTAAGAAAATGTTGAATTCTAAATTTGACATGAAAGATATGGGACTTGCTGGTGTTATATTGGGCATCAAGATCTCTAGAAATACTAATGGACTTGTTCTGTCACAGTCACATTATGTGGACAAGATTCTAGAGAAGTTCAACAAGTCTGATACTAGTATAGCCAGGACGCATGTGGACTTAAGTCTATACCTATCTAAGAATATTGGTGAGAGTGTTTCTCAACTAGAATATTCTCGAGTGATAGGAAGTTTGATGTACTTAATGAGTTGTACAAGGCCTGACATTGCTTATTCTGTTAGTAGACTAAGTAGATATACTAGTAATCCTAGTGATGAACACTGGAAAGGGATAGTAAGGGTACTGCGGTACTTACGATATACACGTGATTAGGGACTGCACTACATGAGATATCCAGCTGTATTGGAAGGATACAGTGATGCAAACTGGATATCCGATATAAAATATTCAAAATCTACAAGTGGATATGTTTTCACACTTAGTGGTGCAGCTGTATCATAGAAATCTTCAAAACAAACTTGTATTGCTAGATCGACAATGGAATCTGAATTCATTGCACTAGACAAGGCAGCTGAAGAGGCTGAATGGCTTCGCCATTTTGTAGAAGATATTCCTAGATGGTCAAAACTTGTGCCAGCTATTTTCATACACTGCGATAGCCAATCTGCTATTGGAAGGGCGCAAAGTAATATGTATAATGGTAAGTCTAGACATATTTGTCGTAAACATAATACCATTAAACAACTACTCTCAAGTGGGATTGTCACAATTGACTATGTAAAGTCAAAGGACAATATTGCGGATCTGCTAACCAAAGGGTTAAATCGAGAGTTAGTTAATAAATCATCTAGAGGAATGAGACTAAAGCCTATGACGTTACAAGGGAATGGAATGGAAACCCAACCTAGTTGACTGGAGATCCCAAGATCTAGGTTCAAAGGGACAACCTAATTTCGTGTACCTTAAGAGAATCACTGAGAAGAAATGTTCTTCTGCCCATTTCTATGATTCAACAGTGATACCTGCATGGTGTGAGGGTAAGCTTAGCTTTTAATGACTATGTGCATTGGTATAACCAAGCGGAGTATAACAGGATACTCTAAATAGTCACCTATGCGAATGTGAAGTGGGGCCGCTTCTAAAAGAATTTGAGAAAGGCGAAATTCTTTGATAAACATTCACTGAACCAGGCGAGTGTTCAAGGCCAAAATGAACATAAGTGTAAGAACTAAACTATGTTTGGAAAGCTCCTGTGTGATGTCTGTCGGTTGTTTACACTAATGGCAATCAGTTCAAGACTATACGTTCACTGGTCAGCCAGTAAATCTGATAGATTGTCACAAGGGAAGGTTCAAAGCCAAAAGCTACCTATCCTTTGCAAGAGTGATCCGTTGTGCTCTCTCTCTTGTCGAGTCACTGTCTCACATCGCTTCGGTTAATTTCATTCATGTAGGGGATTGCTGGATAAATATGTGTTTTGGCCATGTTTAAGAGCTAATAAAGTGGGACCCCACCTTGTGGATTTGTGTTCTCCTCCATGAGGAGATGAAGTTTGGATATTCACATGTCCAAAACTATTGATGGGTGAATAAGAAATTAATTATTAAAAGTTGCCCCATACAAGGAGTTGTTGAAATGAAAGAGGTTCAAAACTTGCCTTGTCCCACATAGGAAAACTAGAAGTAGCCTTTAGTGTATTTATAAGGCTACTTCATGTTTTGGGTTTGGGCCCCAAGGGGTACCCAGTTTTGTGGAAGGGGGAGGACCTAAGGCCCTTTGGGTTTACTCCACACACGCGCGCGCGCCACCGCTGTCCGACCGATAGACCGGCCTTGCCGAGCCGGGCCGGGCCGAGGTCGTGGTCGTGGTCGTGGGTGTGGGTGCGGGTGCGGCCCGCACATAATATTTCTTTTTTAGACCCCTCAAGTTTTGGTATTACAATTTTGTAATGAAGAGACCCTTGGAATTTATACACATGTTTAACATTGCAGAAACCTTTGGGAATTCTGGAAGAGTTACAGAACTCCAAAAGGTTGTAGTTACAACCTTTGGAATTTCTGAAATGATGAATACACAAATATATTCCAACTCTCCTTAAGTCTATACACACCTTCAACATCCAACACAGTTTAGACATACTGTTCTTCAAAGTGTTCTTCCTTCCAGTCCCAGTTTCAGAAAGAGAGAGTCACAGAATATAGTTGGTTCGCCAGAGCAGTTGTACATTGTGCAAGTACCACTATTAGAAGCCGATGTATCCTGGGAGATAGACGCCGACGATTTCTTCAAGCACACCCGGTGAGGCGGCGAATCTGTTTTAAGGAAACTGTGAAAATTTATAGGCCTCAGTTTGATCTTATTTTTGTTATAGTTTTCTGTTATTGCTTTCTGTTTATATATTGTAATTCTGTTTCTGTTTTTCAATTATATCAATGAAATCTTTCCAACATTACCTTCAATCGATTGAAGTCATTTCAAGCGATCGAGAATTTCTGAGTTCAAGCGATCGAAACCCTACCGACATGAATTTATTATGTGTCTCCTTGTTCAATCGGTCGAATCGGTCTCAATCGATCGAAACTGGCTGATCTGTTCTCAAGCGATCGAAGAAGTCTCGATCGATCAAACGTGATTTCAAATTTTATCTCAGTTTGTGAGCTGGACATGCCATATGCCCCTTCCTTTTCCCTATATATACATGTATGTACGTATGTGTGGGTTTTTGTTGCCATATTTTAGAGAGCTTAGTGAAAGAGAGAGTGTTTCCATATATATACATACACATCCATATATATATACACACACACACACATATATCTTTATATATATATACACACACACTCTGTGAGAGAGAGAGAGAAAGAGAAATAGAGACAAGAATAAGAAGAAGGGAAGAAGGAGAAGCAGAGAGAGAGAGAGAGAGAGAGAGACAGAGGCTGAGACAGAGGAGAGAGAGAGACCATATTGGAGGAGCTCGAAGCTCACACTTTTCCAAACATGCCCTTACAACATTTCGGTGAGTTATAAACTCACTTGGTACCATTGATATGATATTTTACAAGTATTAGACGTAAATAAATAGACCCAAACACACCCTAACCCCTCCGGACTTTCACTGTCCAGAACCTCTTAAGAAGACGACTCTCGAGCGATTGAACTGGGTTTGATCGATCGAACTTTCAATCTATCACTTGAACATTATTTTTCCCAATCAATTGAAATGGTTTCAATCGATTGAACTTTGAAAAACATGGTTTGTTTATCTTCTTTATTATATATATAGGGTTCGATTGTTCGATTCTCGATTTGGACTTTTAGTATACGATTATGGGTTAATGAGGGACAATGTGACAATAAAGATAAGTACGATTAAGAATAACAAATTAACGTAATGATGTTAGATGATATGTGGTTCATATATGAGGTCGATATCCGTTCATTTCAATCAGAGTAATCAGGTCACAATGGGATGTCATGTATTAGTCTTAGTACGAAACTTATATAGGTCTTGATAAGTTTATGGGAATTTGTATGTGGGTGGACGCTTGGTCACACTATGCCCTTAACAAGTGGTGGACGATGAGATGTCATTAACGAGTAGTGGGCGGGACCAAATAGTTCAGAGATAGCCAGGTGATCTATGATATATCCATAATGAGCAGTGGATGGGTATGTCCTTAACGAGCGGTGGATGGGGGATCACTAGCAGGATGTTGCTAAGTCGTGGCAATAGAATGATATGTCGTTGCTCGAAGCATTGTATCCAAGACTTGTGGTGGACTGAGAATATGTACTCTATGTTCTCAACCGTGGTCGACAAAGCAGTGGTGTATCCAGGAATATTACAATCAGATCAGTGAACTTTATTAGTTAAACAAGTACTTGGGCATATGTTGTCTCCATACCTGTTATGATCCTAAGGACCACTCTGATATTATAATGGATAGAATTGTTATTATATATTTAATTTATTTACTATTCCTGTTTATTAGTTGAACATGTGGACAATTTAGTGATATTCACCCGTCATTCCCTATGGACCCAAATTTTTTTTCCCTATTTTTGCTACTCCAAGGCGTGACATTCCAACATATCTATCATCTTCATCATCACAACAGATCTTCAAATAACTAAGGTTGTTCTTCCCATGTAATGCCAAGTGTCATGGAAGTAACTTCCAAATAACTTACATGTGACTTCCCTTAGACACTTATCATTTTGAATAAATCATCACATGGGTAATTATGTAACGATCCACCTCCCCATCTAGCAATAATATTGTTCGCTTTAGGCCTAAACACAAAGAACTTCCTAGGGGGTACCCATCGCTAGTACTGCTCTGACAGCAGCACGCTTAACTGCGGAGTTCCTTCGTGTTTAGCTTCATCACATTTTTAAAAGGCCTTGTTGAGTATAGAGGGGCGATTAATCCTTATAAACTAATCCAGGAACTTCAACCAGGCGATGTAGGATAAGCCCTCACACATGATCTCACCTCATCTGTCTTGGCCTTCCTGCCTCTGGAGTGTTGGCTCTTGATCATTAGGCCATCTCCAACGGGAGAGGCATCACGCTCGGCAAAGGGACCAACTGCCAAAATGGCTCGTCCATCTCGAAATTAAGCACTCCAAAGGACGAGCCATCACGCTCGGCAAAAATGGAGAGCCCAAATTTAAGAGCCATTTTGCAGAGCATGGAGGGGGAGAGGGAAAAAATGGCGCCGGCACTGTTCATGACCGTTGGTCTCCAACGGATGGATTCCAACGGCTATGAACAGTGCTATATTCAAATCAAAACTCAAATTCTTCCTATAAATTGAGAGATTTCACTCAAGCTTCGTCTAATTTTTCTGTGTACATTCTATATTTCTGATATATATATAGATAATATATATAAGAATCAGTGAAGAAAATAAACATAATCCAATAATGATTGTATAAATTTTTCAGTTGGACGACGCACGAGAATTGTACAAGTCATTTCTTAAAAAACCATTCCCATATGAACATTGTTGGGAAATATTAAAGAACGAACGCAAATGGTCTGACAATCAATCTCAAAAACGGCAAAAAAGTAATAGCGACGCGAGTCCTGCTGCGTCTTCTCCCGCAACTCCCCAATCGGTTAACATGGAGGACGACAATGAAAACCCTTCCTACAATGTTCGGCCAATGGGTAGAAAGGCTTTGAAGGAAAAGCTAAAGAAGAAAATTTGCGACACAAATGTTGAAGAGACGCCATCGTCTCGGGTTTTAGAAAAGTATAGACAACAAAAATTTGAGTTTGAAAGTGCAAAAGCAGAAAGACAAGAAAGAGCATTAGCTCAACATGATAGACAATTACAGCTTGAAGAACGACTATACGACGAGCGCATAATGCAAACGGACACAAGCGGAATGAATCCGACAATGGCTGAGTATTATAACAAATTGAAGATGGAGATTTATGCAAACAAGGGATTTAATTTCTAGTACTAGTGGAATGTAATCAATATTATTTTACTTTTGTGAAATGTAAGAAAATTGTAATACTTTTTAATGAATGCATTATCCTATCAGTGCCTTTAATGGAAACTTTATAATGGATAGAAATATATATATATATATATATTTTTGGTTCAACAAACAAAAAATTAATTAAAAATAGAAGAAAGGGTGTACAAATCACAAGGGGCATACCCCATGAACTTATACAGATAAACACAACAACATCAAATAAGCACACCAAAAACAAATAAACATAGAGGTAAATACGAAAATAAACACACCAACATTAAAAAAAGCACACCAACATTAAACAAAAAAAAAAAACACTCCAACATCTAAGGAAAAAAAAAGCACACCAACATCTTCCTACTCTTGGCCATGTCACTGCCACAAGTGCTCAACAAGATCCGCTTGAAGTTGAGAATGGGTTGTTTTATCTCTGATTTGGTGCTGCTTTCGAATAAATTTTGCTAGTTCCTGCCTAGTGTTATGCAAAACTGATACAGGCGTATTTGTCTCACTTCCATCGAAGTCAATATCCCCAACACTTCCTTCATCCTCAATGATCATGTTGTGCATTATTATGCACGCCTTCATTATGTTTGCAAGAGTTTCTTCATCCCATAAACATGCTGCTCCACAAACGATAGCAAAACGTGCTTGAAGCACCCTAAATGTTCGTTCTACGTCCTTCATTACCGACTCTTGCTCAGCAGCAAAGTGTTGGTTTTTTCTGCCTTGTGGACATGATATTGTTTTCACAAGTGTTGACCAGGTCGGGTATATTCCAGCTACTAGATAGTAGCCCATTGTGTACTCGTTCCCATTAATTGTGTAGTTGACTGAAGGAGCACGTTCTTCGACTAGTGCAGCAAAAACAGGAGATCGCTCTAAAACGTTGATATCATTAAGTGATCCTGGCATCCCAAAAAAGGCATGCCATATCCACAAATCTTGAGAAGCCACAGCTTCCAAAATAATCGTTGAGTCATGACAATGACCAGTATACATTCATTTCCATGCACTGGGACAATTCTTCCACTTCCAATGCATGCAATCAATGCTTCCCAACATTCCACGGAAGCCGCATTGTTCCCCGACTGCTAGTAATCTAGCAATGTCACTGGTGTTTGGTGCTCTTAGATACACATCACCAAAGACTGTGACAATCGTTCTCACAAACCTTCTCAGACTCTCAATTGCCGTACTTTCTCCAATTCGCACATATTCGTCCACAGAATCTGCTGGAGAGCCATAGGCAAGCATTCGCAATGCGGTTGTTATTTTTTGAAGAGAAGACAAGCCGTGAACACCGACAGCATCTCTTCTTTTGGCAAAATATGGATCACCTTGTTCCACCTCATTGACAATTCGACAAAACAAAGAACGATTCATTCGAAACCTTCGCCGGAATAGATTGTTAGGAAACACCGAATTTTCTGAGAAATAGTCTTGATATAATCTTTCATGACCTTCAACTCTACCACGATCAATGACAACATGGCCTGGAATAGAACTACGACAGTGTGTATTTCGCCTTCGACTTTCTACTAGCTCATCTTCTATCACTACATTTGCTAATGACTCAAACTCATCGTCCGAGACATCATGAAAGAGAGAAATTGAATTGATAATGATGAAAACTGTAGAAGGGATGGATTAAAACATAGGTGATAGGACTCATATTTATACACAGATTTGGGTGAATTTTGAATTTTCAAAATTGGCGGTTAAATTTTTAATTTATATTTGAGCGGCAAAATTTGAATTTTAAAAGATTTGGCGGTTAAAATTTTTAATTTATATTTGAGCGGCAAAATTTGAATTTTAAAAAATTTGGCGGTGTTTTCAATATTGAATCACATTTTGGCAGTTTTTAAAATTTTGAATTAACAAATTTTGGCGAAAAATTTCAAATTTCAAATTTCAAATTTAGGCGGGACAACTTTTGAATTTCAATTTCTCGGATTATTTTTAAAATTTGAATTTTCATTTCATTTCTAGAAGTGTTATAATTATTTGAATGAAAAATATAGAAAATACAAAAAGAAAATAAATGCCTAGTCATTATGCCTTGTGTGGTTGGAGTAGGTTTGATAAAATGCCTAACCATTTTACTATTCAACAAGCCAAAATTAAGTTTTGGCTAGCCTTTTTGCCTTTTACCCTTGGAGTTGCCCTTACAAATTAACACTTAATCACCTACCAATTTGAATTGGTTTTCCATGTGACATATATAATAATATAATATGACTTTATATAGTAATACATGAAAATGTATTTTATGGTACAAACAATATGTATATCAAACCGATTGATTCATGACCCATAGAATATGTTTTCATCATCGTCTCCAAACAACCCCTAACTAAGCTCCTAAAGATTGGGTCACATATGTACCTAATGTTTGATGTGTGGTTCATCTCAAATTACACGAAATATGATTGAGCAAAACCACGAGATACATGTATTGTTGAGGGTCCTCCTCCCCTTCATTTTCCACGTTTACATGCATGTTTGGCTTTGAATTATCTAGCCTTGTTTATGAAACTATAATTGTAGTTAAAATCGCAAAAAAAAAAAAAAAAAAGTAAGATTGTCAAAAAGCCGCCCAATACTCCTTTGACATTTTTGTTGGTGATCACAATCGTAATCACAACAATGCTTGTTTGGCCACCAAGTTTAGGGAGTCCCAAACGTTTATGAGTAGGCGTTTAGTACGCTTTTCATTTTAAGCTTTTGCAGTTTTGATTGCAATTTGTCTGCGTTGAGTCAAAGCATCCATCGAGTGCTTTTACTCCAATGCGATGTGATGGGTTACAACTTATTCCTTCTTTTACTGTTTTTAATCCCTAAGCTTCTTTGCAAATTTGTTCAAAACTTTATGTGTAATGTTATAGTAATTCTCAAATTTTTATCTCAAATTTAGTTCCCAATATATATAGTAGTAGGACCAGATTCAACTAGATAGGGAACACCTTGATTTTTGGTGGTCCTACTATGATGTGTTGGGATCCAAATTAGAATAAAAATTTGAGTGCCATGGCAATATTCAAATATTACATAAAAAGTACCATATATAGTGTTTAAAAAAGGCTTAAATACATTTTATATCGTGGTAGTATAAGACATGTGTCAATTTGGTCTCTCAATTTTAATTGTGTCAATTTGGTCATTTGATTTTTCAAATGGTGTCAATGTTGTGCAACCACTAGTCTCTGTTAAGAAAAGCAAATGGATTTTTGTCAAATGTGTATCACGTAAGGTTAACCAGGGGCAAACTTGTAAGTTTACCTGTAGGTATATTCTTCTTATATACAGAAAAGTTGAAGCAGAGCATAACGAAGAGAACTGGAGGAGGGAGAGAAGGAACAGATGTGTGTGTGTGTGTGTGTGAGAGAGAGAGAGAGAGAAGAAGAAGAAGAAGAAGAAACATATGGGAGAGAAAGAGACATTCCAATTCAAAGCTTCCTTGTAGGTTATTTGAGATTCTTTTGTATGTAATTTCAGTCAATTTGTGAATATGGGAATTGAGCTTTGAATAAAGGTTATTGCCACAGTCAAAGGCTACGAAGGAGGACAAGAACATATCACATCCAATTGCTTTGTTATTCTCAAATTCATTGTTGGGCGAGACGGTATTCACAGGGTTGGGCCGTGTACATGCGAGGCATATATATGTGTGCTAAAATTGAGTCCACTACCATGTAATGAATTTTTGTGATTTTTGTTTTATAGACCGTGTTGGTATTTTTTGGGATTTAATGGTTGAAGGCTTGAAACTGTTTTGTGATCTCTGTGTTGTGATCTATTTTCTTAATTTGTAAATGAAGTTTATTGACTCATGACATGGAGTTGTTGGTTTATTCACTTTGATATGGTTTGAGATGTTGGTTTATTCACTATGTAGTCTCTGTTTTAGTGCACTCTGTATTAGTTTTTTTTTCTCCTTTTTTGGGTACAAACAATAGTGGTTCTATTTGTTTGTAAAAATGGTATCGACTTTGTTTTTTTGGTGATATTGGCATATGGTATGTTATATGTTGTTATTGCTTTGTGTATTTTTCTCTCTCTCTCTCTCTCTCTCTCTCTCTGCATTCTCCGGCCCAAGACAAAGAATACAATATATATATATATATATATGTACATCTACATATCTCACAGCTTATTTGGGCAGGATTGGTATAAAATTCCATAAATGCCCTTCCGTTGGTCTCTTGTGCATGTCATGTGACCTAGAGCAATTAGTTTTTCTAATAGTGTTTGAAGTCAGGGACAACATTACTTCAACTAATGAACTTTGAGGACCAAATTAATAGTTTTGAAACTTTAGGGACCAAAATGATATAAGTACCAAATTTGGATAATGTAAAATGTATTTAACCCTTTAAAGAGCGATGCTATAATTTCCAAATTTGGTTGCTGCCACATGAGACAAATAATTATTTGTTAGTAACAAATAATTAATATATAAACAATAGTAACAAATATCTTTTATTCTTTTTTTTTTTAAATAATAATAATAAAGTACCAAACATCATTAGTATTATGGTTATACACCAGTATACATATTGTTTAATTAATACATTGGTTTATTAATTATTTAGTTAATTAATTTTTATTAACAATTAATAAATAGGGTAAATATCACGTAGACCCCATAAGGTTTGCCCCGATCACAGACGCCACCTCTCACGTTTCAGTAATATCACCTACACTCCCTGAGGTTTGAAGCGTGTATCACCTAGACCCCCTCTGTCAAATTACCCTTAAAAAAGTGACGGACTAACATAAATAAATACAAAACATACCCCTAAAAGTTTGGTCCTTGTGTCATTTTAGTCCATGTAATTTCAATTGGGTCAATTTCCCATTATATGAGAAAAAAATTGACAAAATTTACCCACTATTATGCACAATTACACTAATAAGCAGGTTGGGAGATTGGTGGTGTTCCATTTTTTCCCTTAAAAAGTGTATGTGAGTAAATTCTGTCAATTTTTCTCACAAAATTGAACATTTAGATCAAATTGGTTCAATTTAAAACTTCAGGGCCCAAATTGACCCAATTGAAACTACGGGGACTAGAATGACACAAGGACCAAACTTTTAGGGGTATGTTTTGTATTTATTTATGTTAGTCCGTCACTTTTTTAACTGTAAATTGACAGAGGGGGTCTAGGTGATACGCGCTTCAAACCTCAGGGGGTGTAGGTGATATTACTGAAACGTGAGGGGTGGCGTTTGTGATCAGGGCAAACTTCAGGGGGTCTAGGTGATGTTTACCCTAATAAATATGGATTAACGAAATAAACTAAGTATGTATTCAATGCTGATATAATAGCAATATAACACAAGAGGATTATTGTAACGGAAATGATAGATGCACAAAAAAAGTGCACAATGAAATGCACAACCAGCTTAAAATTATTGGACTTCGTGCTGAAAAATCTGTACACACAAAAAGACAAAAAAAAAGGAGTGTACAACTTTTTCAGCACAAGATCCAACAAATTAAAACAAGTTGTGCATTTCGTTTTGCACTTTTTTTGTGCATCTAGCATCACTCTTATTGTAATACCCGTACTCGAAAAAGAAGACTAAAGTGGCATTAATACGTATTAATCAATGATAATTAATGCATAAAATGGTCTAAAAGTGGGTTATGAACACACATGTGAAAAGTTGTTCAAATGCGAAGATAGATGAAAGTCTTGTGACAGATGAGAATGATGTAAAAGTAGGGCCCAATTGGGGTCTAGTCATTATAAATTTCATATAGATATCATTATATGTTTAAATAACTATTTGTTTAAATGCTTAAAGATATTATAATGTTGTATGGCAGGTAATGAGGACTAGTTTGGGTACCCATGTGTGAACGCTTATGAATATGGTTCATAATTGGTAGCAATCTCATATTATATGTAGGACCATGACGACGTCCTACTAATGCGTTTTCTCATCAACACCCAAGTGTAGGTGATCGTACAAGTAATAAAGTTTTGGTAAGACTAGGACGAACTCACAGGGAACGGTAAATTTTGTTTCTTAAAGATAAGAAGTAACTATTATGTCCCTAAAAGGAAAATAAAAGATGATGGATTTTTGGGGTCTTTCCTAAACTACTAGTTCTTATATTTTTGTAGTAAAACTTAATTAAAAGGCTATTTTTTATAGTAGTTTACGGTAATAATTTTAATAGTACAAAATAAACTAACTAAGATACTAGTAAGAAAAGGAAGAAAAATGATATAATAGCTAGATTCACATGAAATGAACTTTTTGGATTTTATTATAACGAAAGATGGAAATAATACAAATATTTAATCTAAATTATCTAAAAACAGGAAATATTAATTAACTTGGAAAAATGATTTAAATGGATTGGGAATATGCAAATCAACACTAGATCACACAACTTTTGTGCTTTTGAAAGGGTTTGACATTTTTAAACAGAGCGATTCTTTATTTGAAAATAAACTTATACCAGTTGAAGTCATACTAAGTGTGTCAGGATTGATATGAAACGATGTCATTTAGTTTAAAGAAAAATAAAGAGGCAATCGGGCAGGAGCCAGCTTCGAACTCAAACCCACGGACGTGGGTTATTCGGTACTCAGTCCCCACCACTCTACCACTACACGATTGCTTGTCCATTAATTGATAGAAATATATACATACACATATTTGAAATATAAACTTTATTAAATAAATTATTTTGCATGCTCGGTATTTTTTATGACGAAATGCACAGTTTGACAATTCAAATAATTAAATTCTTATTTCAAATACGTAATTTTTTAAAGTCCAATATGTCACGCTCCGACGTAGCATAATACAGGAAAGCATTTAATTTCCTTTATGGACTCGTAGGTCGTGACAAGTGAGTATGACCAATTGTCCCTGCAACGAAATAACTTAAAACAGCATTTCTAAAGAAAGGTTGCTAATAAAACATAAGCTCCCAAATAAAAACTTACTAAACTATTACATAAGTACAAGTCTTAGGCACAAAAGCCCTTATTCCAAACTAACATAAAGTCTATTACAACTCCAAAATAAAAGACATAAGAAATATAAAGCAGCCTCCTGGAAAGTCTCCTGCTTCTAACTAGCATAGTCGAAGTACCCTGGCTGCTCCTGATCCTGAAAATCTGGACAAAGAGTCCAGGACGCATCAACGCCGTCAGCTTATGAAAGCTAGTGAGTAAAACAAACATGTGCTCGCAATGTATATATAAGCGTATGATCAACAGTACAATATAAACTGATAGAACAATAGATTCAAGGTTCCAACTTCAACAAAAGTCACGGGGAAATATAGTAAGCAATAAATACGTAATCGCACATGAATCATGTAACATCTTATCTTACCAATTCTTTTCTTTAAATAGCTCAGTTCAACTAACACATCACTTCAGATACCAGGAGTAATAACCGCTCAGTACCTAGATCGTACAACACATCGTCGCCTTGGATACCAGGAATAATATCCGATCGATATACAAGTCACACACCATACTATCGCCTCCAATATCAGGAATACTATCCGCTCGATATTGAAGTCACGCACCACTCTGTCCCCTCAGATACCAGGAATAATATCCGATCGATATCTGGGCCGATCACAATAAACCATCGCTCCGGATATCAGGAATACTATCCGCTCAATATCCGAAACGCGCACCTTAGATACCAGGAATACTATCCGATTGATATCTAAGTCGTACACAACACTATCACCATCGCTTCAGATATCAGGAATACTATCCGATCAATATCCGTAACGCGCGCCTTAGATACCAGGAATACTATCCGATCGATATCTAAGTCGTACACAACACTATCGCCTCTAATACCAGGAATAATATCCGATCGATATTGAGGTCGCACACCAGACCGCCACTCTTTACTCTCTTCACGCTTTCTCACACACATGCATGTTGACACAACCTCGACCCTAATATGTATGTCAATGTTCACAATTTGTAGTAACAGTCGATAATCTCAAAGCTGGATATTCGTTCAACATAGATCTTGACCTTAATCGTTTCTTATAAGTCCAATTTCTAACAGTGAGCCTTTAAAACAATATATTTGCCAACCAGTTCTTTAAAAACTTTCAAAACATTTTCCAAACAGTCCCTTATATGAAAATACAAAAACTGCTCAAACTGCCCCAGGTCGCGCGGGTGAAAATGGATTGGTCTTGCGAGCGGGTCGCGCGAGCGAAGGGGGAGAACGGGTCGCGCGTGCGAATGGGCAGCGGTGTCGCGCGAGCAGGTCGCGCGCGCGAAGGGGGGAATGGTTCGCGCGAGCGGGTCTCGCGCGCGAGTTGTCACAGTTTCATCATCTTCTTCGTTTTTTCCCTGTTTTCAATTTTAAACTGTATTTTTACCTATTTTCATATTCTGTTTCAAACATGTCGTGCAATATATGGATTTCTTCGTCTTTCCGCGTAGATTAAGAATACGCGATCAATTTAAACTAATACGGATTGTATCACTAGATATTCGCGATTAAAGCAAAACTTTAAATCAACCGTACGTCGTGATACGGATGAATTACTCCGTAGGATTCGAACCGTAGCTTATTGGGACTGAGATCTTCCATAATCAATTCACGGAATTGATTTTGGTTGAGTTTTGTAAAACTCTAATTCAAAGGCTTTAATGGTGTATCTATATATATATACACATATACACACTTATATACACTGAATTATACTTATATAAACATGGCGAGTGAGTTTAAATTACTCACTGAGGGCAATTATATAGAAAATTTGAGATCGAGAGTTTCCGCCGAAGTTTTTGTCGTTAAGAATTTACTCCTCCGTTCTTGATTGATGTATATAAATCTATGTAGTTATGTATGTGTGTAAGTGACTGAATATATATATATATATATAATCTGTATGTGTGTGTGTTGGTCTTGAGAGATCAAGAAATAGATGAGAGAATTGAGAGTAAATGAGAGGGAGATTGAGAGAATAGAGAGATACAGTGAGTTAGAGATGAGAGACGTGTACATATATACTGAGAAATTATTTGGGCTCCAAGCAACTACCGGGAATCGCACGGTGTGGTTGAGCTCACGTGCTCCCACACCCAAAACGCGATATAGTCGCAGCTTTAAAACAAAACTGGTATTAACTGGTTGATATAAAAATACAGAAATCATATTAGTGTAGGAATTAAATTCCCGGTTTATACAAAAATATAGATATTGTTTTTAAAACCATAGAAAGCATTTTCTATATTTAAGAAAATTACGGTTTGACCCCAGATAAATATTTCAAATAGAAATAAAAATCGAATATTCATTGAAATGAAATGTAATATAATAATTATTTATTAATGGAAAAGAAATACAGGGTGTTACACAATATAGCCATAGTCTATAAATATGTTAAATAGTAATAAACTATAGATATTTTTTGCCAGAAATGGAAAAACAGCCCATCAAGATAAATATGCCTATTTAAGATTAGTGCACATAAGTTGTCATTTTCTGAGGTTTTTTTTGCATATCCCAATTAAAGTTTTAGCCTACCATTTTTGGAATTAAAACTGTCTTCTAAATAAATTTTAAAGAAAGATTAAATAGATATATACAATCACCGTCTAATTAAGATTAAGGTCAAAATACCAAGGTAAGAGTGAAAACTAATATTAATATACTTTTTTTTCACTTAATAATAGTTGGGATTGAATTCTTGGAATCTGCAAAATAACAAAATTTAGTACAACTAAGCTAATAAAACATAAATAAATTGAAATACTGAACCAAAAATAAGATACTAAACCTTTGACTTTGAATTCTTGCTGGGTCATTGTGGATGAACTCCAAGAACACAAACAAGGCCAAACCAAATCCTAATATAATTTGAGAGTGAGATATGGATAAGGTGTGTATGCTTGGGGCTTTAATAATTGATTATAACAACTACGTAGCAAACAAGTCCAGAATTTAATTGGAAATTGTGCTGTACAGTGAATAGAATTTTTGTTACAAAAATTGAAAATTTGGGGTTTCAAACTATTTTAGGGAAGATCTACAACTACCAACTATATTAAAAACATTAATAACACTAAAATCTGAAAACTAATTTTTCATATAGTAGATGAAAATAATTACAGAGATTTTTGAAGTTGAAGTCATCAATTACAGGAAAGAAATTCTTTTACAATTTTTAGAACAAAATTAGTTAAAGAAAAGCTTAAATTTCTACATGGTAACTTTGGCTATGGAATTCTTCCTATGGTTTTCTCTCTGGCTGTGTGGCTTTGTGTGCTCTCTGTTTGGCTCTGTGTCTCTCCCCTCCTTTTGTGGCTGTCTATTTATTGACAAAGATCGTCTCTCTTACTGAGTGAAGGATAAGAAGATTCGTCATTGAATAGAAATAACCATGGAGATGAAGGTGACATTTGTCCATTTTTTTCAAATCATTTTGACACCCTTTTGTTTACTTCTTTGCAGAGAAAGAGAGTAAACATATATATATATATATATATAAGCGTTGCTATCAAGGCATTAAAGGACTTGCCTCAATTTTCTATACATTTGGTTTTGTTTCTTTGTCTTTTATTTTGTTGTTTGAGATTGGTAGTTGAGCCTTTTGACTGCGTAAATTACAATAGGCACAAATGAACATGGGAGATAATCCTGTGTGTTTACTGCTTCTTTCCTTCCTTTTATCGGATTACTTCAACTTCATTTTTACCTAAACATATAAAACATATAAAAGCACATAATTACACACATTTGAGTGACATCATTGTTTAATCATATTAATTCCAAAATGCATGTAGAACTTAGGAATTTGGGGATTAAACAAGCACTATATCTATTATATTAGCACATGAATATGCAATATTCATTGCTTGTCAGACCACATTTGGGACCCATACGAGACATATACTAAGTCTATTTAGAAATGTTGGTAGTTGACATAATTAACCTAGGGGTTTCATAATAAACAAATAGGAAAATCAGGGAGATAAAAGGAAATATGGGAAAAGGTGACAACACATATGCATGAGATGCATATGCGTCTGATTGTTACAAACTACAGATGGGAAAGGGGAGAAAGAGAGAACCAAGAGCTCTCGAGTTGGCAGCGGAGATTTTGACAACGTTTCATTGCCGTTCCTTCGTCGTTCTACGTCGGATTTACGAACTGAGACCATATTTGGACTCGTGGAGGTAAGAGGATCACATGCATGTATTTTATTTTCAATTTTGGTAACATTTTTTCAACGACTGTTCTTGGTTGATAACTCTTGATATGTCAAAACTATGTAGGATTATCACCGGTTAGGATTTGAGTTGAAAATTGGCAAGAGTTGAAAAATCTAGGTTTAATTGGCTAATAATCTGAAGAGGTGAGTGTTATAGTCCCAAAATTGAGTGGTTAGATATGCTAATGTAATAATTGTTAGCAAAGTATGCTTAATTCGTGTTTATGTGGTTATATGATGATGAATTTGGAGTATAGCATGTCAATTATATGTAAATTGTCATGTTATATGCCTAGTTGCTTAATTGCTATGTGGATCAAAGGGAAGTCAAGTGATGGCCACCATTTATAGGTCTCATATGTAAGGGATAGAGAACTCTCAAGAGTGGGGTGTGGAGACGTCCACAATGAAATGACGGTGATGCCTTTGGGGTCACAAGTGTGGAAGATACGCTATATGTGACAAAAGAGCAAGGAAGATCCGGGGTGAGAAAGAGCCGAGGTGGTTAGCCGGAGTTACTTGACTTTCTGGAGATCATCTAGTTGTTATTTATAATAATTTTTGCATTTACATGTTAAGTATTCCAATAACATAATGTCACGCCCCGGAGTAGCAGAAATTAGAGGGAAATAAAACTTTTCTTTCCGGATCCGTGAGCCATGACTAGTTACATTAACTGATTATCCTTTAAGCATTCTACACATGGTTAAAGAGTAAGTGGAAGGATAAAAATATGTATTGGTATTCCTCAATAGAACTCAAATGTCTGAGATCTAGCTATTAAGAGAACTATAAAGATAGTCCAGGGAGATCTATGCTGGTCACAATACATATCTAAAACATTATCTCGGATAAAAAAATAATAAAGCATATTAAGTAATTCTAATACAACTACGTCGGAGTCCTTCGCTTCAACAATTACATCTGTTGTGTCGCTTCAGGTAGACTTCATCTTGATAGTCGTCTCCTGTGAAATCTAGATGTAATATGTCCAGGGCATAAAGAGCTATTAGCTTTTGAAGCTAAGTGAATTGGCCTAACCGATCATTCCTACACTACAACAAAAATAGGCTTTAGAGAGGAATCTATTTCCTCGCAAAAAGTCACAATTTCCTTGCTAAAAGCTTTAGCGAGGAATTATTTCCTCGCTAACTTTCCTCGTAGTAGTGTTGTCATTAAAGGGGTGTTGGCGAGGAAATTTACTTTCCTCGCCATTGGAAAATTTTAGCGACAAAATGTTTCCTCACGATTGGCTACACATTTCGTCGCCATAACCAATTTTTTCCTCGCTAAAAGTCTAATAAATTTTCATGATATTGTAGCATTTTGCGAGGAAATAATTCATGTACTTTGTACTTAAACAAATGAAGAAGAAGAAGGAATAAGCGCAAGGAATATCACAACAACAGGATTGGGATGTTGTTCAATCTACCAATTTCCCAATGCATCATGATTCAACATAGAATTTGGAGTGAAGCTCATCTAAGTTTTGTAGGATTTTGGGTATTGAGTATGTTCAGCCTTGATATTTCATGTTATTAACGCGGTGGTGGCACAAAGTCATGTACTTTGTACCTTTTTAATGCTTTGTTTAATAGCCAAAGCTCGATTCTTCTTATTTTATTGAAGTCTCTGGCAATTTGGTTTTATTCCTTGTAATAAATAGATATGATCCGATCAATGTTTGACCATGCTGAATGACCTCAATTAACAAAATTGTCATAGATGAGCATTGTTTAATTGTAGCCTTCTTAAACAAAATGCTAGACATATCGTCAAGTCCACGGTTGCAGATGATGAATTATTGATGAGGCTGGGAATTTAAGCAATATATTTAAATTAGAAATGTGTGTCCGAAGTTGATAAGTTTCCCACATATTCCAGAAAATTCGTGTCAGATTTCCTGCTTTCCCACAGGTTTCAGAAAATTCATGACGGTCATATACTTGGAATTGTAGAAAATTTTACTTGAATTGTTTTAAGCATGTTTTCTTGTCTTGGCCTTATGTTTAAAAGATTCACTGCCAAATCTTCATCTCATGTGAGGCGTAGAATCAATCGTAGCTACTAAACTCTTTTTTGACAAAAGGTACAAAGTGGGTTGTTGGTAGTGGAGAAAAAAAAAATCTGTCTGGGATGATTGGTGGTGTGGAAAATGCCCGTTAAGAGAACATGTAGACCCAACCTCATCTTATAATAATCATCTCCTTGTTAAAGATATTATGGATGGCCATGTTGGAAGGAATCTAGCTTCTTTTGGAATGGTTGGGAACCAAAAGTGGTGAATGATATCAAAAGCGTACAATTCCCAAACTTTACTTGGTTTATGGATGCTGCTAGTTGGGGCTTTATTAGCTCACGTGATTGAAGTGAGCCGAAATCAAGAGCAAACCTCACCAAGACTAATTGTTTGGTCTCGTCCTCCTGCGGCTTATCTCAAACTTAACACGGATGGCTGTGCTAAGGAATCTACGGGCCAAGGAGGAATTGGAGACGTCCTCCGTGATGATCATGGATGGATTTGTGGCTATTTTGGTTGCATGCGTCCATGCTCCAGTCTAGCAACCAAATTGATGAGTATCAGAAGCAGTTTAAGCCTCATAAGAGAGAACATTTTCCACATAATTATCATCGAAATCGACTCTCTTGTAGCAAGGAGCTTGATTTTGAATCAACCAGATGGGCCGCCACCATCCCCTCAAGGCTCTCATAGAGAGGAGTAATGATACACTCACTCCCTCAACCACACCTCCAATCACATTCAACACATCCTGACCATTGATTGCCCTTAATTCTGGTGGATTCCACATAAATTCCACATAGAACCCACTTGAATCAAGGGACAAGATATGCTAAATGTTGTCGAGGGTGTGGATCTGTATATTTTTGCTTTCTAAATGTAATTGTTCCCTAACTTTTGTCTACAGAGTAGAGACAAGGAAACTCTACTTCTGAGTGCTGACAGTCTAGCTAACTTGGGCCTTATCCAAGAGGATCCTTTTTTGGTTTTTGGATACTCAGCAAGTTGTGGTCATTTAAGGCCTTGGTTGTTTTGTTCTTAGCCAAAAAAAAAAAAAAAAAGGGCCTTCGTTGTTTTGTATCTTCAGTTTACCATAAATAAAATAAATAAAGATTCACTGCCGGAAATACAAAAGGTCTAAAAGTAATTTGTTAGATCTGTATATAGAAACTATATCACTTGCTTCCACTACCCGCTAGCTTGAGTTGCATCACCCGTCGTCATTCCAAAAGGTTATTTGTTAGAAATATATAAGATCCATATATAGAAACTATATCACTTGCTTCCACTACCTGCCAGCTTGAGTTGCAACACCTGTCATCCCAAAAGGTAAAGTCGCAGGGTTCCAGTATGGTTACCATACATGTATAAAATGCCATGCTTCAACCAAATAGCTAAGCAGTTGTACCACGTGATATGATAGTGATCGGTGGTACAACATGCAATTGCATGTTGGTACAACTGACAGCAGCATATCATTACTCTACGTATGTTACATACACAATCCGTTTTCTCAGCCACTTAGGAATTTGCCACCATTTCTAGGATCTCTCGTGTAGAATGAGCTCAAACAATTCATAAAAGTAAACTTGACTGTAGGACGTTAGTCACTTTAATTTACCCATTATTGTGCAATAAAAACCAGAAAAGCCATTGGGAAAAACGCACACTTTAATTGAAATAGAATTCATATTGCGTATATGCCCCATTATATTCCAAAAGGCATGTAGCACAATTATTCTGTCCAAAAAAGCCCAATTCGAGGGCAAAAGTGGCATAGATTTTCACTTAAATGCGCGACCTTGAACCTGAAGATGTTGAAGCAGGGGCACTCTGCAGCAAATAGTAAAATATTTAGGACTTGAATAGCAATTTTTAAGAGCACTCTTCAATAGTGAACAAATTTCATTCCTTCCAAGACAAAAGGTGACCTTAACAATAAAATGGTAGAAAAGGAATAGAACATTTGATTGATCACCAAGTCATCAAAGAAACAAATAATCACAAGAAGATTTCTGCTTTTATTTCTTAGAAAAGGAATCCCAAAAAATCACTAAACCATGCAGGAAACAAGTTTATTTGTCATAATCAATTTGTTTGAGTAGATTAAAAGCTTTGAATGTTTTAAACAACAATAATGACATGAAAAAAGTTGAGGTAGGCTCGTACCAATGGCATTCCTGTTCTTGCTCTTTCTTCCAAAAACCTAGATGGTTTGTAGAAGTTACCATATAATTCTGACCACTTCTTGAGACTTGTATAGATGTGGTTAGGCCCAACTGTATCGGCCCAAAATACGAGACCTCCACTGCCAACAAAAACAAGAATTGCTTGATAAAATTTTTTCAAACACTTATTCTTCTAATATGATGCTTGGTAATAAGAGAGTTTGTGAGAATAACAACAATTTGTTGGCATAAGCGATAAGCAATAGAAAGAAAAAAAAAAAAAAAAAAAAAATTATATAGACACCCCCTCATGTATTGCCCTTTTCAGGCACACCCCCTAAACTAAAAATTCAACAAACTGACCCCTCAACTATCATTTTTCTGTCTAAATTCCCCACCACCGTACGGTTCCATCTTCTTATCTGAAAAAGGGCAATTACATGAGGGGGTGTCTATATAATTTACCCAAATAAATCATCACTAAAAGTACACGACCATTAGTCTCTGTTCGAACTTACGTTATGCGATGTGACGTGAGTACATCGGGATATGACTTGAGTATATTGGGGATCAACGGTAGCGTCGTTGGAGATATTAATCATTTGAAATTAGTATATTACTGTGGATATTGGACGGTTGAGGAATATCTCAAACTACCTTACGGTATTATCCTACGACGTGATATACGGTATTATCCTACGACGTGATATTGCGGTATTCCTTTGCGATTTCATTTACGGTTTATGGTGTATAGATGAGGAATCTCTCATCTTAAATTACTAATACGGCATATATGGGATACTTGAGGAATCTCTCAACCTATTGAAGGTATTATCTCAAGACGTATTCTATTACGGTGTACATGGGATGATTGAGTAATCTCTCAACCTATTTACGGTGTCATCATATTACGGCATATACGAAGCGGTTGAAGAATCTCTTAACCTGTATTACGGTAGGTGTTGGACTCTAAGAATTGAATCTCATTTGGAATTTCGAGGAATGCTATTTGAGGATAGGATACTAGGCTTTTGAGAAAATTACTTCAAAGGAGATGAAGTGTTATGACCTACTTTGCATAAGGTTCTTACGATCTGACATTTTAGAATACTCGTAAATGAATACCCGTGTTGTAAGACGGAGTGTGAAACATTTCTTGGACTGTGTTGCGATTACTTTGTTATCAGGTGGCCTTAATTGAATTTCGCAGACAAAATTCTTTTAATGGGGGTAGAGTGTAATTACCCGAAAATTAGAAACATACATTAAAAAATTTATTAGCTTATGTTCGTCAGAGAAAAATACCACTTTTGGAAATTTCACAGTATTAATTTACCTCTGTGTGTGCATTTGAGCATGAGCTCAACCACATAGGAAAATCTCCCATGTGATAACTTGGAGCCCAAAGAAAAATTTGTGCAGTAGTGTGCGTGTGTTGTGCAGTGTGTGTGTGTGTAAGTGTGTGCTGTGGAGGCCAAGCAAACATATATTATATATACACACCACTCCCATTCTCTCATCTCTCAACAACTCTCTGTCTCTCTCTTTTCTCTCTCTCTCCCTCGGCTTATATATATATATATATATATACATGTAGATGTATATATATAGATAGTTACATATTTACACACACAAACACATATTTACATATACTTATTCGAGAAAGTTTGAATTCAAAAGCTTGGATTATTATTTTGGAAGTCTCCACTATTCTATTTGCAATTTGAATCTGGGTAAGCTTTTAAATCAACTCTATGTATTGATTTCAGTTTACAAGCTTTGTTGATATAGCATGATATAGAATTTCATATATATATATATATATATATATATCGTTAAGGGTCCGAAAATAGCGAGCAAAAAAATTGTAACGAAAACGTCATTTATTTATATCAAATGAAAGGTCTCGATCCCACGAAGCTCTGTTTCAAATTTTAGGAGCTGACTCATAGCGGTTCCGAAGAACGAGCGAATTGAAGTTTTGTCGCCGTTCGGTTTTTCAATAAAACCGTGAGCTACGTTTGATTTCAATAAAAACCGATTTCATATTTGGAATCTACGTGGAAAAATGAAGAGTTTCATATATTGGAGAGCCTGTTTTGGTTAAGTTTCGAAAATGGTCAAAGTACCATACCTTCGAAGAAGACAACAATGGCAGTCTAGTTCGCAGAACTTGCGCGAGGGGTCCACGTGCGCGACTAGGCATATTTTTTAAAACTATTTTATAATGTCCACGTGATCTTTCTGTAAGAAGTTCGCCCGAGCGACCCGCGCGAGCCAGGGCCCACGTGAGCGACTAGAGGCAGTTTGGTAAAAACTTCTGCTTTCTTGTACTTTAGTCAGTATCGTGCTAAGGGACCTTGTACCCCAAGCTTTGTGAGTTGTACTTTAATCTAATAGTAGTTGTACTTGTGCTTAGAGCATTACAGTATATCGAGGTTTGTAACAGATTGGACGATTCTAGATTCTTTTTCCGAGTGCTTATTCTATCATCGGTAAACGGTAGTTCTATATAACCCTCAGTAAAGTTACATAACATGTTAGCAGTGTACTTACATGTTTACTTGAGTTGTGATGCTTTAAGTATTTACTTGAGCTACAATGTCTTAGGTGGTTACTTGAGTTGCTATGCCTTGTGTGTTTACTTGGATGATTTCAGCTCGTTGTTTTTAAACTGGTTTAAAAGCATGCCTTGATAATCTATCTTATAAAATATTGAATATGTTTGGATGCTTAGAACTCGCATATGTCATAGCATTTCATGAGCATGATCACGATCACGAAAATCATGAAAATAGTTTTGGGATGAAAGACCTTGGAGGCTTTCGATTTTTGAAAAGGGACGACCTTATAGGCTTAGGCTTTAGAGGCTTCCGTGCATAAAACCCTCTTTTGAAAAGATAGAAATCCCGAATTCGTGAGTAGGCGTGTGAGATTGATACCGCTAAGAACTCGAATTGCGGGACGTGTCAAGAAACCCTCGTAACGTTGAAGGTTAGGCCTCCATGAAATTGGTGAGGCCCAAAGTCCCGCACGACAAAGGTAGGTCTTCGAGGACAGGAAGCCCATTTTTCAGGTAATGATATTGATGATCGAGAATGAGTATTTGAAAAGGGCATGAAAATGGTTTTCATGCATAACATTGGCATTCATTACAATCACGCATATTATATAACATGTTATTGTGTGGTGATATGACTATACCAGCCTCCATGGCTTATGGACTATGTAAACCCCTTTTTCAGTGACTTGAGTTAGGGCAAGGCCGAAGTAGAGTTTACTCGTGAAGACCCCGTTTGGGGAAGAAATTGTGAGATCATGATACTTTGTATTGATTGCAGAACATTAATAAAAACATTGGGTTTTTATTATAAGAGTTTCTGAAACTTGAGAAAAAGAAAGTACATCATTGTATTACTTTTCGATATGTGTAACCAAACTTGAGTTTCTATTTAAAAGTTGTATTATAAAGCTTGAGAAGAAGTATGATTAATGTTTATCAGATCTGTATGTTTTCCGCGGCACTGTTGTTCATTTGATGAACTGATAAAGATTTTCCTGTTAATATCTTTTAAATTGCAAGCAAAGGATTTTGTTTAATGCTTCCGCTATTGTTTTACTCAAATCCATTAGTCTATAAGGATTTTGATTTCCCATCAAAGATTTTCGAAAGGCTATTCTATGCTTCCGCAGTAACCCTCGGAGTCTAGGACTCGGGGAGTTGTAAAATGGTATCAAAGTTTTGAGGATTCAAAGTTTAAATGTTTCAGAGCTTTGGACTTTAAATGATTTTAAAGTTTAAAAGTTGGTTTTTCTAAAAGAGAGTTTTTCAGGTAACCTTCGGGTCTAGTACTTGAAGCATTACAAGTATGTCTAATTCTTCCGCTTTGTTATTATTATTAGCACCCCGTCGCCGGGACTCGTGGCGGGACGGGGTGCCACAATTCCCTTTTTGTCACAGAAAACTAAACCTAGAGTTTTGTTATTTCCATGCTTGAGGTGATGGTACAGATACAGAATGTTGAGGTGCATATTGATAATAGAGGCATAATAGTTCACATTGGAGCACACTATATTCCCTCTCTGGAGTAAAATTTCACTCTATATTCTAAATTTAACACTCTATCTCAGTTTAACAGAAACTGTTATTTTTCTCACACAACTGAATTTAGTGAAATCTTGTCCAACATGCGATTTCAACCAATTTTGTTGGTACATTTCATGGTTACAACTTTGGGCTATTCTGAAATGAGATCTAAAATGTATAATGCTAGACCACAAGATGCTAAAGAGATAACTCTCTACAGATGTTTTGACGTTCTTTTTCCCCGAGAGGCAGAGAGCTAAGCATAAGGAGACATGACTCAGAGGAAAAAGTGAAGGATAAAAGCAAGTTGAAGATGGTTGTCCAAACTCACCGGTAAGAAGGGAAACTAAATCCAAGAACAGATGCAATGTCAAGATCTGATACTCGAACCACTACTCCATCATCCATTACACGACATGCCTCATTTACAACTGGAAAGAGTATCATCTCCACTATTTCTTGGTCAGTAACAGATATTGGCTGCCAATCATATTCACCAGATGCATCAGATACTGTTCAATGAGATCTACAACTATGGCTCCATTTGGTTTGCGGAATTAGATAAATGAAAGGAAACAAGAAGGAAAACTTGTTCCTTGAGTTTTCCTCCATGCTTAAATAACATTTAAGTTTAAAAAAAAAAAAAAAATCAATATACAATTGTAACAACAAAAAAAGGGATGGAAGTGACTCACAATCTATGAAGCACGGACGCGGGTGCGGGGATTCGGGTGCGGGGACGCCGGTGCGAGGAGTTCGGCAATTTTCCCAAAATCAAGAGTGCGGGTGCGGCGGGGGTACTTATATAAAATATTTAAAATATATTTTTATATATTCCTATATGAAATATCCAAGTACTACACACTTGTTTGTTTTTTTTTTTTTTTGTTTTTTTTTGATTAAAACCTAATAACAAGAAACAAGCAATAAACTCATAAACTACAAATAATTTGCTACCAAACATTTGAATATTTCATATAAGTAACAAACATTTGCAATTAGAAAGAAAAATAAAATCTGGAAAAAATCATCTCTGGAAAAAAAATATACCAGATTGATGCTTCTAGGTTGTCGGTTCCTCGTGGGCTAGGTTCATCGAGGGCTGACCTGACCACAAGCTTGGTAGAGTTGAGAGAGAGAGAGAGATACGAATTGAGAGATACGACCGAGAGACAGAGAGAGAGAGAGAGAGAGAGAGAGACGAGAGAAACGAGAGAGAGAGAGACAACCGAGAGAGAGAGAGAAACGAGAGAGACGAGAGAGAGAGAGAGATCTGAACCTGTTAGATCGTTTGGACTGGAGCATCGCTGCTAGACTGATTGTCTTTTTCATCTCCCCTATTTCTTTTCTTTTTTTATTTTTTGACTGAATGTGTTGTATAACTTGATATAATTAGGGTTTTTTTATAACTAATTTTGTACTATTTATTTTTTGGACCCCTAGTATATTAAAAAATTATTTTTAAACTTTATTTTTTTTAAAAAAATTGCCCCCACCGCACCCCACAAGTGTCCCTCCCGCACCCCCCGCGTGTCCTTGCCGCACCCGCTCCGCACCCAGCCGCACCCAAAACACCTGAAGAACTCAAAAGGAACTCAGAAGAACTAACCGCCGCACCCGAACTAAGTGTGCACTTAGTTTCCCTGCGGCACCATTTTTGGAGTGTCCGTGCATCATAGCTCACAATATTCAAAAATTCTAATTTATTTTGCCCTAGAGTTTTCCTTTTCTCTCTCGCTACACCCATGAACCAAATAGAGCCTAGATGTTTGTTCTCGCTCATTATGGGCAAAGTTGAAGTCCCACTTGTTAGCCCATAACACCAAGTCAAAAATCATGAGAATTGTTTCATGAAATCGAAATTTTAGTTTTCATTGCACAGAGACAGTAACCTTTCCACCAGGCATAATATTGGTTAGCCTTCTAGACTCTTCAATAAGTGGGAGAATGTAAGGATCAGGCTTTGGCTTGCTTCCCTTCTCGTATGTGTAGTATCCTTTTCCGTTGCTTTTACCTGATACGAAGTTCTATGAACCAATTGAAAAGATGATCAAGAAAACTGCAGATGGTGATAATATGCTGTCATTACCGTTTCGCCCACTCTTTATCAGAAGTTCAAGCAGGGGAGAACGAAATAATCGATCAGGAAAAGCAGTAGCAAATTCTTTCCCAATAGCCATGCCTACTCCATATCCGGTTAAATCCTGAAGTCTGCAAGCATATAAAAAGAATGACATGCCATTACTATCATCTATAACTTCAACATAAATAACTTTACCTTCAGTTCTTGACAATAGTATATTCAGTTCGTATGCACTGCGAAATGAATCCGTCTAAGTTTATATGTGGCTTTGTGGCCACAAAACTCTTTGAATTAATGCAATGATTGTTTGCCAACTTTAACTGAACAAAGATTTGAAGAAACAAACTTTACCATATTAAGTTGCTAATAACAATTACATTTTCACTGTTGACAAGATGCATTACAATTTAAAGTAAAATAGGTTGCTTCAGCGCATTTTTCCCTTCTTTTCTTCTCTTATATACCTTTCCTTCTTTATTTCAGCATATGTTATATATGTTCCTTCTTTGTTTCCGCATATCCTACAATAGTATTTTCCCTTATGTCCATACAAGTTACAACATTAAGGATTAAAAGTCGCAGTTTAAGTACAGGGATATTTGGTAATATGGACTGATCTTATGATGCAAATTGGATGCTGGGGGATTTGGAAGAAATTCGAAAGGAAATTCAATTCATTGCAAGTCACAGGTCAACACACTTTCTATTCAATGTCAATGATGAGTAACCCCACAGGTGGCTTGCCCCCTCAAACCTAATCAGCATAAACCACCTACGCGGCCACGCCCCAAACAAGCGTCTTCACGTAAGTGGGCACACATATTTTAACCAATTCCCATTTATGCATAATCATTACATTTAGTTGACTCCATAAAACAGTCATTTATATCTTATGCTTCTTTCTTGTACTAAGAGCAACTCCAACCACATTACCCATAGTCACTTTCTTTGGGGAATCAAAGTGCATTTTTGAAGCCCCAACGGATTCCCCAAATGGTTCTCTATTTTGGGGAATCCCTTTTTGGTTTTCCACATTTGAGGAGAGAGAGGGTAATTACCTATAACAGCAACTCCAACCACATTAGAGCAACTCCAACGGGAGTCGCCAAAGACGCTTTGTAGCTAAAATGGATAACGAAAGTCCAAAAATTGTCTCCAACGGATTCGCCAAAAGCTTCTCCATTTTAGGGGGAGCTGGTTTCATTCGCCACAAGTAGCGAAGATGAGGAGAGAGAAACTCCATTCGCCATCACCACCAACGGTCAGAAATTTCAACAAAATATCCTTGTTTTTCTCCTCCAACACAATGAACAGCAGCAAGCTTCAACAAAAATGGATTAATGTCGTACCCAAATCTCAAAATTAGGGCTCTAATCTTTCCACCAAGAAACCTCTTCAGATTTATGTTTTAAGAGCTTCAATCTTCAACTTCGATCTTCATATTTGGATCTATCAAGTCTCTTTGTACTTTGATTTTCATCAATCTCTCTTCATTTTCATCGTCCTTGAGCTCCACTCCATGTCTCTGTCCAAGCCCTCTTTCTCGCTATACTGCTCTCTCCTCTCTCTCTTTTTTTATTTTTTTTTTCCCAACCCCTTTTTCTCGGAAATGTAAACTCATAGAATAGTCAAGAAGAATATTTGCTAGCTTGTATATTTAGGTCTACGTTGGGCTGGGCTTGGTTAATTAGACTTGGGTTGGTGGTTAGTTTTGGGCTTTTTATTTAAGAGATTAGCTATGATGGGGAATATGATTGGAGTAGGTAAGTAAAAACTGATTAGCTAAAATAGCCATTTTAGCTAGAATGGTTAGCCATTTTGGATAACATGATTGGAGTTGCTCTTACCCATAGTCACTTTCTAGCCATTTTGGGGAACCAAAATGCATTTTTGGAGCTCAGCAACTCCAACCACATTACCCATATTCAATTTCTAGCTATTTTGGGGAACCAAAGTGGATTTTTGGAGCTCCAATGGGTTCCCCAAATGGTTCTCCATTTTGGGGAACCCCTTTTTGGTTCTCCACATTTGAAGAGAGAGAGAGAGTGTGAATATGGTAATTACCCATAAGTAAAATAATAAAAAATAATACTTATCATATTCATTTAAGGAGAGAAAGAGTGCATTAAAAATTTTAACTTTTGCATAAAAAATTAATAAAATAATTCAAAGCTCCCTATAATGGAGAACATGGTTGGAGTTGTGGGCTTAAAACTGAATTAGCTATTTTGGCTCAAAATTAGAGATTTTTAGGTAATGTGGTTAGAGATGCTCTAACGGGTTCCCCAAATGGTTCTCCATTTTGGGAAACCCCTTTTTGGTTCTCCACATTTGAGGAGAGAAAATGTGAATATGGGTAATTACCCAAAAGTAAATTAATGAAAAATAATAAATATCATATTCATTTGAGGAGAGAGAGTGCATTTATATTTTCAACTTTTCTATATAAACTAATATATAAAATAATGCAAATCTCCCTATAATGGAGAACATAGATGGAGTCGAGGGCTCAAAAGTGATTAGCTAAAATAGCTTTTTAGCTATTTTGGCTAAAAATTAGAGAAAATTTAGGTAATGTGGTTAGAGATGCCGTAAAATAATTAAAAAAAATTATACATATCATATTCATTTAAGGAAAGAGAGTGCATTAAAATTTTCAACTTTTGTATAAAAAATTTAATATAATAATACAAAACCTCCCTATAATGGGGAACATGGTTGGAGTTGGGGGGCTTAAAAGTGATTAGCCAAAATAGTTTTTTAGATATTGTGACTTCGTCTAAAAATTAGAGAAATTTTAGGTAATGTGGTTGGAGATGCTCTAAGTAGTCATCGCTAAAAAAAAAAAAAAACAATATACAACAAACTATGATTGTGTAATATACTAAGTATCCCCAAATCCTAAGAAATTGTAATGGCAATATCGTTGCCTTGATTCATATTATATCGGAAATCATTATTTCCATAAGAAAGATGTGTAAAGTCCAGCGTTACACTATTAAGAACAACAAACGCACCCCCGCCCTACAACCCTTTTCTCCCATAGTTGATCCCCAAAGAGTCAAGACATGCTTCTGTTCATGGTTTTAAAAACTGGACTGGACAGGACCGGACCGGCAGGTTGAATCGTCGACCGATAGGTTTTCCGGTCTGGTTTGATTCGATAATCGTTATTGACATGGGAACTGCCCGAAACCAGTGGTACGGCCGGTTAAACCCCAGAATCGGTAAAACGGTCACAAATTTTGAAACCCGGCGATCGTCTTGCTGGCAGTCTCCATCTCACTGTATACCATCGCCCATGGCCTCTTTGTTGACACGAAGCTCCAGCCCCTTAACTTATTCGCACCTCAGTCTTTTACTCGTCACCGGTATCGGCATCTTGCCTTCTCAACCATCGCCGCCGCTATGTCTTGTTCACAAGGTCCTTACAGGGAAGAAGAGAGTGAGTATGGTGGACTGTGGATAATGGATTAGATTTGAAGGTGGGAGGCCAAGGGTTTAAGAGAGAGAGAGTACAATGTCAAATGTGAAGTTGTCAACTATGCATCCCACGTACTAAAGTAATATTTGCATATTCCAATGTGAAACTTTTGACTTTTGAGAATGCAGTTTTAGTTTCTCAATGCAAATGCATTCTTTAGTTTTTATTTTTTGTATTGTAGTATCCTTCTAAAATACCCCCCTCTTTGTATATCTATGTATAATGGCCTTGTTTGTTTGCCAGATAATATAGGGGGATTGGACTAAAATGGTCCAATCCGGGTCTATACTGTGTTTGGTTAGGTCTTTTCAGTATTAGTTAACTCATGGTATTACAATGTGTGATTAAAAATAATACTGGCTATGGGGTATTAACTAATATCCGGGGGAGGGAGGTGTTAAAAACGCAGGTATAAAGTTTAGCGGTATAAGGAAATGCAAAAGACAATTTTACCCTTTTTTTTAAAACCACCCAAAACTCATTCACATGATATTTCATTTCTCTCCAAACAAACAGAAGATAGAGCGAGAGAGGCGACCAAGGAGATCGCGAGGCAAGTGTGGAGATCAAGGTCGGATTCTCGCCGGAAAGGAAGGAGCTTTATATGATTTGAACCGTCCATGAGGAAGGTAACGATTGCTAACGTTTTTACTGATGTTCTTTCATTTTTCCGAGATCCCACAACTAGGGTCCAAACAAATTGGGCAAAATGTCAGATCTGCAATTTGTTTTGAGTTTTTTGCATTAACTATAGAATGTTTTTGAGTTTTCGTTGTTAGATCTGCATCTTTCTCAGTTGTTCTTCCACAATGATGTGTGTATGCAGCCATGTGTATATGTATGTATAGGTATATAAATGAGATTAGGGTTTCATTTTGAGTTGTAATTGATGTTTCAAGTTTATATGCTTGAGTAGATAAAATTGACATTGATGTATTTTCTTTTCTTTTTTTTTTTTTTCATGGGAAACTAGATCTCAATATCAATACACACAATTAGATTTAATTTTTGGGACATCACCCATTCAAAAGATTTAAAAAACAGAGATGCTCATGTGATCCCAAAAAAGATTTCAATGATCTCCTTTGCCCTGTTTGTAAGTCTACAAATGAAACCAACTTTGGCTAGAGCAGTTTGGTTCTCCATCATGGCGTTTAGAACCGACCCTTCCTTGGCTCTCAGTCTCATCTTTGGATCAACTTTTCATTTGATAACCTTAAATCCACCTCTAAAGATGATAATTTTTTCCTCAAAGTTTCATCTATTTTATCTAAAATTTGGGAAGTCTGTATTGCTGTTCTTTATCAGAATTTTCTCTCAACCCTTCCAAATCAGTCTAACTATCATGAGGAATATTTCAGAGACCATTTCAGCTTTTCCTACCATCTCAAGTTCATCATCTGTTGCAAAATCTTTTGAGTTGAGCTGTTGGGAAAAATGAATCTGTTTGTAATCCATCTTTTATATCACTTTGTAGTAATTAGGTTGTTTGTACTGAACTATTAATCCCTGCTTTAACTATTTGTAAGATTTTTTTTAATAAACTTGACTCCATTTGGATGTGTGTATATTTGTGCATATTGGATCTCATATAAACAAGCAACTTTTGAGGAGGAAGGGGAATATGGACATCTGGTTGAAGCTGCAAGAAGATGATGAAAGAGGCTGGGTATACCGATGTTAGTCAGTTACCATGCGGGAAGGATGGGGAATATGTGGCTCATAACTTAGCTAGGCACTCAAAATTCATTTTGTAAAATGTATTTATAGGGGGCTGTTCAATGATGTTTGTGGTAATATTCAATCAATCAATTGTTTTAATTATGCCAAAGGGTAGATCTGTTAATGTTGTTACTAATCAATACAAATCTATAGTTTGTCAATGTAGTAGTATTAGATTTCTGTTCTTATGGATTGAATAGTCCGCAGATTTGAACAAGTACAAGTGAGAAAATGCAACTGTTAGGTCTCATGTTTTCAATTGTCATGTTTGTTCACAAATTAGACAAGTTTACATTTAGTAGAAAACTTTTTCAAAAAGTTAGATGCAAATAGGTTGCTTTGTTCACACATGGTTATTTTTTATTATTTTTTTATTACAATTTGATTCTTTTTTTTAGGAAAGTCACAAATTTATCTAAGTTTATACCTTGGTCATTGAAACGCAGGATTGGGCTATTTTTATTTTATGCCCAGTACAATACGGTACGCACCAAACACAGTATATAAATAATACTGCACTGTTTTATCCTGTAGTTAGTTATCCTAACCACACTTACTACAATACCCCTTTATCCTATCCGGCAAACAAACGAGGCCAATGAGTATATATTATACATATACTGATATACACACAATTCAAGTACTTGAATAAATTTCGGTGAGTCCAAAAAACATTATAATAATTTCCGAAAATAAGTTTTGCATTTGAAGGTGTATGTAAAACTGTTTAGAAACTTAAAATTGTTTATATATGAATTTGTTCTATATTATTTAATGTTATATTATGAATAAAGTTTATTACTAAGTATAAATATTATATAATTATGACATCACGGTTGGATTCCAGTTCACCCGACGGTAGAGCCGGTAACCAGTGACCCGGTCATTTTCCGGTTCGATAACGGTCCGGTTTTCAAAACATTGCTTCTGTTACAAGAAAAAACACAGACATAGCAACATATACGTGCATAGTATAGTGTTGAGAAAAGAAGATTACTGGAATGGGCCCATAGGGAGGCCAAAACTGCTGATTAGCGTGTCTATTCTGAACAGGTCCACCCCCAAGTGGACCAACATTTGTGCGCCTTGATTGTATGGGAAGAAAGTTCGGCTGACAGCAAAGCCTGTGCAGTTTCCCACCACAACAGGAACTTTCTTTATGATTTTCCCAACGGTCATGAGATCAAGAATCACTTGTGCTGAAGTCTTTTCTGTCCGCACAATCTCCAGGAGAGGCATAATATGAGCAGGACTGTTCATCAAATATATATGTGAGGACTAAAACTAAAATCCTCTCTGATCATCCCTCCAGCATCATTATATAGTTATTTTCTTATTCTCAGAAAACCAAAGAAATAAATAAATAAATAAATAAGGAGTGTAGGATCACACTTCACATAACCTGAAAAAGTGTGCCCCCACAATGCGATCCTCAGAGCTGGTCTTTTCTCCAATTAAATTGAGGTCAATTGTCGATGTGTTAGTCGCCAAAATGCAATGGGGAGAGCAGGCCTTCTCAATTTCACTAAAAATTGTCTGCTTCAGCGAAATTTTTTCAACGACAGCCTTCAATTAAGAGAGAACCATATAAACAACCTATGCACTGGCACTGGGCCAAATAGTTTTAAAATGTTATAAGAGCATTAGGTAGAGCAGAAGAGAAAACTGAAGCAGCCACTTTCTGAAATGTTGTAGATAGTACACCCTTAGATCATTGAATGTTTTTTCCCAAAGAAAGTGAAACTTGTGAGAGCAGACCTCTATAACCATATCCACGTCTTTGAATTCTGAGTAGTCCAATACACCTTTAAGCAATGAAAGGGCTTTGTCGGCTTTGTCCTCTGCCAACTTCTTTCTTGTCACCAAGCCTTGGATGTTTGCTGTAGAATAATGTGCATTTGTTAGCCATAAGTTTCTATAATGTATAGCATTAAATGGTAATGTGTCACAGAAATGAGGCATGAAGCATCCCAATCTCTATCATGCACAATGGCTATGTAGATTGGGATCGCCATTTGTTAAAATATATATTTTCATGGGAAGTTGAATCCCTTACTGCACCACATCTATTGATACTGAACAACATTTTGGCAAAATCCAATAATGTTTGTTGGTGATATGTAGTATTATGGACAATATCTACCTTCTATCATTTTTATCCCCTTCAGAAGATACTCAGAGTTAATTTCCTTCAGAACAACGTATATGTTACCCAGGAGAAGAGCTGTAGCTATGCCAGAACCCATTAGCCCACCACCAATTACAGCAACTTTCTTTATAGGCCTTGGTTTGAGCCCAACATCAGTAACATTAGGTACCTGTGAAAGTGGCAAGCTGAGATCCCCGTTTAGGAAGTAGATCGAGTGCTATATGTGTCTAAAGAAAAGAATCAATTAACTTCCTTTCAACTTATAAATCACCAACAAGAAACTAAGAAATCGGTAATTCAAGTCAAAACCCAATGCAGCGAACAGACCACATTTTCCTTTCGATGTACAGAAAGACATGGTTTCTGGCACAAAAAGAATACAAACTCAATGACAATAAGTAGACAAACCAATAAAACTTGTGTGCTGCAAATAAGCATATCTTGAATGCTAAGATCCAGATTTGATAAAATGTGACTTCTGGACAGTCAGGATAAACTGAAGGATGGAAGTTCTTTCACTTCTTTATTTTTCATAGAGTTCTTAATTCAATCAACTACTGTACCTTTGATGTTGCACGTTGAGCGAAAAATACATGAACAAGACCTTTTGCAGTGTTTGATAAGACTATCTCCTTGAACACTTTGGCCTCCTGCAAAGAGCATCACTTAAGCTGTAAGTTGCAGAAAAATTATTCATAAGACCAATCTAATTTAAAAAGCACAGTTCGCTGCATACAGTCAATTATCAGCAATAACATTCCCAATCGATTAAGTAAACATAAGTTGCAAAATTAAGAAAACTACAACATCAAAGATTCTTCTAAAAGAAAACAATTTACAAACATTTAATAACCATATTAAACCATATGACCAACGATACCTTCAAAACCCCACTATACCCTCCATGAACAATGCCATCCTCAATCACGTCAAGGCAGGCTTGGTGCTGAGGCATATTTGGAGCAGTCTGTTTTGCTTGTTGTCTTGCAACTTTCAACAGGCTGCGTGCTTCAGATAGGGTTCCGAGCTTGTCTGTCCTGTGAAGGGAACGCACCCAAGGTTTGCGTCTATCCACAATGTCCAGGGCCCATAGCCGAGACACTCTCAACAACTCTTCAGATGACACAACAGCGTCAATAAGACCCAGCTTCTTTCCTTCTTCAGACATTATTGGTTTAGATTGCTGCAAAGATTTATTCGGTGGACTGACATTAATCAATAAGAAAACTGGCTCAATCAGGGGAAGAGCAAAAAAAGGCTTACGCTAGATATAACTTTAATGGTCATCATGCCACTTATACTTCTTTACAAGATTTGATGCATAATCGAATTCCATGCTGATAATTTAACCAGAAGAGAAAATGGAAGTCAAATGTATTTTGAATATTAATTTCAAGATGTCTCCCAGTGCTCAGAATCACAAAGAAAGAGGAGATCTTTGAAAAACATTGATTTGTATGAGAATACAAATATATAATTAAAATGCGAACACACTGGATCATTGTAAAATGGGTAATTTTTATGAATATAATTATCAATTACTCTGATGCTTCAAATTGGTCAACAAATATAATATCAATGTTTTGTAAACAATATTTCACTCCCATGCCAATATAATAAGAACATAGATGAATCGAAATATGGATTATTCTGTTTCTTTTATTCATTTACTTTTTAAGTTCAAGACAGACTAATCATGACCTCAATATACATTCATAATTGTTAAACAGAGAAAACAGTTTAACTTTTTCCTGAAAAGCAAAGAGAGGAGGGGAGTGAGGGTGGATCAGGCACCAAAGGGAAAACTAATCATGCACGCAAGTTGCAAAAATCAAAGAGTGCTCCCATGAACATGTAAGTAAAGAAGCATTTTCTGCATGCCATTCGCCAGATCCATAAAATTTAAATACGGATTCACACAAACTTCATATCAAAGAGAGATTTGACATTCAACATTTGATTACAAGCAATTATAGATAAGTGAGTCTCCATTACATCGTGATAGTGATTCTCCATAAACAATGGCATCTATCTTCGGCTAGAAACAGATGAAAAAGTGAATGCATGGTGTTCTTGAGTGCCTGAAATCTATGTTTATAGGACTTCTATTTTTCCGACCAAGTTAAAAGAAAGGGAAGGCGTACCAGCATCATTTCAAGAGCCTTTGGCAGCCCTACAAGCCTTGGAAGACGCTGTGTTCCTTGTAAAGTAATCATTCATAATTCATATATTCGGTCAAGAGTTTCAGAAAAAATACACGTTTCGAGGATAAGTTAAGATGTAACAAAAAATAAAACTAAACATGTTGTACCTCCAAAACCAGGAATAACACCAAGTGTCAGCTCAGGCAAGCCAAGTTGAGCTTTTGGTGCAGCGATACGTGCATGGCATCCCTGCATAAAGTAAATGGGGAGACTAATTCAGAGACAAACAAGTTACGAATATGTAGTTTTAGAAAATAATGCCAGACCAACAAAACCACAAACCATTGCCAATTCTAAGCCACCTCCAAGTGCAAGACCTTCTATGGCAGCAACAGCTGGCTTCTTGGCATCTGAGTTTATGAAAGTGAGAGGATCACAGAATTACAAGTCAAACTGTTGCTAAAAGGACATAGGGAATCCCTAGAGGAAGCATAGATAAAGAAACTTGTGCTCAAACTAACTCTCAAATGAGAATTCAAATTTCAAAAGAATGCAACTTGAGGTGAGAAAGACCTTCCATTGTATTGACCACTAAATCAACAGATATGTCAGGTACAAGAGAAATATCGCCTGTCAGGCCAACCACCACAATTAGTACTCAATAATCGGATGCCGAAACCATAACTACTGCAAACTTAATAGGAACTAGTATAACTAGTTAAATCATACCAGTCTTGTGAACATTTTGAAAAACGTTGATGTCGAAACCGGCGGAGAATTTCCCTCCATAGCCTTCAAATTTAGTAGAGAAAAATATAAACTCAGAGACCAGTCTCCAAGCAGAAAAAAATAATAATAATTCACACTAGTTAACCATCAGGATTCAGGACCCACAAGGCATGCTGACTAGATTCATAAACAATCTCACACCATTAGTGAGGAACCAAAGGGTTCACTGGACGTACAATATGAAGCGAAGTGAGCAAGTGATCCTTACAAAATTAGGAAGTCATATTAGCTGGAAGCACAAGTTATTTTAGACTGATGAGTTTTCTCAGATTTAAATTTCTCGGGTCACAATTTAATTAACCGTCATGAATATAAACTTAGCAAAGCAGGTGTAAAGTACGGAAACAGCATTGGGTTTTTCAATCAAAGCTGGCCAACTTGCTTCCTTCATAGATATATATACAGGAAATAAAGACGTCAGTTGGTTATATCATATATGGGTGAAGCCAAATAACCTGAAGAATTACTCTTTAACCAGAATTCAAGAAATAAAATCCTTATTTTATTTTATTTTTTTAATGCTCAAGATGGATAAATAACCTCATGTTGCTTCTCTGAACCATCATTAGCAAGATTATCTATCCAACCTATTAAAAAAAAATTTAAAAATTTCCTTTTTTCCCTGTCAAACGGATAAATATCAAATTGTACACCAAAATAGTTAGCACTTGAACAAGTATTGCTCAAATTCAATGAAACAGCACAGATCAAATTCGCTACTAATGAGTAACAAAAGCTCAATTTTTGAACTTACCAGTCAAAACAATCGCTTTCACATCGTCTCTTCTGGTTGCCTCTTGGAATTTCTCCTTCAGACCAGCGGCAACTGAGAAAGAAACAAAAACAAACAAATAAAAGTTTTAAAAAAAAATTAAAATAAAATTTTACATCAAACCCTATATTGAAGATCGAGTATGGCTTTACTTGGGATGGCCAAAGCATTGACAGGGGGGTTAGAGATGGTGATGATCGCAACGCCGTCGTTTCCAACCTCCATGGTCACTCGAACCTCAACCATTTTGTCCTTCAGAATTGATAGTCACAGGGGGAGGAACCACAGCCAGGGCAAGGCTTTCGTAAGCAAAGAAGAAGCACAATTACGAAGATAACAGCAGTGATTGTTATTAGATACTCCTACTCTACTCAAAGAGAGATTGAGTGAGGATTTTTTTTTATTTTATAGTATCATGTTATAGTATCATGTAGAGAGATATATGTATATATATATATATATATAAAAATATATATATAAATATAGAGACAGATTTGTGAATTAATTGAGTGGAGTATATATATAGAGAGAGAGAGAGAGAGACAGATTTGTGAATTAATTGACCACTCGGCGACGATTTACAAGTCCATACTGTCCAGTCGTCAGGTCACGACTCACGAGAGATAGAGATGTATGTAGCAGGATTGTCATTTCATGTTTGTATATTGAGTAATATTTGCTCATAACTAAAGTCACAATCTTTTGTTCATAATTTTTATTTTTGTGTCTATCTCTCTTAGTGGGTATTGTGAGTTCATTGGTACTGTGGGACCCATCAAGAGAGATAGACACAAAATGAAGGTTGTGAGCAAAAGGTTGTGACTTTAGTTGTACCCAAAGTATTACTCTTGTACATTTTAAACAATTTTGTTGGTCAAACTATTTTTTTGGTCCATTTGTTTTAGCAAAATGGTTTAGTGCAGTGCAGGTGGGGGATGTGCAGAATCTGGATCTGGTACGACTTGATCCGCAGAGTGAAAGGACACAGCACTTCAGTGTTATTAGCACAATCCTATCATATTGGTGTTGTTCTTCTCACAGATGAGCAGTAAAACTGCTTTTGTAAAAGTGATTTTTAAAAAATTGTCCAATTTTACTGTTTATCTGTGTGGAAAACAGCACAAACAGTATTGTACTAACAGCACTGAAGTGCTGTCCTTTGTGAAAATTGAATTCGAATCTGCCAAAACGATCCACTTTTTGGGCGGATCGATCGGCCTACCTGACGACTTTTACAGAAACAAACATAACTCTTTCTAGAAAATTCAAATCCGCGTGCCATTTTTTGGGTTGGAACCCAGACTCAAAGGGCTATCTTTTGATATAAAAACATATTTTCTAAAGTACCATTTTGCCCTTGAGATTGTTTTGTCTTAATAAGGTCCTTAAATTATGTCTATTTTATGTTTTCCTTGCTAATTATTATAGATTGAGCGCTAATAGCATTGTTACACGTGTCCTAATCCGCCCGAAGTGGGTTGGAGTGTGACTATTATTATTTTTTTTAGCATTCCAAATCACTTGTGTATTTATGTATACAACTACTTAGATAATCAATTTGTCTTTTGAATATTCAAAATCAGTTTGACATTTATATATCCAAAAACTTACATAATTAATTTTGCCATCATAATCGCTTTTACCATAAATATATTATATTGGCCTAAATACCCGTATATTGGCCTAAATTTCTCAGACGATTTTTTTATGAGGTTGACAATAGATTAGAGAAGACAAAAGAAAGGGAATGAGACACCCCATGTTAGTTGCTTACTTGATGTTTAATATAGCACCAAAATATGAGTTATGCTTTGTTTCCTAAATTTGAATTCTAAATTTGAATTTCAAATGTTTTATTAGGTGTACCACATGCCATTGTCACAGCATGCGGTACAACTGTAAAGCCATTATAAGAAACAAATTTAGGAAGCATGTGATTCAAGTATCAAGCCATTTAAGAATGAGTAATACTTTTCCCACAACATTCACACAACCTTTTATCCACAACCCACAAAAATGTGTCTATCTCTCTCCTGTGATGTATGTCAATGGACCCAACAATGATACGTGAGAGAGATAGACATACTTTTATGAGTTGTGGATGAAAAGTTATGTGAATATTGTGGGTTTAAGAAATAAACTAGTCGGAAACTTGCGTTATACACGGACTTTGCGGTATTGTTGGACAATGAGAAATAGAATCATACTTTGTGAAGATAAGATGTATGGTTTAGAAGTTCAATTGTACGCCAATTTTGTAAAAAAGTATGTTCATAATGTATTTAAGCTATGTAATTGTCACACCCATTCCAGAAGTTCATGGTTTTAGCATGCATGTTTGGGTTTTTTTTTTTTTTTTATGAATTATCAATGTTATATGATAATTGAGGATGAGGCTGACAGTGAGTCAACGGGGAATTTGGTAAGCGAGATTGCATTAGCATGAGTAAATGGCATTTATGTGAGCTAAATGTTATTTGATTTTTCTGATATTTTGTGAATAGTAAGTTATACCTATGTAGTATAATTTCGGGTAATTTTGATATTGTTATATAGAGCTTTTTGAGAACTGTGGTGAGAATGTGAGTGTCACATTATATAAAAGGTAGATTGTGTAGAGATTCCACGAAATTCAGTTTTCGAACGTAATTTTGGACCCGAACGAGACTTAGTCGAAAACTTCTAAAACTTATACTTTTCACTCGTAAAGTCATAAAATGGACGTGTGCGACATTCCATGAGTTAATTAGAAGTTTTGAGAATTCGCGGGGTGATAAGCGTAATTTTTGAGAAGTTTTTCCATAAACAGGTGAGGTTGAGTTTGCATTAGTTGCAAAACTCATATAAATATCTTGATAGAGGAGAGAGAAGGGAGATTTGATCCTACGGGCTTTGCGACGACGATCGACGACATTTCGTTCATCAGATTTTTTCCAAATTCGAGATTTGAACTCGTGGAGGTAAGATCTTCATTTTGATATCACTTAGGCCATGTTTGGCAAACTTTTGTAAAAAAAAATCTAATTTCTAGGAATTTGGAGAAAACCCCTATAAACTTGTAGGAATCACCTCAAATTTGAAATCCAACGTTTAATTGGCCCTCTAGTCGATCCTTCAAAGTTTGAAAAAAATCGCACGAGGTATGAAGTTCTAACTTGTGAAATATAGATAAATACATGTTATATATTTCGACGACAAAATTGTGATCCGAGCAAATTTCATGTGTTAATCTTAGGCCCGTTAATTATGCACGCGAGTAAAAGTGAAAAGCATGCCTACTTTTACGCGAGCACATTGAGTTGTCTATGTGGGTCAAAGGGGGGACTTATACAAATTCATGCTGGACTCAGCTGGAGTAAGCTTCTCGATATTTGAGAATTTTAGTAGCGACAACTACTGTGCATGGTTTAAGGCTTGGACTTGCCAGGGCACTTGGGGATGTAATGGTTGTAGGCTTGGACTAGCCATTGACATCGCGGTTTAAGGCTTGGACTTGCCGCTACCGGATGAAGGCGTATTTTTCTCCCTAGAGACTATTAGTGTGATTTATGAGATAAAAGCATGTTTTGTCATATATTACATATGTTAGAACTTGTGCACTCAGCATATAGTTGAGCAGCGGAGATTTACTCCATTGCAGGTAAGAAGAAAGACAAAAAGAAGCATGAGGAGTGAGGCCATTGAGGTATGCCGGGGAATCACCTTGTTTATATTTTTGTTCTCTTTTCCTTAAACTTGTATTAGGATTTAAGAGTTCGTATAGGTTGTAATAGAACTTTGGAGTAGTTAGTAGTACTGTAATCTTGTGTTCGAACACCTATAATCATGATTAAATTGTCGTATTATGATTGTGCTTGTGTTGATTTTGGTTTGGAGATCCTTAGATTTGATTCTGCAGTGTATTCAGTAGTCTGTCAGGAATCAGTCGACTGATTTCTTGTTCAGTCGACTGGACCACTGTTCAATTTTGCAAATTACTTTTAAATGTGGCAAATCCAGTCGACTGGTCCATGTTTCAGTTGACTGGACAATTGATGAAAAATGTGGATTTTGTTTCTTCTAGAGGTACAGTCGACTGGGAGGAGTCAGTCGACTGAAAAACGGAGGCCCAGTCGACTGGATGAACTGGTAAACTTTTCAAAACCTTTCTGCTTAGGTCTTCAGTCGACTGGACTCCCGATATAGTCAACTGGACCTCTGTTTTCAAAACTGAATTCTTTTGGATGCTTTCCAATTAGCCAAAACTTTTTATAACTCTGATTTTAAATGGATTGGATTTATGTATCCGCTGCTATTCACACTGCAATGAACTGGATAAGCCTTGATGGCGTGCCATGTGTCCTGTTTTCGCGCATTAGCGGGATAGGTTGTGACAACTAAGAAGGAAGTACTCCAAAAATCGGTTCTGAATTAATGTATTTAAACCAAATGACTTATTTTAAGCATAATTGTCAATACATCCATGTTGAATTTTTTAAACTAAGTTAGTAAAAAAGAAGTCTTCACACTTGAAATGCCAGTTTAACCACTGTCATCATTTTGGTTTTTTTAGTGCTAGGACTCTTGTTTCTTCTAGATGCACCCGGTGTGTCCATTTAAATTGCTTCTTTGTCAATACTCTTTTTTTGTAGTTGAGTTGCAAGTATTTTCTTTTGCTTTGTTGGACTGTGTGATTGTTCTGCAATAGGGTGTGATTGCATTTTTTGTTTCGAAAGTATTGGTTAGATGAGGTATAAGTAAAATTTTCAGTAAAGAGAAAAGATTGAACGTTACCACATTGTATTTTCACTGTCTGTGTTGTCACATGATTGTAACCCTGAATTTTGATCAAAGACTTTGTTTACTGTGTAATTCTACCAGCCTCTTTCAGATTGTAATCATTCAACGTCAATGAGAAAATGTAGGTACTTCCTATTAGATTTTGCAGGGTGATTGGAATTGCAACACGATTCTTTCCATGTTCCTGTATTATAATAGTTAGAAGTAAGAAGTAACATTGTTCACATTTTGAAAGGATTTGTTCTTGTAACGGAAGTTGAGGATTTGTACATCTAATATTTGATTGGCTAGCTCTCTTGCTGGCTTTCCAATCAGCTTTTCAACCTCTCTATCAAAAAGCACGAAGGAAGTATATATTTGGCGAGGCATTAAGAGGCTGAAAGGGCTTTTTAATTATCTCTTCTTAAACCAAATTATATAATTATCCATCCAAATTCAACCATTTGAGGTAGATTCAGAAAATAGACTGAATACTATCAGTCAATTACGAAATATTAAATCTTATTTCAAGGCAGAAATACGCATCATACCACCACCAAGGAACCACTAAAACCAATAATGCAACCATAAATGGAAGTTAGAAAATACCTCGAAGAAGCAATGATTCAAGGTCTACCAGTTTGGTTGGCGTAATGTTGTTCAACGAATTCAATGTAATCCGCAAGCAAGTTACCTACATCACACATATTATACCATCACTATATTACATATTTGTTGTTCGAGTAGGTTGGATGCCAAACTACAAGTTATTGTGGGAAATCAAAGCTCATAAAACTAATTTACACTGAGATTCACATAATTTGAATATCATGTTGAATAAGATAGTGGATCAACTTCATTAAATGGGTATTTATGAGTAAGAATTGCAAGGAATCAAATCAATTGATCCTTGTATTCAACTCACAAGCTAAGTTTTCCATGTTATAGAGAAACAGAAAGAGAACTAAGTATAGAAAGAGTCAGTGGGGCGCGGGAATCAACAGGGGCACGGGAATCAGCAGAACAGCCTGCGTGTTCTTTTAGGTAAAAAGAAAATGTGCTCACTCAACCCTTTTCACTTAAGAGTTTGATCGTATATATATAAACATATATATATATATGCATACGATGAATATGTATTTTTGTGTAAGCATTTATAACCATCTCCGATGCATATGCTAAACTTTGTGCTATTGCCAAATTATAGCATGGCTTCAAAAAATTTCTCCATGGTGTGCTAAATGTCATGCCAATGTTATAATTTGACATTGCTATAATTTGGTAGGACCTTTGGCACACCATTGGAGATATGAATTTAGATTTTAGAGGGTTATGTTATAAATTAGCACGCCAACATGGCAATAACATAACTTTTTTCAATACAAATAAAAGAATATCATTTATTTTGGCACGTATCATTAGAGCACACATGCTAAAGTATCACACGCAAAAGTACATGATTTAAACACTATAGCAATGCCAAAATATAGGTTTGGCATGAAAAAATAACATTTAGTATTGGAGATGCTCTTAGAGTTGTAAAACGAGTGGCAATGCCCCGCTTTGGCTCCGCTTCACGTGAGCCTAACGGGACGTGCCGAGCTGGCCCACAGTGGAGATATTATGGCTTGACCAAACCTACTAGCTCGTGGGTCTATTGGGTAGGGCGAGGCAGGGTGGACTGGCTCGTGGGTTAGTCCTATTTAATCAATAAGATAAAATTTTACATTGATCCTGGGTTGCAGGGTAGGCAAATTCAGCCCGTTAAATCTGTCCAGCCTGACTTGGCTTAGCCTGGTCCAGCGTTGAGAAATGTTGTATAGTCCTGACGCCCCCAACCTATTGGACACTTTTTAGTCCTAACAAATAAAATTCGACAATTCTTCGACTGAGTAAGTAGTATTTGAGTGTTAGATTAGTCATTAAACCAACAATTCAGGTCTAATTAGTATGAGTATATATATCTTTGTGTGATTATAATAAGCCTTTGATAGAAAGTATATATATGTATAATACAATTAAGATATAAACTTTCGGGTTGTGTGCTTAATTATGTCTCAATATTAAGCTCAAGCGCGGTCTCTAAAATATGAAACAGGCGTTAAAAAAATAGTCTAGCACAGTAATTGTAACACCTCAAAAACCAAGCCACGTGGGCGAGGTCAACGAGTCAAACAATACCAAGAAGATCTAGGAATAGTCCTACGTGGACCAATCCAACAAGGCGGAAACATAGAGGAATCCTACGTGGATTCCCAAGAAAAGTCAATAAGTCAATGATTGACCCTCGAGGACCAAACGGGTCAAATAGGGTCAATCAACATAGTTTTGATTTTTAAAACAAGTTTCAAAGATAGTTGGGTGGAGCCTCATTGAGAAAAGGAACAAAGATTTGAGTTTTACTTTGAACGTTTACAATAATAGGGGCTTGGGAAAGATTACAACCAAACGGCCCTTAGGAATTTGAAAGTAGTAATTTTCCCATAGTAGGGTAACCATGGGCTAAAAAACGCTAACAAGGATTAAAAACATAATTTAACAAGGAACCTAGAGGATCCAACTATCAAGACTAAGATTAAGAGAGGAATAACTAGGATCCCCGAATAACTAGGATCCCCAAATATACAAGATCATTAAGTCTAATAGAAAGAGGTATAAAGCATGGGCTAAACATGTGCCCAATTACAACTATAATGAAATAAATGTAAATTCTTACAATTCAAATCTACGATTAAGAAATGGATTACAAGTATAACAATGCTCCTACCATGAGCTACAACAAAGAAACGATTTCTTTTCAAAACATAAGACTTCATCGTAGGGAATCTTCAAACAGGATGCCACGCGTCGAATACTTTTGGACCTTGCCTAATCAACATTTCCTGAAAAAGGGGTTTTATAGATTCATTAAGCACGACGGCTCAATAGAAAACATTGTAGAAATGTAATACTACTTCTAAAGTCATGCTATGACGTGCGGTGCAATGCTTTGCCGCCGTGGCGATGCAACTAGTCGGATGGCCAAACCGTGAGACATTCCCAAGTCAATATCCCAATCACACACTCTCACACCGGATAGCGAGCCACTCAAACGTGAGTGTAGCATACAAGATCTCCGGTAGCTAACTGAATATGACCTTGCGTTTTCGAATGTTTTAAGGATCACAAACAACCTTCTCACTTCACAACCGCTTCCAGAATTTCATCAAACCACAACCCCTAAACGGGGATTCAAGAGACATTCCCCAATCGTGGGAATTCGAACAATAAACATACGTCCCAAGCTAATGGCATGAATGCTTTGCCGAGTATGAAATGCTACTAGATGCGATTATGCTTTAACAATGTTATTTCTATTCTTATAATGCAAAGAAATAAACATGGTAGTACATGATATCAAACTTACATTAAACATGGATTCAAATAAAGCATCATCATCATCTAGGCATTAAGGAAATTACTGTCACCAAGAAGTAATTAAAGTCATAGCAACTCACTTAGCACATAAGTTTAGGCATGAAGTCAATTAGGCACATAAGGACAACTAATCATGTAATTAATCACATCAAAGGGTTCAAAGTCTAGGTTAACAAGTATTAACTTTAACCTACACATGTCAAACCATGAAGTTAGAAATAATAGTGCACTTAAACAATGAAGTCTACCTTGATCTTGAGAAAGAAAGCAAGAGAGATAAGAAGTCCAAGAGAGGAGCAATGAGAGAGCCCAAAAACAAATAATAAGAAAACCCTCTTCTTCTCCTAGGTCATGGCTTGAGCTAGAGAACTCCAAAATGAAAAATGGAAACACCAAATGAGAGCTCAAGATTAGGGGAACAAATTAGCCTCTAATAGCCTTGCTCCAATAATAGCTTGAAGGTCTTCAAAATGAAGTTTTAGAGTCTAAGCTTCCATGGAAGTTCTTGACTTCTATAGAGATGAGAGATATATAGAGAGAAAATGTAAAAGAAAAATGAGAGGGAGAGTGAGATATAGGTTGATTATATAGGGAGAAAGAGAGGGGAAGCTTCCTAGGGAAGATTCATAGGGAAGCTTTAGTGGTTGGAGTGGTTAAGAGTGGTTGGGAGGTGACTTGTGGGTCTCGTCCTCGTCTCCCCTCCCGGGACACACACACACACACACACGCACATCCACGCACAAATATATAACATACATATATACATACATGTGCCAAAACAAATACCAAAATGATACCACCATGTACCAAAATAAAACACATTGTCCCAAACCAAGTACCACATTGGTTCAAATTACTAAAATGCCCTTTTTAAAATTCTGGATTTCTACAATTATATTAGCCTACACTCGAAACCCAACTCATGGCCGACCCAAAGGGGGGGCGAGAGGGGCAACCGCACCGGGCCACCAAAGTTCATCAAATTTTTAGGGCCTCCATAAAATTTTCATAATTGCATTTTTACCTTGAGATTTTTTTAGCATTTTACATTCGGTCTCCCTCAATTATGCTTAAGTCTCTCCTCAACTTATGTTTAGGCCGCAAAGGGGCCCAATGCTCAATTTAGTGTCATCAACTACATATATATTGATATACATATATATATATATATACAGTCAGGCTCTAAGAAGGGCGCCCTCTTTTTATTAAAGAGAGGGCTTCTGTTTTGACCGTCGGATCGTATTTAAAAACTGTGAAATGACAGCACTGCCCTTAATGAAAACACGATCTAACTGCTAAAACAAAGGCCCTCTCTTTAATAAAGAGAGGGAGCCCTCTTTAGAGAATCCTTGTATATATATATATATATATAACTCAAAAGCAAAGGCCCTTAGAAATTTGAAAATTACACTTTTAGTTTAAGAATTTTTTGAGTTTTAGAAATAGGTCTCCCTAGAATTTTAAAAGACACCATACAATATTTAAATTTCACAAATAGACTCATATTTTAAGTAGATCTCAAAAAAATTGCCAATTATATATAAGTAAACCCTAAAAAGATAGCCAATTATGTATAAGTAGACCCCAAAAAATTGCCTCGGGGATGCTGCCCCCAAACCCCCGCATAAGAGCCTCCTCCCTTTTAGTTTTTTTTTTTTTTGCTAAAACATCAATATATATCATTAAAACAAGCACAAGTACACGAAATAAAAAAGGACTATCCTACAACACATGGATAGCCTTTGGCCAGAAACAACAGAAAAGCAAGTGAGGGACAAGATCCCCTCCTCATGCGAAAAATAAGAAAGGGAAAACACAGGAACACATCCCCGTGCACCTAAGAGAGGCAACCAAGGAGAGTTTAAACCCACATGCTTGAAAGCTATGGGAACCGCCATCCACTGAAATACCAGAGTACCACCCTGGACGGTAGGAGGTCACGGTTGCCGCTTTCCTTGAAGAGAGAACTTAGATGTGTCGGAACTGGGTTGAGAACTCCAACTCCGGACAGGACAACACCGGATCTGCAAGAAAACATCTTCAGATCTGGGGAAAGCACACGAGAACAACCTTCACAAAGCAAGGGGGAGAGCTTCACAAAGGAAGAGGGAGAAAACCAAACAAGTCCTTATTTAGAGTTAGAACAAAAAGGGAAAAGGGGAAGGGGGAGTGAAGGCGACCAAGGAAGAGGAGGAGCTGTGGAGTGATCTCCTGCGGCTGTTAGGATTTGAGAACAAAGAAACCAGTCGCTTCTCTCTCTCTAGAAATCGCCTAGAGAGAGAGATCGAGTTAACGCTATAATATTCATGTTATACACATTGCTTTTGTTCCTCCCTTTTAGTAGTACCTCTAAATAGTCGGGACTGACCCTGAACTCAAGTCACATGATAGTCATGCGGAGCTGAGGGCTAGACGAACCAGTGTTCACACTTCACACTGCGCTCTCAATATATTGGGAAAAAAAAATGGTAATGATCAGTTTATATGTTAATCATCTGAAAAACGTATCTGTTTGAACTATAAAAATATTTGAAAACAGGTCCAATAGTGATGAGTCAATTCATGCAACATCCTGCATGGGCAATGATAGATGCACAACAAAAACCCACAACTAATTGCACAACTTGCTTAAAATTGTTGGACTTCGTGCTGAAAAAGCTGTACACACAAAAAGACAAAAAAATGAATGTACAACTTTTTCAGCACAAAGTCTAATAATTTTAAACAGGTTGTGCAATTGATTGTGGGTTTTTGTTGTGCATCTATCATTACTCATCCGTGCATGTGTTAGCGTACTGTCACAAGTCACAAGGGCTTACAAAGATAAAGTTAAAACTGCCATCTGTTTTTGTCCCTTTTTTTTTTCCTGGTTGGTTACAATTAAGGTCACTATTCTCAGTTGGTTATTGTCCGAAGAGAAAAAGAAATGGTATAAAAATTGATATAATTATGACTTTTTTCTCTGTGTTTTCAACTCTAAATCTCTAATACAACACCACTATATTATTAACATTAGCTACCCATAGTTGATTTATAATTTTTTGCAGCAATTTTTAGTTTAAGTAAACAGAAAAAGCACTAATTGATCAAATAGTTAGAAGGAAAAATATATTTGAATAAAATTCCCAGTGATTTTTATTGTTTTTTTTTTTTTTTTTCAATTTTGTCACTATACTGAAAGGATGGATGGAGCCTGAAGGTTCATTGAATTATTTTCTGTCCTGTCAGTGAGGAAATGAACTTTCATAAACACAGATATATATACACACACACAGAGAGAGAGAGAGAGAGAGAGAGAGAGAGAGAGAGAGAGAGATGGAGGTTAAACAAAAAATCACGGGGCCTGGACAAAAAGTTTCTTCTCAGCTTTGTCTGTCATGTACGTGCCCACTTTAGAGTAGTGCTATTTTTTTTTTTTTTTGCTAAGAGTAGTGCTATTAGAAATGGAGAATCTATCTTTAATGACTTTTGGTTGTTCGTTTCTCCTGAGTTCACTAGTGAAAGACAGATAACGAATCACGAGACTCCAATCACAGACCCCCTTCTCTCTCTAATACTCCATATACATGTATGTGCAACCCACTTTTGGTCGGTCAGAATAGAGATAGAAGAGTTTGTGAGATTCGCTATTTTATTTTCATTGTCATTTCTAGCTCAGAGGGAGAGAAATGCAGGACTCTAAATCATCAGAGCCTCAAAATCCAGAAGCTGAATCGGCACGCTTTAACAAATCTCTTCAAGTTATTATCTGATCATGAGTACTCGTGTTTGTGTTTGTGTTTGTGCCTCTCTTTCTTTGTAATCATTTATACTATAAAATTTTAATTTTTTTTTGTTTGCAGGAACTAAAAGATTTGTGTTCGCAGCTTCACTATGCTGCTGATTACTGTGAAGAAAATTATTTAAACGCCAAGCAGAAGAAAAAGTAAGTCTCCTAAGCCATCCATTCAGATTATATATATATATATATATATATATGTCTAGTATTTTTGCGAGCAATCAGTTATTTTTTATTCATCTAGTCTATAGAAATTTGGTAAAAAGTCCCTCACATTGGATTTTGAGTTTAAAGTATAACCCATTTCTAGTTTTGGTCAAAGTCCTGATTGGTGAAACTAAATTAACTAAAATCTGTGTTACAGAATTTCACATAACTAGTTATATATGATAGCACTTATATAAAAAAAAACAGGTTGGACCTAAGACCAAAAAAAAGTCTATTTTGTGGGACTTTTGGCTAAAATTCCCTTGAATCTAAAACGTAACACTTTTGCTATTGCTGTGTGATTAGTGCTTAGCACATTTAGTATTCCTCCAAGTGCAATGCTTCTGGCTCTCTCAAATTGATACAGTTCTAGTATATGTATCTATATGCAGTGTTATAGAGAACACAAAAGAGTATATATGCAAGGCTGTGGTCACTGTTGTTGATCATCTCGGGAGTGTCTCAGCCAATCTAGAATATCAAGTTTCTAAGAACAACCCAGTTTCTGATACAGAGCTTCGAATTGACAGTTTGAATCAAGTTAGTCCTCTCTAATACCAATTGATTATCATAATGCATCACACATTTTTTTTTTCTTTAGCTATCAGAAAATTCTAAACTTTTAACTTGGTTGTATGATAACTAGAGACTCAATACGTGCCAGCAGTATAGTCACAAGCTCACTCTATCCAAATATAGCTGGAGAGCAAATTCGCCAAGATATCACCCCCGTTATATATCTCCGTGTAAGCATATTATTTTCTCTTTGATTGTGTGCAAAATGAACTTACCGAATTACATTTCATTACCTTTTTTTTTTTTCCTTTGATCAGCAAGCCAAGATCTTCAGAAATCAAATGAAGTTTTGAGGTAACATTTTTTTTCCTCAGATCTCCTTGTTAAAACAGTCAACCTGTTTTATGCAATAAAATGGCGTACATAAAATACTTCATGAATATGTAGTTCACTTATGAGCCACAAAACCGGTACTTCTGAGTTTTTCCAAACATCCCCAAGCGTTTGGTTATGTCTGTTTATCGCATAGAAGTTCATGCCTGATTCGAAAACACTCTTAAAACAGGTGCATGATGGCACAACAAGCAAATTTTTGATTGCAAATTTTAGTCGGCATAAAAAAGAACATTATGGCTTTGAAGTTAAAAAGATGTCATCATAATATTGTAATTCGTACCCGATGCAGGAAAAATGCTAGTCCACTTGCTACCAAAATTGTAAATAAATCTGAATTTGAGACAGGCGACAAGGTGCCACTTTTCCAATACACATATAATCGCAAACCATCTATAGCTAAGGATCTAAGTATGGACGTAGATGCTAAGAAGATGAATGCAAGTTCACCTTCAGGTAAAATTATTCATGTCCATGAGAGTTGTAAGCTGTCGATTTTGAAAGTTGAAATTCACATTCGAAATTCACTTACCTCAAGACGTATGAAACACCGTTATTTGCTTCTCTAATCTTCACACTCTCTCTTTTGCGTACATTTAATGCAGTATTGCTTGTTCGTGATGGCCCGTCCATGCTACCAAAAGCTCAAAATCCTTCTTTTCATTTTCAGGCGAGTCAACTTACTCTTGCTTCTGAATTTGCATAAGCATCATTAATTATCTAAATCTTATCCCCATGTATGTGTAAATATGTATATATACTTGTGTCGTTTTTTCTAATTTGTTGCAGAAAACTCACAAGCTTAAACGCAACTTGCTGAACTGGAAAAAGGTGCCGAGTAATGACATCTTATCACTGATCCGAAAGAGTAAGCGAGCAGCATAGATATTTGTTTTAAGACATTGTAGATGATCTGTTTTAGTTCTTTCTTGGTGTCAATGAAGGTTTGGAGTATGTTTTTTTTAGATAGATCAGCTTCAGTTCCTCTCATTGAATCAACTTAGTTAGTTCAACATCAGTCGATGCATGTATTTATATAATATGTTTCTATAACTGTTGTTAGTTCATACAAAAAAAATAAAATTGTTGAAAACCACTGGCTTTCATACAAAATTAACTGTTTCTCCAAGATACATGGAAGCAGCAACACAAAAAATCATGGATTTCAGTGAAACATAAATCAGTAGCTAAGGAATCAACAGCGCTAGAAAGGTAACCACAAGTGTATAAAAGCCAAATGGTTAATCACTCATAAACTTCCCTATCCAAAACAGGAAGGAAGAACAATGAAAGGATTACTTATAACCCAATAGATCTCCTAGGTGTCTCTTGAGTATTCACATTCAATAAGTAAAAATCTCCTACTAATTTTAGTCTTCTTTTATTGTTTCTCTCTTTCTCTCTCTCGTCGTCTCTTTCTCTTTATTCTCTTCTAACGGTTAGAAAGCTATCAATGTCGAGCAGTTGGACTTCTTAGACCACCCAAATTCTCAAGCTTATCAATGTACGATAACTTCTTATTGGTCATGATGTTAGGAGGTATGCTCGTGAACCTGTCATTTTCATCCTTAGATAAACTTTCTAAATTTCCCGTTGATTGATTCCTTTTGATATCTGTCTCTCCTTGATCCACACCCCAACCCATGAAATCAGACAGTGTCATTGAAGTTGGTGTCTCTGCCGTGTTTGGCTTCTCTATTTCTTCTCTGGGGCTCGGAGAACTTCCCGGTATTGATAGCGGCGAAGAATCCATTGATGTTTTCCTTTCAGATACTTCCATTGATGGGTTTTGAGCTAGAGAGTCCGCGTAAAGTACATCTTCGATACGAGACATGACTGTGTTGGCCAAGGTCTCTAGTACCCTTGAATAGCTCTCCAGAATAGAATGTCCCACATCCTGTAAAGTTCATTAGAAAGATCAGAACTCCTAAATTCTTGTTCAGGTTGTAAAAGCACACACACAAACACACAATTGCGCGTGAAGCGTAATGTGGCTGCTTGTTCCTACCCGGTTATATTGGATTTTGCTTATGTCTAGCGAGGATTGAGGAAGTCCCGGGAAACGCTGTTTGAGTAGGAGTAAGATCGTCTCTGCTCTTTCCTCAAAGAGTTCTCTCTTCTCTAAGCTCACAGCTGAGCCCCAAGAAGATTTTCCATCCTTGTGGTGCATTTTCCTCTTCCAGATCATGATTGAAGCCTCTATTCTGTTCTTAAGATCAAGAACTTTGTGTTCCGTTGACAAGTCCATTGTCGAGAGGAATTGCTCAGGGTCAAAGAATTCAACTGTAATGCTCTTGTAGATTGAATCACCAAGGCTCGATCTACCATTCTATTCAAATTTTTTTTTTAAAAGTGTGAAGAAGTCAGCCAAATTTTAGTAGTAAACTTCTTTAAACTAAGGCCTGGTTTGAAATCACTTCCCAAATGCACGTTTGGACTCAAACATGCTTCTGCGAACCATAATGCGCATGTTAGCCTATTTGGATTAAGTTTAGGAAGCACTTTAGATCCCCAAAAGTCCGTTATTATTTAGAAAAATTAGCCTAATTTTAGTAGTAAACTTCTTTAAACCAAGGGCCTGTTTGGAATCACTTCCCAAAAGCACGTTTGAACTTCCAGACCCGAAACACTTATATTAGCCTGATTGAAATAATTTTAGGATGCACTTTAGATCCCCAAAAGCCCATTTGGATGAAGCAGGTGCAGAGGTGCTTCAGCCCAAAGGTGATGCTGGAAACATATTAGGGTTTTAATGATTTTTTCTTAATTTTCTCTACTCCCTTGTGGTTAGGGCTTCTGCTTCTGCCTAAAAGCAAAAGCCACGACCAATCCAAACGGGCCCTAACCATTTGAAACTTTACTTTTTTCATACCTTTGGGAGGGAGTCAATGTAGTTTTCAGGTATCTCCATTTCTGAGAGTATTTGGGCATTAATGGCCATTGATGCTTTAAGTACTTGATTAACACAATCCTTTTGAAATTGAAGCCATTTTCGCGATACATCTGATAATCCATCTTGGGGAACTTTAACGGTAGGTAGCCACCATTTGTCATTTCTCTGGCTTCCTTTCTCAGACTCATCTGATTCTCTCGAGACATACCAGAATTCATTCTGGGCGTTGAAGTTATCCAGGCAGTCCTATTCATTACCATCTAATCAAAAACCATATCCACTTATATGTTTACGTATATATAGAGATTAGAGAAAGAAAGAGAAGCAGGGGACTGCAGGGTTCTTACAATGAGCATTGCGTCAAGCTTGCGCAAAGCTGGGATGTTCATGAGCAAATCTCTTCTTTGTTGTGTCACCATTATCTACGCAATTAGGAAATACTTTTTATCTTTTAAGGTCCATTATATGGTTGGAATTTAATCGAAGGTAAGGGTTTTAAGAACTTTGAGCTAAGAACATACAACAGCAATGAAAATAACCAAACAAAGCTCAGAGAGAGAGAGGTGTTTCACCTCCATATTTGTTCCATCCTTGGATTTCTGTTGAGAAGGTACAAATTCAACAATGTGATCTGTCACAGATAAAAGCCATTCAATTTCTTTTTTCCACCTAGCTTTCCTCTCTGAAGCCATGGGCTCTAGCTTCCTTTGTTCTCCGAAAACAGAAGCTACATTAGAATTCAAAACAGAGAAAACTCCATGAATTTTTAATCTTCCATAACATCTCCAACTAAACAAAAATTCAATGCATTTTCAAATCTGATCAAAGATGAATAATTTTACGATGAGCAAGTGATAGAAAAAAGCAAAGTTACCAGCAAGATTTGTGATAGCATTTGACAAAGCCAATGCTGATGAAACACCCTTCCCACCACCTGACATATCTTCTCCCAAAAGCAGCTTAGCAAACTTTTCCTTCATCAAATCCATATCTAATCCCCAAACAACAAAAATGAAAATTGTATCAATTACATAAAAATGGGGTATCTATACATGTATATGCGTGTATCTTGGAAGCACAAATTCTTCTAAAAGGTTGCAGAACACGAAGCCACATCTGCACTCGCGTAGATTCTTCTCGTGTGTGCTTCAGGTTTCTTGTTCTAATTTTTTTTTTTCCCGTCAAACAACTAAGAGTTCTCTAACATAGTTTTAAAAGCTTTTGGTTTGTTCTAAGAATGCTAGTTGTTGGATTACATGTTAAAAGGCTAGAGTTGCTTTTGTAACCTTTAAAAGTATGTTTATATAAGTAATTATATATAAGTATGTTTCGACAAGATTTTAAACAACTCGGCAACCGCATCCTAGCTTTTTGAAAGATTCAGGAATCCCCCACTCCCACAGGTGCTTCCTAGGCATTTATGAATATATTTATATGTATATTACCTGAAGGCTGGCGGTTGGCTTGCGTACTTTTTTCGTTTGGGGAATCCTTGGTCAAGCGCGAAACATGACCCGTATCGTTGGATCGGTTAAATACAGTTTCAATTTGCTGAATCTCCAATGGTGTAGCCTTTGCACCAACTTGACTTCTAAACTGCACTCTCTCTTCTCCAGCATTTCCACCTTCAAATATTAAACTCTGTGCTTGTCTTGTTGGTAGCTCGAACATTTTCTTAAAATGGAAAGACCTTGATTTCTGAAACTCACGTTCTTCTCTGACCATTATATGTTTGATCCTCTCTGATTTTCAACTCATTGAAGTAAAGAATGAACATGGCCTATGATTGTTTGTCCCTCCCCACCCAAAAAAAAAAAAAAAAAAAAAAGAAAAAAGAAAAAAGAAAAAAATTTGTATCAAATGTTGGAAGAGAGAGAAAGGAAAATTAAGAAAAACCCTGTTCCAGAATTGGAGTTTAGAGATGGAATGGAAAAGGGTTTTTCTGATTTTCCAGAGTTGGAAGAGGAGAGAATGGCTGTTTGATTAGTTTGTGAAGTTTACTTTTTTTGAGGTATGGAACGTGGGGTGCATGTTTTGATTAGGAAAAAAAGGGTGGTTGGTGTAAGAGAACAATAGAACAAAAAAGAGGTAGTTTTTTTTCTTGGGGTTTGTTTGGAGGAATGAATGGTTGGCTTTTTTAAATAGTGCCATAATGTCCGGGAAGAGATACAAGGACATCTCTTTCTACCTCTCTCTATATATAAATATGCATATTAATATCGGAAATGATACACGTACAACAAATTTGACAACGAAATGCACAAATAGGGACTGATCAGCAATTAAAAGAAATTCTGTGGAACCCACATTTTCACTTTCACTCTCTTATTTGAAAACATTTATCTAATCATACGAAAATCCCTAAATTGACAGCATTTTCCCCCAAATTGGAACCCTAAGTGTAGACGCAGAGATCCCGACCGGAGGACCCAGAGGCGGCGACGGACCGCGACGGACGGCGACGGACGGCAGCGGCAGCTCTTCCTCCTCTTTTATCTCTCTCTCGGTACACTCTCACTCTCTCTCGGGCTCTCTCTCTCTCTCTCTCAATCATCTCTCTCTGTATATATATATATATATATACATACTCCAATAGTGTATGTTATATGCATTAAGGTGGTATATAATGTTGTGGTTCAGATTGATGATGGTTTGGAAATTGTTTTTTGAAGTTTCTCACCCATTCACTGATTACAGCTTTATTCATGAGTGTACTAGGACTCAAGTCACTCATCACAAGAGAGAAATCCATGCTTTTCCTAGGTAGTGAGGAAGAGTTATCTAGTTTTGCATGTGTCACCACTGAAAGAATACCAAGCTCGCATACTGATTCCCCATGATATTGATAAACTGATAATTTAATTCGTGGTTTTTTCATAAACCCAGACATAGTATAAATTTAAAATGAAACCAAAGATAACACAATATAAATTAATGTTGATTTATTGAAATAACTATTTGAAAACTTACAACAGAAAGCTGAAAGGATGTAATACACGAAGCAGAAGATGTCGCCAAAGTGAGCAAGTCAGATAATACCAAAAATCTCAAATCTCATGTAACTCTGCCTCACAACTTCTACCAATTCTCGTTAAATACAGGGAGTTTGAACAATAATGCTTAAAACATTATGATTGCTCTTTTGAAACACAACAATTACTCTTTGACTTCTTGAAGTGGTAGTCCAAATAAGAAGTGATAGGAAGTTTTAGCTCTTTTGTATGGAAAACATGAGCTGAGATATAATTCTTTTTTTGTTTGCTTGACAAAACATTCACTAACACTATTTATATGTTTAATCTTGAGGTGGACTATTTTGTTTTATAGCTTCTGTACATATTAATCTTGAGCTGGACCATTTGTTTTGTAGCTTCTGTGGTTATCACTTTGAAATGGAATCTTTTGATTAGCTTCTGTAGTCATGGTTTAAACCATTGTGATTAGGTATCCCCAGAAAAGGAAGGTTATCACTAGCAAGTTGTACTTGCTAGCAGAAACAACTTTGAGCAAAGTATTTAGGATGTCCTATATCACAAATGGGTCAATATATTACATAGAATAATTTTGTTTTCAGCTTTTGCATGGATTGGATTACAATTTGACGAACATATTACATACCAATTTTTATTTTTAGCCAAACCAATATTTTTTAGGGAGGGGCTAACCTTAATATACTTTGCAATTATTGAAAATTATGTGTATAAAACTGAGATTTAAAAAATTTGAGGCTGCCCCCCCCCCCCCCCCACACACACACACACATTGATGATTTAAGCACAACTTTTTTAGCATGGCTATCCCTTAATTAGGCAAGCATTGATGCTCCAGCTTGTTCAATCTTTCACTAGTTTTTAATTATACACGTACTAGAGTTCTACTTTACATCACCTTTTTTGTTTAGAGCAATACTATGCTTCCCAAATTTCAATCACAAAAGTGCCTTCCAATTGATGTGCAGTGAGACTAGGTAAAAACGTCCAATCAAATAATCATATTAATGTGCAAACATGGAACCTAACGAGGGCATCATCAAATAATCATATTAATGTGAAAACATGGAACAAGTAGTCACACTTTAGTAGTCATTCTTTCGCTTTCTAACTAGTTCATATTTTGCAGAAACAAAATGGCGAGTGCAGGCTCAAGTCGCTACTCATCTAATTCAAGCGAACAAGTACTGTGCGTTTGCTGCTATAAGGCTCCATTAATGACTGCACACACAGAAAACAATTCGGGTCGATGTTTTTATGGGTGTCGAAATTATAGGTCCACGAAGCAATGTGACTTCTTCCAATGGTTTGATCCACCTACATGTACAAGGGAAAATGAATTTGGTGTTATGTTAAGAAGATTGATGGAAATGCAATCGAGGAAGGACGAGTTAAAAAGAATTGCAGAGAATCAACGACTAAAAATTGAAGTAATGTTTAATATTTGTATTTAAGTAATGTTTGTATTTAAGTAATGTTTGTATTGTTGTTCTTGTTGTATGTTTTGTTTTGTGGCTCATATAAGCACATGGTTATAAACAATGTTATGAACTTGTATGTAAGTAATGTTTGATATTTGTATTTAAGTAATGTCGACCTGAATGTTATGAAATTGTATTTAAGTAATGTTGTTCATACTAATATTTTGTTCTTACACTTTTTTGGTTATGTTACAACAAAAAACTATCAAGAAAAAAAAATTGATGGAGTCTCCTTTGTTTTTTCAACATTAAACCCTGTTAAAACGCAACCATAACAACATACATAGTCATCATCCAAACACACATAGTTCCATCGTCCAAATATATTATTAAAAAACAAACAAGCATAGTTTAACCAAGCATTTAATGAGTTAACTACTCTAAATAACAAAGTATAATCTGATACAATTAATCTTCTTCTTCATCTCGAGATTGTATGATATGATACTCTTCATTGCCTAATCCTCGATCTGAAGTTGATGAATGTATTGTTGTGAAATTATAACCCCCTGTCCAAATTGGATTTTGAGATCCCTACAAAAAGTTAACAATAAGCAAATGAATTATAAAAGTAGCATAATTGTTGAATATGGAAATAAACCAAAGTTTATACCTGAAATACAAAGAATTCCCACATTTGGTTGAAATCCAAAATTTCCTCCAACTCCCATCATTGGTTGAAATGCATAGTTTACTCCAACTCCCATATGTGGTGGAAAAGCATAATTTGCTCGAAAATATTCTCCATGTGGTGGTAAAAATGGTGTGTTTATATTTGGCTGCACGAGTGGAGTATTGAAGGCACTACTCCCTTGTGTACCTTGCCCAACATATTCTTGCTCCTCATCTCCCTGCTCCTCACTTCCCTGCAAAATTTTAAGCACAAGTTATATGGCATTAAATGCTTGCTATACATTTAAATATATATATATATTTATATACTTATATGGTCTAACCTGTATTGTGTTACATGAAGTGGTCTACTCCTTGAATGTCAAATGTAACCACGTCACCAAATTCTTTGAATGTTGCCCTACTCCTTGCATCGGCCCAAAAAACATTCCTAAGGCGCCCCTCCTCATCGGCCCAAAAAACATTCCTACTCCTTGGGCGTATGTTCAAAGGGCAGCTTGAGGTACTCTTTCTTGTACCAGCACGAGTACACTCTATATATACGTGTGTCAAGATACCATCAACTTTTTTAGAGCTTCTTTTAGCCACCGCGAAACCTTTTTCTTTGGCATACTTTGCATAGAAAGCCATTAAGTCATCCAAAGAATCAAACTCCATACCCTCTGTTGGCTCATCTATTTTGTCTTCTAGATTTGTTACTTGATCGTTATCATGCTCAATCTCAACAAGCGCATCATCATCCACATCTATATAAGCACTAGATACTTCTTCGTCCATTTATCTAAAACATAACCACATGTATATGTAGCTAAAATGTTACTTTTGCTTAATTAAGTTCAAAATTCTAGTTTTACATCAAAGAAAAGTGAGGGAGTTTTATATCGTAATGGTAAATTTGGAAAGTGTGCAGGTAAAGTATACTAACTTTTCAAAGGGACTCTTAAATTGGGACATCAAACAATAGAATCAACGACCCTTATTTTGGGATGGAGAGAATATGAAAAAGTAGAAAAAACTATGCACTAAATTTAGGACACCAACTATAATTAAAAAAAAAAAAACAAAGCAGGGCATTGACAAAAACTATGACTTGATAGTGGATTCTAATCAAGTCATTCGCTTCGGATAATTCAAGTTCTTTATATGTTTTTTGCTTACTACCACTACAATCAGTGAATGGGGATGAGAGGAAAAAAAAAAGTATTCTTTATATGTTTTTTGCTTACTACCACTATAATTAGTGAATGGGTGAGAAAAAAAAGTCTTCTGGTTGATCTGTGAGTATACACATTCGAAATTGTACCTCTGATTTTTGAGTTTAATTTTTCGAGGGAAATTGAATAGATAACATATTGTTCCCTACAATAGGCTGATTCCCCCCCCCCCCCCCCTTGTATTCCTTACCAGCAAAACATAGCACTATACAATTGGTGTGTTAAACCTTAATAAAGATGTTGCAACCAAAGAGAGTGCGAACCATATGGATTATTGCTTAAAACTTAATTGATGTAACTAAAAAAAAAAAAATTCAAACCCTCCACAAATTTGAACCAAAAGTCCAATTGATGAAACTTCAAAAAAAAAAAAAATTTCACAAGTCCAACTCACTACTCCAAAGCTGAACCAGAACTCCAAGTCACTACCCCAATTGATGAAACTTCAAAAAAAAAAATTCCAAACCCTCCACAAATCTGATCCAAAAGTCCAATTGATAAAACTTCAAAAAAAAATTTTCACAACTCCAAGTCACTACTCCAAATCTGAACCAGAGCTCCAAGTCACTACTCCAATTGATGAAACTTCAAAAAAAAATTTCCAAACCATCATCAATCTGAACCACAACATTATATACCACCTTAATGCATATAACATACACTATTCCATTTCAAAGTGATAACCACAGAAGCTACAAAACAAATGGTCCAGCTCAAGATTAATATGTACAGAAGCTATAAAACAAAATAGTCCACCTCAAGATTAAACATATAAATAGTGTTAGTGAATGTTTTGTCAAGCAAAAAAAAAAAAGAATTATATCTCAGCTCATGTTTTCCATACAAAAGAGCTAAAACTTCCTATCACTTCTTATTTGGACTACCACTTCAAGAAGTCAAAGAGTAATTGTTGTGTTTCAAAAGAGCAATCATAATGTTTTAAGCATTATTGTTCAAACTCCCTGTATTTAACGAGAATTGGTAGAAGTTGTGAGGCAGAGTTACATGAGATTTGAGATTTTTGGTATTATCTGACTTGCTCACTTTGGCGACATCTTCTGCTTCGTGTATTACATCCTTTCAGCTTTCTGTTGTAAGTTTTCAAATAGTTATTTCAATAAATCAACATTAATTTATATTGTGTTATCTTTGGTTTCATTTTAAATTTATACTATGTCTGGGTTTATGAAAAAACCACGAATTAAATTATCAGTTTATCAATATCATGGGGAATCAGTATGCGAGCTTGGTATTCTTTCAGTGGTGACACATGCAAAACTAGATAACTCTTCCTCACTACCTAGGAAAAGCATGGATTTCTCTCTTGTGATGAGTGACTTGAGTCCTAGTACACTCATGAATAAAGCTGTAATCAGTGAATGGGTGAGAAACTTCAAAAAACAATTTCCAAACCATCATCAATCTGAACCACAACATTATATACCACCTTAATGCATATAACATACACTATTGGAGTATGTATATATATATATATATATATATATATATACAGAGAGAGATGATTGAGAGAGAGAGAGAGAGAGCCCGAGAGAGAGTGAGAGTGTACCGAGAGAGAGATAAAAGAGGAGGAAGAGCTGCCGCTGCCGTCCGTCGCCGTCCGTCGCGGTCCGTCGCCGCCGCTGGGTCCTCCGGTCGGGATCTCTGCGTCTACACTTAGGGTTCCAATTTGGGGGAAAATGCTGTCAATTTAGGGATTTTCGTATGATTAGATAAATGTTTTCAAATAAGAGAGTGAAAGTGAAAATGTGGGTCCCACAGAATTTCTTTTAATTGCTGATCAGTCCCTATTTGTGCATTTCGTTGTCAAATTTGTTGTACGTGTATCATTTCCGTATTAATATTACATATATATTATTAGGTGGCAAAATTGGCAAACAAAGCTTGAGATATCCAATGCGTCAAAATTGGGATTTATTTGAGATTTGGTTCCTCTCGAGTGATTTCAATCAAAAAACTTTTGAGATTGTGTTACGAATAAAATGCTATTTACATAATGATTCCGAACTATCATGCCCAGGACACCTCCAAAATGAAGACACATTAGTGGCTTTTTTTTTTTTTTTTGGAACTTTAATTGACAATTCCTGTGTGGAATTAGTAAATATACAAATATGTATATATATATATATATATATATGGATAACTTTTGGGGCACACAAGAATCTTATAAAAACAAGATACATAAATCACAATGTGTCTATCTCTCCTGATGAGATCCACTAACACTGGGATCCACAGTGCCTATAGGGTCTACAGAAGAGAGAGATAGACACATAAATTTTATGTATTTTATTTATGTGAGATTCTTATGTGCCTCAAGAGTTATCCTATATATATATATATACACACACATTTGTTATATTTATATTTATATGTATAAATGTATTTTTGGGTTTGAAGCTACATTCTCTGTACCATTTCTCAAATTGTTGGGTTTGACTTTTGATCTCAAATGTTAGTTTTAAAGCATGGACAAGTCTTACTTTGGGTAACCAAGTTCTTTTGAGAAAATTCTCTTTTCAATGATGCCATAGCAATGAAGCATCTAAGGGTTCATGTTAAAATATAGTAAAGTTCAAATGGAGCATAACCCACATTCACATCAAATTCAGTAAGCCCTTAACATAGGCTGATTTATTTAATTGAGAGGCACAATCAGTGGTAGGCCAGCAGGCCTCACTCAAGAGGAAAAGATAAAGATTTGAGTATTTTTCTTCATGTTTTGAGATGCAATTTAATTCATATGTATAAATGCGTCTACACAGTGCATATTTGGCACATGTGTAGAGCAGTATCATTAACATCTTAAATTGTGAAAAATTAAAAGTCCTTGTTCAGCTCACTTTCCAATTAAGGATAAGGACCAAGGATTTTATTTTTAAATTTTAATGTGATAAGAACATGATTTTAAACGAGGAATCTATGGCCAATGGACCCCTTTAAGTAAATATGTAAAGTATGTTAGAAAATGTACTGTATTGTTCTCCCAGAAAAATAAAACATTAGAGTCGAGAGGCAACTACATTAAAATCAACCCACATAGAATGTTTTGAAGTTGAGCATCTCTGCAAATAAAGGGGTTGCACGTGGCATCCCTTTCCATTCCTTTCACATGAGTACATTCGAAGTCACATTGGAGTGCCATGGAGGCTTCCACAATCTTAAATTGTTATATTCATGCCAAAAACTTTGGGATTTCTCCTTAAAAAAATAAAAAATAAAATAAAATAAAATAAAATTGATGTCTATTTCAATACTTGAAACAATGTTTTCAGTATTATAAATTTAATCATTTAAAATTTAATATATAATTTTCAGTTTTACCAAACAGAACCTTAGACTTGAGTCAGTAATGCACCTTCAGAAAACGGATTTCAAAGAACAAGCCCCTCACTGTTATCCGAAGTTGTTGGCTGCAGATTTTACTTTACAAGGTCGGCCACTTAATTTGACCTGATCTTGAAGCCCTTTCATGTCATCGAAAAGAAAGACAAAATAAAACTTGAGAATTATTAGTGAATTCAGCAGCAGTTTGTTCATTTATCTGTCGCATCAGTCCATTGGCAATGGCATTGAAGTTTATCATTCTAGGGTGCATAATATATTTCAACTCTTTCAAATAAAAGTTGGGAGATTTATGGTGCATTAAGTTGCCTAATATATCCACGCCCAGGTTCAAATTAAGTGGGCCAGAGATCCAAAAATCCAGGGTTACTTAGCTTTATGGGCTTAGATGGGAGTGTTTTTTTTTTTAAGAACGCTTGTTAAGATTGGCTGATGTTTTTTCCCTCTGGAATGTTTGTTTTGCCTTGTGTGGATGATCCTCTTTCTTGGCTTTGGCCATAAAAAGGAAACCATCCTTTGGTGCTTTGGATTTTCCTTAGCTTGGTTTCATGTGCTCTCTGTTTTTCTTGGAATGTGCCCCTTGCAGTTTGTATAGTGCCGTTTGACATTTTTCAATTTCTTTCCCGCTTAATTTACCATATTTCGAAGGAAAAAAAAAAAAAAAACTGTTTCAAATAAAAATTAAAGCTAAATGAACAACTGATGGAAAGTGCTAAGTTTATCATTGAATCATTCGAGCAATTTGTGATGGAAAGTGCCAAGTTTATCTAAATTTATACAATAAAGCTTTGGGCACTAACAATCACTAACAAATTCCACACCCTTAGTGGAATATCTATGTGGCATTATGAGTCCCACTAAACTAACCACAAAGGCTAACTCAAGGTGAGTTTGGTGGTTAACCAAATACAGATTATATTTTCTCTTTCTCACAAATACACCCCCAACAACCTAACGTTAGTTCTGGGAAGAGAGGAAGAAGAGGAGAAAAGTTCTTCCAGTCGCTGACCACCAAACGCCGACCAAGCTTCGCCGTCGCCGACCCCCCTTCCCTCCCCTCTCAGATTCGGCAACCCCTCCTCTCCGCACACCGTCTTCTCTCTGTTTCCATCACTCTCGGCTTCTCTCTGTGTCACACCCCAACCCTCCTCGGTGAGTTGGGACACGTGTAACAAGCCCACACGTTCTAAACACCCTTAATTCATTAAGAAACACATGAATTGGACCTCATAAAACAACTCCGTTGACAAAAAATAGACCCAAGGGCAAAATGGTAATTAATAAAGTATAGCAAATTTTATACCAAAAGATAGGTCTTTGAGTCCCGGTTCCAACGCAAAAAACGGCACGCAAGTCCGAATTTCGTACAGAGAGTTATGCTTGTTTTCGTAAAAGCTGTCAAGGCTGAACCCAGACTAGCAGATCGATCTGGCCCAAATCCGGATCGATCCGAATTTAGCAGAATGTTATTTTCTGCAGTTCCTGATGCCCCGGATCGATCCGCACTTGACCCGGATCGATCCGGTTCCTGCAAAAGAGTTTTTCTGCTGCAAAAACACTGCTAAAACAATTCAAACTTTTCCCAAGTACCAAAATTGATTCCCAACATCATTAAAACTCTTGAGAACACCTCCCAAACACCCATGAACATATCAATAACATTTGTAAATCTTTTCAAATCATTCAAAATATCATCCATGTTCATTTAAATGAGACACTAACCATAGAAACTCCAATTCCACCAACTAGTAAGGAAAAATGATTGGTGTTTGCCAAGATGAGTTCAAAACACCATGGCCTTGAAGAATTTCTCAGAAAAACATTTTCAAAACCATGTCAAACCCTTTGGAAAGTTGTTTTTGTTGGAAAATAGGAAGGATACGGCTATGAACTTGATTGAGGCGTGCAACAATTTGCACCGTCCTTAAGAACAATTCCGCCCCTCGGAGCCAATGACTCGATGCACAGGGTCACAAGCGTTATGTTATTCAGGATTCAACAATCAACTTCTTCTAAACGTGCACTAGAATTGGAAGAATATGTGAGTGCTCAGAATTGCTCCAAAAAACAGGGAAGGAAATTGAAAAACAGAGAAGAGAGAATTATTTTTCTATATCTAAAATGGGAAGAGAGGAGGCTATTTATAAAACAAACTGCCCAACGGCTATTTTTATTAAAATAGATTTAATAAACCTCCAACGGCCATATTTTTAATATAGGATTTAATAGCCTCCAACGACCATAATTTTAATACAGGAGTTAATAACCTCCAACGGCTATAATTTTAATATAGGATTTAATAGACTTCAACGACCATAATTTTAATATGGAATATTAATCACATAATATAAATGACTTTGTTTAAATCTTTTTGAAATAAAAGGCCCAATGACCAAATAAGAGGCCAATAATTCCAACAATCCCCCCCTATTTCAAAAATTTAAACAACAAATAAAAAGAATGGAGCAAGAGAATTCAATGCATCAAAACTGGTGCCTTTAGGGCTATGAACCAGTCCCTAGGAATATAAGAAGTGACTTACAGGAATTTGGTGAAATAAAATTTCTATGAACCAGAATCCCTTAACGTAAACCAATCGTCTTATACCCACATTAATTCCTCAGATTCTGAGCAACTCTAATCGGTGTGGCACCTCTAGGCCCTGCGCCAGTCCTGAATGTCACGCCCCGACGTAGCATAATTCAGGAAAGCATTTAATTTCCTTTATGGACTCGTAGGTCGTGACAAGTGAGTATGACCAATTGTCCCTGCAACAAATAACTTAACAAACATTTCTAGAGCAAAGGATACTAATAAACATAAGCTCCGAAATTTAAAACTTACTAAACTATTACATAGGTCAATGTCTTAGGCACAAAACGCCCTTATTCAAAAACTATTCTCCAGTCTATTACAACTTCAGAAAAAGACATAGGAAATAATAAGCAGCCTCCTGGAAAGTTCCCTGCCTCTAACTAGCGTAGTCGAAGTACCCTGGCTGCTCCTGCCCCTGAAAATCTGGACATACAGTCCAGGACGCATCAACGCCGTCAGCTTATGAAAGCTGGTGAGTAAAATAAACAAGTGCTCGCAATGTATATATAAGTAAATAAACAACGGTACTATTTAACTTTAGCAGTAATATATTCAAGGTTCCAATTCCAACATAATCACGGGGGAATATAGTAATAAATAAAAACGGAATTGTACATGAATTGTGAAACATCTTATTTTGCCAATTCTTTCCTTTAGAATAATCCAATTAAATCAATACATTATTTCAGCTACCAGAAGTAATGAGTATTCAGTCATTCAATTCATACGCTACACTATCGCCTCCAATACCAGGAATACTATCCGATCGGTATTGAAGTCACACGCCACACTACTGCCTCAGATACCAGGAATACTATCCGATCGATATCTAGACCAAACACAACCAACCATCGCTCCGGATATCAGGAATACTATCCGATCAATATCCGAAACACGCGCCTTAGATACCAGGAATACTATCCGATCGATATCTAAGTCGTACACAACACTATCACCTCCAATACCAGGAATACTATCCGATCGATATTGAGGTCACACACCAAACTGCCACCCTTTACTCTTTTCACGCTTTATTCCACGCTTGCATGTTGACACAACCTTGACCTTAATATGTATATCAATGTTCCATAAATAACACCATTACTTACTCACAAAACCGGATAATCGTACGAGCATAAATTTCGATCTTAAACATTCTTACAAGTCCAATTTCTAACAGTGAGCCTTTAAAACAGTGTATTTTGTCAAACAGTTCTTTGAAATCTCCCAAAACATTTTCCAAACAGTCCCTTACCAAAAATCACACAAACTGCCAAAACTGCCACCTCGCGCGAGCGGATCGCGCGAGCGAGGGGGAGGGCAGATCGCGCGAGCGGATCGCGCGCGCGAGGGGGGGGAAAAAGTCCGCGCGAGCGGGCCGCGCGAGCGAACCTCGCGCGAGCGGGTCGCGCGCGCGAGTTCTTGCAGAATGCCATCTTCTTCGTCTTCTCCCCTGTTTTCAGTTTCTGGACTGAAATTACCCAGTTTCAGAATCTGTTCGTACCAAGACAAGTGATATATGGTTCTCCTCGGTTTTCCGCGTAGATTAAGAATACGCGATCAATTTTAACTAATACGGATTATATCACTAGTTATTCGCGATTAAAGTTAGAGTGACAAAGCTTAAAATCAACGGTTCGTCGCGATACGGATAAATTACTGTGTAGGATTCGAACTACGGCTTATCGGGATCAATATCTTCCATTCCCAATTTACAGAATCGATTTTGGTTACGATTTCTAAAACTTCAATTTCCAAGCTTTAATGGTGTATTGATATATATACACATATACACACATATATACACTGAAATTTACATATATAAACATGGCGAGTGAGTTTAATTTACTCACAGAGGCTAATTATACAGAGAATTTTGAGAACGAGAATTCCGCCGAATAATCCGTCGTCTATGAAATTCACTCCCCCGTTCTTGAGTTCTTGTGATATATGTATATATCTATGTATGTGACTAAGTATGTATATATATAATCTGTATGTGTGTGTGTGTTTGTATCTTGAGAGAGTTGAGAGAAATAGAGAGGAAATTTGAGAGAGGCAGAGAGTTAACACATACATATACATAAAAATTATGTAGGCTCCAAGTAATTGGTGGAAATCGCCCGGTGTGGTTGAGCTCACGTGCTCCCACACCAAAAACGCAGCATGAACGCAGCTTAAAACATAAACTGGTATTTTCTGGTTTAAAATAAAATACAGAAAATTATACTAATGTAGGAATTAAATTCCCAGTTTATACAAAATATAGATATCGATTTTGAAACCATAGAAAGTATTTTTGGAAATTACAGTTTGACCCCAGATAAATATTTATAAATAGAAATTAAATCAACTACTCATGAAAATAAAATGCAATATTTATTTATTAGTGATAATAAAATACAGGGCGTTACACCCTACCCACCTTAACAGAGATTTCGCCCCGAAATCTGAGCTAACTAATCCTGAAACAACTCGGGGTATCTAGTCCTCATGTCTGACTCTAACTCCCACGACGCCTCTCCTTCGTCATGATGCCTCCACTGAACTTTAACCAAAGGAACGTCTCTTCTCCTCAGCCTCTTGATACTCTGGTCGAGAATTCTCACAGGTCTATCCTTGTAAACCACATTCTGACTTGTCTCAATATCATCAAAATTAACCACATGTGAAGGGTCCCGTATGTATTTCCTTAACATACTGACATGGAACACATTATGAACACCAGACATCTTTGGTGGCAACGCGAGCCGATAAGCCACTTTCCCAACACGCTCCAAAACCTCGAACGGTCCGATGAAACGGGGTGCCAGCTTCCCTCTCTTCTGACCAAAACGTACTATTCCACGAACAGGTGAAACCTTTAGGAGTACGTGATCACCGATACTGAACTCCAAGTCCTTTCGTCGTCGATCCGCATAACTCTTATGCCTACTCTGTGCAGTTTTCATCATTTCCTTGACCAGTGAAATCTTCTCATTGGTCTCTCTCACCAAATCTGGTCCCAAAAGTTCTGTGTCTCCCACTTCAGCCCAACACAACGGAGATCGACAAGGTCGTCCGTACAAAGCTTCGAACGGCGCCATTCCAATACTCGAGTGATAACTGTTGTTATAAGCAAACTCGACCAACGGTAAGTGCGTCTCCCAAGACTCTTCAAAGTCAATTGCACAAGCTCTGAGCATATCTTCCATAATCTGATTAACACGCTCGGTCTGTCCATCGGTCTGAGGATGGAAAGCAGTACTCATCTTGAGCGAAGTTCCCATAGCCTTCTGCAGACTTTCCCAAAATCCCGAGGTAAAACGTGCATCGCGGTCTGATACAATCGTCACAGGCGCACCGTGCAGTCGCACCACTTGCTGTAGGTACATTCGACTCATCCTTTCTACTGGGTAAGTCATATTGTACGCGATAAAGTGTGCAGACTTCGTCAAACGATCCACAATTACCCAAATCGCGTCATGATTCTGTTGTGACCGGGGTAATCCAACCACGAAATCCATAGTTATGTGCTCCCACTTCCATCCTGGAATAGGTAAGGGTTGCAACAATCCCGAGGGTCTCTGATGTTCGGCCTTCACTTGTTGACAAGTCAAACATTTAGACACAAACTCGGCTACTTCCCGCTTCATCCCTTCCCACCAGAAGTTTCTCTTCAAATCCTTATACATCTTTGTTCCTCCTGGGTGTACTGTCAGTCTCGATTTATGTGCTTCTTCGAGAATATCTTTTCTCAAACCTCCTGAATCTGGCACACACAATCTGTCTCGACATCTGTACCCTCCATCGGCCCCAACCTTCTATTCTGTCGGGTCCTTCTCTAACATCTTGGCGAACCATGCTTGAAACTTCTCATCTTCCTTCTGGGCTTCGATGATTCGACTCACAAGTGTTGGTTGTACCATGAGGCATCCAAAGTGTTGCCCGACACTTTCCTCAAAAATCTGCATATCAAATTCTGCGATTGTCTCTAAAGCTTTCCATTCCCTCAACATCAATGAAGCAATCATTCCTCGAGGCTTCCGGCTTAGGGCGTCAGCGACTACATTAGCCTTACCGGGGTGGTACTCTAATGTGAAGTCGTAGTCCTTAATCAGCTCCATCCACCTACGTTGCCTCATGTTCAGCTCCTTCTGAGTAAACAAATACTTAAGGCTCTTGTGGTCCGAGAATAAATCAAACTTCTCCCCAAAGAGGTAGTGTCTCCAGATCTTGAGCGCAAACACAACGGCTGCCAGCTCTAAATCATGAGTTGGGTAGTTCAATTCATTTGGCTTCAACTGTCGTGAACCATAAGCTATGACCTTTCCGTCTTGCATAAGGACACATCCCAATCCTTGATACGAGGCGTCACTAAAAATAGTGAACTTCTCACCATCCCTTGGTATCGCAAGCACTGGCGCTGTTGTCAATTTCTCCTTCAATTTCAGAAAAGCGCGTTCATGCTTATCAGTCCATTCAAACTTCAAATCTTTCTTAGTCAAGCCAGTTAACGGGGCTGCTATCTTTGAGAAACCTTCTACAAATCTCCGATAGTAACCAGCTAGTCCCAGAAAACTTCGGACTTCTGTAGCATTGGTCGGCCGAGTCCAATTTGCCACTGCATCGGTCTTTGATGAGTCAACCGCGATTCCTTGTTGAGAGATCACATGCCCGAGAAACTTAACTTCCTGAAGCCAGAATTCACACTTGCTGAATTTAGCATACAGGCGGTGATCCTTGAGAGTCTGCAACGCGATCCTCAGGTGTTGTTCATGCTCTTCCTCTGACTTGGAATAGATCAAAATATCATCAATAAAGACAATAACGAATTGATCTAAGTATGGCTTGAATACTCTGTTCATCAAGTCCATAAACACAGCTGGAGCATTCGTCATCCCAAACGGCATCACTAAGAACTCGTAGTGTCCGTATCTCGTCCTGAAAGCAGTCTTAGGTATGTCTTCCTTCCGCACCCTCAACTGGTGATACCCTGACCGTAGATCAATCTTAGAAAAGGTCGTGGCTCCTTGCAACTGATCAAACAGATCGTCTATCCGAGGTAAAGGATACTTATTCTTGATAGTAACCTTATTCAGCTCTCGGTAGTCAATACACAACCGCATCGACCCATCCTTCTTCTTCACGAATAACACTGGTGCTCCCCAGGGTGAAGTACTTGGACGAACAAAACCCAACTTCTCAAGTTCTTGAACTTGTTCCTTCAGCTCCAACAGCTCTGTAGGGGCCATCCTGTAGGGAACCTTGGTTATAGGTCGAGTACCTGGCACCAATTCCACACAGAATTCTATGTCTCTTTCAGGCGGTAATCCTGAAATATCTCGGAATACTTCCTCGAACTCTTTGATTACCGGTATTGATGATACTGTCGCCTCTGCACTGACAACCTCAATGTTTGCTAGGCATCTAGTGAGGAACATATCACCCGAAGGGTTACATTGGAAATCGAAGAGTTGATTCCCCTTGTCTGCAAATGTGATCTTCTTCTTTGCACAATCCAACTTCGCATGATTCTTCTCGAGCCAATCCATTCCCAGGATTATATCAAACTCCTTCATCGACAGAACCACCAAACTTGCCAAACGTTCACGGTCTCCCAACCGTAGAGGACAATCCTTACACACATGTAATAACTTGACGGTGGTCCCTAAGGGTGAGACAGCACTCAAAGCTTCCTCTAAACGATGCGGTACGATACCCAACTTCTGAACGATCTTAACAGATATAAAGGAATGTGTAGCACCCGTGTCAAATAAAACTTTAACATGAGAGTTAAACAAGGTTAGAGTACCTTCCACTGCTCGTTGCTCGGGCGGTCTCTCCTCATTGGTACCTTCTTCATACCCTGTCTCCTCATAGCCAGCAGCCTCGGGAATGACAGCATTCAGACGGGCTTGTCCTTGCTGACCATAGTTACCTTTCCTAGGAGCCTTGCATTCTGGACTTATGTGGCCTGGCATGCCACAATTATAGCACACAACTCCTGGACGATCCGTACGCCTAGGTGCTCTGCAATCTTTAGCTCGATGACCGGGAACTCCACAATTGAAGCAGTTGTTGTTTTTGGCCCCTTCTATTGCTAGAGGCTGATACTGCTGAACTGCTTGTGTCTGCTGAGGTTTCTTTCCTCCATCCCAGGTCCTTTTCTGTCCTTGAGGGTACCCAGGTTTCTGTCCTGAGTATCCCTTCTGCGGAGGTCGATTTCCAAACGGCTTCGAGTTCTGACAACCATCATTCTCCAACCCCGTAGCCAATCTTACCAGAGCTTCAAATGACTGGCCCAAATGCCCCATAGTCAGATGTCGAAGAGACAGGTTGAGACCCCGGTGATACTTCTTGATTTTCTTCTGGGGTGTGTCCACCATATGTGGAGCAAAGCGAGACAGACGCTCAAATCGAGTAGTGTACTCTCGGACAGTCAGATTCCCTTGAGTTAGTTCCATAAACTCTTTCTCTCTCTTGTCCTTCTCTTCTTCAGGGAAATACTTCTCAAGAAACCTTTCCTTGAACACCACCCATGGCATTCTCCTTGCAGCTTCTTCCCCTATGGTCACCTTTTCAGCATCCCACCAATCAGCCGCTGCATAAGACAACTGAAAGATAGCCAGACGCTTCTTCTCCAGATCAGTGCACTCTATGGTCTCAAAGATACGCTCCATCTGACGTAGCCACTGTTCCACTTGCCAGGGTTCATCAGTTCCAGCAAAATACTCAGGTCGCAGAGCGCGAAATTCCTTGAGAAGCTTGTCTCCAGTCTGGTGGGCTTGCCTCCCATTCCCGTTGTAATTCCCATTCTGATTATTGTTCCTTGCGTTCTGATCACTAACCCTCTCCAATCTTCTAACAAAGGCCTCAAACATTCCGGTTGGATCTATTACCGGGGGTGCATCTTCAATAGCGGGACGATTCCTGAGATTTCTTCCAGCCATCTGATCGAGAGAACGGTACCTATCCATCAATCAACAGAATTCGGTCAACCCCTCGTGAAGAAAGAAAACTCTAAACGATAGAAAGCGACTAGACACGGAATAAAGTCGAACTATCTTATCTTAATTCTATCTTAACGGGAGATCCTATGTGTCTGGACAATCGGTCGAGCCATAACCTGGCTCTGATACCAAAAAAAGCCTGTCACGCCCCGACGTAGCATAATTCAGGAAAGCATTTAATTTCCTTTATGGACTCGTAGGTCGTGACAAGTGAGTATGACCAATTGTCCCTGCAACAAATAACTTAACAAACATTTCTAGAGCAAAGGATACTAATAAACATAAGCTCCGAAATTTAAAACTTACTAAACTATTACATAGGTCAATGTCTTAGGCACAAAACGCCCTTATTCAAAAACTATTCTCCAGTCTATTACAACTTCAGAAAAAGACATAGGAAATAATAAGCAGCCTCCTGGAAAGTTCCCTGCCTCTAACTAGCGTAGTCGAAGTACCCTGGCTGCTCCTGCCCCTGAAAATCTGGACATACAGTCCAGGACGCATCAACGCCGTCAGCTTATGAAAGCTGGTGAGTAAAATAAACAAGTGCTCGCAATGTATATATAAGTAAATAAACAACGGTACTATTTAACTTTAGCAGTAATATATTCAAGGTTCCAATTCCAACATAATCACGGGGGAATATAGTAATAAATAAAAACGGAATTGTACATGAATTGTGAAACATCTTATTTTGCCAATTCTTTCCTTTAGAATAATCCAATTAAATCAATACATTATTTCAGCTACCAGAAGTAATGAGTATTCAGTCATTCAATTCATACGCTACACTATCGCCTCCAATACCAGGAATACTATCCGATCGGTATTGAAGTCACACGCCACACTACTGCCTCAGATACCAGGAATACTATCCGATCGATATCTAGACCAAACACAACCAACCATCGCTCCGGATATCAGGAATACTATCCGATCAATATCCGAAACACGCGCCTTAGATACCAGGAATACTATCCGATCGATATCTAAGTCGTACACAACACTATCACCTCCAATACCAGGAATACTATCCGATCGATATTGAGGTCACACACCAAACTGCCACCCTTTACTCTTTTCACGCTTTATTCCACGCTTGCATGTTGACACAACCTTGACCTTAATATGTATATCAATGTTCCATAAATAACACCATTACTTACTCACAAAACCGGATAATCGTACGAGCATAAATTTCGATCTTAAACATTCTTACAAGTCCAATTTCTAACAGTGAGCCTTTAAAACAGTGTATTTTGTCAAACAGTTCTTTGAAATCTCCCAAAACATTTTCCAAACAGTCCCTTACCAAAAATCACACAAACTGCCAAAACTGCCACCTCGCGCGAGCGGATCGCGCGAGCGAGGGGGAGGGCAGATCGCGCGAGCGGATCGCGCGCGCGAGGGGGGGAAAAAGTCCGCGCGAGCGGGCCGCGCGAGCGAACCTCGCGCGAGCGGGTCGCGCGCGCGAGTTCTTGCAGAATGCCATCTTCTTCGTCTTCTCCCCTGTTTTCAGTTTCTGGACTGAAATTACCCAGTTTCAGAATCTGTTCGTACCAAGACAAGTGATATATGGTTCTCCTCGGTTTTCCGCGTAGATTAAGAATACGCGATCAATTTTAACTAATACGGATTATATCACTAGTTATTCGCGATTAAAGTTAGAGTGACAAAACTTAAAATCAACGGTTCGTCGCGATACGGATAAATTACTGTGTAGGATTCGAACTACGGCTTATCGGGATCAATATCTTCCATTCCCAATTTACAGAATCGATTTTGGTTACGATTTCTAAAACTTCAATTTCCAAGCTTTAATGGTGTATTGATATATATACACATATACACACATATATACACTGAAATTTACATATATAAACATGGCGAGTGAGTTTAATTTACTCACAGAGGCTAATTATACAGAGAATTTTGAGAACGAGAATTCCGCCGAATAATCCGTCGTCTATGAAATTCACTCCCCCGTTCTTGAGTTCTTGTGATATATGTATATATCTATGTATGTGACTAAGTATGTATATATATAATCTGTATGTGTGTGTGTGTTTGTATCTTGAGAGAGTTGAGAGAAATAGAGAGGAAATTTGAGAGAGGCAGAGAGTTAACACATACATATACATAAAAATTATGTAGGCTCCAAGTAATTGGTGGAAATCGCCCGGTGTGGTTGAGCTCACGTGCTCCCACACCAAAAACGCAGCATGAACGCAGCTTAAAACATAAACTGGTATTTTCTGGTTTAAAATAAAATACAGAAAATTATACTAATGTAGGAATTAAATTCCCAGTTTATACAAAATATAGATATCGATTTTGAAACCATAGAAAGTATTTTTGGAAATTACAGTTTGACCCCAGATAAATATTTATAAATAGAAATTAAATCAACTACTCATGAAAATAAAATGCAATATTTATTTATTAGTGATAATAAAATACAGGGCGTTACACTGAATTTTCATAAGTGCTCTAGAAAACTTGCCTACATTTTCATAGAAAGCGGCCCACTTTCACACTTATATAGGTGAATCCATCAAGTATGCATTGCAATTAAACATACCATCCATTCAGTATGGACTATGGAATTCATTAAGAGTTTAACTCAACCTTTCTCATTGCAATTGCACTATACACCATAGGAATGGACAACAAGATAATCAAATTATAGTGCATCTCAAATCAACCAATGACTTGTTATTACCCATATGAACCTATTTCTTGGGTTCTCCAATTACATAGGTTGGGTTACCATCATTGTTGATTTTTGCTACAGGCATAAGTCTCATTCCCCTCGATGTTTCATACACTAGTTTTCTTTCTAGTGATTTTGTTAAAGAATCAGTCAAACTCACTTTTGACCTTACTAAATTAGGAGATATAACTCCATTATCAAACAGCTGCCTCACAATATATATACTTTAGGCTTTTATGCCTACTCTTGCCATTATAGGACTTATTTATAGCTCGGTCTATTATAGTCTGGCTATCTCACTATAAAGTAGTAGATGGAACTGGTTTATTCCAAATAGGAATATCTGCTAAGAAGTTTTAAAACCCTCAGCCTCAGTACCATCTTTCTCAAGAGTTATAAACTCATATTCCATCGTTGTCTTAGTTGTGCAAGTTTGTTTGGACGACTTCCAAGATACTGCACCTCTACTAAGTGTAAAATTAAATTTACTTGCTGATTTCGTCTCAGCTGAATCCGAAATCCAATTAGCATCCCTAATTTTTGAAATTACATACTTTCATCTCCAAAAAGTATGGCTAAAACCTAGCCTTGAAAAAATTTAAATTCTTTCAAATTTCAAAGTATGCAAACAATTTCAAAAATAATTTTCTCAAATTTATTTTTATACAACATGTTTTCATAATTTAATTTCTTCCCGAAGGAGAAAATTAATTTCAAATCTCTAGTACCAAACATTAGTACTTAGTGAGTTATCAAATAAAAATTTTCATTTTCCACTGAAAATATTTCCTGTAACAATTGTGTTGTTATACATATGCCTACAGGCACTCAATTTAATGAACCATCCCCCAAAATTGTCATAGACTTTATTTTCACAAATAAAGCCACAAATGACTCTTCGGTCACATTAGCCTGGAACAGAATAATGCTCTCGGCAATATGTGACCACAACACAACCCAATTTATAGTTCATAACTTTAAAACATTTTATTTGAAGGAGGTCTAGTATATGCACCATACTTTGAAATACTAATAATACTATCATATTTCTTTTGATAAATTATATCACACTCATTTGTGATTTACTCTAACACTTGACTCAAAAGGAGTCCAAAAAGGTTTGCTAAGAAAATTATTAGCTCAAAACCTTTTCACTATAATGATATTGATCATTGAAGGCCAATAACATCTACTGTAATTTTAAGTCCCCAAAATTATATTAGCTTCACCCAAATCTTTCATATCAAAATTTAGTGACAATGAATATATTTTGGTTTTTTCTATAATTTCTACAGTAAATTAATACAAAAAATTACTAAACTATCTATATGTAAACAAATCATAACACATACTCTATCACTGTGTTAATGATAAAACCAATTGTCACGTTCATTTTGAAACTATTTTGGAAAATTAGTTTGATCAAAATTTCCACACTACTGTAAATATAAGCTTACACACTTTATTCTTTATAAACTCGTTCGGTTTATCCTAATTAAATTCCACCTCTAATTCTCCAGTTAAAAATAATTTTAACATCCATTTCATGAAATCATAAATAGTATCAACAACTAATAAAATTCTAATGGATGTAAAACACATAATAGGATAATAGGTATCAGAAAAATCAACATATTTCTTTCCCTTAACAGCCTTAGTTACTAAAGTAGCATATTTCATCCTCTTAAACAAATAGAATCCCCTTCTAAAGTCTTTTTAGCACTTAGCTCTCTTACTCCTTTGTGATTCAGATTATGCGTCATCATATCTGTCATGCATTCTTAACACAATAGGTCTAGATGGAATGGAAAACAAAAGGTTAATAACCTCCACTATTCCTCAATTAACAAAGAGAAATATGCTCATACAATAAGCACCAATAGAGTCAGAAATATTCCAAACAATTCTTCAAGCAATACTATAAATGCATGTCCCAAAAATACTACGACTCTGCTATCAATATTTCCTAAGGATTAAAAATCCAAACATAGCCAAATAATTCAAATTCAAAACATAGTTTAATGAAGGCTCACTATTTTACCAATAGTAATATATATATATATATATATATTTTACGAGTCTAAGTTATATGGTCAAAATGGGAAAATGAATTGTTCCTCTACACACTATAATTTCTCATACAATATGTTCACAACAACATATCCGCCAGTATGAAATAGTGTAGTGTACTATAATAGGTCTACACACCACTGACCATGTGACATGTACACGTCCATGGTACAAATATTGAAATCTCTTACACTTTAGAAACTCAATTGCCACTTTTGAATTCAATCTTTGAATTGTAACAATTATAACATTTAAATAATTCATTTAAAAAGAAAAATTCAATCAAACGTATTTGCAACATAATTATGGTGATATGCTTCCTACAAAGTCAAAGGCATCCAAAATTTTAGCATACCAATATTCGTAGAGAATCTGAAGTTCTCCATTGAATACATTGTATATTTGTATGACATGACAATTATATATATATATATATATATGTGACTAATTCAAATGGCTACATGCATATAATGCACTTATTACAGTTAACACCCTCATTCAAAATTAAGTGATCGCAATGAAAGCAACAATTGAATGCAAATAAAACATGGTTACTAATTTCCCATAAATCCATACAGTCACACTCTAGTTCTAGGGAACTATACTGTTTGAGTTCCAAAAATCATAAAGCATGCATTTGATGTAATTTAATAAATAAATACTAAAAGTTACAACCTTTGTGAAACCACATTTCATAAGTGTAGACAATAATTGTTTACTATTGATGAATTCTCTCCATGTTACAAACCTTACGAATGATCAATATGCAAGATTATTAAAATAATAATTTTGGAGGTCGATCAGTCACAAATACAGATATCTAGAGGCAAAAGATAATTCTCTATTTTATTAACCATGCTCAATTGACTAAAGCAATTAAACAATTCAATGATCACAAAACAAAACATCATTGTAGTAATAATAAGTTGTTTACCTTTTTTTTTTTCAAACGAAAGCCAACTGTTGTCAACCTTTTAAAGTAATATAAAAACATAAATTGTGGCTAGTAACATAGAATTAATAATTTAACTTTTACTATTAAACTTAGAATGACATATGAGAGTTTGAAAAAAAAAAAAAAAAACTTGTAGGTAACTAATCTACAATCACCAGGGTAGTCAAAGGTAAATGTGTCTTTACTATACAGACGTAACATTATTTTATGTTCAGTTACCCTTCTGTTTTAGTAATCAAGCGTTTCTCTTTCTTTCTCCAAACACTACGTAAAACAAACTGTCACTACTTAAAATGAGTTGAATCCGAGTAGTTTACTAGAGGTTGATTCAACTTCATGGCAAATAATAAACATCTTAAAATTGTTGGCACTGTAAATAAAACAGATAGGAATAATATTACCGGATCAATAGCCTCTTTATAAATCTTGGGTTGATCATAGCAACATCCAGAAATTTGTTCTTAAGATTGTTGGAAAATAGGAAGGATACGGCTATGAACTTGATTGAGGCGTGCAACAATTTGCACCGTCCTTAAGAACAATTCCGCCCCTCGGAGCCAATGACTCGATGCACAAGATCACAAGCGCTATGTTCTTCAAGATTCAACAATCAACTTCTTCCAAACGTGCACTCGAATTGGAAGAATATGTGAGTGCTCAGAATTGCTCCAAAAAATAGGGAAGCAAATTGAAAAACAGAGAAGAGAGAATTATTTTTCTATATCTAAAATGGGAAGAGAGGAGGCTATTTATAAAATAAACTGCCCAACGGCTATTTTATTAAAATAGATTTAATAAACCTCCAACGGCCATATTTTTAATATAGGATTTAATAGCCTCCAACGACCATAATTTTAATACAGGAGTTAATAACCTCCAACGGCTATAATTTTAATATAGGATTTAATAAACTTCAACGACCATAATTTTAATATGGAATATTAATCACATAATATAAATGACTTTGTTTAAATCTTTTTGAAATAAAAGGCCCAATGACCAAATAAGAGGCCAATAATTCCAACAATTTTAACATCCAATACATTAATCCAAGTCTAAGTTGACAACCAAGCACATAGATTTTGCTCATGGATCAAGTTTGGCATTAAACTCTACTTGTTCTCAACATTTGCAAGTCAATACAACAAGGAGTGTCCAAGTCCAAGTTTACAACTAAAACTATTTAGTTCCATTCAAATCCACTTCTAACATACATAACTTATAGCTTGCAAGTTCAACGCATAGTTTGATGTATAGGCCACCATCAACACCCAACTTTACATATGACAAGTTTCCAAAAAGACCCAAGATACATTTACATTGCCAACAAAAGATACATTCTAAGCATAAACTAGCTAGGCATATGAACACATATACACATGGACACTACTCCCACGCCCACCCGTCGTGCGGATCATTTCCTCTCCTCGTCTCGTTTGGTACCTGCAATGGTTATTCAATAACCACAACAGAAAACATATATTTTGTTTAAACTTTTGCTTAGTGAGGGAACTAATCATGCCATTGGAATGCAAAGTATGTAAATGTAACAATCGTTATAAATGACAACAAATTGATCTCCGGAAAGTCAAGTCATTCCAGCCACCACCCCCGGGTCCTTTTTACCCCGGATCTTTCTCACTTTTGGCGCATATAGCGCAACACACACTCTCTTGTGACCCCGAAGGCGTCGCCGGCATTTCATTGTGGTCGTCACCACGTCCTACTCATTGAGGACTTCCTATCCCTTACATATGGGACCTATAAATGGTGACCACTACTTGACTTCTCTTTGATCCATATAAGCACATAGGCAATTTCAACACATAAGCATAGAAATTTCATAAATTTTGACATGCTTTTATCCAAATTCAACAACATATATATACATGAGCATGAGTTTAACAACTATGAACAACAATTATCACATTAACATAGCTAAACATCCAATTGAAAGATTAGGACATTCACCTCTTTGATTTATATGCAACTAAGCTTAGAATTTCCTCAATTCCTTCCCAAGTTTAGCTCAATTTCTAGTTGGTGATAATCCTACACAAGTTTGGTACCAAGAACATCGTTTATCAAAAATAGTTGCCGTAAAAACGTTGCCAAAAATAAAAATAAATTACATGCATGTGATCCTCTTACCTCTACGAGTCCAAAAGTGGTCTCGGATCGTGAATCTGACGCCGGACGGCGAAGAAACGGCGAGAAACGTCACGTGGATTTCCGTCGCCGACTCGAGAGCTCTCCGTTCTCTCTTTTCTAAGAATTTCCAGCTGTGTTTAATGTGTAGAGACACATATGCCTCATGCATATGTGTTGTCTCCACTTTTCATTATTCCCATTTACACCCCCCAAACTTTCTTTAAGCTTTATTATGAAACCCCCTTGTTATTTACGTAATCTACCCATCTTTTCTAAAAGGATTTAATCTAAGTCTTGTGTGGGTCCCAAACGTAGTCCCACATAATTCATGAGGTTGCTATTAAACCTACCAATTATGAATTCTATTCAAATACGCCCTCACACGGGTACCAAAACTGGTCCCCTTATCTATCATAAGACATAATAATAACTTTAAGCATTTAAATAAATATGCACATAAACATATAATTACATCAAAATGCAATTATTCTAATTAGACCCTCGTTGGGCCCCACTTTTATACCAGTCCCGCCTTTTACAGGACTTTCATCTGTGTCCGCATTTGAACACATTTTCACATGTGGGTTCATAACCCCACCTTAATTCATCTCATGTATTAATTATCTTTAATTAACACACATTAACGCTAAATTAATCTTCTTTTCCGGGTACGGGTGTTACACTCTGTCTCTCTCTCTTGATCTCCATCTCCCCTCTTCCCATCCCACCATATCCAGTTCAGGGCAAGCTTGAAGCTGTTGAAGAGAAGGTCTCTACAAGGTTGGTTTTTTGAAATCTATTCTTCATTTGTTATCAATTATGGCAAAAAATTAGGGAAGCAAAAACTAGGGCTAAAAAAAATTATATGAAATTGTGATGTGTTCTTCATTTGTTGTCAATTTAGGGCTGAAAATTTAGGGAAGCAAAAATTAGGGCTAAAAAAAAATATTTAGGAAAACAAATTGTCATCCCCTCTCTGTATATATATATATGCTTATATACTCCACAAACTTCTTCATTTGTTGTCAATTGGGGCTGAAAAATTAGGGCTTGTAGTATATTGTTAGGATTACTATGGACCCTGATGGTGCAATAGATTTCTTTTGTTGAGTTTATCATGTTCATTTTCATCATGCCATACAACATGTACTGCCCAACAGATTTTTGAGAAGTCAAAATGGAAGTGATAATTTGCTAGGTGGTATTTCTAGGGCTTATTTGGATTATTGATTGTAGAGATGTAACATTTTAAATTTCTATTGTCAATGTAGAGAGAGGCGGAATGTCCGACGAAACAACCCTCCCCTTTTTAGATCCGCTGACCCTCCCCTCAAGTATTCTGTATTTTGCACAATTGCTTTTAGTAGATGAGTTGAATGGATCACATAATTGCTTTCATTATTCTCTTTATTTTTCAAAAAGAAAAAAAAATGGATATAAAAAATTGATGTATATAATGTAGGAATGGAAGAAGAAACTTTTAATACTTGCTCAACTACGGACATAATTGATATAGAAAATGAGAATGAAGTTGCAAATACAAACAACGTGCATACGGAGAATGTAGAAGAGAAGCTTGAGGAGCCTAAGGTTAATATGATTTTTGGTAGTATAGATGAGTTGATTGAGTATTATAGGAGATATGGTAACCAAATGGGGTTTGCTGTGTCGAAAAGAAGTTCAAAGAAGGACCTTGATGGGGTCCGAAAGTATATTACGGTTGTATGTAGTAGGAATGGCACTTCAAAGCACACGTCAAAGAATGTTTTGAAGCAATATCCGATTACAAAAACAAATTGTGAAGCTAGGATCACCGCATTGCTTGTAGATGGAAAGTGGGTAGTGAGCAAAGTTTTGCTTCAACATAACCATTTGTTAAGTCCAGGAAAAGCTCGCTTTCATCGGAGTAATAGGATAATAAGTAAAGGGGTGAAGAGAAGACTTGAGCTTAATGATAGGTCAGGGATACGAATGTGTAAAAGTTTTCAATCATTAGCGGTTGAAGCGGGGGGATATGACAATTTGGATTTCTCGGAGAAAGATTGTCGAAACTACATTGACAAAGTAAGGCGGTTGAGGTTGGGGGAGGGTGATGCCAGTGCAATTCAGAATTATTTTATGCATGTTCAAGCTACTGATTCTAATTTTTTTTATATTGTGGATTTAGATGAGGAGAATCGACTAAAGAACTTGTTTTGGGCAAATGGGAGACAAAGGGTAGTATATGCGGAGTTTGGGGATGTAGTAACATTCAACACAACATACTTGACTAATAAGTATGACATGCCATTTGCTCCCTTTGTAGGAATCAATCACCATGGGCAATCTACGTTGTTGGGTTGTGGGTTACTATCAAATGAAGACACCGAGACATTTACGTGGATATTTAGGTCATGGCTTGCTTGTATGTTTGGTCGTACTCCACCTGCTATAATCACTGACCAAGACCGAGCCATAAGAAATGCAATAGAAATAGTGTTTCCAAATGCTCGCCATAGGTGGTGCTTATGGCATATAATGAAGAAGATACTGAAAAAACTAAGTGGTTTCAATAACTATGAGCAAATTAAGTATGTTTTGGCAACGATTGTGTATGATTCTTTGACTCTTGAGGAGTTTGAAACTGGTTGGGTAAAAATGATGGAGAAGTTTGAACTTCAAAGTAATAATTGGTTGAATGGGTTGTATGATTCTTTGACTCTTGAGGAGTTTGAAGGAAAGGGATTATTTGTTAAATGTAATTCTGTCCAGGGAATTGTTGGTGGAATTGTGTTACAATATATACTGTCTAGGGAATTGTTGGAATGTACTATAGTTAAAAGGCAAGAAACCATTAACCAACTTGCCCAAGGTCAAGTGCAAGTTGCAAATAAAGAAAGCATTAACACATTGAGAAGAAGATGACTAGCCATAAATCATATATCTAAACAGTGTATATATATCAGGATGCCTCATTGTGTATAAATCATGATAGCTCAAATTCGCGCTACATAAGCCAAGGGAGAAAACCAAAAAAAAAAAAAAAAAACAAAACAAAAAAAAAAAAAACACAAAAAAAAAACTACAAGAATTTCATTCAATGTTAAAACCACAAGTGTATTAGAAATTACAGAATTCTCCACAACCCAAACTTTAAAATATTCCATCTTTCTTTTTGATAGTTCTTAAAGTCAACCACATGCTTCTTGAAATAAACTCGAAAGTCTTCATTTAGTTTCCCACTAGCGATATAACTATACACATTGGGTATGTTCTTGACAACTTTTATAGTTTGCTTAAAGCTGAAAACGTAGAGAGCGCATAAACCACGGAGCATTTTGATGTAGACTGCAACAATCAAAGGCCCAAAAACCACAAGGGGTCAATTCTTTCGAAACTTCAGCTCCATAAATCACGTTCACAGCAAGGTACCATGGTATGCTGCAAATAGATCATAACGTTTAGAAGGACCAAAACATATGAAATGGCAGAACTACAAGTGCAAAAAGCCCCTTAATTGCCCAATCCTGCTGGTTTAATGCCGACTACTTTGACTACCCGTGTGAACACTATCATGCTACTGGTTTTGTGTTGATATTAGTTCACACAATTGGATGAGGATTAAACTATTATTTCACAAACAAATCTACCTACATGCTTGATTTTTTATTTTTTGAAATATTACTAGTTTAATAGTAATAATAATCAAGTTTTAGATTGAATTCTTTTAAAAAAAATAAGTAGAACATAATTTGAATTCATATTGGTTATATGTTTTTTAGGACATGAGAAATAAACCAGAACCTACATCCAAAGAAATTGCCAACCCAAGAGAGAGGTTCTTTTAAGACAAGTCAAGATTTTGGCTAATTTATCTCCAAAACAAATGGGTTTGATCAGCCAACAGTGGTCATAGTCTATATTATATATATATATATATATATAACCACCAAAAATTCGGAGCACACAAGACATTATGGTCCCTTTTGGTACACAACCTTTCCCAATTTTGGGGGTCCTCCTTGTACATGTGTATATAAGCATATATATATATACAGAGAGGGGATGAGCAATTTGTTTCCCTAAATATTTTTTTAGCCCTAATTTTTGCTTCCCTAAATTTTCAGCCCTAAATTGACAATAAATGAAGAACACATCACAATTTCATATAATTATTTTTAGCCCTAGTTTTTGCTTCCCTAATTTTTCAGCCATAATTGACAACAAAGGAAGAATAGATTTCAAAAAACCAACCTTGTGGAGACCTTCTCTTCAACAGCTTCAAGCTTGCCTTGAACTGGATATGGTGGGAGGGGAAGAGGGGAGAGAGAGAGAGAGAGAAGCCGAGAGTGATGGAAACAGAGAGAAGACGGTGTGGGGAGATGAGGGGTTGCCGAATCTGAGAGGGGAGGGAAGGGGGGTCGGCAACGGCGGAGCTTGGTCGGTGTTTGGTGGTCGGCTACTGGAGGAGCTTTTATCCTCTTCTTCCTGTCTTCCCAGAACTAACATTAGGTTGTTGGAGGTGTATTTGTGAGAAAGAGAAAATATAATCTTATTTGGTTAACCACCAAACTCACCTTGAGTTAGCCTTTGTGGTTAGTTTAGTGGGATCCATAATGGCACATAGATATTCCACTAAGGGTGTAGAGAATTTGTTAGTGATTGTTAGTGCCCAAAGCTTTATTGAAATTTATATACCAACTGATGTGTCATGGGTAATCTTGAGATTAAATGCAATATCAAGTTCCAACCCCCCCCCCCCCCCCCCCCCCCCCCCCCCCCCCCCCTCCTTTTTTTTTTTGAGTAATACTATAGTACTCACAACTTTTTTCACAACCTTTTTCACAATTATACATCATGTCCCTTGATTTTAGTGGATCTCAAGAGGGTTCCACGCATGACTCACTAATCAAGGGTCAGGTGTATTGGTTGTGGAAAATGTTGTGAAAAAAATTCTGGGTGTAGCATTTTTGAAATTTTTTAGGTACCTGGTATCCCTAATAGTACGCAACTGTGGATGTAAAGAACCCTATAATATTATGAGTAATGTCAGGGGAACAAATATATTTTCTCACTCATTTACAACCATCTCTATCTCTTTCTTAAGTGGTACTGCGTCCCATTAAAATTTAACTGGACCCCACAATACCACTTATGAGAGAAATAGAGATGATTATAAATAAATTGTAGTAAAAAATAGTTACCCAAATATTGTCCTAATACTATTTCTTGGTTTTGATACAGAATAAGTAAGAGAAGGCATTCTAGGCCAAAACAGAAAAGTCCCCACAAGATAGATCTCCTAGGCCCACAAGAGAGATATCCTAAATCCATTTGAATGAAGTAGGCCTGTGGACCCATTGGAAAGCCTTCTCATGAATCTTTACTGCTAAGATCTTCTTCTCCACCATCCAACATATTTATAAACACTCAGATAATCACTCTCATATCACAAGTTGGTGGTACGGTACCCATCATATCATATACCATTCACAACATTAATAATGGAAGTATATTTGAGTAAGGGTCAAATTGTAAAAATAGTCAATTTTTTTGGATTTATCTCATGTTCTCAAATTTTAAACGGAAGAAAGTAACTTGGTAATATAAAAAAAACTATCATTATTGTACATCTTTAAAGTAAGTTAAAAGTGCATAAGTAATATGAATACAACTAGTGAGAATGCATTCAGAAAATGTTTTTTCAAACACACTCTAAGACCTAAGGATTCGTTTGGTTCATGGATTTTGTAAGGGAAAAGAGAGAGGAAAGGAAAACAAAATGAAAAAGTACTAGTACATTTTATCTTACGGATGATGAGACTACTTTTTTATCTTATTTTATTTTCTCCTCTCTTTTCTCTCACGAAATCTATGAACCAAACAAAGCCTAAGTGAGCAATCTGTTGGAAATAATACTACTTTGTGCATACAAATTTACTCCACATGAAAAGTTAGTTTAAGACATTAGTAATCTTTGGTTTTTTAATCAAACGATGAATTCATAAGTTAATTTTAAAAAATACTTCTTAGTTCTTACCATGCAATTAAAGATCATTGTCAAAAACATGTAAAGTGAAGTCACTAAATTTAACATAGAGTAGTTGTCCATGTATATTCACAAACTTTAATTTCAACTCTGAATTTTAGTTAGAGATTTTCAAGGCATATGATTTAAACCATTCATTATTTACGTTTTCTAAAAGGAGAAAAACTACTGGTGAGGATTTAATTACATTTATTAGAGGCACCTAAAAGAGAAAAATAGATACTCCCTTACACAAGAGTCCTGTGAGTGCATTCAAAATGTCATCTGGGTAGCTTGACAATTATTTGCAATGCGTAGAAGTTATATATATATATATATATATATACACTTATATGTATTTAAGTTTACACACACACTTGATGAGGGATAATCCTTATTCTGCTTCTTGGTCCATGGTCACATTTTTATAAATTAAAGTAAGGTACAAATGCCTTAGTGCCTTACACATGATACTGTATTTTTGTTGTGTTTTGGTCACTGTTAAAGTCCATCCAAGAGCAACTCCAGCGTTGGGTAGCTATATTTTTGTTAAAATATAATTTTCTGCATTTTAATTAGCTTGGGAGTAAATTTTTTTTGGGGGATAAATAGGTGAATTTCATTAATCAATAAAGTAGATTCCAAAAATGAACCAGTATAGACATACAAAAGTAAGAAAACATAAAAACAAGCGACACAAACTTCATAGTTGCACTGCAAACCTCTCCAATCCTAAGATGCAACTATCTGTAGGGCAGCTGAACACTGAGCCGGTTAAAAGAGGAAGTTGTCAAAGATCTCACTGTGACTGCGAATATACTCCACCAAAATGCTAGATTTGACTAAAAATGTCAAATCTGAAAGAGACAATGCCAAATCTGCATGAGAAAAACATTAGATCTGGAAGCTATGAAGCACCGACACATCAAAAACTGAAGCATACTAGTGTCAGACACGTGTCAGACGCGGACACGCGGCCGACACGTGTCCGACACGCCAAAAGTGTGTCCAACTTTGTGTAATTGAGTTTTAACCCCCGGACACGTCCCCGACACGCAAGGGACACGCACGGACACTCACGGGACACGCACGAGACAACTATTTTTTTTTTTTTTAAATCCTAACTCTATTTGTGTAATTGAGTTTTAACCCCAGACATGTCCCCGACACGCAAGGGACACGCACGGACACTCAGTCTGGGGGATTTCTGCTTTTGTCTTGGGCTTTATTTTTTAATTTGGTATGCTTTTCCTTTGTTTAATTAATTGGTGTTTCACTGTTTCTTTTTCTTTGAAAGTGATAACTGATAGTAACTAGTAAATGAGTAATTAATTTAATAATTTCAGTGTTTAATTGAATAAAAGTTAGGTACAATTTTTTAAAAATATAATAGTGCCTAATGGGCATTTTTTATATTTGATAATTGATATTGTGTAGGTATGAATTCTCATTAATTTTAATTGGTGTTGCTTTCTATTGGTAATGGGAGATTAGTTTTATTGGTATTTGTTCAAATTTATACAATTTTTTTTTAAAAAAATCTAACAATGCCAATAACTAGACTAGTGTGTATTTAAACTTGTAAGTAAAAAAAAAGGGCAGTCCAGTGCACGAGGCTCTCGCCATTGCGGGATTTGGAGAGGGAGAGATGTACGCAACCTTATCCCTGCAAGCAGAGAGGCTGTTTTTGAACCCGTGCTTGTAATGCTATGCTTGTAAGTACATAGCATTAAAACATTTTTTTAAAAAATATTTTAAAATAAACGTATCTCTGGTGTGTTGTGTCCTTGTTTTTTAGGATTTGACGTGTCGGCGTGGCGGTGTCGTATCATGTCGCGTGTCACGTGTCCGTTTCCATGCTTCCTATCAAGCAAATGGTTGAAACCGTGAAGAGGAGGTCGGATCTTACTGCAAACCATGAAGAGATAACAGGTCTAGGGGGAACTCAGACCAAACAAACAAAACACACACACACCCCCCAAACAAAAACACCTTAAAGAAAGGGACGAAACTCTCATAATTAAAGAGAGACAAAGCTCTCATAAAGAGAGACAAACCCGCATAAAGCGGGACAAACTAAAGCAGTAGAGGAGCCAAGGGCCATCCCATGGTGGGAGAGCCCTTGGAGGAGCAAGCTAGGGCCAACTGAGAGTTGTAGAGAGAAGGTAGATAGGCTTGTGAGTAAATTTAACAATGCTCTTTAGCTTATTACTATAATTTATTGGTTTAACAATTTAAGAGTCTTTTATTACATTTTGAGATATTTCACATTAAGAGTCTTTACTAAGAAATCAACGTACTTTAATTACACACTTTATCATATAAACTCTCATATTTTTTTTGATGTGACATTAAAATTTCAAATTTAAAAGAAGGATAGTAATGTGTAGTTACAAAATTTCACAATAGTCAATTACCTTTTAAATGGTTGGAATCCCAAAAAGTGTTCCTTAGTTTGGGACTGAAAGACTTTACTCCATCTTTTATTGTTGAGATTTTATCAGTTGACATTGGCAAAAATGTTGAAGAGATTAGAAAGATAATTTGGATTCTCTTTCCAAATCTAGTTAGTCATTTTGTGATTATGCATTAGCGTGGTAGAAGTTGGTTTTTGAAAATATGATTACAGCCGCGGGATTTGAAAGTTTGAGAAGAGGGCTTGCTATGACGTACAAAGAAGGAATGAATGGTCTCATTGTTTAGATTGACTAGTTTTTTTATCCGTGTAAATTATTTTATAACATAAAGTGTAAAAAATAATCAAAGTTTTTCAATCCGATAGATAACATAAAATCTCAAATTTTAAATATTTCAAATTCAACACCTATAATAAAATAATAGTTATTATTAGGGATTCAATGCTAAATAAAAAAGGGTGTTTAGAGTAACTTAATGTGCAAAATTTAAAATTTTGCCAGCATTACCTCTCCTTGTGCCATGTGGCACTTGAGTTTTACTGAGAAAGAAACCGATGAAAAACCCATTAATGGCAATTACCCAAGATTAATGTTTTCTTTTGCTATGAAGTTTAAATGTTTTTGTTAGTCATACTAAAAGAGAGGGCAACCAATGTGTTAATTCACTTGTTTTCAATGGTTCTTGAAAGCTATCAATCCCCGCTTCTCCCAAGAAACACCTAGTAAAATGATTGTTACCTTTGATGGGCGGATACATCATACATGTGTTGGTTTCTTGAGAGGAAGCAGTCCTGCTTTCCTTTCCTTCTAAAATAATTATAAATTAGTAATAAATAAAGACTATAGCTAAAGATGCATTTTAGCTAGTTTACTAGAGTTACTTAAACAAATTTGTGTTTCAATTGAAACAGGAAAGTGAAAAATTGAAAATAGGTGGGGTGGGAAGGCTTGTACTTTTTTTTTTTTTTTTTTTTTTAATTTTTTTTTTAAGGGACGGCTTGTACCACCAGCTAACATAAATGAAATTAAACCCTCAAAGTCAAAACCAAAGAACAAAAACAGGGCATACTTTGAATGGTGCAAGTACAACCTATTATTTCAGGCCCAACTTAACATGCCAACCAAAATTGCAGGTTTGAATTTGAACATGTGAGCAGATTATGCACCTACCCAATCAAACAAAGATTAATGCTACGTTTTCCATTTTTTTTTTTTTGAAAAATGTTTAACTAAACATGTGGCAGTGAACTCAATTAATTTTAATTGGTTAGTGTTGAAGTGATCCCACAATTATTAAAGATGATCCCACTACCAAGTGTTGAAAAATTCTTTTTGAGAATTTTTTTTTTAAAAAGCATAGCAGCAGTACTCTTAAACAAACACACACAAACATGTATAGCGTTATACCTCTTCCGATAGTACTATGTATATTACTGTAGTAGTTGGAAATTGAAATAAAACCAGATTCACATTTGAACACCAAGTGGCAAAAGCCTCCCCCATTGACATCCATTCTTGTCATAATTTAATAATGTACCCTCCAAAAAAATGAAAATAAAAATCTCTTGCCGCAAGAGCTCTAAGTCGTCTTTTTAAATCTCGGACCCCTTGTGATTAGTGAGTTTTTTTTTGTTTGTCCACTCAAATGTGTCAAAAATACCTTGTCATTGGGATTAATGTGCAATCATTAGTAATAAGAGAATATTATTGTTTTGTCATTTGAAAAAAGAGAAAATATTGTTTTCTTTTGAATTATTTCATTTTCAGTTCTTTTAATTTTGTTTATACACTATTCCACTCTCTTTCCTTTTTTTGCTTTTAATTTTCCTAGTTTTTTCTTAAGAGAGTGTAAATCCGCTCAAACTTGGAATTTTTTTTTATTTTTTATTTTTGGAAATTGAATGTGCTGTGAAAATTGTAAAAATAAATAAAAATAAAATCTTGATGAAATAATAATCTAAGAGTGAGCCATTGGGATCCACACACACACAAAAAAAGACATTTATTTTTTTGTACTTTTTTGTCACCGTGTTACAATGATTTGGACACCAAAACAATTTTCTTATCTTGCTCCTCATAAGGCCTAGATAAGTAATTACATTCACATTTCCTGTATTTTACCTTAATTACACAGACTTTCTTTGCATTTTGAAAAATTACACGGATCTTATTTATGCCAAGTATTTTCAATTACAGAATATTAATTTTAAGGGGGGAAGTATTATAGAATACTAATTTTAAGGGAGGTTAGTGTAATTTCTCAAAATACGAGAAAGATCCTTATAATTAAGACAAAATACAGGGGAGATGAGTGTAATTAACCCAAAAAAAATTTAACTTTTGATATTTTCATTGCATGATTGGCATTTTCATGGCAATTAGTTTCCCATCACATCCGCACACAGTTTTCTCTCTCTAACTTGTGATCCCACCTTCCCTCGTCCTTGCTTTTGAATAGATTTTGCTCCCTTTGGTAAAATCTTCATAACACATACGACAAGATTCAATTGCACTACTAAAAAATCCATACTACTACTATTAAACAAAGATCAAACCGAACCCAATTCACTAATTTTTTTAACATAGGTATAGATACAGAGGCTGGTTACACAACAGAAAGTCAAAATTCACCTACTATTTTGTTCTTCTTTGGTGGATCTGAGGTCTCTTTCTCTCTTCAAGCTCACATTGCATGTGAGTTATTTCTAAAACTGTTAAATGGGTCTTTAGCCAATTCTAGTTTGTGAATAGACTGAATAGTACTGATCTGGGCTTTTTTTGAGCTTTTGTTTTGTTTTTCACTTCTGTTTGATTTGGGTTTTTAACAGAGCCTAGAGGAGAGAGAATTTGGCTGAACAGTATGAAGAGAGGCTGTTTGTTAGCAGAGACAGTACTCAACAATTCAGGTATAAGTTTTTGGAATTTTCTTGGGACAATATGCTAATTCTTGCTATCAGTTTTTACTTTTTATGCACATTATTATTTATTTCTTGTGAATTATATTCAACAAATATGACCCATCACTTCCAAAATTACCATAGCATCTCTCTCTCTCTCTCTCTCTCTCTCTCTCTCTCTCACACACACACACACACACACACACACACACATATTTGTTAGGATGTAGATGGTTAGAGGAAAAGTCAGTGAGAAATTAGGAATTTAGGATGCCTAGTAGCTTTCATTTGAAACTTTCAACAAGAGAATGATCTTTTCTTTTTAAATTTTAGTTCAATTTTTTTTTTTCGTTTTTTAAATCTTCTGGCGGCAACTGATTCTTTATAATTGATTGTGTTTTCAGTGACATAGAGCCCTACAAGTGTAACATTTCTGTGTTTTTGGTTTATCTATACATGAAAATGTAAGTATGCTATGAAAATTTTAGTAGATTGGTGATTTTGGTTTTAAAAGAACTGATAGTATCATACTAGTATTTGACTTGTTCCATGTAATTTAATGTCATAGAATTTTCCTAGAAACAGTGCTAGATCAGCCATGTACAGATCATTTGTCACTTGTGATGATCCAAAAGGTGTGGTTGAATGTAAAACAATCAGAAAATCCAAGAATGGTTCTCAGAAGTCAGAGGACAAATTAGAAAACTGTAAAATGCCGAAGAATTTGAAAATTTCTTCTACAGACAGAGAAAAAAGAAAGGAAATAATTTCCAAAGGAATCACAGGAGAATTACATAACCCATCTTCATTCCAACTCATGGAGGTCTCTAAAGGAGCCGAGAAGCTAAACCGGGTGATCGATTCGTGGTCCAAGGGGATGAAATTCGATTCGCGTTCGAAAGATGTTGCGAAAGATTTGTTGAAAGGAGCTCTTGATCTGCAAGAGTCTCTGGTCATGCTTGGCAAACTACAAGAAGCTTCACAGTATATGGCTAAGTTGAAGAAAAAACCAAAGGGAAAATCATGGGAAGGAAAATTTGGTGATGTGGGTGGTGAGAGATCGACTTTGAATCGATTTGGGAGTCAAAATTACCAAATGGGATTTCAAGAACGACAACTTTCTGTTGATGGATCTTCAAAGGATTGTTATGAGGAGCTTAGGGAAGTGATTAGAGATAGCCTTTCTAGGCAAAATTTGTTGGCTAAAAGTTACACTAAAGAAAAGGGTCACTGTGATGGAGATTTTCCCTCCACTAGCTCTAGCCAATCCTCTGTGACTCAGTCTCACAGTTTTGGTTCTTCTGATTGTTCTCCTTCATCAAGAGCTCCACATTTAAAATCAAGCGGTTCAAATTTGATTGCCAAGCTCATGGGCTTAGAAGGCGTCCCCTCCAAGCAAGTTGAGAGTCATAAGATTTCAAATCAGAGAGTCCCTCTTTTCGATATTGATATGCCAAAGTCAAGAAAGCCTCATTTTGTTGCTCAGAAAGCGGATCCAGAAAGGAGGACATTGAAAGAAATACTCGAAACTTTGCAATTCAAAGGACTTTTGAGAAGCAATTCATTTGAAGGGTTTAAGTCTCCATCCCATTTTTGTTCCGAGAAGAGGTCTACCTACGATCCATCCCCTATTGTTGTTATGAAACCTTTGGGTTATTCACTTCAAGAAGCGGAAGAAGATCGCGTACGGATGTTTAGCGGAGAAGAGAGAGCTTTGGATTCTAAAGAGAAGCTAAGAAAATTTAAGATAAAAGAAGAGCTTGGGCACAAAGAAGTTAAAGACTGTAAAGAGGTACTTGCAAAACCAGAAGGAAAAGAAATTAAGACCAAGGAAAAGTTGAGCTCTAAGATTAAAGCTTCTGCTAATATAAATCAGAAAGCAGAGAAGAAGGAAGAACTTCAGAAAAAAGTTGAGAAGACTCGAAAGGTGAATTTCAATAGAAGGAAACCAGTAGAAATGGAGAATGTGAAATCGAAAGGTACTTCTGGATCTCATGTTCATGCCAAGGTGGCCGCTCCAAAACTACATAATCCCGAGAAAGTATCAAAAATCACAAAGAATCGAACTACCCGGGAAAAAAGTACAGCCTCGAGTCCCATTTCGAGACGTGCAACATCACCCACCATATCTCATACCTCCACTGATCAAAGAAAGAAATCGAAGAATGGGAAGGCAGTGGCGAAGCCCGTGGCAGCTAATTTAGCTGTGAGTATTCCCTTTAACTTGCCTTTATGATGGTCTTTATGTACTCTATTTTTGGAAGTTCTGTTCTTGAACTATTTCTTTAGCTGCTGTTGTATTTACTCTATTTATTCAGCTGCTGTTGTATTAAAACTTTCTATCTCATTGCAGGCTGAAAAAATACTATGCAAGGATGATACCAAGGGAAACATCACCGTCGTTGAAACTGAGTGCGATATGACAAGATCCAACACTGCCTCCGCAGATCAAGTCGTTAACGAGGAAGAGGCCAATGCCCCTAAATTGCAGGTTAAAGGTAAAAAAAAAATAAAAAAATTCATTGACGCATTTTTGGTGATTTAGGTGGATTTGAGATCACATAATTGGCGTTTGATAGAAATGCGTGCTGGTTTTTATTTTAGAATGAATTATCTGTTTTATGAGGCACCATTAGGCAAGGAAACTGGTTTCTCGTTATATTTGATCTCAACTTCTTTAAGAAAGAGCCACAGAAACAGCCTTGACCATATCTACCACTCGGCCACTCACTCGAGGTGCCATTTAGATGTCTTTGTTCTGGCAGTGCATGACCTCCTCATGCACATGTAGTCTCATGGATTTAGCGAGGGAAAGGAATAGAAAATGCTGAGGAGAACACCTTTCTTTACTTGGTTAATAAGAAAACAGGAAGGATGCAAAAATAGTGTGAATAAAATTAAAAATTTTGAGGTTTGTGCGTCATTTGCCTTCATCTTTTTTCGAATTCCTTTTATGTTTTGAAAAACTTCAGTATTATTCAAACATGGGGAGAACACTGGGAAAAGTTATCTTCTTCTTGTCATTTCCTTGATCTTTTCATTCTCTGAATACACAAACCAAATAGATGGCTGAATTATATTGATGCTTTTTGGTCAATGTTGTTTTAATTGCAGAACATAGCAACGACAACCAGCATTCTACCTCCGAGGTGAAACAGCAGACTACCCAACTTGAAAACAACACCAAATCTGGTGAAGAAGAAGCAAATTGTTGCATCAATCAAGATATTACAGAAAATAAATTCTTCAAAACCAAACCCAATAAAAAAGTTGTGCTTTTGAGCAGTTCATCGTTCCTCAATCGTGCAAATGAGCTCTTTGATATCAATTCAAATCAGCCTATCCTTTGTGTAAACGATCCTGAAGAAGCGGATACTAGACTCTTTTTGGACTGTGCTAATGAGCTCATGGAACTTAAAAGCCTTCAATGTAGAGGAACTTCACATCCATTTTTAAATACCCCGATCGTAGGTTCAAGAATATTCATCTCTTTAGACCTACTGGCAGCTGAAATTTGCATTGGGATTGAGAAGCTGAGAAGCTATAGTAAACTTTCTAGTGAGAGCCTTTCAACAGACAATCTTTTTGGAGTTCTAGAGAGAGATCTATGGTGCAAGGGAATGTTGAGTGGAGGATGGGATTTGGATTGGAGAAATGGATTTAGTTTGGATGAAATTGAGCAAGTTGTGGTTGACATAGAGAAGCTAGTTTTGAATAGCTTGCTTGAGGAGGTACTTACAGGAATTATAGATTAGTGTTTCATGTATGTTTTGAATATGTGGGATTTAGAGGCTCGTATTTTCTATCTTCTGTAAATAAGTGTATTTCATTTATGGCTTATGTAATTTCATCACTTTCAAATCAAGGTATTGGATAGTGGTCATTAATAATTCATGATTATATTTTAGTCTTAGAGTGAAGTTCTTGCTGAAAGAAAAAAGTAGCATACTTGGATTAGTTATTGATAAATGAAATACATAACTTTGATGCTGATTTAATTTATGTTTTGCAGACTGTTTGGGCAAAGGAGAGTATTGACTCTCTTCTTTCTTTTTCTCATGGGTCAAGTAGATAGGAGCTTGCCATTTTAGGCTCTGCTTGGTCCGGGACAAAGGACAAAAAAACAACCAAGATAACCTTCTTTTTTTTATTAATAATAAGAAAAACTTAGATGAAAATATGAAGCAAAAGATTAAAACTTCTAATTTTCTGAGTTACCTCACTTCCTTGTTTTTTCAGTTGCTGTTATGTTTTGTATATATTTGTATATTTATTTGCTTTTAGTGTCAATGAAAATACTAGGAAAAAAATTGTTCTTAAGGGTATAGTTTGTAGAGTCAAGGAAATTTCAAGGGTCAATTGATGATTAAAAGGGCTCTTTTTTTAGGCAAAACACTGGTTGCAGCGGTTATAGAGGTGATGTAGTATTCCAAGTCAATCAGATTCTTTAATCAGTTCATTTGTCCCCCCTATTTTCAGGAGAATCCCATTCCACATCAACAAAAACTTGTATTGTATTAATGATGTTACATATGATGATATAACATACCCTTTGTAACCAATATTTACTCTCATTTTTAGAGTCAATTGAAATTTTGAAGGCCAAATTAATGCAATTAAAACTACAAGAATTAAAATGAGACATGAACCAAAACTTAAAAGAATATATTTTGTATTTAAGCCCCACCTCAAGTGAGGGACCCGGACGCACAAAAAAACAAAAAAGATGCAACCACAAGATCGTAAGCCCCGTTCAGTTTGTCCAAATTGGACCAAGTGAATAACTGTGTGAGTCGGCCAGTTTACTTCGCCAAGAGTCCCATAGGCTCCACACACGTCTCTGCCCTCTCACTCGAAGCGAGAAGAGGCTCTCAACGAAGCCCACTCGTTTCCGAGGCTGCATCTCTGCAGATGATGACCCGGGGACTTTCCTGGGCTCGCGGCCATACCTAGGGTAGAACCGCAGCCCATTCACTTCGTCTCGTGGTTAGTGTCAGTTCAGCTTTGGGTCATATATATATAATCACTCAAATATGTTAATAATTACCCGATGTGGGATGCGAATAGGCTGGCATCATGCTAGAATAGATGACAGCTCGTCAATTGAAGTAGAATACTTTTCACTGTACATAGATTAGCATTGAATTGTCCGTTTAATTAATTAGGAGCAGAAGACCATCTCTAAAGGAGAAGGGAAAATTTACACATCAAATGACTCATATGATGCAAGAATTTACGTTTGTTACTTGAATTAAACCATGCTCTCTAAAGTTTACACCAAATGTTAATTATTTTAATGTATTTTTAGTTTTTTTATCTTTTTATATTCAAACTTTTTTTTTATCACTTTTTATCATCCAATCACTCTCTCTCTCTCCCCCACATTTTTTTTCCCTCAAAAAATTCATTTGATGCAATAAACAAATACAAATATAGCAAAGTTGCTGCATATGACAAGAGTAACAAAATTGCTGCTGCGATTTAATGCTCCTTTTGGAGTCCATTTTACTGATTTGGTTCAACAAAGTTCCTACATTTTTTAATTTGACGTTATTGTTGGAGATGGTATAAGAAATTATTTCTCGGATACCTCACAGCAAAATAATTATTATAATCTTATTCATGAAAATGAAATGAAGAAAATTACAAAGACAAGTAGTAAAAGTGATTAGAGAGAGAGAGAGAGAGAGAGAGAGAGAGAGAGCGCGAGGAGAGAGAAAGTTGGCGTCTTTAAACCTGCTGCCTGCTGGTGAAATCTGTGAGATGTTGAATTGAGGGAGGCGTGTGATGGGCGATGACAAATCTTCGTCAATGGTAATGGCGAGCAGAGAAAGAGATCGAGAGCTTCTGATACCAGTCGCCGACTCTGTTGACGATGATGATGCCTCTTCCAAACCTTCCTCCTCCTCCGCTTCTTCTTCTCATCTCTCCGGCCGCGAGGTCCCTCTCTCTCTCTCTCTCTCTGTCTCTCTATGTAGTTACTTTCTCTCCGTATATATATTGTATAATTGTTCCCGTGCCTGTATGGATTTAAGCTTTCTTAATATGTTGGTTAATTGCTTGATTTGTTGAGTTTCAATCAGTGACTTGATTTAGGGTTCTGGGAGGTTATTCAATAGTTGATTTGATTTGGTATATTTGTGTTTTCTAGTTTGATGAGCTATTTTTGTTTTGCTCTATTGAATCTTTTCATAATTGATCGTAACTATTGCATTTCCTCATTTGGATGCACACTTTAGTTGACTCAAAGATCCCATTCAATTTTGTTTGGCAAAGCTCTTAGTAGTATATCATGATCATTGTTTGCTTAGCAAGAGTGTTAAGTATATATATATATATATGATGATGATGCCAAAAATTGGTAACATTAAAGTAAAGCAATTTAGGAGAGAGAGAGACTATTTTTTGTATGTGGTTCGGCCCTGTTAATGAAGGTACCTACGTCCACGGGTGTGTCTGAGCACGTTCACTAGCAGATCACCGGCGGGCCTGGTGAGCCAACAAAGAGGGGCGGCACTACCAGTAATACCGGCCGGGTGTATGCGTATAATGGTGAATTTTTGTAGAGGTGCTGTGTAGACTACAGAATTGGCCCCTTCAATGGGGGGTGAGAGGTCTCTTTTATAGATGTAAGAGACCTACTCATACATGGATAAGGAAATATAATCCTATTAGGGTGTGATTGACACCAATCAAGTAAGTTTCCTAATTGTATTAGGATTGATTGACATTAATTGTGGGGGTTTCCCAATTGGATTAGGAAATAGATGCACTTTCCATTAGTCTTCTAGCTTGAGTAGGAAACTGCCCGTAATGATCGGGATCATGCCTGTGGGCCCGGCCGGGTTGTTGATTTTGAACCGCTCGGTCATATTTTGGGCGTATCAGCTGCCCCCCATTTCCAAGATTGGCCAGATGCTATATCGGGGCAAGTTTGGAAATTAGTTGATGCCACTTGCCACTGTCTGAGTGCTTGAGAAAGCTGCCTCGGGGCTTCTGAGCCTGGTGAGCCCGCTGGAACTGGCTGAGAGTTGAGACCCTGCCTAGCTCGGGACTTTTAGGTGCTCAGGAACTGACCGGGAGTTGAGACCCGGCCTAATTCGGAGTCTTTGAATGCTCGGGAAGTGACCGAGAGTTGAGACTCGGCCTACTTCGGAGTTTTTTTTGCTTGAGTTAGCTCCCAGGATGGTTATCTTCTGCCCGTAAACCTTCGTCAAGGCTGTGGGTAGAAGGATTTTACCATGTTGGAAAAGCCGACCTAAAGCGTACTGCTCTAGGATCCTTTTTTATGTTAGCTCCCCAGGATGGTTGTCTTCCGCCCAGGTAGCCTTCGTCAAGACTGTTGGGAGAAGAGCTTGACCATGTTGGTGGAGCCGACCTAAATCACGGTGCTTTAGGGTCCTTTTGCTCCTCTATCGTCGGCCAACCTAAGAGATTTTAGTCACCTCTATCGTCGGTCTGGACCTAAGTGGAGTTAATGTCTCTGAGTACTGTAGGTGCTCGGGTTGTCCAAGATTTTGACTTGGTTATCCGCGAGGCCTGTAAATACCCGGTGTGATTACCTGTTTAGTTCACTACGCCATCTTGCCCCCCAAGCTTTCGCTAAGACGAGGGTCTTAAAGAGGCTATGATCTGTAGGTAACCGACCTGGAACATGGTGGTTGCAGGGTCTTTTGAAGCTTGCCATCATCAGCCACCTAGGAGGTTTGCCTCCATCGTCGGTTGGACCTAAGCGAAGCCGGTGCCTCGGTCGTGACCCCGAGGTCTTTAGTGCCTGGGTTCGGAGCCCGAGGTCTTTTAGTGCCTGAGTTCGGAGCTCGAGGTCTTTTTGGTGCCTGAGTTCGGAGCTCGAGGTCTTTTTGGTGCCTCGGGGTTAGGCCCGAGGTCTTTGGATGCCTCGGGGTTAGGCCCGAGGTCTTTGGATGCCTCGGGGTTAGGCCCGAGGTCTTTATAGATGCCTCAGGGTTAGACCCGAGGACTTTGTATAAACTCTGACAATCGGTGAAGCCTAACGCGGTGATCAGGCAAGTACCACTGTAGTCGGGCTCATCTAGACCGATGGATACAGGAGGTCGGATCAGGATCGTCAGGCTCCAGATCTCTCTGTACTGGAGGCAAAGCCGGAACTGCTTGATCTTGACCGATGTGAACTGGAGGTTGTGTCAGGGCGGCCGGACTCAGACCACTGTGAACTGGAGGTCGGGTCGGGGCTGCCGGACTCTGTCTGCTGTGAGCTGGAGGAACTGTCAGAACTCCCGGGCTGATCTCGCTTTCGCTTGCTTCTAGAAGACTTGTTGCTTTCTTGCTCGGGGTCTTTGATCTTTAGAAATTCCTCAGTGTCGATGTATTTTCCAACCCTCTCTGTGAGTTCGACCAAGGTTACCGGTCGGTTTCTGTGGAACGACGCGGCGCACTTGGTGTGTTGAACTCCCGAACAGAAGGCTATGATGGCGATTGTCTCGTCCAGATTGCGGATTTGGAGCTTCTGTTGGTTGAACCGGTTGGTGAACTCCTTGAGGGACTCATTACTCCGTTGTCTGACTGTCAGTAGCTGCATGTCTGGCTTTGGCCGCTCATGCATACCAGCGAACTGGTTGATGAACTGCTTGCTGAGTTGTTTGAAGCTGCAGACCGATCGGGGCTCCAAGGAGTAGAACCACTGCATGGCCGGGCCTTTCAAAGTGCTGGGGAAGGCTAGGCAGTGTAGCTCATAGGAGTTGGTGGCTAGGGCCATCTGAACCTTGTAGGTCCGGATGTGGTCGACCGGGCTTCCCGAGCCGTTATAGGGATCTAGGCGAGGCTGCTTGAATTTGCGCGGGATGGAGAACCTCGTGATCTGGCTGGAGAACGGTGTCTCTGTCTCGGTATTGGCTTGATTCGGAACACGGTTTTGACCAAGCTTTTTGGCCACTCCGTCGATCTGCTTCTGTAAGTACTTGATACGTGCTTCCACTCCTTCCCGACCGGTATCTGAGGAGGTGGTCGGGTTGGTGGAAGAGGCTTTTTCTTCATGGCGGGGTGCTGTCCTCTGGGATCGGGCTCGGCTATGACCCCGAGTAACCGTTCTCTTAGGGACGACTCGGCTCTTGACCGAGTGACCCAAGACTGATTCCCGGGCCATATGCTCCTGCCTTTCCCCTCGGGCAGCAGACCCACTGCTGACGTCTTTGACATCCTCAACACGGGACGGGTTGGCTCGGGCCCGTTGTCTGGTCAAGATCCGTTCTCGACCGTACGCAACGTTCCCGGGTCGTTTCCCGGCCACTAGAGGATTGCTTTGCTGGGCTAGCAGTGCTTCGATCTGTTGCTGGATTTGACGCTGGCCCTCCAAGAGTTGTATGAGGGTTGCGGTGATTTGCTCAGATGTCAGGATTGCTACAGTCGACGCCGGGGCCGAAGGAACATCCCGGTCGGACTGTTGCGCAGCCTTCTTACCCTTCTTTGGTGGCATATTGATCAGTCAAGAATTTTTTGATGAGAAAAATTGTCGTTTCCCACAGACGGCGCCAAACTGATGATGCCAAAAATTGGTAACATTAAAGTAAAGCAATTTAGGAGAGAGAGAGACTATTTTTTGTATGTGGTTCGGCCCTGTTAATGAAGGTACCTACGTCCACGGGTGTGTCTGAGCACGTTCACTAGCAGATCACCGGCGGGCCTGGTGAGCCAACAAAGAGGGGCGGCACTACCAGTAATACCGGCCGGGTGTATGCGTATAATGGTGAATTTTTGTAGAGGTGCTGTGTAGACTACAGAATTGGCCCCTTCAATGGGGGGTGAGAGGTCTCTTTTATAGATGTAAGAGACCTACTCATACATGGATAAGGAAATATAATCCTATTAGGGTGTGATTGACACCAATCAAGTAAGTTTCCTAATTGTATTAGGATTGATTGACATTAATTGTGGGGGTTTCCCAATTGGATTAGGAAATAGATGCACTTTCCATTAGTCTTCTAGCTTGAGTAGGAAACTGCCCGTAATGATCGGGATCATGCCTGTGGGCCCGGCCGGGTTGTTGATTTTGAACCGCTCGGTCATATTTTGGGCGTATCATATGATGTAAATTAATGAAAGCAGAAAGCTTGAGAAAGGAAAACATTCTCTTATGCATTTCCATTCATTCTTCCCCAACTTCGCAAACACCAAACGTAGGGTTCTATTTGCACCTATTGATTGCTGATGCATATAGGTGTCCTTCATGGTATCTGTTCCAAGGTTGATGTAATTTGTGACCAATTTTAGTTATTTCGCTTTGGTATTCCCCTATTGTTTAATTATTGAATTTTGGAATTTACCTTTTCTTCCTGCACCCACATATATTCTACGATCACCTGATGGGATTATTTGTGAAATGAACAGTCACTGTGATTGTATTCTTCGTGATAGCTACTATTAACACAAGTATCTGGTGTTTTTAAGGATCTGTGAGTTTGACATCAACTAATGTTGGCCTGTGTACTTGTTTTGTATTATCTGACATATGCTGTGATTGTCACCCTGTAGACTTTTTACAAAGTTGTTCGGAGTTGGGCTTCAAAAAAGTTCATGACAGGATGGTGCGCACACTTTTTCCTTCTTAATCTCTTTTCTTCCCTCTAATTTATGAACCTATCCTTTAAACTTGTTGTTTATGTAATTCAGTGATTAATATCATCGGTTAGATTGTTTCATATATTACCTAATGTTTTATCTATGTTATGTTCCCTGTATTTACTCTTCCATTTTTGTCACCATCGCACAGTTATATTTTTTGCTGGTACTGTTTGATATGGTTGGTTCAGATGTTAGCCTCACCCAAGTAATTGTTGTTTTGGTCTAGCCTTAAGTCTGCAATTTCTGCTTCAAAATTCCGAATTTCATATGCAGGAGATAGTTGTTGTATAGTTGTTTTTCTGTTACTGACCACTAAGTATTCATGGAGCAAGTGCTTCGAAAATCAAAGGCTTGTTTTTGTCAAAAATTCTTCCTAAGTTAGACTCTGCAATCCTATTTACTAGTTAGATTAGATTCAGTTAAACCTTTTGAGATTTTTTGGAACCTCAATTCGGAACTTTTCGGTCCAAAATTGAATAAAATGACCAAAACAGGCTGAAGTTGAGCTTTGAGTCTAGTACAATCTTTGTCCTCTTCTGGTTATTCTAATAACGTTTAGTTGTTCATTTTAATCACAATGAAATTGCACTTTTGATGATCGTATATGTATTATGCCATCACTAATTTGTCTCACTTGGTTACCAATTGAGCGAAAAATTGTAATATTGACTTTTCTTGTATTTTATGCTTGGAATGTGTTTGCTGTTACAAAGGTTGCTCACTCTTAGCTCTTCCACAGTGTTATCCTATTTCCAATAGCAGTCACTTTCTACATAACGTGGTGGTTTATTCATTTTGTGGATGGGTTTTTCTCTCCTATTTATGCTCAACTGGGAATTGATATTTTCGGTAAGCATGTACAACCTTTTCCCACCTTGATCCCTTTCTTGTTTATGCCTATTGTTGGTAAATTTAATATATTTCCAAACTGAGGCAAGATTTTTAGCCCAAAGTGACTTCAGTCAATCTTGTTGTCATGTTTAGATCACCATGATATTGTCATGTCCCCTAATTTCATTGTTTGAATTGCTTATAGAGTTTTGGGACGTCTTTAAAATTTGCAGACATGGACATATCTGATCAGTACAATACTTTCTGTACTTTTAAGTACCACAACCTCCTTTCAATCATTATTTGAAAAGTGAGTTATTGTCAAACAGAATTTTCAAAGCCATATGAGGTGTTATTGTAAAAATCAATTTCATTGGGATAAAAGTTCAGTTTCAATGGCTAGGCGTATTCCAAAATGGAGATATGTAAGAAATGTGTTTTGTTTATTTTCCTTACTCATATCCTAGTTTATGGCATTTATTTGAAAGAACTTTTTGATATTGATTTTTGAGGATCTCAAGTAGCAATTATTTTAGATATCTCATTTGTGTTTTGACTTGCTCATACTTCTTGGTTAGGTCTTGGATTTGTAACTTCCATCACATTCATCTTTTTGGTCGGTGTGTTCATGTCTTCATGGTTGGGGGCATCCGTTCTTGGTCTTGGGGAGTGGTTCATCAAGCGTATGCCATTTGTTCGACATATTTACAGTGCCTCTAAACAAATTAGTGCTGCCATATCTCCTGGTATGGTTTCTGTTAGGTGTCTTCTTCCCATGGTTTTACTTTAAGAATTTCGTATCATCAATTTTATATTTTCTTCTATATAATTGCAGATCAAAGTTCACAGGCATTCAAGGAGGTGGCCATTATAAGGCATCCACGTATTGGTGAATATGCATTTGGGTTCATCACTTCATCTGTCCTCCTCCAGGTTTGCATATAGTTCTGTTGTTTTGATATTGTCATCACCTCAATTGGATGTATCTTTCCTGTGTTTTTGTGAAACTGTCAAGCGTAACATGTATTAAAGCGCCATCTCTTAGTGTTGCTTAAACGTAACATGGCATTTTATTTTTGTGATTATGTAGATGGCTAACCAACCCCAAAAGGCGTAGTCTTAATTCTAGTAAATGTTACATTACATTACTGTAATCAACCCTTGTTTCTCAAGCTCAATGTCTGCATTAGATTCCAGTGCACCAAAAGTCAAATACATGCAACCGCGTAATTTCACATCTTGAGACCAAATTTTATGTCTCAACTTGTGTTGTCTAAACTTTATATGCTTTCTAGATTGTCTTACGGAGTTATGGGTTCCCAAATGCTTGGGATTCACTAATCTAGAATTTTTTTTTAAATATGTATTAATTGCAGTAGATATACATATATTGTGTACTTCAATATGTGATCTTTGATTGTGTATGAATATAAATGCTGTGGTAGAAGAGAGAGCAGCAAGTCATTTTTGCTGAGCTAGCTGAGAAGTCATCTGGAGAATGTGACTGTAGCTAGCTGAGAAGTTGAATCGTGTAAATCTTTGCTGAGCTAAGTTTCATATAAACTCGAATGCCTAATTTCTTCTCATTTAATCCAGAATTATTCAGGAGAGGAGGAGCTATGCTGTGTATATGTTCCCACCAATCATCTTTACATTGGTGATATATTTCTTGTCAATTCCAAGGATGTTATTAGACCAAACTTGTCAGTTCGAGAAGGAATTGGTAATACTCTTTTCTTTACCTGTCATTTTAGTCAAAGATATGGCCTTCAATTTGCTCCCATACCTGACTCTTGTTAGGGTTCTAAGTTCTACTAACTAATGGCTTTAAGTGGTAATTGGGTCCTCATATGGGCATTTCCCCTCATTACTACGTGTGGGGTTTCCCATCTTAATTAATTGCGTTGGAAAGTGCAATTGCTCTATAAATGACATTTCAAGAACTCAGTTAATTAAATGTCAATTCATATTAAAGTGGATATTCGAAGTATGAGTCTGTTTTGAGCTGGAGGTATATCTACATTTTATAAATGAAAACACCATAGTAAATTGAATGTCAATTCGAGATCAACATGTCTCCTTGGTTTGTGCAGAAATTGTCGTGTCTGGGGGCATGTCGATGCCCCAGATCCTGTCCACGATGGATTCAAGAGTTATTCAAGGTGATAGAAGTAGAACTGACAGAAGCTGAAAACGACGACATGGGATGTAGTTGAGTTGTTTCTTATATTCTTATATTGTTTCAGGATGAGTCCTTCGTATGTGTTGGCATCTTAGGAATCTGTAAATAGGGGTCTTGATTATTGATGGTTTGACAATCACTTCGTTTGCCATGTATAATGTAGTAATTAGTAGTGCTTTTTTGAGAATATAGTCTCTTGATACTACAAGATGATAGGCTGTTAGGCTTTGGATTGTCTCTCCTTGAAAATTTAGTTTACCTGTATTAAATGTTACTCATCTCTTCTGATGGGTTTCTGAGTTTTAATGATTTCAAGTTAAATTTTGCAGATTAGAGGTTACTATTGGTTAGATAACAATCATAACATGATTTCGAGTTTGCAATATTCAAGTTAAAGATTTCAAGTTCGAATTCTAATATCACTTTGTTACTATAAACTGTGAATGGTTAAATCTTTCAAGTTTCGGTTCTAATGTCAAAGTGATTATCATATACACTGTCTGCACGATGGATGATGAACACCCACAGGTTTAGCAGGTGCCTTGAGTTGTACTTTGGTTGTTATGTGGTAATAATGTAATATTATGTGCCTTAAGTGTACTTCAGGTGTTGGATTCAATTCATATGCACTACATTTAAATGGAAGTTCTAGCTTACCACCACAATCAATCTCAGTTCTAGTTGTAGAATTTGATACTTTACCACCACTATGGATATCTTAATTTGGTTTAATTTTGGTTTGCCATCACAACCTCTAGCTCTATGATAGGATTTGTACCCAGATTCTGCTTATATTGCTTCAGGTATCGCAGCAATCTATATTTCTTCGCTTACGGTTCACTATTTATGTACCTTGGCCATCTTCGTTATGATAGAATGCAAGATTGGTTAACTCCCACCGGGAAAAAAAAAGGTAACTCAGTTTGGAGACTCTTGTTTAGAATTATGCTAAAGTTTTCAAATCTATAAAATTTGGATCTGGATCCCATCACGTACAGGAACACTACATTCAATTACAATAACCACTTGATTTTAATTGAAAGTTGTCTTTAAGTGTACCCGCTATGTTGGTGGAATAAAGATTTCAACCTTATCATTAGTCTTTGTTGCAAGTAACTTGTAACTTATCTGCTAAACTTTGTGCTCCTGAAGCATAATTACTAGTTAAAGTTTGTCTTAACTTATTTACCACACATTGTGCCTTTGAATAAGAATTACTAGTTAAATGAAGGGTAAATTGCAAGTTATACCCCTGTAGTTTAAGGTTGTGCAAATTACACAATGTGGTTTTAATTTTGGCAAATTGCACCATGCAGTTTGAAAATTGTGCAAAATTCACTTAATTACAAAAAAAGAAAAGAAAAATGACACAATGGAAATATTACATTATTTTATTCCAATGCACATGACCAAAGGACCACAATTAATTATAGTGATACAACTTGATTTTTATTTGAAGTTGTTTGAGTGACTGCTACATTATTTTGAGTGCAAATTCGAGAACCATAACCTTACTCAACATAGAGAAGGGCAATTTAGTCCCTAATGTACAACTTAGTACATATAATCATCGTTAAAGACGAAGTATGATTACATATACACCCTCATGGTTGGCACGTTATCAAGTCTTCCCCCTGTAGTTGTCTAAAGTTTCAGTAATACTCCATGTGTTTTGCACAGTTGTTTAAGGGAATTGTTATTTGCACTCTAAAAATTACTAAATGCACTCCATGGTACCACTCCTAAAACATATGGTATCATAATTATCATACACTCTAAGGAGTGCATTTAGTAATCCATGGAGTATAAATATACGTTCCCTTATTATTATTAATTTTTTCCGGTTAATTATGGATTAAATCTCATGTGATTAGTGCATTTTTCTTACACACCCACAATAGAGGCTTTTTGTCAGTTAAATTTAACGAATTTACTCACTGTTGCATATTAGGCCAAGTTCCAAGGGTATTAGTGAAATATTTGAAATTATAGGAGACAAATTAAAAAATACACTAACTATAAGGGGTGTATCTGTAAAACTGATACTAATCGGAGGAGAAAGTAAACCCTAGATTCCACACGCCAGTCTATATAAGCACAAGCGGGGGAGGTTTTGTTGGCAGTCCAGTCTTAGGGTTTGGAAGCCTTCGTTCCCCCCAATTGTGGTTTCGCTGATGAAGAGATCATTCACTTCACAGTATACTCTCTCTCTCTCTCGCGTAGATCTGTTGGCTTTTCTGTGAAGTCTAGTGTAAATTGTGTTTAGAGATGTATTTTAGCTTTAACTTCAAAGGCCTCAACTTTACTGTTTTGCTTCGTTCTAGATAGCTACAGAGTCCCGTATAGATATAGATACAGAGCATATTATATATGTATATGTAGATACGGCTCAGAAGTAGAATCGACGGACTGTGATGATATTATGTGATAGGTCTCGTTCGTCGTAATGGCGTTTACGCCTTGCCGACCATTCTATATATCACCACCCATAAACTGAGTCCAATTCAATTACTCTATCAGATTTTTTTAATTTTTCTTATTTTCAGTTTTTTTTTAGTCGCTTTTCTGATTCGTTTTTTGAATATTGTAGATTGGCCAATGATTAAATAATTTATTTTAGACAAGCATATGTCTGAAACATAATGTGTTGACCAACTAATCTTCTCTATGAGGCCGATCTAATATGATTTTATCTTTGTTTTGTTTTTGTTTTTGTTTTTGTTTTTGTTTCAAGTATCAAATTGGAGTACTTTTTTAGAGGCTTTTAATTTATTTTGGGAAATTTAGAATTGCCAATGATGATAACAATTGTATATTGTGATGTATGAAAATTCATGATTACGACTATACTGCCTTCCTTCTGAGGCTCTCTTATTAACCTTAATTTATTTTCAAAACATTTTTCAATTGATTGTTTTTTTTTTTTTAATAATAATTTGTTATCTTTTGTTTGTGTTTTTGAGAAGAAAATCCAGACAAGACATGTCATGTGATGATTAGAAGCATAGTTCATATGATAATCTATATGATTAAAAAAAAAATTGAATGTCTTTCGCTCCTATCTGATGGCTCGGCTTGTTGGTCAAATTTACATTAAACTCGTTACAATGCTTATTCAAATTGAATTTATTTTTGAACAATTTCAGCAATTTGAATGATTCAGCAAATTTTTATTTATTTTTTACTAGTTTTTTCTTTTTTTGAATTGTGACAGCAAAATTGTATTTTTGTTGTATATTTTTTTTTGGTTATTTGAATTTTTAAGTTAGCTTTTAGTTCCTTTGATTATATCAGGCTTTCAAAGAATGACAAGAGATTGTGACGATATTGTGTGAAAGGTCTCTCGTTCATCGTAATTGGTGGATGGATTTTCATTCACCTTGCCGACCATCCTGTTATATCACCACCCATATTCTGAGTCTCACAGTTGCAGTTAATCAGATTTCAATTCTTTATTTGCTTTAAATTATCGCTTTTTTAGGCCTATTCGACTGTTTGTGATTTTGAATTTGAAGGTTGTTTTGTTCTCTTCTGTAATTCTTATTATAGTCACTCCGTTTTATTTTGTGAGTTCACTTTGGGTTTTTGTATTTGTTAAAAGTGATCGAACATTTTTCTCATCAAGTTTCAATAAAAAAAAAGTAAAAAAAAATTTATGACTTACAAAAAAATTCAGTAGAAAAAGAGAACAAGAAAGTACTAACAGAAACCAAGCCTTGGGGTATGGTATTAAACCAGAGCCCAAAGCAATGGAATCAATAGGAATGGGCCCGGAATCGGCCCAGAAAGAGACAAAAAGAGGCACATCTGGGGCAAAGTTATGACTTACAAAATTAGTAGATTTAGAAATTCTAGGCATCAAAACATAAAAGAGCTAGAGAAGAGTTTTCTAGCTTTCAAAATACACAATCAATCTCGGAGAGGCTGGCAAATAAGAAGGGTATCCCTTCAAAAACCACATGCTTAAAGCCAAGATTGGCTGTTTTGAAGAGAGATAGTGAGGATAGCAGCCTGAGCTTCCGCCTCGAGAGGCTCCAAAATCTCCCCAAAAACTGAACGCACGTGAATGGGGTTTCCAAGTTATCTCGCAAAACGGCAACAATTGTGGAGGAGAATTTGCGAATGGCAACATCAAGCGTCAATAAATGTAATGCTCGAGGCAGCTAATTTTTTGGGTCGCTCATACCTTGTTGCAAATTGTCACCCGTGTTGGCAATCAAATGCGCTTAGTCTTCTACACTGCCTATCAGTTAGAGAGCAGAGAAGAAATAGAGAGAAATATCAGTGTTGAAATATATTGGTAAGAGTGGATTGCTTGAGTTGTACCATTTCTTGCTTTTCGCAGTGGGTGTCGACAAACTGTCAAACTAGAAATATATATATATATATACACTAGTGAGGGTGCACGTGCAAGGCACGTGCCTGTCGGATAGTTGTATTCCTAGATATATTGTGTATTAATCTTGACATTAGAGGTCTTTGGAGAGGTATGATTACTTATTTCGTTTTAAAATAAGTGCCAACGCTTCATTTTTTTGGATATTTTTAAAATAAGTGTTATGTTTCCTTTTTTTTTTTTTTTTGTGATATTTCAAAATAAGGTCCACTTTTAAAAATTAACATAAGATGTTAAAACAGTTAAATAGGAAATTGTAAATGTAATTATTTAATCTGAAACTCTTCTTACGGAAGAATTTGATAATTCTGACTATCTTATAAATGAGTAGTAAAGGTACCTAATAAAGCGCCACTAAAAATATATGATATAAGTAGGGTATTTCCTCTAAAAAAAAAGGGGCATGAATGTGTTTGTAGGCCTTAATTGATATTCAAATACAATCTATAAATTCTAAATTTGAGGGAAGAAGTTGACCAAAATATAAATATTAGTGACCAATTAATAGTAGCTATTAAAATAGCCACTTAAATTGACAATTTAAATATTCCAGAGCTTAAATTTGAGAGAACAAGTTGACCAAAATGTGAAATTAGTGACCAATTCCTAAATAGTCACTAAAATAGTCACTTTTTAAAACTTGTTTAAAGTGAATAATAAATATTCCAAAACTTGCTGACCTAATGCAATTACACATATTACAATATATGAATCCTATGAGAGAAGAAGTTGAGCAAATTGTAAATATTAGTGACCAATTCCTAAATAACCATTAAAATAGCAATTTTTTTAACTTTTTATGAAGTGAATAATAAATATCCCAAAAATTATTAACCCAAATATAATTAGACACAAATTGTTGATTGAAACCTCATTTGAGAGAAGAAGTTGACCAAATTGTAAATATTAGTGACCAATTCCTAAATAGCCACCAAAAAAGCCACTTTTGTTGACTTTTTTTTAAGTCAATAATAAATATCCAAAAATTTGTTGACCCAAATGTAATTAAACACAAGATTGTTGATTAAAACCTCATTATTATATTAAATAAAATTGTAAAAGCTGACTTGAATGTAATTATTTGTCCAAAATGACAGATTTACCCTCACACAAAGCAATATATCCTTATGATGTATAAATAGATATAGGGTAAATTACACTAACCTCCCCTGAGGTTTGACGTAATTACACGGACATCCCCTCTAGTTTGCAAAATTATACAAACCTCCCTCGAGGTTTGTAATTCGGTAACAAAATGCCCCCTCCACTAACGTTCCGTTAGTTTTTTTTACATTTGCCTCCCCTGAAAATTATAATTAGCCCCCCTATACTATAAAATTGTCATACTAAGCCCCCTTTCTCTTATATTTTTGTTTTAATTATAAAATCCCTCCTCCCTCCTACGTTTTTGGGTTAATTTTTTTAGCATTAATTTATATCTACACAAAATATACACAAAATACATATAAATAAGTCCAAAATTTTTTTTTCCAAGAACAAACCTCTGTCAAGTCCCCCTGTATTAATTTTCTAGATCCGCCCCTGCCCTTATGCTTCAAAAGTGGACACTTAACCCCCTGTGATTGTGGACTAACATGGAACTGTTATGATTTCACTCAAAACTGACGAAAATTCTAAAATTGGTTAAAAATATAAACACTTAACCCATTTTGTGATGTTAATTTTGGGGTTAACGCTCTTTGAGTGAAATTTATAGCGAGGAGAACGAACTCCTTACCACTTGGCCAACAGGTCATTGGTAACATTAATTTATATCATCTACACAAAATATACACAAAATATATATAAATAGGTCCAAAAAATTTTTTTCCAAGAACAAACCTCTATCAAACCCCCCTGTATTAATTTTCTAAATCCGCCCCTGCCCTTATGCTTCAAAAGTGGACACTTAACCCCCTGTGATTGTGGACTAAAATGGAACTGTTATGATTTCACTCAAAACTGACGAACATTCTAAAATTGGTTAAAAATATAAACACTTAACCCATTTTGTGATGTTAATTTTGGGGTTAACGCTCTTTGAGTGAAATCATAAATGGGTTAAGTGTTTATATTTTTAACCAATTTTAGAATTTTCGTCAGTTTTGAGTGAAAACATAACAGTTCCATTTTAGTCCACAATCACAGGGGTTTTAAGTGTCCATTTTTGAAGCATAAGGGCAGGGGCGGATCTAGAAAATTAATACAGGGGGACTTGACAGAGGTTTGTTCTTGGAAAAAAAAATTTTGGACCTATTTATATGTATTTTGTGTATATTTTGTGTAGATATAAATTAATGCTAAAAAAATTAACCCAAAAACGTAGGAGGGAGGAGAGATTTTATAATTAGAACAAAAATATAAGAGAAAGGGGGCTTAGTATGACAATTTTATAGTATAGGGGGGTTAATTATAATTTTCAGGGGAGGCAAATGTAAAAAAAACTAACGGAACGTTAGTGGAGGGGGCATTTTGTTACCGAATTACAAACCTCGAGGGAGGTTTGTATAATTTTGCAAACTAGAGGGGAGGTCCGTGTAATTACGTCAAACCTCAGGGGAGGTTAGTGTAATTTACCCATAGATATATGAGCAATTATGGTGTAGTGAAGGGCAAAAGAGGAAGTTCATATTTTTTGACGTGCTTGTTTCTTCGTTTTTATACGATAGTAGATAGATATATATATATATATATATATATACTAGAAATAATCCGTGCCTATGGGCACGAAGTGAAAAAAAGAAAAGAAATAAAGAAATTCAATATTTTAAAAGATCAAATATTTTTGGCGTAAAATTGTCCGTGTCATTAAAATTCATGTGAAGATATTGGTTTCGCGGGCACAACAATATATTTTCAATTCCGTGTTTTTTATTTTGAAATTAAACTGAGATATGGTTGAAATTTTTACAACAGATTCACAGATATTATCACAACAAAGACAAAAAATGTGGTAATCTTCAACAAACAATGGCAAAAAATGATAGAAAACTATAAGTCTATAATGACAAAAAATATGAATACCAAAACAGAAGTAGAAGCACTCTCTTGATTTTTTTTTTTTAGTTTCTGTACGGGAAAAAAAAAAAAAAAAAAAACCAAAGGCTTTTTTTTTTCTAAGCTTTTAAAAAGAAATCAGAAAAAGAAAGCAAAACTTTTGTGATTATTTAGCCCATATTTAGGAAGCATTATTACTCATTTCACTAATTGGCCTCACGGACTATATCAAACTGATAGAACTAATCAAATGACCTATAAAAAGGGTGGAACCAATCAAACTTAGCAAAATTTACATTTCTTGAAACCATTTCCTAAACCTCAACTTTATGTGATTTTTAACTCATATTATATCAGTTTGATTAGTTCTATGAAAGTTATTTGATCGGAGTCACGGAAAGGAAAAAAAATATATATGAACTTATTAAAAATACACTCAATCCTAAATAATCCAATACAAATGTATCTTCATAGTTAATGTTTGATGGTTATTTTGAAAGAAGTTCAACAAATAAAAATATGATTATTTACTTGTTGACGCCATGGTTAGGCTCACTTTGAAAGAAAAAAAAAATGAAGAAGAAGAAGAAGAAGAAGAAGGGAAATATAGTTTTGTATTACTGTTGAAACAAAAAAAATGGGAATAAAGCCGATAATTAGAAACAAAAAATTGAAAAAACCCAATTTAACCACTGCCTACCCTCTCTAAACTTTAAATAAAAGTTGTCCATATCAGCAATATCATAATTAAAGTTTTATGCTAAAACATTCACAAATTAACACACACCCACATGTTTCATTGACGTATTACAATGGCTCGTCAATAGCTTCCCTCTCTGCACATTCACACACACAGAGAAACATGAACAAATTAACACACCTGTTTGCACAAACACCACACATGCAATGATGTACACATGTCACATGTTTGCACAAACACCACACACGCACACATGCATACACAAACACACACACTCACGCACAAATAAAGATATAGAGGGAGAAAGGGGTTACCTAATTCCTGCGACAGTGAAGAGGGTCGGGGACAGTGGTGGTGGACGGAGAGAGAGAGAGAGAGAGAGAATAAATGGGTGATATATGAGTGTATGATGAGAGACAGAAGAAAACTTCTAAAAAATGGTAATCTTTACTCTCCATTTATAATTTGGTGATGAATTCACTTTCTTGGAAAGAGCATATATGTAATTATTTTAGTTACAACCAAAACCCAAATCATGGTTTAAAAAAAAAAAAAACCCAAACCCCAACTCATATATTTTCGGGGATTTTTTTTTTTAACTAATATATTTCTTTTTTAACTAATATATAATACGTGGGCAAACACTCCACACACACACACACAAAACTCCACCATATTACAATGGCAGTTTAATGAGAGAGAAAGAGCCAAAAAAAAGAAAGAAAGAAAGTTTTTGAGCAACTATTCAATTAATGATTTTTTATTTTAAAATGGCAATATGCATCTATTTGAGCAACTATTCAATTCTCTCTGACCAATTAGATATATAACTGCTCAATATGTATATAGATTTGAGATATATATGTATCTGTATACAACCAATTAAGGGAAATTTTTTTTTTTTTTTTTTGAATTGAGAGAGAGATAAGCTTATACAACCAATTATTCCTATTTTTAAAGGATATTTCTTATTTTCAAATGAGATTGAGTTAGTTGAGAGGGACTATTGTGAGGATGAGATTTTTAGACATTGGGTGAGATTTGGTGCACCACGATCTAAGGGTTTAAAATATCTAAACTTGTCTCAATGACTCGGATTGAAAGTTACTAATTTGGGAGGGACCCACACCGCTCTAACTTATTATATAGATATATATATATTTCCCTTTGTATGGTTTATTTGTGTATCTGCTTTTACTCTTAGTTTTTTAACACGTTATTTTCACGAGCCTATAACAATTAGGTTGCTCATATCAAAAGTGAAATATGTAATAATTTGGATATTCATGTATGCTAAATTTTACTATCCATAGCTCTTATTACTTAAATGTTTGTTTATTTCACCTTTTTGACCCTTAATGGTAGCTTGTCTTTTTTTATATGTAAAATTCCGAAAGGGTAATGCTATATGCATAAAAATTTGTGCACATAAAAATTTGGGTTATTTATTTCAGTGGGTTCTATGTTTGCAGGCATGAATCTCATTGAAATGAATGTCTCAAATCCAATCATTACTCGGCATGAAACTCTTATGTTTATTGCCCTTGATATTTTTAGCAATGATTATCTGTCATGAGCACAATAAGTTGAGACTTACTTAATTTGTTATAATCTTGGAAGCACAATCAAGAGATAATAATAATAGAGGTGTCAAAATAGGCCGGGTTGGCCGGCTCGATTTTTTTGGGCTAAAAGTTCGGCCCGCCCCGGTTATATGCCCAGACCGGTAGGCCCAAGCCACCATGTTCGGTCAGGGGCAAACACCCCCACTCTCGTTCACGGCCCAGCCCGCTAGCCTGCCCTGTCACGACTTATCCCGCTACGCGCGGAAATAGGACACGTGGCATGCCACCAAAGTTCATCCAATTCAATAAAAGTAAATAGTAGCGAAAAACATAAGTAAAATTCATGAAATTCAGAGTTATAAAATGCTTTGCACATTTGAAAACCTTTAAAGCAACACCCTGATTGAAACCAACAATCCAGTCGGCTGATCAGGGTCCGATCGACTGGAAATGCAAGATACAGAGAGCCTAAAAATCTCAACAACCAATCTAGTCGATTGTGTCGGGGGAACCCAGTCGACAATGGTGTCAAATTCTCAGTCGACTGGTATCTTTCCGTCAATTGAAATCCTAACCCCTAGAAATTCCCATTTTGAAAACACGATTCAATCGATGTGGTTTTCACACCAGTCTACTGTTTCTTTCACAGAATGAAAATAACATTTCTAACCCAATGATCCAGTCAACTGCGTCGGGGACCCAGTCGACTCCTTTTCAATATTTCAGGGCAGTAGTTGGTTCCAAACAGGGGTCCAGTCGACTGTCCCTAAACCAGTCGACTGTTTTTCCTTAGTTTGCTAAGTATTCTGCAGATTTTCAATCTATGGTTCCCCCACCCAATTCCAACACATTCACTACTATATTCAACGATTCAAAACAGAATTACAGAAGTTTAATTATAGGTTACAATACTACAAATCCATCCAAGATTCTAAACTAAACACATGGTTTCAACTCCTCAAAATCGTTATTATAACATTTAGAAAGAAAAACAAAAACATATACAAGAGCGATCCCGTCGTCCCATTAGCCTCACTCTTTGCGTTACTTCTTTCCTCTCTTCTAATCACCTGCAACGGAGTAAAGCTCCACTGCTCAGCTATATGCCGAGTGCATAATTCTAAACATATGCTTATATGACAATTCATGTGTAAAACATCTAAACACATCAAATAGTCTCTAGGGAGAGTGTCACGTTTCCATCCGGTAAATGAGATTGATGCTGTGGAAGACCTTCCTCTTCCACGCACCCAATGCCCTGACTGGGCCTTCCTCCATACCAGACACAACAACTATCAATATCACAATCCTCAAACTTTTAGGAGCTTACCCCGAGATGGAATTGCACCAAACCCTCCTTTGATCCAAGTAGACACATAACATGCTCATATAAACATTTACACGTGCTTTTATCGTATTTTCACGTGTATAAATAACGGGCCTAATTAATACATGAATTTTGCTCGGATCTAAAATATCAAGTCCGATATTTAAAACATGTAAATTTCTTATAAAACACAGATCTAGAATTCATACCTTAAGCTATAGTCTTAAGATTTCAAGTGGAGTACCAGGGTACTGAACCTACGCCAGAACTCTGTTTATACGTGATCGACGACGAATAGTTGCTGTTTATAGTTCTAAAATACGATTTGTTAGCCCATTTCATGTAGTTATTAGTTATTTTTTAATAATTATTCTAAATTTTGTAGGATTTGGAGCTTTAACTTGAAAATGCACAAAAACCCAATGATTAGTGGCTTTGGAAGTCATTCTGGGCTCAAACGGTGATTCCGGTGAAAGCTGAATGCAGTAGTAGTCACGGAAAATTGCATTTTTGACAAAGAATACTTTAGATTTGAGAAATTTCTCCAGAGATATAAAATGTAGATCTTCGAGTTACGGACGTGTGGCTTTAAACGGCGAGTCAATCCGAGTTCCGATCAAAACGTTATCGCAATTCTACAAAAGTCACGCAGTGCAGCGAAAAGGACCTCGCGCGAGCGGGCCGGGCGAGCGACCTGTGAAAAAACCAAAAAAGCGTATTTTATTAAATTAAAGTGCCCAGCAAAGGTGGTTTATGCATATGACGTCCAGAAACGTAAAAACAGCTGTTTTAGTGCGATTTGGCTTAGGAAAGCTTCCTAAATCTTTCCAAACTCTATATAAATCCTATTCTAAATCAAATTTAAGGTTACAAATCATTACACAACATTATACGCAGCCATATACACAAAAACTCCAGCCATTGAAGGGAGGAAAGCAAGGAGAAGAAGAAGAAGACCAAGGATTCCCATCGCCTCATCCATCAACCTCTTGCTGTTCATCAATTCTATGGACAACTAAACCTAGATATAGGGTTTCAATGAAACCCTAGCCAAGTAATAGGGTTTTATTTATGTTTTTATTTTAGTTTTATTATGTATGGATGATGATTACAGGTTCCGAGGATTTTTTATAAATAAATCGTGCTTCTAATTGATTAAATCATCACTTTCAAAGTTTATTCTTGTCTTAGATCTATTTTGACTGTGATGTGCTCAATGATCTATGTTTGCTGTGCTTATATAGGTTATTTACATGTAATGATGCTTTATTGAATTGTGCTATTAAGTATCCAAATAGTCCATGCCTAGGTTAGACGAATTATGTCACAACCCTAGTTTAGTGTGGGATAATTCGTGCTAACCGAAGATGGATTATGTTAGTGCTTGAACCATAGTTATTTTCTTGAAGGAGGAATTGGGCTTGTAGCTACAATTCCCCATTATCATCCAACTTAATAATCTAATTGAATGCATAAATATTCCTATTATGAAGCTAATGGTAGATTTGCAATCCTAGGTTCCTTTAAACATATTTACAAAAACACTTTTAAATCGCTTTCATAATTTAGATCTATTTTATTGTTCTTAGTTTAATTAAATTCAAAATCAAAATCTCGTTTTTATAATTAATTAGATTTAGGTTTTAAAATTAAGAGTCGTAGTAATTCAATCTCTGTGGGTTCGACCTTTACTTTCACTACTACAAATCTTTATAAAAGTAAAATATACTTTTTATATCTTGATATTGACAACATTAATACGCAAAATCTACGAGTTTTGACACGTTTTTCAAAAAAATATAGAGTTAAAATTTTTATAAAACTTTGCCAAACGATGCCTAAGAGGTTTCAAAACATAGATCTTATCTCAAGGAGTTCAAATACGAAATCTGAGAAAAAACTGACGAACGAAAGGTCATCAATCGGTGTCGCAAAGCTCGTGGGAATAAATCTCCTATTTTCTCTCCCTCTCTCTCTCTCTTCAAAATATTTGTTTGATATATACATATATATATATATATATATATAAATTTATGAAAAAAATATCTTAAGTTTCTTATTTGTAGGCACGACTTCTAAAAATTGTATTTACCTCCCCACGAGTTCTCAAAACTTTCAATTATCTTCCGAAAATGTCTTAAACGTCTAACTCATTGATTCATGAATGAAAGCTAAAAATTATAAAGTTTTCGTCAAAGCTTTGTTTGGGTCCGAAATCACATTCCAAAATGATTTTCGTGGAATCTCTATATAACCTACATTTTATGCAACGTATCACCTACATTCTCACTACAATATTCAAAATGATCTAAAACAAGACCGATATTATCAGAAATTGCTCTACACAGGCAAAATCATTATTCACATACACCAGACATTTCAAATAACATTTAAATCAAATAAATGTCATTTAAATCATATCAATTCCTCATGAATTACCAACTTCCCGTGTCCTCACTTGACACTCACCGTTGACGCACACTCAATCTCATCTCAATTATTAATCAACATTAATAATTATAGAATTCAAATGTGCATTTAGTAGGTTCGGGCCACCAGTCATGGGCGAACAACACCCCCCCCCCCCCCCCCCCTCTCTCCTCCCAAGCCCGGCCCGGTCCAAAAGCCCGATTGGGCCTACTTTGACCGAGCCCTGCCCAGTTTGATTGACACCTCATAATAATGCATCTGCACAACCGTTGAAGCTATGATCCTTATTTGTCATCATTTATAATAAATAATACTCCCTCCGTCCCTTTTTTTTAGTCCAACTTGGAGAAATCAACTTATTAAGGGAACATAATAATTGCACAAAAAAGAAGTATGTTTTTCCAAAATTGCCCTTGCACGATAAAACCAAAATTGTTTTCACCAGAAATCTATCTAGCGTCGTTTTCAACTTTTCAAAACTCTTTTTTCGGAAGACTAAAAATTTGGCATTGAATAGGGCGCACTTTCTGTGAAAATGAGGTTGCCACGTGGGTATTTATTTTGAAAATAAACGTATTTGCTTTTCCCTATATAAGAAATGATGACTTTTTGTTCTCTACTTGATTTTATTGTGATTGGATTAATTTTCTTTTTCATTTTCAATTCTTCTTTTTTCTTTTATTTTTAATACCATGAGGGTAGAATTGGAAATGTAGAGCAAAATATGGTAAATGTGAACACAATTTTGGGACAGCCCAAAATAGAATATAGGACTCAAAAAAAGGGGACGGAGGGATTACTTGGGAGATATGGAGAGTAAAATTTACCATATTCACCTTCGAGCTACCTTTTTTGACTTATAGAGATATTAGTCATCATTCGAGACTCTATAGAAACTAGGTAGAAGATGTGTATATATATATATACACACACACACTAAGCAGATGGCTCGTGCAAGGTATGGGATATTGGATTTGATAGAAAAAATGTAATGTAATATTTTTGTTTAATGTGTACAAAAAAGATAAATATGTTCTATAAATTATTAATATGGTGTTAAAAAAAATATGCTTGAACAATTATATTAATTGACATTCAACCTACAATTGAAGGATATTTTTTTAATGTATAGATAATATATATATATATATATAACAATGTCGGTATGATGTGGCACTCTCCACATAGTTAGGTTGCCACATGGCATTGCTACATAATACTATAATGTAGATATATAATTGTATCTATAGATTTGAAATAAAATAATATTAAAAAAAAAACATGTTTCCTACGCTCTTACATTTTTGCAATAACTTCTCTCACACTCATTGTAACTGCCCCTCTCTCACTATGTATCCTATTTTTTCACCCTTTTTAAAAAAAAATTTATATATATATATATATATATATTTGCAGACTTCTGGGTAGATATATAGAGAGATTTTTTTAAAAAAAATTTCAACGATACCCATGCATATATATATACACACATATATATATATACACACATATATAAAAAAGGATAATTTATAAAATGCAAAAAGTATAATTTGGTAATTCAACTTAACAAAAGGGTAATTTGTAAAATGTATAAGGGTAATTTGCTTATTCAAATTTCAATTGTACAGATTTTAAACTTTTAGGCACTTTTCTTTAGCGTACAGATAAATATATATATATATATATATACACACACAAATATACAAAAGGGTAATTGATGCAATTGAAAATTCAAGTACCATGTGTGTGTATATATGCACCAAGGAGCTTAATAAGGTTACATTTGGACCATATTGCTTCCATTTAAAAACTTCAAGTACGAAATTGATACAATTGAAACCACATGGACTAAAATGAGATAAGCGCATATTTTGAAATTAAGCCTTTTAAAATATGTACCCTACATTTTAAATCTTTTACATATTCCTCCCCTCTTTCTATACATCATTCCTTCTTTCTCTCAAGTGAACTAAATACATGTTTAGGCTTGTAATGGGCCGGATCTGCTAGATTCGGATCTGGATCTACCATGTTATAAATCGGTCCATATCTGGATCCGACGGATCTACTATAGGTCAGTGCATATCTAGATTTCATCAAATCCGGTAATCCGGTCCGTTTATCTGGATTCAGTTCAAAATATTAAATAAATGTATATACATACTAGTTTACATAGTATATAAATATATATATATATACACACACACACACAATTTAGGTGTCATACGTTATTCGGATCTGGGGTCTTAGACGGATCTGATGTTACAAAATCACATTTGGTCCATTTCCTTAGCATATAATATACGGATCTGGATACGGATCTGCAAAAGTGACCAGATCAGTTAAAAAGTGTCGGATCCATTCCGTTGACAGCCCTAGATGGGTTGGATTGAGTTTAGGATGCGTGTGTGTCCAGGCATGATCCAAGTAAGTATATTAAAAATAATAATAATAATTATAAATGAGTTTAGCAAACTTTTTTGGGTAAATTATACTTTATACCTTTGTAGTTTGGATGTGATGTCATTGTGGTCCCTGCAGTTTCAATTTTGACATTTTGGTACTTACAATTTCAGTTTAGGTTCAATGTAATCTATTTATGAAAATTTTCTACCATTTTTTTTACAGAAATAGGTCATGTGATGCACACGTGAGGTATTATTAGAGACATAATGGTAAATTTACTTAAATAAATTACACTTTACACACTTATATTGAACCTAAATCTGTCAACAATTGCAAGAAAAACAGATAAATTGATTTTATTAAACTTAAACTGAAGCTGTAAGGATCAAATTGAAAAAATTAAAACTACAGAGACCAAAATGAAATCACTTCCAAACTACAAGGGTGTAAAGTATAATTTACCTAACTTTTTTTTTTTTTTTCAAAAATGATACATACACACACCAAACTACACACTTATTGACCCACAGGGGTCTCTAAGCAAAAAAAAAATTGTTGTGGGACCCACCACCCCACAAACTCAAATCCCTAATATTGATTTCCCTCCATTCTTTCATTTCTTCCACAAAAATCCCCCAAACCTCTGCAAACCCCCTTCCCACTAAAACAGATTTTGTCCCTCCTCTCTCTCTCTCTCTCTCTCTCTCTTGGCCGGCTCCTCTCCTCATGTAATGTTTGTTAGACTTGGAACTCGAGGGTGTTACTGGGACTGAGTGTATCAGGAATGACATCATCCCCTATATTTTCAACTTACTTTAAAGATCATTTTAGTAGAATTTTTGCATTTTAAAAAGCACAATTTTTACTTCCTTAGGCTCTTAAGTTGGAGATATTGTTTTACTTTCCTTTATCTTTAGATGGAGCAATTGATCCATATAATTTTTTTTAAACAAAAAAAAATTAACCACCCCAGAGAACACCACAAAAACAATCTACAGAAAAACTCTCCAGCTTCAACCAATATGGGTCAAAATCATGAATCATAGAAAAAATGGGTCATCCTTTTTTTTTTTGGTTGCAAGGATGGTCATTTTTTTATTTTTCTTCCCAATAATCAGTGACAAATCATAGAGGAGAGAGAGAGAGAGAGAGAGGGAGAGGGTGAGGGAGAGGGAGAAGTTTGTACAAGATTCCGGAGTCGGAGCCGGCGCGAAAGAGAGAGAGAGAGGAGAGGAGCTGGCGCAAGATTGAGAGAGAGAGAGAGAGAGAGAGAGAGAGAAAGAGAGGACTTACCCACTATCACGCCCCGGAGTAGCCAAAAACAGGGAAAATTCAAAATTTCCTTTCTGAACCCGTAGGGAATGACGAGTTACATAAAACTGACATGTCCGTGCAACATACTAACATAATATATGTCAGAGTCGGGAATTGCAAAAGCGTATAATGGTATTCATGGGGGAACTTAAAGTATTTTACTACATAAGCTATTACAGAAGTTCCAAATGAAAACCACAAAAGACAGGTTTGGGCGATCGACGCCACTTAAATTATTACATAACAAAAGATAACTGTTTAAAACACAAAAGAGGTCTTAATACGAAAGTAGGCCAGGGTCCTTCTTCTAGCTGGCAAACCCGTAACCTTCGTTATCAAACTCTTCCTGATAGTCTGCCTCAGGATCACCTTCCTGATAGTTCCCATCTTGAGGATAATGATTTTCACCTTTAGGGTTACCTTGATAGTCCTCCTCATTATAACCTAGACGTAAAATGTCCAGGGCAGGGAAGGAGCCGTTAGCTTTTGAAGCTAAGTGAGATCGCCTTAACCGATCACTCCTAATACAATTAAGGATATACAGGTACGACAATATCTTGAAACAATATTAATAAGTATATGACATGGTTACATGATGACACGATGCAGTATCGATATATTCGACTTGGTCTCCTCTACAACATACTAGGGGCTGGGAACTAGGTTCATTCGTTTAAGGCTCCTACGAACGAATTATTCTTTTTGGTTTCTTAAGGAATAATCGAGTGCATGGCCGACCAAATGGGTCTCAAACCAAAAATTGTTCTTATGGGGCCTAACTGGGACCATAAGGGTCTGCTTGGTACTATTTTTGGATGGCTTGGTTGAGTTTGAGGTTTCAAGCTCCGGTGAGGGAGCTTTAATGGTGGTTTTGGAGTAATAAGAGCCTTAGGCTCTGTTTGGTTTGTATAAGGGGGGTCTGGGAGGGTGTGTGAGTGTACATGTGTGTACCAAAAATGTACATAGGGGGTGGGGTTTACCTGTGGGGGTCTCGGGTTTCTCTTCTTCTTCTTATCCTTCTCCTTTCTGTGCGTGAGTGAGAACAAGGAGTGTGTGTGTGTGTGTGTGTGTGTGTGTGTGTTCTGAGTGCAGAAGCATAGAGAGGGCAAGGTAGTGTGTGTGGGAGTGTTTCTCTCTCTCTCTCTCTCTCTCTCTCTCTCAACTCTCACATATATATATATATATATATATATATAATACACCACATATGTACCCTCATATATCTATACACAGATTTTTACAATATGTTGGAGGTGATGGGGGTGATAAGTTGATTTGAGAGGGGAGGGTGGGAGTGTGTGCCGGCGGTGGAGGTGTGATTTATCCGGCGAGTTGAGGTTAGGTGTGTTGGGTAATGTAGTTAACCAATGGTTTAAGCTAGTTTAGGGAAAATATTCCTTATGTACAAAGTTTCCATAAATGTAGGAATAGTCGTCGCCCAAATGCACGTGCAATACAGTCTAATTTCTACACAGATTCTACGGGTTCACGTGCAAAGTCAGTCCAGATTGAAACTTACAGTCTAAGTAATTAAATAATTAAATTCGCACGCGTATATAGTCAGGTTCCTGGGTCGCGAAATCAATCATACTGAAAAGGAATTACGAACAAAATACGGGGACAGATTTTATTAATACAGAAATTTTACGAGTATTACACCCACCAAAGGTCCGTCGGCGATTTAGAGCTCCGACCAGTTTCTATGGGGGCAACGGGACCGAATCTGTTTTAGTGGGAAGGGGGTTTGCAGAGGTTTGGAGGAGTTTTGGGAAAAAAATGAAGAATAGAAGAAAATTAATATTAGGGTTTTGAGTTTGTGGGCAGGTGGGTTCTACAGGAGTTTTTTTTTTTTTTTTTCTTCTCAGAGACCCTGTGGGTCATTTAGTGTGTGTGTATCATTTTTGTTTTTTTTTTTTTTTGGGGGGAGGGATGGGACAATTTGAAGTTGAAGAGAAGACAAAACGATGCCGTATTAGGATCCACTGCCACTTCACGAAAATCTGTTGGGAGAAAAAGCCGGGAGGAGAGAGAGCTGAAAGTCTACTTGTCGGCTTCTTAATAGCGTCTGACAGTGACTCTCTCTCTCTCTCTCTCTATCTCTCTCTCCGAGGGAAGCTAGAAGTCACCTTCACTATTTTTCTGTTTGATCGTTTTAGATACGTAAGAGAGATGAAACCGTCAATTTGCCATTTTCTAATCCTATTTCTTGGGCAGTGAATTCAATTTACCGGACAACTGAATGTTCTAATCAATTACTACAACTTTCAATTCTCTCTCTCGATCAAAGTTATAATTGTATGAAGCTTCTTCACATTCAATCTGCGGTTGAAATGTAACTTCTTTATCATATTCATCATCACTCATCCCCATCTCTCTCTCTCTCTCTCTCTCTGTTTGTCCGTTTCACGATTTCTGAAGAAATGAACTTTACGTTTCTGTTACCGTTCAGAGTCAATTAAGAAACAGAGTTCCTTCCTTCAAATAATTGCTCGAAACATAAATATACTAGTTCCATTTTCCGTTGATTTAATTTAGGCCATTGGGTTTGCTCTCTCTCTCTCTCTCTCTCTCTCTCTATATATATATATATATATATATATAAAATAATAATAATAAGAATATCGCGCACTGACAGTGGAATTTCCCCAATCAGCAATCTACAAAAGGTAAGCTTGTTCCATTTTAGGGCAAAAAAAAAAAGCACAAAATTCACAAGATTCACTTGCAATGTAATTCATTGTTTTTTTTTTTTTTGAAGAAATTCAAAGATTTTTAAAGATGATGCACTCCAAATCGGAGTCAGATTCAAACAGTGTAGCTCCTTCATCACCTAGATCTCCAAAACGCACCCTATACTACGTACAGAGCCCTTCTCAAGATGGCGATAAATCATCGTCTATACAAGAAGCCACTCCTGTTTACAACAGCCCCATTGAGTCCCCTTCTCATCCCTCCTTATTCGGGCCCCACTCTCTGGCTTCGTCCGCCAGTCGGGTCTCCGGCACTTTGGGGTCGTCTTGTGGTCGGAAGTGGTACCGGAAAAGGAACTATAAGGGGTGGAATGATGAGTGCAATGTGATTGAAGAAGATGAAGAAGACTATGATGATGATCATATGTATGGTGGTACTGATCAAGGGTTTACTAGAGCTTGCCTGATTGTGATTATGGGGTTTGTTTCTGTTTTCTCTGTGTTTTGTCTGATCATTTGGGGCGCCAGCAGGCCTTATAAAACTCGAGTGGCTGTGGAGGTAAATTAAGAGCCCATTTTATACTTGCGCGATTTTGATCGTAATTTTGTAGAATTGCTTAAAAGTAGAATTACTTTTTGGTTGTTTGGTTCATATGTTGTTCAGCTGATCAAACATAAAGAGAATCGTGAAAAATATCCCCAGCCCCGCTTAATGTGAACTCAGGTTTCCCCCCTCGAAAACGTGTTTCCTCCATTGCGATTTCAACAACCAAATGCCAGCAAACTGCGTTTGGTATCCAGATCTGTGGTTTTGGCAAAATCACAGAGAAAAACACGCTCTAATAATGCTTATGATATTGGGTGACTATATTTTTTTTTTTTGTGAATTCATGTATGAGAAGATTTTTGAATTTATGCATGCATGTGTCTAGAAATACGTCTGTGATCGTTTGAATGCATGTGTTTATATGTGTATCCATGAAGATGCATCCGTGATTTCAGCTTCTCAATGACTGTTCATAGACATTGTCAATTTGTGATGCTGACAGGTGAGGCCCATATGCATGCGTGGAAGTTTTTTTTTATTCCAACAGTGAGGAATCTAAGGAATTTTTGCCTTGGCTAATTGAGAAACACTATAGGTTTTTTTTTTTTTTTAATATAGAAGTTCCCAATACTTTCACATTTTGGTATTTATGTGTAATGCTAGGGAAGGTTGATGCTAGAGGAGTGTCCTGAAAATCAAATTTTGCAAACCCTTAATTCGGTATACAACGTGTAAAGTTTAATTCATTAGTTCTGGGGTGAATTCTATGACCAATTGCTTGTTCTGTCCTTCCCAAGAATGAGAACTCATTGCGAGTAAATCACTCATATTTCAGAGGTTAATGGTAAATCTCTGTTATTACTAATTTTCTGTTAGAATTGGAAGAGAAAGATTTGTCTTTTGAACACTGCATTCTTTATTAATGCTGCCTTCCAGAAATTGATCTTTTGTTCAGTGTGCAAGTGTTTAATATCCCTGGTTGTTTCTCATGATCCATGCAAGACAGTGGTGATACGAGACAGATTATCCTGTTAATATTCAACACCATGGTGTTTTTTTTTTTTCCAATTTTTTCTATTTCTGAAGTACTTAGGCTTAGTTTGGCCCTATTTTGGTGCTTCTCCTTTTTTAAAGCACAATTTCATGTTAATTCATTTTGGCTTAGTTTGGCCCCCACGTGGCTTTTTAAAAGGAGCTTATGAAATTTATTACTAAGTTCTTTGATAATTTTATACAAGTGACACATTACTCTTCAAAAAGACATTATGAAACTAAAAAGCAACCTTGAGCTTTTAAAAGCTCCATTCTAGAGCTTTTTAAAAGCCCTTTCAAAAAAGCCCTAAGTTCAATTTTTGCAATGCTAATAAACTAGTTACCAAATGAATTAACATGAAATTGTGCTTTAAAAAAGGAAGAAGCACCACATGGGGGCCAAACTAAGCCTTGGTAGCTAGTTTATGAGCTTTGCAAAAATTGAAATTAGGGCTTTTTTGGGGGAGCTTTTAAAAGCTCTAGAATGGAGCTTTTAAAAGCTCAAGGTTGCTTTTTGGTTTCATGATATCTTTTTGAAGAGTAGTGTGTCACTTGTATAAGTTTATCATACAACTTAGTAATAAATTTCATAAGCTCCTTTTAAAAAGCCACATGGGGGCCAAACTAAGCCTTACATAGTTTTATTTGAACAACTATGCAATATGTGATTGTGTCTCTTCTTACAAACTATTCTTTCCTTCCAGAGCCTCACGGTCGATAACTTTTACTTTGGGGAAGGATCGGACTTGACAGGGGTCCCAACCAAGTTTCTGACAGTAAACTGTTCGGTAAAGATAATTGTGGACAACCCGGCTACATTTTTTGGCATCCATGTCAGCTCCAGCCCCATCAATCTTTTCTATTCCGAAATTGCAGTTGCAACTGGCCAGGTGAGTTATTTGATACTGCCTGTGAACGTCTGCCTGAGACATTTCTTGGAAAAATGGCCTGAAAAGTCAAGCAACAAGAAGCTCACCCCCTTAAACATGGGAATTGATTAGCAAATGGTTTCGTTATTCTTGAATTTCAATTTTATGTGATTATAATGCAACTCTTATATGCTATATTTTCACTGGGAAATATGATGATTAAAATGGTACATTACACATTCTTTGATGCATAGATTAAATAATCCTCTTCGTTAATTGTCGTTGATTATATCTTGAATTACATATTCTTTTTACAGTTGAAGAAATATTTCCAACCGATAAAGAGTCAACGTGTTGTGTATGTAAACCTGGAAGGTGATAACATTCCTCTGTATGGGGCAGGGGCAAGCTTAGCAGTGTCAGACAAAAATGGTGGAGTTCCATTGAAGTTGGAGTTTGAAATCCGGTCACGAGGAAATCTAGTGGGGAAGTTGGTGAAGACAAAGCATCAAAGGCTTATCTCTTGCTACTTAGCCATTGCCTCTACTAGCACCAAAGCTATCATATTCAAGAAGAATTCTTGTACGCATAAGTAACTTGGGGTTCCATCTGCAACTCATACCAATCTTCATATTGGAACTCGAGGTTGTGGTCTGAGCCATCAAATCACCCTGTGGAAGTCCACGCCAGCTGAACAGAAACTTTTAGCTACTCGACATTGTTGAAGTTGAAGCGTATATAGATTTTTCTACGCTGTTATAGTCCTCATCAGGATTTTTATAATTGGAAGTTGTATATGATCATTAAATCGAGGAAGTTCTGGGATTGAGTTTTATGTGGTGTTAAGTGAACCGGATTAATTGGACTTCCATGAGATCTCATGGGCTTAAAACTGAACAATCATCTTGATTTGTTCTTCATGATTGGTGCATAGATCACAAGATAGCAGAAGTTTTAGTAGTTAAAACCAATGATAGAAAGTTTGTATATCGAAGATTCTACATAATTCTGGCAAGAAACTTTTGAGGTAAAGTAAAAAAAAAAAAAAAAAAAGTGAAAAGGGTAAAATGCAAATCAAAATTTCCTCCAAGTGTAAACATTGAATTAAATTGGAGCAATGAGAATATAAATAGCAAGATCAGATTCATTCCACAGCTCATGAAAATATAAATAGCAAGATCAGAAGAGTCTTGCCTAATAACCACCCAGCAGATTCTTTCCTACCATATGGTCCTGCATTGTATGAGCAAACAAATTGAACTCTACCAACACACACACACCCCCTAAAATATAAAAATGATATTTTTATATTTTGACTGGTTATATTTTATGTAAGTGGGAAATTAACCACACTAGTGGGGAGTTTTGCTAGTGGGTAGTGGTTATTGGATGTGAAAGTTAACGCTACTAGTTAGTGGATGTCAAGGGAGTTACATGAAGTGGGGAAGTGACCAACTTAATGGGAGAGTTATTTTCAGCACATCTATATAAAGGCAATCAACATTTGAAAGGGGCTTACACAACAGCCACAGCCCCTGCAGCTCAAACCCATCACTGCTCTTCTTTTCCTAACACTGTATCTTTTCCTTTCCAAAAACACTGTTTTTCTTTTCCCATCCACTGTTTGTATTTATTATTCAGTCAATATTCAATTGTTTTCTTTCAAAGCAACTTGCTTTTGTGTATTGTTGTAGTGCTCAGTGTACTACATTTTGTTTAACGAATTCATGGTTCAAAAGTTGTACGTGGCTCTAGTTCATAATCTGTTTGATTATGTTTTTGCTCATGTGTTTTACTTCATTTGTTTCATCACTCAACCAAATTACTCGCATCAGAGTGGTTGTACCTCAAGGGAAGGGTCATCCCTACTTCCCAACATTCGCTTGATCCATTTCAAATAACCTTTAAGGATCGTTTTGTTTACACGCTTGGATCTTCGTACAAAGCCCCTAGCACGCCCGGTCAAATTAATTTTTAGCCAAAACAAATATACAAATACATTTAAGAGGACAACCTGATGAAAGTATTCAAAGTAAGCCATTTGAGGAAAAAGCCCCCTCTGTCTCTAGTTGAAAAGGTCGATGACTATTTTACAACAAAGTTGGAGAATAATCTGAGCCGTGAGGTTAAAAAATGTGAGGTTCTAAAATAAACAAGAAAAAAAAGACGAGCATAAAAAATTCCATAAATACAGCTTCACACTTTACATGTAAAAAACTGTGGGCTATGTGTCACTGCGATGCTAAACTGCTCTCTTGCTTATTATCAACAGCACACCCATCTGGACGAACCGTCCCACCAACCCTAGCCGGGGGCCAATACCGAAATAGAGATCTCCCTATTATGTTCTTTGCAGGAAGGGCACCCCTATGGAGCAAACAATTTCTAAAGTTAGAAACCTGAAGGGTACAAAGACTATGAAGGAGAAGAATAAAGGGGAGAGAGCAGACTTGAACTTGTCAACTAAAAAATGAGAATATATTTACCATATATGAGAATCGTAGCTGTTATTACGATTATCTCCCATCACAAAGACTGAGTTCTCTGGTACACGCTGTATCACAAAACAAAAAGCACCTTGAATCAATATTGTTCTGCACTTTACAATTGAGTGCTAAATACACCAGCTGCTTTCCACCTCAGTGGAGCTCGTGTTTTATTTCTACTGTGAAAGGTTTGAACTTTGGCCTCTTTCAGGGAGAGAAAATATTATCGAATTTTCCACCCTGAAAGAAGAAAAACAATAGAAAACTGAAAACAAGAGCAAGAACATACAACTGGTGTCATATCATAGTTAGGTGCTTCGAGGATAAATTCTTCATTTCTTGCAACCCCATTTACGATTAACTTGCCTCCCCGAACCTGTAATGGAAAAACCACCTACAAACTGTTAACCCTTACGGTAGTTTGGGGGAAGACATGTGAGAAAATTCAAATACACTAGTCAGATTCAGGGTAATAGTATATGCTTCTCCTTCGGCTTTTGTAATATGGATAATGGAGTCACCATTCAGGTCAGTCATCATGGATAATCACAAAATTCATATTGGAAGAGGCATCACTTTCATATCTCCCCATAAAACATTATTATTATTATTATTTTTTTCTATGGGCTTGAATTGGTTGCCAACTTTCAAATCCCTCCAATTTGACAGTCGATTGTTGTTCACAAGCTAGACCCAGTCTATCAAAGCAGGATCTTATGAGGTAAGTTCTTTGGAAAACTACTCTCCATAAAAAGGTTTGGACCCACAGACATAGGTAGTCAGAATGAGCCCGAATTCTATAGCAAAAGGACTTCCAAGGTTTAGGGCTTTAAAACCCTTGAAGTTTGTTAAGTTTATAGGCAAGCAAACATAGATGCACATGCTCGCTCCTGCAAATATCTGACATCTTAGTGGCGTATGGTCTGTTTTTCTACGCTTTTCAGGATCGTCAAAAGACCTGGGTCGAAAATATGAAAGTTGTATCTCACCAAATATCCATCTCTACTTCTCAAGCTAATATATTTTATTTTACCACAAGAAGAGAGTTAATACTCAGACGTGATAAAGAAACCACCAAATAAAAATGGATTCTTCATAAAAATATCCAAAATCCACTATGCTTAGAGTTAACAACGAAAAACAATTGCAAGATTCCATTGGTGCGAACTACTCTGAATAAGGAAAATATTCAAAAATCTCTTTAATTTTTCAATTTTTTAAATTCTCCATACAACAAATAACAAAATCCCACATGGTAATTATATAAAAGATTAAAGCAACAGGTTAGAAAGAATCACATTCACAGGATACAATTGATTTAACTTTCTCACAGGGCGAAGGAACAAAGAAACTTCATTTACCAAGTTTCCTAGTCATCTCACCTCCACAATGTCACCTTCCTTTGCAACAACTCTTTTAATGAACACATCATCATCGGTATATCCCACTTCCTGAAGAACTGGAGGACTTTTAAAAATCACTACATCATTTGGACATGGCTTTCTAAAATAATAAGTAACCTGAAAGTTAAAAATATAAACATCAGTCTTAACAATTATAACTTGGTCTAACAGTTAGTTGATTGGATAAGTAGAACCAATATAATACTCAACAATAAGAAATGAAAAATCTAGACCTCAAAGCTCACATTCACTTTACGATTATATTCTGCTCAGACAAACTCATTCAATACAGCTTAAATCCGTTCAAATTTCAATACAGCTTAAATCCGTTCAAATTTCTGTGTTTTCTTTTCCTTTCTTTTCTTTTTGTAGACTACACAATTACCTACCCATCCCACTTACATCCTCAATCACATATTCACATTTATGTATGCATGTATGTATGTATGTATGTATGTATGTATGTATGTATGTGTATACAGACACACATATCTCTGTGTGTTAATTGCCAATTAAGACTGTTTCAGATGCAAGTAAATCAAGAAAGGAGGACCCATTTTTTAAACACAGTCTTACTCACTTCAACTTCAAATGTTAATCAAATTCAGGATAAGAAATTCAAAAACTTAAAAACACATAACCATATATAGCAGCAAGAAAAACCAAAACTTTACAAAATTGAGGAGGAGGAAACAATAACCTTTTCTGCAACAAGTCTATCTCCGACGTCGAATGTAGGATACATAGACAAAGATGGAATATATCTAGGCTCAGCTATAAATGACCTAAACGCAAGCGAAATAGCAAGCGCCGCAAAAACCGTTCTCGCATCGTCCGAAGTAAAATCCAACCACCCTGGTAGAGATCCGTTCTTTTTCCCCACCTTCCCATCGTCCTCACCTCCATCTCCGCCGCCGTCGCCACCGCCACCGCCACCGCCGGAGTCCAACACCACCTTAGTCTCTTCGGCGGAGTCCTTGAATCCATTGCAATTTACTCTTTTTTTAAACCTGTTTAATTGCTTAAACCCTAGAAATTTGGGGGTTTTAACGAGAATTGGGAAATGGGTATGATTGAATTGGAGGGTATTTGATTTAGAATTGAAACTGTGGACTTTACAGCTAGGGTTGAAGGGCAATGGAGGGACTGCGTGTAAAGATATCATCTTTTCAATCACAACGTTCCACCCTCCACTATTGCGTTGAATTGAAACTGGATTCACAGCTCAATATATTGATGTAAATCTGTATCTATTGCCCAAATACTATTGTTAAAACTCTCTTCATCCTTTTTCTTATGAAATGTCTAGACTATCCCCCTAGGGCCTAGACTTTCATTTTACTTCAAAAATATAAAGGGGGCAATTTCAAACCATTAGATTACGGTTAATTTGATTAACTACTTTTTAAACCATTGCTGAGAATTCTATTTGAAGATCAATCTCTTTTCTTTTTTTTTTGCTGAATTTTTTTATGTTTCATTTATGGGATCTTAACTAAGACTAGTGCTTTTTTGTTGAATTAAAACAAGTTCAAATAATCACGACATCTTTTTAGTAATAACAAAATTACTAGTATGAGAAATTCATGTCGAAAGAATTTAATGTGAAGACGAAGAAGTAGGAAAGTATATTACTCCTATAAAAGAGAAGTTGCTACGTTACAAGATGATCTTCATCCGTAAATGATATATCTATATATAGACTTTAAGGACTTCAAGTCTTCAACTATTTATCAATGTAGTTGGATTACATTTATGACCTTATGATACCTATTTGACTATTGCAGTATTTAATTGGAAATAATTGATTTATATTTGTAGGGAGGGTTTCTCCAAGTGTCCTATGTCTAGTAAGATGGCATATGTAAATTTTGTGATGAAGATATAAATTTAAAGAATTATTTAAGAGAGATAATATATGCAGAGTTAACTTATTAATCCAATGAATTAATCAACCTGGCTATTAAGTGGACCCCCAAAACTTGGGAGTTAATACGTCCGTTAACATTGGCCATAAATTTAATTGCTTATTTGGCAATATTCTTTTATAAATAAAGATTAAATACCATTGAATCTCAGCAGTTGTGGAATGGGATAGTTGATGGCAGCTTTAATCGATTCATTAGTGCATTAAGTTGTAATTGAATTAAGGGTACACTAAATGCACACATGACACAGCTTTAATCTAACTTGTAGATTGAGGACGCTCTTATGAATTTCAATGAGCATATTTATTTTTGATTTGCTCAGGAAATTAAATGCAACCAAAGCATCTCTTTGACAACTTGGATGACAGCACTTCAAAAAGAAAATATGACTTGGGATATATTAATATATCGCACAAGTTTGCCAAATTCAAATTTGGCATAATGAATCTTTATCAGCACTTTCGTTGCAAAAATATATAATAATGTGAATATCAATGATAATCTTAAGCCAAGTACTACTCCAAAAACTTAAGATACCACTCCTAAGCATAAAAATGTCTATCACAAATTCACAACCATAAAGCTGAGTACAACGATGATAGTGTAATATCACACGAACTACTCCAAAAAATAAACATGCCCTTACAATTAGAAACGTAGACTTAGAACCCAATATTTCTTTGGTTCACAAGTTACTCTGGAAAGTTGAAGTTGTTAGAGAACGAAACCAACAATATGTATCAAGCTTTAACAAAGAGCCAACCTATTTCTGACTTTCTAATTAAGCTAGGATGTGCAAGATATGGCATGAAAAATACTTCAGTCTTCAGCTTAATAAAGAACTGCAAACTCCACAAGTAGAGGAATTGTCTTGTGTGCAGAGATGTTGTTCTATATCTATCATCCTCATGGAGACTCTACAAGAAATCTCTGCAAGTTCAAAATATCAAACCTTATTATAGATTAGCTAGCTGGACTGAAAACTAAGCTAACATTATCAGGAAACCAATATGGCCAAATCAGGATCTCCTAAGATAACTGACAAATGAAAATTCCGAGTTACCGAAAATCACAAAAGGAGGAGAAAAAAATAAATTGTGGATAGGATCAGAATAAAATCTGGAAAATGATTTGGGGTGTGTACTACTTACCAATACATGGACAAAAAAAATTTACCTAGTTAAAGTTGGAACTATTTCCATGTCTCCATTAGAAGTATTTTCACTAATGTAGTGAAGAATCAATGTTACTTCTCAAGAAAATGACAGTATCTTTGTCTGCCCAAGAATCATCAACAGATGTGTACATTGTAAAAGACAAATACAAGACTACATTTCAGAAATGAACAACAAATTTAAGTGAACCCAATATAGACACAAGTGAAATTCAAGGGGAACCACATTATATACATCTTCAAAAGTTGCATAAAAATCCTCCCCAGTAATGAGTTGTTGGAAGCTATCTTCAATCCGAAAGGCAGCAATTCATCAGAAATCAGATCATCCCTTTGCTCTTCAGTAGTTTCATAACACCACTCTACATGAATTAATACATGATCCATATATTCCGACTTGCACTTGAAACTGCTTGTGACATGCCATAGAGGGTTTCACCCGAAATTCGTATATACGAGCAACAAACCTTGCTTTTGCTGGTCCTTTCAACACCATCCGACTTCTTGTGTTTTTAGAAGTTGGTCCTTTCTGGTTGGTTATGGCTGAACGAGGAACTTGCAAAAGACTAGAATAAGATGCACCAATATTTTCTTTCTGATAAATATTCCTCTCCAAGCTCTCTACTTTTATATCATCATTCTCAGCACTAGATATAGCCTGTTGATCTTCTGTATCGTTCATGACTTTCTTGGCTTCACCCACTAGTCCAATAGCATTCCACGCATTGGCAACAAGCTGTATAGTGCTCTTCTCCGGAACCACACCCTTTTCTTCCATTGTTTGTAGCAGTTCTTCGGCTTTCCATGGCAGTTTTGCTTCTCCGTATCCCCAAATCAGGGTCTCGAAAGTTTTCAAGTTGGGTGAAATTCCCATTTCGCCCATCTTATCATAAACCCGCAAAGCATAATCCATTTTGCCTGCACTGCACCATCCACTTATGATAGTAGTGAAGATCACAACGTTCGGGGGTACACCGGATTTTTCCATGGTTTTGACGACGGACTCGGCCTTCTCGGGTTCTCCAGCACGGACATAGCCTTTTGCAAGAATGCTAAATACGTGTACGTCAGCTTCTATACCGGACTTTGCCATGTCATCAAAGATTTTTTGGCATTTATCCATAAGTCCTGCTGAACTCCACCCATTCATTATGGTGCTAAATGTTATTACATCTGGTTTAACCTCAAACTCTTCCATCAATGTTAGTACCTGTAGGTCAAGTTACGTGAAATGTCATTGATTGCTAAAGAAATCAAAGAAAATGAGACGAAGAAGAAGAAGAAGAAGAAAAGAAGCAGCATATGTGAAAACTAGAAGTTGAACCAATGCCATAAAGCTGTGGATTTCTGGAATGCTAGAACATTCATTTAAAACCATTGGAATAAAGAACTGAGTTAATACAGGAGAAGGTTATAATGCCTTTCGACATATTCTATGTTTGGTATATATGAAGGAAGACAGGAAGGAAGGAAAATGGGCAGGGAAAGGAAGGGAGGAGGGAAGAGGCATCTTTTCGAGCCAACCATTTCTCATTCGTCCTGAAGTGCACAACAGTTATAAAACACGAAGAATTCCTTCTTCCTTCACCCTTTCCTTCTTATTTAACCAAACAGAGGAGAGAATACTCCCTTCCTTTCCCTAGGATACCTCTTCCCTCCGTTCTTCCCTCCCTTCCTCCCACTCTTCCATCCCTCCTACCAAGCATATAGCCCAAGAGAAAGGCAAGAATCAGAATACCAAAATAAAACAGATGCAAAAATCTATAGTCATAATATCAAGTTGAATGCAAGGTAGGAGAATGACTGCAAGTACAAACAGAAAGTTGGAGGAGTGAACTACAAGACCTTTCCGTACCCTGAGTTCAATTACTGGCAAAAAAATATCAAATTATTTAGAATTTCTAGTATCAAAGAAAATTACACTGACGAAATGCCAATTCAACTAGATGAGGACTATATTCATATTTTGGGGTTGGGTGCCATCCTGTGGTGGAGGCAAGTAGCTTCTGTAAATTTAGGGTGGAAATGGTTATTTTAAGATTCTGTTAACCATTTTGTCAAATGAAGAAAATTTTAACTCAATTTTTCAGTTTAGGAAATTTTCAAGATTTTTTCATTTGTGGCCAACAAATGTGCATCTGAAGCATGAGCATTTTGAATCAAGAAATTATACATTTAGAATCTAGAAAGAAAATACTTTTGCTCACCCAAAATATGCTTCACCAATGCTCACCCAAGCATCCCATTGGCCAATGCAGTGGGACCCAGGATTAAACAAATGGTGAACCATTTTTTGGGTGAGCAAAAATGCTCTCATCTAGAAATTAAGCATTCTATCTAAAGAATGCTCCACTAGATTACAAGAGATAGAAACACACCTCATCGACTCCACCGGTGTCAGTTACATCAAGAAATCCTTTTATGAGAGAGTTAAAAACCACAAGATTCGGATGCACCCCAAGATCCTTCATCCCATACACAAACCTCAATGCATCTTCCATATTACCTTCTTTACAATAGCCATTAATGATGATACCACAAGTCCGCTGATTGGGCCCCACTTTGTTGTTCAACATATCCAATATCATCTCCTCGGCTCTAATTGTTTCCCCATTTTGTGCATAAGCCCGTGCTATCGTATTGTATGTAACAACATCGGGGTTTAATCCGGATTTGACCATTTTGTATACAACATTCCATGCTTCTGTAATATTGTTCTTGGTACACCATGCTTGGACAAGAATATTATATGTTCTATCATTGGGTTTTACATTTTCTTCATTTGACATTAACTCCAAAAGTTTCAAGGACTCTTCGGGCTTGCCCACAATCCCGAACCCTTTCATTAAGGTATTAAAAGTGCTTGTAGTGGGCTTGCATCCACTTTCCTTCATTTTTCGAAAGATTTTCATGGCCTCCTTGACATTTCCTGACTCAGAGAAGGCATTGATCATGGCATTGAAAAATATCGAGTCGGGCTTCAAACCATTCTCTTTCACCTTAGAAAGGAGCGAAGGAATTGAATTGAAACGTTTCTGGAGGGTTAAAGCGGCTAAGACAGTCGTGTATGTTACAAGGGTTGGTCTGTGTCCTTCTTCTGTTAAACCTTTGAAAATGGAGTGGACTTCTTGAGGCTTTCCCTTTTCAATTAAAAGGTTCATCAATTTTGTTCTTGAACGAACTGTTTGGCAACTATTGTTGCCTATACAGACAAGGCAGCGAGATTGAGTTTGGGAGCTTAAAGATGCTGGAATTGAACGTAGATGCTTCTTCTCTTGCAGATGTGCTTCCTGCAAAATGCATAGATTATTAATGCTTTGTTTAGTTAGTCGATTTAGAGAATGAAAATGAAAAGAAAGGGAAAACGATACGGGAAACTATTTCAATATTATCTTCCATGCTTAAATTAGCAATTAAAACTTTTCGAAGTACTAATAAGAACTAAAGAAAAGATGAAGGGAAGTGACTTCCTTCGTTTTTTCCTTAATAACCATCAAAGAATTGGGTTTGTCCGAGTGTTTTCTGTTCCTTCCCCTCACCCAATCCATGAACCAAAAGAGCCTAAAGACTAGACAGGTAGAAAGATGTGTGTGTCTGCTTCTGCATGTACCAAAATTTAGATTTGGTTCTACGACCGGGCCAAGCAATGTGACAGCAAACCAGCATCCAAACATAATCAAGGGAATGATTTTCATTTAGAATAAATTTTGAGCTTCGCCACCAAACCAGCATATAGTCTAAACACTGAAAATAAGAATGATTAGAATGCGAGCACCATTTTCTTTGAAAATAAAAAGCCACTCGTATATATAACTATATCTGGATGTCTGGCAGCTTGAAAAGTTAACTGGACTTAATTTGAAATCATAAAAGCACTTAAGGCTCCATTTGTTTTGCGGATTTGGAGAAGGAAAAGTAAAAAAGAAAGGAAAACTATTCCCTAGTGCTTTCCTTCCTGCTTAAACAACATGATAAATTAAAAAGTTTCAAAATGTAATATGAACTTGAGAAAAGATGGAAGACAAGTGACTCATAAAATTCAAACAATTAATATGCTTTTCACCTAATATATTTCTCCTTCCTATCTTCCAATTTTTTTTTTCCTTTTTAACCAAACAAAAAAAGTACTAACGTTTTCTTTTCCTTTCCTTCCATAAATCCATGAAACCGAACAAAGCCTAAATGTACAGCCAGCATTCAACTGACTTAAATGGCTCATGCTGGGTTGAAGAAATGAAGCACAGCCTACAGAAGTGCAGCCAAGATATTTAAGAAATGTAATAAACTGACAGAGTTTCGGGAATAATACCATGGTTGGTGATGCTCGAATCTGTTTCTTGCTAGTAATTTTTCCATTTTGATGCCTTCCTATGATGACCGAATGGACTCTCTCGTTACCAAACTCCCCCATACCTTCCAAAAATTATTTATGGCATCCCACAAAATTTCAATATGCCTCGATTGAGTTACAATCTTAACCACCAAGCTACACATCAAAGCCGCCCATTTTGAATATCATTGTAGAGATATCCTACAAAGAATCAATCAGAACATTCAAAAAAATGAATTGCAGGTATAAGGTAGCTCAATAAAATTTTCCAGCACTAAGGCTGCTAGATCATACATGCACATCAATTCCAAAAATGTGCCTCGAAAAGGTAAGAACGAAAAGAGTTACAGAAGAGCTCAAGAGCAGGTCTAAATTTTGGTGAAGACAGGTCCATCTTTGCTAAGAAATCTTCCAGTCATATGAGATTACCAGAATCTGAAAAATGACTCGGTTTTCAACCGGGCCATTTCATGCTTTGCAGAACAAAGCAATTTTTGTTGCATACATCAGAAATAGTTAAACTAAATAGGTGACACCAAAATTTCGCATATAGTTGGAAAGACTGAGGTTGTTGGAGAACGGAAGCATACCAACGAAGTTAAAAGTGTCACACAAATCAATGATTAAGCACTATTGATTAGTGACAACCAAATTTATATATATACTAGCAACTAATAGTTTATAAGATGCATGTACTCACGTGCACGAAGCAAAACATACATGTTATAATAAGAACTGTAATCTACTTGATAATCTATAAACAAGATTTTCACTTTAGAACCTTGAAGTGTTAATTTCAACAATAAAACATAAATGGAAAGGACATCTGATGAAGAAAAACACGATTATAATCCAAAAGGATTGATGCTACAATACAATAGTATTTTTTCTTTTCTTTTTTTTTTTTTTCCCTTCTTTCAAACGCGATGAAACTTATACTTAAGACAGGTGATTGAACTGTGATAACTTTCCGAAAATGACTAACATTTGCGGCATAAATAGCCAAGGCAAAAGCAGTACTTCTGAAAAGCAGGCTGTAAATACCAGGGTTAGAAGCTTCATTCAAATCATGTCATCAATAATCCTCCATTGGTGAAACTCATTTCTTTCAAATTTCGTTTTCTAAATAACATTATGAACTTACACTCCATTCCCTTATATTAAGGGGTAACAAAGAAGAAATCAATTAAAGTGTGCGTAAAGAAGCAGACTCGGGCTCCGATTGTTTTGCGGGTTTAGAGAAGGATAATGAAAACGAGAAGGACAAGTAATTCCCTAACATTTTCCCGTAGGCTATCTTTGATTCATAGATTTAGGTTCAATGAGACATAAGCAGATAGTGAAGTCCTAAACAGCAAATTGCTCAAACCCATAATTAAAACATAAGCTCATATTCCATAAACATTAAATTTACAATTGAAAAATTAGCAGGAACAAGAAGGGGGGAAAAAAGTACTTGAATTTGGACTGACAAGAGGAGGAATTTTTTTATCAAATCTAACCAAAATTTGAAATTGCAGGAATATATAGAAAATATCATTCATCAAGAAAATATCAAAATTTCATATGGGTAGCAGAGTTTTTTATTTGAAATTTAAACAACATCAAAACTCGAGAATACATATAAAGATTGCAAGTCCAAAATTTTCATGAATCAAAAAGAATTTTACGGTGGGAGTCACATTGTGAACAAAAAAAAAAGGCTACAACAAAACTGTGCATGGATGGTCAAGTTAAACATGAATTGTAATGAATCAGCTGGTGTGAGAGAAACAAGTTCTGGGTGTACCTTGTGTGTTCAATAGTGTAGAGAGAGAGACAGAGTTGCATTGTTGTAGGCAGCGTAGAGTCTGCGTGTAAAGACATGAAGTCTTGCTTTTAGTGAATTCCATCAGAAAATCTTGTCCACAAAAATTATCAGAAAAATGGGTATCCGGAGAGATTTTTACTCACCCGATTTTGATTCATCATTGTTCACTCAGACTTTTATTTGATGTTATGTGTTTTATTTTAATAATTATATTAATAATATAAAAATAAAATAAGGTACATGTCATAAAAATCTCAATGAACAATAATGAAACAAAATATAAGACCATCTCCAAAGGCAAAACATCAAATGATGTAGCAAATGAGTGATTTTGATGGTCTGAGGCAAAGTTGATGTGTTGTTTTTGATGTTACAAAGTGAGTCACTCCAACCCATACATCAAAGATAGTATATTTTAATAAATTTTATTCTTTTATCTATTATTTATATTATGTTCATGTTAATGTACTTTTGTGGTTTAATAGCGTTTTTATTGCAAATGTATGACCTTTTTAATAAATAAAAATAAAATAAATTTTTTTATTGTATATTTTGTTTTTCCAATTAAATTGAAAACTTAATGGGTTTGATTGGTCCACTTTTATTGTCAACGAAATATAAAAATACCCTATAATTTTTATCCCATTTTACCTAAATGGCTAAACCCAGTACTTCTCTCTCTCTTCTCATCTTCAGGATTCTTCTCTCTCTCTCTCTCTCTCTCTCTCTTTGAATAAAATAAGCTGGGAAATTATTTGCCTCAGCTTTGCCTTCGCAGCAATGTTGCTGCAATTTTAGATTGCAGCAAATTTTGCTGCACCTGTTGATGCGTCCATTGGAGCAGAAAATTTTGGGATTGCAGCAAAGTTTGCCTCAAAATGGTGTTTGATGTGTGGGTTGGAGATGGTCTAATGAGCAAAATGCTCCAGTGAGAATTGCAATTTCCAGAGGAATGAGCAAATACTAACAAAATTATCCAATTGGAGTTCCTTTTGCCACGTCGACTCTTTTAGCGCACAATAAGGTCAATAAATTCAAGAGTCTAATCTTCAACTCTATCTTCGTATCCGCATAAGTCCACTGTGTACACTTTTGTGCTTTTACGAATATAACCTTTGGGAATGACTTTCTAAACCCCAATGAGCAGAGCGGCCAGGGGCAGAACTTGTCATAACACACGACACAACCCAGGAAGGAAATATAAAAACAAACATTTTCTAGATGAGCAATGTTAGGGGCACAAACAAACCCACAACCTTTTGGACACAACTTAAATAATGGGTCCAGTGACATCACAGGAGAGAGATAGACACATTATTTAGGTTGTGTCCAAAAGGTTGTGGATTTGTTTGTGTCCCAATCTTTACTCTTTCTAGATCGTAAAAAAGTTCAGCAAATTTGTGGGAGCTTAGGCACCGTTTGATAACCATTTTATTTTTTTATTTTCATTTTTTTGTTTTTGTGTTAAAATTTTTTGTGTTCATTTTAAAAAAAGAAAATGAAAAATGCGTTTGGTAACTTTGTTTTGCTTTTCAAAAAAAGAGAACAAAAAAAAAATGTGTTTGGTAAACTATATTTTTTTGTTAAAATTTTATAACTACTTAATAAAATGACTATTTTGCCCTTAAAACTTCAAAATGACATGACTTGGTAAAAAAAATTAGAATTTAATGTCGACAAAGTCTATAAGCTCATATTATTATAAAAATCATTTTAGAACCTAAAAATAAAAATACGTTGTAAAATGATCCAGAACGTCGAAAAATCTCGGGGTAGGCCACTCTGTATTATTTGAAGACTTTAACAATGTTAACTTCGTATATGTAAATCACAATGGCAATTTGGTCATTTTACCATATATGTACTTTTTAGGTCTCAAATATTCTTTATCTTAAATATGAGCTCACAGGCTTTGACGGCGTTCAATTCTAGCTTAGTCTTAACAAGCTATGGCATTTTAAAATTTGAAGGGCAAAATCGTCATTTTACAAATATATTCAGGTCAAATAGACCCTATCATTGGATCCAGAACGTCGAAAAACTTAGGGGTAGGTCATTCCGTATTAATTGAAGATTTTAACAATGTTAACTTCTTATATGTAAGCTCCAAGGACAATTTGGTCATTTGACAATATATATGCTTTTTAGCTCTCCAAATGATCTTAATATTAGAATGAGTTCATAGGCTCTAACGATGTTCAATTCTAGTTTAGTCTTTAACTAATTATGGCATTTTGAAGTATAAAGGGCAAAATAGTCATTTTATAAATAGATTCAGACCAAATGGACCCCGCCATCAAATCCAAAACCTCGAATAACTTTTGAGTATGTCACCTTATGTTATTTCAAGACTTGATTTTTTTAATTTATTAAATGTAATATTTAAGGGCAATTTGGTTATTTTGCAATTATATACTTTTTTGGTCCCAACAAAAAAAAAATGTATGAGTCTGACGACGTTTAATTTGGTTTAATGTTAAATAGTTATGGCTTTTAAAATTAGTAATGGCAAAATAATAATCTTAGATACCAAAATTGATTTTGCTTTTTTTGGAAGCTACTAATTTTTGTTTTCATTTTTGGTCCCTTTTTTGAAATTGATTTTGAAAAAGAAAAAGAAAAAACAAAATTAAGTTTACCAAATGCTTTTTTTATTACCATTTTTAAAAAAATGAAAACAAACAACAAAAAAAAAAAAACTAAAACGAAATGATTATCAAACAGACCCTTAATTTTTAAAACTTTTTTAGAGGATTTCTAGAGACTTATAAAGTTGTAAAATTGCAGCTCCAAAAATTGTTATTCATTTGGACTTTTATATTCTGTGTAATTTTTTTATTTTTATTTTTTTCTTATGACAAAGTTTGAAATTGTTAGCTTACTTATGGGTTTAGAGGGACTCCTTACAAACAGGGCAGTGGGGGTATTCCCTCCAGTGAAAGATCTAAACTTCTTGAAACCCCTTTTTCTTCTCTTTTCTTTTAAATTGGATTTCAGTTTAGTTTAGTTTATTAGGAGACAATTTTAAATTTGAATCCTAAAATTGGTTTCCAAATTCTTTAATAGTTGTACAACATATTGTGATAGTGGTAGATGGTGTCATACAACACTGCATGTGGTACAACTGACACAAATTTAAAAACGAAACTAGTGATTCAAATTTGAAAAACATACATTACTTAGAGACAAAAAGCACTAAGTACAGATGTTAACAGAAAATTGAGAAATTGGGCTAAAAGCTGCTGCCAGAGATTTGTTTAAATGGTGTCATCCTAATGCAGGTACTATCAAGCTGAATACAGACAGAAGTTGTAAAGGAATCCGGGGGAAGCTGAATACAGACAGAAGTTGTAAAGGAATCCAGGGGAAAGGCGAAATGGGTGAGCTACTTAGAGACGAGCAAGGAAATTAGCTAGGAGGGTTACATAGGGAGCTAGATCCTATGCACGTGTTTTACAAAACGTAATTGGAGAGCATCGGAAGAGGACTGATGGTGGCTGAGACAGATACGATTTTTGGGCCTAATCATCAAGACGGATTCAGAAGCTACTTGCAAGTTATTGCAAGAGGTCCCCAAGAGCACTCCATACGAGCTATCTTGGAAGATTGCAAGCTGCTATTGGAGAAATGCAAGGGAATTATAACCCACACACAAGACGCAAAGGCAACTAATGTGCAGATATTTTAGCTGATTTAGGTGTTGATATGCTGGAAGGCTTTGTTATGCTGGAATCTCCTCCTAGACAACTGGTTTTGCCTTTGTTGGCTGACTATAGTAACACCTTCTTCTTAAGGGACGCTGGTGGATTGTTCTTTCTTTAAGTACCCAAAAAAATAAACACCGAGTAAGAAAAAAACTGTATATATCATTCCACAAAATTTCTCCTCATTTTATGATAGAGATTTGCAGATAAATTTTAGGTTAAAAAAGAGGGTAGACAAAATAAAAACTACTTCTTACTCTATTAGCTTTATGCGAATTGCGAAGATGCCTTTCTGAAAAAATTAAAAAATAAAAAATAAAATAAAATCATATGCCAAATTGTTCATTCCTATTATTTTAACAGACTGAAAAGCCACCAGATCAGGTGGCCCAACCCACGAAACCAACCAAAACCATATACCAAAAAAATGTTTAGGAATTGGGATTCAAAGGCTCCTTTTGTAGTCGATATAGATTATAGAAGTAATGCTATAAAAATGTCACGCCCCTGGAGTAGTCAAAAATAGAAAAAATTTAAAATTTCCTTTCTGGACCCCTAGGGAATGACGAGTTATATTAAACTGATCTGTCCGTGCAACATGCTAACATAATATATATCAGAGTAAGGAATTGCAAAGGCGTCTAATGGTATTCATGGGGGAACTTAAAGTGTTTTGCTACTTAGGCTATTACTGAAGTTCCAAATGAAAACCACAAAAGATAAGTTTGGGCGATCGACGCCACTTAAATTATTACATCACAAAATATAGCTATTTAAAACATAAAGGAAGTCTTAATACGAAAGTAGATCAGAGTCCTTCTTCTAGCTGGCAAACCGGTAACCTTCGTTATCTGTCACACCCGTTCCAGAAATTTATGATTCTGAAAATGCATCATTTGAGATTTTGAAATCATTAATGTTATTAATAATTTGAGTTGAGATTGATTGTGAGTCAACGGTAAGGTGTCAGTGAGGATACGGGAACATGGTAGTTCATATGGCATGAGCATGAGTAAATGGCATTTATATAATTTAAATGTTATTTGACTTATATTGTATTTTGTGTATAGTGAATTATACATGTGTAGTATAATTTCTGGTATTTTCGGTATTATTTGTTAACATTTTGAGAACTGTGGTGAGAACGTGAGTGATACATTAATTAAAAAGGTAGGTTGTGTAGAGATTCCACAGAATATAGTTTTCGGACGTTATTTTTGGACCCAAACGAAACCTAGTCCAAAACTTTTGAAATTTATAGTTTTCACTCGTAAAGTTATAAAATGGACGTGTGCGAAGTTTCATGGGTTAATTAGAAGTTTGAGAAACTTGCGGAGAGATAAACGTAATTTCCAGAACGTTTGTCTATATAAAGAAGTGGATGAGATTTCATTCTCATCCAAACTCACAAATATCTAGAGAGAGGAGAGAGAAGAGAGATTTGGTTGCCACGAGCTTACCGGCGACATACGACGACCTTCCGTCCGTCAGATTTTCTCCAGATTTCACATTTGAACTCGTGGAGGTAAGATCTACGTTTTGATCCTACTTAGGCCGTGTTTGGCCAATTTTTGTAAAAATCTTAATTCTAGACTTTTGGGAAAAACAGGTATAAACTTGTAGGAATTTTCTCAAATTCGAAATCCGACGTTTATTTGACCTCCTAGTCGATCCTTCAAAGTTTGAGGGAAATCGCACGAGGTATGAAGTTCTAACTTGTGAAATATAGAGAAATACATGTTTTATATTTCGACGACGAAATTGAGATCCGGGCAAAATCCATGTGTTAATTGTAGGCCCAATAATTATGCACGCGCTAAATTGTGAAAAGCATATCTAACTTTATGCGAGCACGTTGGGTTGTCTATGTGGGTCAAAGGGGAGTCTTATACAAATTCATACCGGAGTAAGCTTCTCGATGTTTGAGAATTTGAGTAGCGACGGCTACTGTGCATGGTTGTAGGCTTGGACTTGCCATGGCACTTGTGGGGATGTAATGGTTGTAGGCTTGGACTTGCCATTGACATCGCGGTTTAAGGCTTGGACTTGCCGCTACCGGATGAATGCGTATTTTTCTCCCTAGAGACTATTGATATGATTTATGAGATTAAAGCATGTTTTGTCATATATTACACATGTTAGACTTGTACGCTGAGCAGTGGAGATGTACTCCATTGCAGGTAAGAAGAAAGACAAGAAGAAGCGTGATGAGTGAGGCCGTTAAAGAACGCCGGGGGAATCATTTGTTTATATTTTGTTTCTATTTCCTAAACTAGTAGCAAGGAATTAGGTTATGTAATACGTTGTAATAGATCTTTGGATTAGTTCCGTAGTATGGTAATCCTGCGTTTGAACGTCTGTGGTTATGTTTTAAATGTTGTGATTCAGTTATGGTTGTGATTGTTGTTAGTGTGGAGAAGCATGAGTTGTTAATTTTCACAACAGGGCTGCCCAGCAGGGGAGCAGTCGACTGGACCCTATGTCAGTCGACTGGATCCCGTGTGATTGAGACACTGAAAGTGAATAGTAAGAGAAGCAGTCGACTGGACCCTTTATCAGTCAACTGAACACTGTTGATTTTTGGCCACTGCTTCTCATAATGGTAAAACCAGTCGACTGGATCCCCAGGTCAGTCGACTGGACTCCTTTTTAATATGTTGCATTTTTTATTCTGCATAACACAGTCGACTGGGGAAGTGAGCAGTCGACTGAACCACTGTAGATTTTAGCTACTGATCCAAATAGTAACTAGTGCAGTCGACTGGGTTCCCTGAGCAGTCGACTGGACCTCTGTTGAGAATTTTGGGATTTAGTTTCTACTAGGCACAGTCGACTGGACCCTAGGCACAGTCGACTGAACCTCTGTTTTCAGATCTGATTCTTTTGAATGTGTTTTCACTTGGCCAAAACTTTTTATAACTCAAATTTTCAATGGATTTGTCAACTCAGAGGGCAATGTTTCCTAAGTTTTAAAATACCCAGGGTTGTTTTAAAGTACTTTCCGCTGCGTATCGTTAGAGGATGATTGGATGAGCCTTAGTGGCGTGCCATGTGTCCTATTTTCACGCGTAGTGGGATGGGTCGTGACATTATCATACTCTTCCGGATAATCTGCCTCAGGATCACTTTCTTGATAGTTCCCATCTTGAGAATAGTGATATTCATCTTTAGGGTTACCTTGATAGTCCTCATCATTATAACCTAGACGTAAGATGTCCAGGGCAGGGAAGTAGCCGTTAGCTTTTGAAGCTAAGTGAGATCATCTTAACCGATCACTCCTAATACATTTAAGGATATGCAGGTACAACAATATCTTGAAGCAACATTAATGAGCATATGACATGGTGGTGTGACGACACAATGCAGTATCGATATATTCGACTTTTACTCAACCATGGACACCACAACTGACTCATGTGACTTGTTACATTACCAGTGTAACGCCGTTGGCTTAGAGTAGAATGATTACGTTGCTATCTGTTAGGAAACTGCGTTCCCAGAATCCGTTGACAGTGGGTATAAGTTGGTACTGCAAAAAATTTCATGAAATCTATAATAACCCTACAAGGGCGGAACTAGGGTTACCTTGAACTGCAAAATTGGATTGCTGTAGTAGACGAATCGAGAACACGGGCTCGATAACAGCTCACGATCTTCTACCGTATTCATTTGCTGCCAGAATATCGAACTGAGTGTGGGCTCTTTCGAAATCCTTTTAGTTTTCTGATCTTCCCTCTTTACGTTCTATTTTCTATTCCCAGTTATAACACTCTCTTTGATTGCTGTGACGATTGAATCCTGATCACATTGATCCGACAAAGATGTGTTCGTCAGGAGGATCAAACGATCTCCGATTAACTTGAATTTTTAACAGCAGCTCCGTCTCGACGTCAGGAAAGTTGTGTAAAACATTCAGCAACTTTCGATCAGTATCGAGCAGTCCGAAACTCTTTTAGTGAGCGTTGTCCGACGCTAGCGATCTACACTCCTATGTCTCTTGAATGCTCACAGAGACTAGGGTTTGGTGGAAACCCTTCTAGAAGAAAGCTAGAAGATCAAGGGAAGCTTAGAATATGAAATCATGCAACCTGGGAGAAGAGCTAAGGCAGCATATATATAGGCTACGATAGGGACCATAAGAAGTCAATAAGGAATAGGCTTCCTTATGGAATTAGGAAACCCTAATTCGAACTGAATCAGATTTCTATTTCCATAAATTATAATTCATACCACTAAAGAATTATAATTGCACTCCTATCCTTATCTCAAAAATATATTTCGAGCTCCATGTTATTAAATGCTTATTATCTCCCCATGTTAAGATTACAGATATCCATTAATTAAATATAATTACTGACAATCATATTTAATTAATCTCTTAAAATTCCTTGAGATCCTCTGCTTAACTTATCTGATATGTCGGATACAAAATCCACCTGCAGGGTTTGACATAATCAAAACTTATAAGCTTTCTCAAGGGGATATCATCAATCCCAAAATTGAGACATGGATTCCATCATTAATTAATATCCACCATACAATTAATATTGTCACCCAATCCAATGAGATATTGACCCATTTAAGGATCTCACCCTTTTAGGGATCAAAGTGTAAATATCAAATGTACGTGTCTATAAACTAACTTATGATTTAGAGCATAAGCACTCATAATAGCCATGAGGTATTAATTATCTTATAAGTCAGTATAAAGATAATTACCCCAAGTCGGTCCTGTTTAATACACAAAATGTACCAGCATGGTGAGTTGAAACTATACCGTTTCCCGCAGTCAAGACAAACCTACTACAACACCATGCTGCAGTCCTACCGATGGTGTGTCCAATCCCATCTAAGACTGTAAACCAAAATCTTACATTCTATAATATCTGATGGCCTGATCTTCCGTGTGTAAGCCGAACTCTACATACCAAACCACCTACTATGTAGAATGAGAGACACACATGCATAATATTAAATAAATAATATAATACAAACATTGCCCACACAGATTCTCATAAAAAAATGGATTAATTAATTTTATTAAATGAATAATAAATCAACTACATAAAGCATGGCTTTTAGTATACATCCCTAATAATCTCCCACTTAGACTCAAAGCCATGAAGTGACACACCTCACTCCAACTAATGGCTCTACCTCCTAGGGTAAACATATATCCTGAGGTAGACTTTCTGGAATCCATATCTGACATGAAATCAGAATCTGTGTACCCAATGGGTACAAGACTGTCTGCTTGGTAAACTAACATATAGTCTCGAGTCCTTTTCAGGTACTTGAGAATATTTTTCACCGCAGTCCAATGTTCTTGCCCTGGATTAGACTGATATCTACTAACCATGCCAACAGCAAAGCAGATGTCAGGTCTAGTACATAGCATAGCATACATTAGGCTTCCTACTGCCGAGGCATAAGGAACTGCCTTCATCTTCTCTATCTCATCAGGTGTCTTAGGACACTGATCCTTAGATAGAGTAATTCCGTGTCTGAAGGGAAGGAATCCCTTCTTGGAATCTTGCATGCTAAACCTTGCAAGAATATTGTCAATATAAGAGCCTTGTGACAAGCCCAACATCCTATTCTTGCGATCTCGCATAAGCTTGATCCCTAGGATATGACCGGCTTCTCCCAAGTCCTTCATATCGAATTGACTGGATAACCATACCCTTACAGAAGATAATACCCCCACATCATTTCTGATTAGCAAGATATCATCCACATATAGTACTAAGAACACCACCACTCTTCCATCATGTTTCTTGTACACACAAGATTCATCCGCACATTGATCAAAACCAAAAGACTTGATTGCTTGATCAAAGCGGATATTCCAAGACCTAGATGCCTGCTTAAGTCCATAAATGGACTTCTTAAGCTTGCACAACGTGTGTTCTTGGCCCTTCGCAATGAACCCGTCTGGTTGCATCATATAGATGCACTCGTCAAGATTTCCATTTAGAAATGCTGTCTTGACATCCATTTGCCAAATTTCATAATCGAAATGTGCAGCAATGGATAAGAGAATCCGGATAGACTTCAGCATTGCCACCGGCGAAAAAGTTTCCTCATAATCGATTCCTTCTTTTTGAGTGAACCCTTTCGCAACAAGCCTTGCTTTAAAGGTTTCCACCTTACCATCTGCTCCTCTCTTCTTCTTATAAATCCACTTACATCCAATGAGTTTTATTTCATTGGGTGGTTCTATAAGATCCCAGACTTGATTGGAGTACATGGACTCCATTTCAGACTTCATAACCTTTTGCCAAAGATCTGCATCTTTATCTTGGAGTGCTTCATTATAGTTACAGGGGTCGGTACCTTGTTTATCAGGGACCCGGTCATAAGACTCTCCCAAGAACATATACCGGTCAGGTTGAATAATAACCCTCCCACTACGACGAGGCACAACCCGTGTCTGTGCATCACTGATATTTCGTTGTGAAGATTCTGAACCTAATACACCATTATCTACACGTTGTACTGGTTCAGGAACCTGCGTGTTAATGGTTGGTGCGGGATCTACACGAGTTTCGATAATCTTCCCACTATGACGTGGTAATGGAATATCGATAACTCTTTCTTGTGGTGTTTCTTCTTGTACCGTTGGTATCGAAGAAGTATGTCTCGGTGTCTGTCCTCTCATTTCCTCTAGAACAATATGACTTCTGGGCTTGTGGTCCATAACATAGTCCTCTTCTAAGAATGTGGCATTGGTGCTAACAATAACCTTCTGATTCTTAGGACTATAAAACAGACCACCTTTAGTTCCTCTTGGATACCCAACAAAGAAACATACTTCTGTTCTTGATTCCAACTTTTCTGCGTTCCCTTTCAGCACATGTGCTGGACTACCCCAGATCCGAATATGCCGCAGACTAGGTTTTCGCCCAGTCCACAATTCCGTGGGAGTAGTAGGTACTGACTTAGATGGTACCAAGTTTAGAATGTATGCAGTTATCTCTAATGCGTGTCCCCAAAAGGAAATTGGTAAATCCGAGTAACTCATCATAGATCTTACCATGTCCATGAGAGTCCTGTTCCTTCTTTCTGCTACACCGTTCTGCTGAGGCATACGGGGTGCAGACAATTGGGATGTAATCCCTTGCTCCAATAAGTATTCCCTAAACTCTCCCAAGAGGTACTCTCCACCACGATCAGATCGTAGTGTCTTGATACATTTATTTAGACGCTTCTCCGTTTCAGCCTTGAAGTCTTTGAATTTCTCAAAGCATTCAGACTTACGCCGCATCAAGTAAATGTACACATACCTTGAGTAATCATCGATGAAAGTGACAAAGTACTAAAATCCCCCTCTTACTTGGACAATCATAGGACCACACAAATCAGAGTGAACCAATTCCAACGGCTCTTTAGCTCTATAGCCCTTGGCTGAGAACGGCCTCTTGGTCATTTTACCTTCCAAGCAGGATTCACAGACTGGAAGTGCCTCCACTTCCAATGAGCCTAATGGCCCATTTTGAACCAGTCTTTAAATCCTTTTCAAATTAATATGACCAAGGCGTAAGTGCCAAAGATGCGTTTGGTTCATCCTCGAAGGTTCTTTTCTCTTAAATGGCAAATTATTTGTGTTATTCAATTCATTAAGTTGCAGTATAGGAGAGATAGGATTTATAATATAAAGATCATCCACCAATTGACCAGAACAAATAAAACGTTTATTTTCTTTAATAACTACTACTTTATTAAAATAAACTAAATATCCATTCTTTACTAAACTAGAAACTGAAACTAAATTCCTTCTAATAGAAGGTACATAAAAGCAATTACTTAATATTAAAATCCTATCTCTACCAAAACTAAGATGTAGATCTCCTACTGCAACTGTTGCTACTCTCGTAGCATTTCCCATATATAGATAAATCTCTCCATCACTGAGCTGCCTGGTTCCCTGGAACCCTTGCAAAGAATTGCATACATGATCAGTGGCTCCCGTATCTACACACCAGGTACCGGTAGATCGGACCGCTAAACACGATTCAACAACTAGTAAATGAGATTTACCCTGATTGTTCTGTCTGGCGAGATAAACTGGACATTGCTTCTTCCAGTGTCCTGGCTGCTTACAAACAAAACATTTACCTTTAGGCTTTCCCGGTTGTCCTCGTGGCCTTTGGATTGGCGGAGGACCCGCAGCCTTCTTTTGAGCCTTTTTCATTTTCTTCTTGCCTTTCGGCTTTGAAGTAGAACCTTTCTCAAATACAAGAGCACTCCCTGACTTTCTGTTGAGACCCTCAGCTGCCTGAAGTTCTTTAAGCAGCTCCGCCAAGGTATATTTAAATTTATTCATGTTGTAATTGAGACGGAATTGCTTAAAAGACTCTGGCAGTGACTGGAGTACGATATCGACCTGGGTTTCCCCGTCAATTTCAGCTCCAAGGATCTCTAGTTCATTAAGAAGAGATATCATCTTAAGAACATGATCCCTTACAAGCGTCCCCTCAGCCATGGTTGTGTTCATCAAGTCTTTCATAGCAACCTGCCTAGCAGCACGACTTTGATCCCCGAACATCTCTCGGAGGCTCTCCATCATGTCATAGGCACTGATCATTGACTGATGCTGATGTTGCAAAACATTTGACATGGATGCCAAAATGTAACACCGCGCCATCTCGTCAGCCTTGACCCATTTCTTGTGAGCCTGAGTTTCCTCAGCGGTTGCCCCCTCACTAGGTTGCTCAGGACATTCTTGAGTAAGCACAAACTTGTACTCTTTAGCAGTTAACACAATATCCAAATTCCTTTTCCAGTCTATATAGTTTGGTCCAGTAAGTTTGTTTTCTTTAAGTATAACAGCAAGTGGATTGAAAGTACCCATTTGAAAGCCTGCGAATCACATAACATAAATAATTACGTTTGGGCAAAATTTACTATGGATTCGAGTTGAAAATATTGGTTCCCTCTACCATATTTGAAAGGAATCCGTCAGCAACCTGATACACCGCGAATAATATGACTCGATGGGAAGCCATATACTATCCATCATTTGTTCAGATAGACAATTGCCTTTTAATTTTACTATCCAGGCAATGTACTTTGCCTAATAAAATTAAACTGCTGACTTGCTTTGGTCCTATAAATAATAACAGTGACTCAGATGGAGAGGATATTATTATTTATAGCTAAGTGTATACCATCACTTAATTCTAGGTCAAGAGTTCTGTGAGGAACACCTCTGATGGAGAGGTGACCCACACCAACAATCACCCAAAACATTCTTTTAAAGAAGTTTGTACTGATGATTCCATGATCAACTACATCCGATGGGGAGGATGACACTAGAGCCATCACATAAAATTAATCATATCATCGATCTACAAACCAGTGATGGAGACCATGGGATTTATACTTGATAAATTCCCTCTCCCACTTAGAATTTTTTAAAAAAATTTGAGGGTTATAATTTTTTAGAAAAACTTTTAATTTAATTAATAAAAAATAATGGAATACTTGACAAGGATTAATTCATCCTTACTTGTGAAACCCACATGTGTAGATAATAAAATTATTCTATTCTCATGATTTTAGAAAATAAGTACTTATGTTTTCAAATTATGGAATTAGTTTTATTTCTAAATACACATGTAGTTGTCCATCATTTTAAATTAATATAAATTAAACATGCAGCTAGACATCTGAAATAGGTCTAGGAACAATTATCGATGTTGTCCAATTCATTAAACATGAAACAATAATAATCATTCAATCACACATAAATAAGGAAACCACAATAAAATAGGAATCCCACTATTATGGTCAACCTGCAACTCTTGTGAAGAAATCTTCATGGAACCCGATTAGCTCTATGTCGCAACTACGCAACTGCCTTCCAGAACTGTTTTCTGAAATAGCCTCTAAAAATTGCCTCTAGATTGCTTTCTGAAACTGCTTGTAAACTATCTTCACGAACTATCTTCACGGATTTACTTGAGATATATTACACAAACCCTATGCCTCCATAAAGGAGTTCACATGCTATTTCTTTGTAGTAAATTAACCACACATCAATCAAGTGTGGGATCCAATACACACAAATCCTATGCCTCCATAAAGGAGTTCACATGCTATGTTAAAACAGCAAATTAACCACGGATAAAACCATCGTGGGATCCAATCACACAAAATCAGTGACCATAATAGTAGAATAAGAACGCTGCAAAACAAGGGTTAGCACAGCTCTACGTTCTATCCATCCATCAAAACACGCATAAGATCTGTTTTATTGGACAACATGGTTGCGTCCAACCCATACGCAGAATCAACGTTGCTCTGATACCACTGTTAGGAAACTGCGTTCCCAGAATCCGTTGACAGTGGGTATAAGTTGGTACTGCAAAAAATTTCATGAAATCTATAATAACCCTACAAGGGCGGAACTAGGGTTACCTTGAACTGCAAAATTGGATTGCTGTAGTAGACGAATCGAGAACACGGGCTCGATAACAGATCACGATCTTCTACCGTATTCCTTTGCTGCCAGAATATCGAACTGAGTGTGGGCTCTTTCGAAATCCTTTTAGTTTTCTGATCTTCCCTCTTTACGTTCTATTTTCTATTCCCAGTTATAACACTCTCTTTGATTGCTGTGACGATTGAATCCTGATCACATTGATCCGACAAAGATGTGTTCGTCAGGAGGATCAAACGATCTCCGATTAACTTGAATTTTTAACAGCAGCTCCGTTTCGACGTCAGGAAAGTTGTGTAAAACATTCAACAACTTTCGATCAGTATCGAGCACTCCGAAGCTCTTTTAGTGAGCGTTGTCCGACGCTAGCGATCTACACTCCTATGTCTCTTGAATGCTCACAGAGACTAGGGTTTGGTGGAAACCCTTCTAGAAGAAAGCTAGAAGGTCAAGGGAAGCTTAGAATATGAAATCATGCAACCTGGGAGAAGAGCTAAGGCAGCATATATATAGGCTACGATAGGGACCATAAGAAGTCAATAAGGAATAGGCTTCCTTATGGAATTAGGAAACCCTAATTCGAACTGAATCAGATTTCTATTTCCATAAATTATAATTCATACCACTAAAGAATTATAATTGCACTCCTATCCTTATCTCAAAAATATATTTCGAGCTCCATGTTATTAAATGCTTATTATCTCCCCATGTTAAGATTACAGATATCCATTAATTAAATATAATTACTGACAATCATATTTAATTAATCTCTTAAAATTCCTTGAGATCCTCTGCTTAACTTATCTGATATGTCGGATACAAAATCCACCTGCAGGGTTTGACATAATCAAAACTTATAAGCTTTCTCAAGGGGATATCATCAATCCCAAAATTGAGACATGGATTCCATCATTAATTAATATCCACCATACAATTAATATTGTCACCCAATCCAATGAGATATTGACCCATTTAAGGATCTCACCCTTTTAGGGATCAAAGTGTAAATATCAAATGTACGTGTCTATAAACTAACTTAGGATTAGAGCATAAGCACTCATAATAGCCATGAGGTATTAATTATCTTATAAGTCAGTATAAAGATAATTACCCCAAGTCGGTCCTGTTTAATACACAAAATGTACCAGCATGGTGAGTTGAAACTATACCGTTTCCCGCAGTCAAGACAAACCTACTACAACACCATGCTGCAGTCCTACCGATGGTGTGTCCAATCCCATCTAAGACTGTAAACCAAAATCTTACATTCTATAATATCTGATGGCCTGATCTTCCGTGTGTAAGCCGAACTCTACATACCAAACCACCTACTATGTAGAATGAGAGACACACATGCATAATATTAAATAAATAATATAATACAAACATTGCCTACACAGATTCTCATAAAAAAATGGATTAACTGATTTTATTAAATGAATAATAAATCAACTACATAAAGCATGGTTTTTAGTATACATCCCTAATACTATCATCGCCTAGCAGGGCCCTATAGCAAATTTTGATTTTAAAAAGAGTGTAATCATTGGACTCTTAGGTCCTCGTGACCTTGCCTGGAGAATAGAATAGTTACAGCGCTATCGTCGCCTAGCATGACCCTATAGCATTCAAAAGGTAACTATTGTATTCAGTTGGATACTTTACTATCGTCGCCTAGCATGGCCCTATAGCGTATCAACCATCAACTCATACATAACTTCAATTATTTCAATGGAAACTCTGGCTATCGTCGCATAACAGGACCCTATTGCAGTTTCATCGTTGTTCTCATTTACTTGACTGTATCACTCGGACCACTGCGGTCCATTCAATGTGTATAACAATATGACTGGTTTAGTCCCCGTGACTAACCATGAAGACGTCAACATTAACATCATGACTCAACTATGTTCATATGAATGTTCATGTGACTCGAGTATATAAATTTATAGAATGTTGATTAATAAGCGTACTAAAATCAAGGGCATAATGGTAATTGTGTCGAGTGGGTTCCTAAACGTCAACATGATGATCTAGGCATCATTCTCAGTCTAACGCCATTGACTAGACTCAAATCGGAGTCCGTCGCATAAAAGGCTGGGTTTTCTATACCAGTTTGGGCGCTAAAGATAAGCTGTATTTTTTACCGTGTCAAAAGGTCACCAAATTTTTAGGGGATGTTCTAGACATTATTCTAAGACTCTGGGAACTGACCGCGTATTTTGCTGAGCTACGATTTATTTTCTATGAATTATTGAAGTTCTAATCGTCTGATAATAGACGTAAGAACACTCTAATAATAAAATATATTTTAGGAAGACATTTGACCCTCATAAATATTTTTATTAAATACTATGCCTTAAATTAGGCTAGTGATATTTTTTTCATAATTTTCAGAATTCGTTTGGCATTTAAATAATTTAAATACCACCAAACGGGGTCTTTAGAAATAATTAATCATTATTTAGGAACACTAAAGTTTGGGTTTTATAAATAAATATTTATAAAAAAGGCATTAGACCTTAGAAAAATTTAATAAAACTTTCCTATACTTAAAATTGGTCATTAAGTATTTATTACCTAATTATTTTAATTTAAAATATTTACTTATTATTTATTGAAACTAAATAAACACTAAGTATATTATATAAGAAATACATTATAATTTCATCATATAAGGTTATTACTAGAAATAATATTTCAGATTATTTAGAATATAATTTATAGCTTTAAAATCATTTTTAGATATTTAAAACTATTTAAAACAATTTTTAAAACCATTTATAACTATTTATTACATTATAAATAATTCATATAAACCTAAATCTAAATTAACAGAATAAATAAAACATTAATTAAACTTTAAAACGGATTATAAATCCTAAATCAGGATTAACAGACTAATTAAAAATATAAAACAACTAATTAATTATCAAAACAGATTATTAAAACTTAATCAAGATTAGAAGGTTAATTAATGATGATGCCAGAAATTGGTAAGAATAAAGTGGAGCAATTTTAGGAGAGAGAGAGAGAGTGAGAGACTATTTTTTGTATGTGGTTCGGCCCTGTTAATGAAGGTACCTACGTCCATGGGTGTGTCTGAGCACGTTCACTAGCAGATCACCGGCGGGCCTGGTGAGCCAACAAAGAGGGGCTACACTACCAGTAATACCGGTCGGGTGTATGCGTACCATGGTAAATTTTATAGAGGTGCTGTGTAGACTAAAGAGTTGGCCCCCTCGATGGGGGGTGAGAGGTCTCTTTTATAGATGCAAGAGACCTACTCTTACATGGATAAGGAAATATAATCCAATTGATATAGATTGGCATTAATTGTGGGGGTTTTCTAATTGGATTAGGAAATAGTGGGCACTTTCTAGCTTGAGTAGGAAACCGCCCGTAATGCTCGGGATCATGCCTGTGGGCCCGGATGAGCTGTTCCTGCGGTGGGATGTGCCTGCGCGGTTCTCCCGACCTGTTGGCCGGGTCATGGATAAACCGCTCGGGATGATGAGTTCCATGTTGACTAGACCGCTCGGGATGATGCTTGTCGGAGAAGTTGTATATGATTTGACCGGGGCATGGACCGACTGCTGATTAGAACCGCTCGGTCATAGGACGGAGCCAATTTTGGGTGTATCAGCTGCCCCCCATTTCCAAGGTTGGCCAGATGCTATATCGGGGCAAGTTTGGAAATCAGTTTGATGCTACTTGCCATTGTCTGAGTGCTTGGAGAAGCTGCATCGGGGCTTTTAAGCCTGGTAAGTCCTCAGGAACTGACTGAGAGTTGAGACCCAACCTAGCTCGGGACTTTTAGGTGCTCGGGAACTGACCGGGAGTTGAGACCCGGCCTAATTCTGAGTCTTTGAATGCTCGGGAAGTGACCGGGAGTTGAGACTCGGCCTACTTCAGAGTCTTTTTACTTGAGTTAGCTCCCAGGATGGTTATCTTCTGCCCGTAAGCCTTCGTCAAGGTTGTGGGTAGAAGAATTTGACCATGTTGGAAAAGTCGACCTAAAGCGTATCACTTTAGGGTCCTTTTGTGTTAACTCCCCAGGATGGTTGTCTTCCGCCCGGTCAGCCTTCGTCAAGACTGTTGGGAGAAGAGCTTGACCATGTTGGTGGAGTCGACCTAAATCACGTTGCTTTAGGGTCTTTTTGCTCCTCTATCGTCGGCCAACCTAAGAGATTTAGTCACCTCTATCGTCGTTTGGGACCTAAGTGGAGTTAATGCCTCTGATTACTGTAGGTGCTCGGGTTATCCAAGATTTTGACTTGGTTATCCGCGAGGCCTGTAGATACTCGGTGTGATTGCCTGTTTAGTTCACTGCGCCGTCTTGCCCCCTAAACTTTCGCTAAGACGAGGGTCTTACAGAGGCTATGAATTGTAGGTAACCGACCTGGAACATAGTGGTTGCAGGGTCTTTTGAAGCTTGCCATCGTCAGCTACCTAGGAGGTTTGTCTCCATTGTCGGTTGGACCTAAGCGAAGCCGGTGCCTCGGGCGTGACCCCGAGGTCTTTGGTGCCTGGGTTCGGAGCCCGAGGTCTTTTTAGTGCCTGAGTTCGGAGCTCGAGATCTTCTTCATGCCTCGGGGTTAGGCCCGAGGTCTTTGTATGCCTTGGGGTTAGGCCCGAGGTCTTTGTATGAGTTCTCTGACAATCGGTGGAGCCTCATGTGGTGATCAAGCAAGTACCATTGTAGTCGGGCTCTTCTAGACCGATGGAGATAGGAGGTTGGATCAGGATCGTCGGGCTTCTGACTTCTCTGTGCTGGAGGCAAAGTCGGAACTGTTTGATCCTGACCGATGTGAACTGGAGATCGGGCCGGGGCTGCCGGACTCAGACCGCTACGAACTGGAGGTCGGGTCGGGACTACTGGACCCTGCCTGCTGTGAGCTGAAGAAACTATCAGAACTCCCGGGCTGATCTCGCTTTCGCTTACTTCTGGAAGACTCGTTGCTTTCTTGCCCGATGTCTTTGGTCTTCAGAAACTCTTCAGTGTTAATGTATTTTCCAACCCTCTCAGAGAGCTCAACCAAAGTTTTCGGTCGGTTTCTGTGGAACGACGCGGCGCACTTGGTGTGTTCAACTCCCGAGCAGAAGGCTATGATAGCGGCGATTTCATCAAGATCGTAGATGCTGAGCTTCTCTTGATTAAACCGGCCGGTGAACTCCTTGAGAGTCTCATTATTCCTTTGTATAACCGTCAGTAGATGTATGTCAGGCTTTGGCCGTTCGTGCATACCGATGAACTGATTGATGAACTGCTTGCTGAGTTGCGTGAAACTGCGGACCGATCGGGGCTCCAACGAGTAGAACCATTGGGCGGCCGGGCCTTTCAAAGTGCTGGGGAAGGCTATGCAGTGTAGTTCATTAGAGTAGGTGGCTAGGGCCATTTGAGCCTTATAGGTCCGGACGTGGTCAACCGGGCTTCCCGAGCCGTTATAGGGATCTAGGCGAGGCTGCTTGAATTTGTGCGGGATGGCAAACCCCGTGATCTGGCTAGAGAACGGTGACTCTGTATCGGTATTGGCCTGATTCTGAGCGCGGTTTTGACCAAGCTTCTTGGCCACTCCCTCGATCTGCTTCTGCAAGTCTTTGATTCGGGCTTCCACTCCTTCCCGACCGGTATCGGTGGAAGAGGCTTTTTCTTTATGATGGTGTGATGTCCTCTGGGATCGGGCTCGGCTATGGCTTCGGGTAACCGTTCGCCTAGGGACAACTCGGCTCTTGACCGAGTGACCCTGGACTGATTCCCGGGCCATATGTTCCTGCCTTTCCTTTCGGGCAGCACGCCCACTATTGATGTCTCTGGCATCCTCAACACGGGACGGGTTGGCTCGGGCACGTTGTCTGGTCAAGATCGGTTTTCGACCGTACGCAACGTTCCCTGGTCATTTTCCGGTCCCTGGAGGACTGCTTTGCTGGGCTAGCAGGGCTTCGATCTATTGCTGGATTTGATGCTGCCCCTCCAAGAGTTGTGTGAGGGTCGCGGTGATCTGCTCAGATGTCATGACTGTCGCAGCCGATGCCAGGGCCGGAGGAACATCCCAGTTGGACTGCTGACTAACCTTCTTACCTTTCTTCGGTGGCATGACGATCAGTCAAGAGATTTGTTGATGAGAAGACTTGTCGTTTCCCACAGATGGCGCCAAACTGATGATGCCAGAAATTGGTAAGAGTAAAGTAGAGCAATTTTAGGAGAGAGAGAGAGTGAGAGACTATTTTTTGTATGTGGTTCGGCCCACGGGTGTGTCTGAGCACGTTCACTAGCAGATCACCGGCGGGCCTGGCGAGCCAACAAAGAGGGGCGGCACTACCAGTAATACCGGCGGGGTGTATGCGTACCATGGTGAATTTTATAGGGGTACTATGTAGACTAAAGAGTTGGCCCCCTCAATGGGGGATGAGAGGTCTCTTTTATAGATGCAAGAGACCTACTCTTACATGGATAAGGAAATATAATTCAATTGATATAGATTGGCATTAATTGTGGGGGTTTCCTAATTGGATTAGGAAATAGTGGGCACTTTCCATTAGTCTTCTAGCTTGAGTAGGAAACCACCCGTAATGCTCGGGATCATGCCTGTGGGCCCGGATGAGCTGTTCCTGCGGTGGGATGTGCCTGCGCGGTTCTCCCGACCTGTTGGCCGGGTCGTGGATAAACCGCTCGGGATGATGAGTTCCATGTTGACTAGACCGCTCGGGATGATGCTTGTCCGAGGAGTTGTACATGATTTGACCGGGGCATGGACCGACTGCTGATTAGAACCGCTCGGTCATAGGACAGAGCCAATTTTGGGTGTATCAATTAATAATATAAAATAACTAATTATAATCAAATACAAAGATCCGCGGGTCAAACCCATATCCGACCCGGTCAAATGGGTTACCCGTTTATGCTAATAAAATGATCTAACTTAAAAGATCCGACCCGGTTCATTTTAATTGTTATAACCCGAACCCTTACCCACTTATACATACAAACTAACACATACCCGAACCCATGACCTGACCCGAATTAATTAAAATGGATAAATGATATAACCCGTTTCCCTTTCTTTTCCAGTAAAGCTACCCGCCGCCGGCGAGCCCGTTTTTTGCCGGAAAACTTCTAAGGGCTATAACTTCTTACTCTCTCCATAGAAATGTGTGTTTCCAACGCCAAAATGACCGGTTTGGGACCCTCTACAACATACTAGCTAGGAGGCCATGATCTGATTCATTCGTTTTCTATACCCACCATTGGATTATTCTTTTCGGGTTTTCAAAGAATAATCGAATGCATGGTGGTCTAAATGTCACTCTATTCAAAAGCTGTTATTAGGGGGTCTAACTGGGACCTATAGGGTCAGTTTGATACTAATTTTGGAGGTCTAGTGATATTTTACAATCCGAGCTCCGGCGAGGGAGCTCTAATGGCAGTTCAGCCATTTTCAAAGCCTAAGGCTCTGTTTGAGCGTATGAGAGGGTCTGGGAGGGTGTGTGCGTGATGCTTTAGATGTGTATAGAGTGAAATAAGGAGGAGGGGGAGTATATACCTAGGTCTCGGGTTCTCTCTCTCTCTATTCCTGGCGAGGCCCTCTCACTCTCTCTCTCTGCGTCTTCTTCCCCTTCTCCTTGAGTCTGCGTGTATGGGTGATAGTGGGGCAGAGGGTAGAGTGTTTTCCACTCTCTCTCTCTCTCTCTCTCTCTCTCTCTCGGTTATACTCTCTCAATTCCCAACCTCTCACATATATACAAGGCTAGGTATATACACACATATCTCCTATATAACTTTACACAGATACACATGGATTTGTGTATCTAGGAGAGGTTGATCGGTTGGATTGATTGAGAGGGAGTGTTCCCGAGGGGGAGGCTGGCGGTTGGTGTGTGTGTGGGTTAAGTCTGGCGGTTCATGGAGGGTTGTTTGGGTAAGGCTTTAGTCTAATAGGTATAGGTAGTACAATTTCTATTTTAGGAAAGATTCTGACCTTCCATTTATGGTATGGTTGAGCCGTCGTTAGAAATACATGCTACGCAATCTAATTTTATACAGATTTTACGGTTTCGCGTGCCGAGTCAGTCCGGGTTTGTAACTTACAGTCTAAGAAATTAATTAAATAAATACGCACACATATAATTTGGTTTCTGGGTTTGTGAAATAGGGACACTGGAATTTATATGAACAAAAAAAAAATATACGGGGATTCATTTATTAATACAGAAATTTTACGGGTATTACAAAAAAAATGTCTTTTTTTTTTAAATAGTAATAGAATTTGCATAAAAATCTCTCAGGATTAATTGAGTTTAACGACAATTTACTTTTACTTTTTATGAAAGTCATTGAGTAGTGAAAAATAAACAAATCAAATTCTTATGTTACAAAAATTCACATCACTTAATTATGTAATTTTTTTAATATAATTATGATTTGTTGAGAGTCTTTTCGCTAAAATAAAAAATAAGCTTTCCCTAAGACGAAAAAAAATATATTTTAAAGGATTGTTTACTAAATTTCACTTATCTTAATAATGAAATAATTGTCTGTATAAGTTTATTAATTGGTATTATTGGCGTGTTTGTATATTTTATTTGTATTATGTACCTAATAAATATAAAGTAATGTTATACTTCTCAAATTTTGTATTCCAAATGCTTCATAAACATACGTGGCAATGAGATCATCTTGAATAATAATGGGACCTCTTCAACATACTCCCATCATAATCTAATTAGCCCATTGCCAACGTGTATTTGGAAAACAATTGGGATACAAAATTTGAATAGCATTAGTACAACTGCAGTGGTGTGATTCCATATAATAAATTAGCTTAGTTACCCTACGGCCTACGGGTGGACTTGTTAAATGGTAACATAGTATAATGTGTAGGAATCGAACTTAAATTTATCATTTCACTTACTATATAGCCAAACGAAGCAAATGGCGTAGCAACTGCCGGTTGAAGACATATTGTTAGCCCGCGTCCAAACGAAGCAAACGTCATAACAACTGTCGGTCGAAGACAAATTGCCACCCCGCTTTCCATTGCCATGCATCACATTGCCCTTTTGAGTTTTTGGTTTTTTTTTTTTTTTTTTATATTATTTATTTCTTTTTTATTGGATTAAATATATTTTTACACTCTTATAGTTTGTCACATGTGTCAGTTGGTCCTTGTAATTTAGAAAGCGTCACTTTAGTCCCTATAGTTTCACAAGTGTGTCAAATAAGTTCAGTAAGTCTTTTAGTGACAAATAATTTTGTCACTGAAAGTAAAACAATTTGTCACAAAAAGTGTTTGAGGGAGTAAAATGATACACTTATAAAATTACGGGGATTAAAATGACAATTTCTATACTACAGAGACCAAATTAACACAAAATACAAACTAATAAGATATCAAATGTAATTGAAGCCTTTACTTTTGCTTTCAAATAAGATTGGACCAAAGAAGAAGGGCAATTTTAATCTGCGAGTTTGAACTCTTACACCAGTGCAGCTGATAAATATTCGCATCCTTTGTTTGTCCGTTGATAACGAGAGAGAGAGAGGGACCACCACCTGGACATGGGGTCCTAAATAGGGAATGGGCTCAAAACTCCCTCCCTCTTCCCCCCCTCCTCTCTTTCTCACACACACACACTCTTATCTCTCTCTCTCTCTCTCTCTCTCTCTCGAGCACCTTATTATTGCTGTCCTCAATCTAATTAAGCCGGTGGGGAATATATATATATATAGTAGTGAATAGTGATGATGTTGAAGATGTGGAGATGGTATCAGAATTGCTTGTCTGTTCATCCAGTGAAGACCCAGGTCATCAGTTCTGGACTTCTATGGGGCGTTGGAGATATTGCTGCCCAATCCATCACTCACTCCACTGCCAAAACCCGTCTTCATATCTCCGTCAGTACCCCGGCCCCTCCTTCATTTCAATCCAATCCAAATTTCTTCATTTTTTTTTTTTTGGCACATCTATGACATCTCTGTTTCTCTTTATATTTCTATATGCACAATTATTATATACATGCATGCATGTATGTGTCATGTGTGTGTTTGTTTAATTTACTACTTCAAAGCATTAATTGTGTTAGTTCTCTAGTTCATTGTAAAAAGAGTGGATATGATTTTAAAAAGAGTGCACTATGCTTTTTTCACTCTCCTGCTATTTTGGCAACACAGTTGAGGATTTAATTCAAGCCGGCCTCCTCCTTTTTTTTTTTCTTTTTCTAGAGCCATTCAGGTATCAAACTCTAGTATATTAACCTTTTCTTTTGCCTTTTATTCTTTTCTCATACCCCTTCTTTGTTTTCTAGTCAAACCTGTCTAATTATGTATTGTTCTCTAGATGTCCTAATTCTGATACATTTTTCATGCTTACTTTCCGCGTTTAATTTGTCAACGATACATTGTATTTGTATGTTCCCTCTTTACTTTTCAATTCATTGCAGTTCTAATGTATATGGTTTACCTTTTTTAAACTTTTCCTAATACCAACATGTATTCGTGTAAGATACAAAGTGTCATGTTTGAGATCTACTTAAACATTGATCGGTGGGCTTGCAGTGTTAGTAGAGGCCCCATCACAAGATGGAGTGATTGGGGTACTGAGGTTGTATGCCCCTTCTCACCTCATATCGTTACCCATAAACAAAATATTCGGTGATAACGAGATCTGCATTTGTTATTGGAGCATGAGGTGGTTCTTGGTATCCTAAAACCAAGCAGCAATTCCAAGGTCCATCGTTGCGTAGCCACCATCAGTATTCGATTTGGATTGCTATTTGGGTTTCGGATTAAGGGATCTTGTTGGGCCATGTGGGGCTTCGATTGTGGGCTATTTCAATAATAAGACCTTGAGATCCTTCTTAATAAATAATCGTAGCGATTTTTGGATTCCGGTTATATGGTCAAGTAGTATCACATTTATCATTGTAGGCTTATCGAATTTGTAAGGTCCCAAGGACTGCCTCAGGCCCACACCAAATTTACAAGCTTTAAAAGATGGTTTTTGCACTTCTGTAACGATCCCATTCATAATGATGAGCATGTACTATATATCAGACCATAGCAGGCGGAGAAATTCTTTCAGTTGGAGATACAAGTGTGCCTCATAATTTGACCTCTAACTATTATCACGAAACTTAAACTTGCTTGCAATTTGTTTGGATGCGCTGTAGAGTTCCGAGTTCTAAAAGATGAGTAATGCAACATAATAGTGCACAATGTATAAGTAAAGGGGGCATTACAATGGTGAAAGCTCTGGCTAGCAGTTGAAAAATAGCAAATTTGGCTTAGAGGGCAGCCACTTTGTGCAAAAATGCACAATGGATGCATCTTCCACAAGTAGGACCACCACTGTTTAATGGCCCTCTTAATAGCCACATGCTTAACACTAGACTGCCATATTCAGCATAAAGCCATAAACTACTTCTCATGAGATACTTTGATCTGATTGTTTAGCTGGTGCATCAGGCCTGTTGTTGGGACTGTCTAGCTGATCTAAACAAGTTAATCTACAACAATGGGATTCGATTCCAGGATTTAGCACCCATTTCGGTTAACTATTTAAGGTGCTATGTGAGGACCTTTTTTTAGGCCTTTGTTACTTATATTGAAAGTCAATGGCATATAATAGTAATTTTCTCCATTGGTGCTTTTAACTACTGTTGCTGTTTGAACGAACTAGCTTGGACCTCAACTCGACTGAACATTAAGTTCCAATCACCTGGTGTCGGCAAGGCACACTTATGGTACAGTAGACTGCACGAGGAGAATGATAGTAGAGTTTACTTTTTAAGTTTCTATAAAGAAGACAACTTTATCTTGGTACTGCTATTGATTTGTTCATTTCAGGAAGCTACTTATTTCCACGTGCATGGTAAAAAATTTCAGTTTCAGTGAACTAAAGGAAGTCAGGTGTGACTGGAGTCTGTCCTTGTTAGTTATTTATTTTTTGGTTTATTTTTCTTAAAGTTTAGTTGATACACTTGCTTTCATTTACATTTGGTCGTCTTTCATTTCTGGGAGATGCTGTATAGCACTGTAGTAGTATGGGCATATTTCTTCCGTTCCATAGTCCAAAGCTTCTTTCAGTGCAAAAGCAATCTCACTTGCGAGATGATGTGAATATGTATAATTTAGGTTATGTCAAAACTGAATTTCTGTTCCATGAAGCAGGATGCAGGTGAAAATTTTAAAATTAACTGGAAGCGGGTTGCTGTCACTAGTATGTTTGGCTTTGGCTTCATTGGACCAGCTGGCCACTTCTGGTTCGTTATTCTTTTCTCATTCATCCCTTCCTGTTTTTGGCACGAACTCCTTTACCAACTTTGAACTTGATGAGTCCTCCTCTCGTGAGTTGCACTTGCTATTTTGATCCACCAATAAGTAATAAATATGTTTATATCCATATGCTTACGCATATACATCTTCTTAACGCAACTTGGGTGATTCACAATTTCACATGCACACTGGGTTTTTCTTGTATTGTTTAAATATCTCCATTTGGATAGACTCAGATTTGATGGACTTTCTATTTCTTTTGCAGGTATCAAGGCTTGGACCGATTTATTAGATTTAAACTTCAACTACAGCCAAAGTCTGTACGTTTTGTAGCCACTAAAGTGGCAATGGATAGTGTTATATTTGGTCCCTTTAATTTGCTGGTGTTCTTCACCTACATGGGATTTGCAGCTGGTAGGAGTACTACTCAAGTTAAGGAAGATTTAAAGAGGGATTTTTTTCCAGCATTGATTCTGGAGGGCGGCGTTTGGCCAGTTGTTCAGATTGCTAATTTCAGATATGTTCCAGTGAAGTACCAACTCCTATATGTAAATCTCTTCTGCTTGTTGGACAGTGCTTTCTTGTCGTGGCTTGAGCAACAGAAAGACGTGCCTTGGAAGCAGTGGTTTACTTCATTTCACTCTTTAGAGAAACAAAAAGGTCAAGGAAGATAACGGCTAGTTCACGTCAGAACATTGTATCGAGCTGTAAGAGATATGAAAGCTCCAAAAATGCCAAACTTTTTTTCCCCATTGTGGGTAATTTGGTGGCCTGTGCTTGTGATACAATGTTAAGCGCAAGTCTAATGCTATGAAGAGTTCTTCAATTCCTTAGTTGTACTTCACTATTCTCACCAATTGTTAGTTGGAATCAAAGATTAGGACAATGAATCTTGTTGCATGTATGTTTCAACTTGATTTTTAAGAAGAAAATTTGAAATCTGCATGCCTCTATCTAAACAGATGTAACTAATAAGAATCAAGCTGCTTCCACTTTGCAGTAAGATCTTCAACAGTAACACTTGATTAACCAATACTGATGTAACATTATACAATTGTAGCTCAACCAGAAAAAGAAAAGAAAATTATACAACTATTGCCATCCAGTCAACATTGGGAAATCTGGGTAGTATACAAAAGAAAAGAGAACAAATAACTTTGACTATTGACGATGCAATTGCAGTGAACCAGAAACATAATGTATATGAACCAATTTTACAAAATTTTCGAATGTACCTCGGGAAATGATGATAGCCAATGATAATGCTACAAAATTTAAAACGTCCATTTTTTTTTTTTTTGGTGCAAGCCTCACTGGTGAATATACCAGTGGAACTCACTTAGCTGAAACTAGATAAATGAACTATAACCTCCACCTATAGGTACTCTTGGCTTGAATACAGCAGATGCCATCAAACAGGAGCAATGGTTGAAGCAAGTGCTCTGAAAAAACCAGACACAATAGAGATCTAATTAGGCCTTGGAAAATCAAGGTTACCAAAAAAAAAAAAAAAATGGAAATAAAGAAGGAAAAAGAAAAATCAGGAATTTTAGAAGAGGGCAACATACCGGGATACTTAGTAGCAGCCCTTCATGATTAACTAGGACAGGTAGGCCCCTTCTTGCAGCAATTGGGATAGACTTCAATGACACGAGAGCCCTTTGTGCTGATGATTTTGCATACTCTGAACATACATTTGTCTCTTCCCTTGCTCCATTTGAGGATTTTCCACATTCTGACCTTTCAACAGCTTGGAAAGATACAACCAGTCAGCTTCAACCATGTGGCGTACCTCAGGTGTCATGTCATCACCAACTTGACAAGACCTGCAATAGTAATGCTGACTTTCGCCTCCCAAGTCCCGGTCACTATTCAGCTTCCACATGATCATGAATCTGTTCATAAAGTAACAAATGTGCCCGGGCTGAAGTGCTGTGCTTGGAGTACTTGAGGATTTTTCAGACACAACTTCAGTTTTGGACTTGAAATGTTCAACTTCGGCTCTCTGCAATGAAAGGATACTCCAATTTGTAGACTCACTGAGAATATTGAGTCTTTTGGCTTCATTTATAACCGAGTCGGAAGATTTTACATTCAGAAAGAGCACGTCGGAAATATTTGGAACCAAGCGATCCGAATACGATTTTCCATCTCTTATAATCTGCTCAATCTCAGTACGGGGAAGATTGCATATGATCTTCACAAGAGAATTGGTAAAACAACTCCATATTTGAAGGCAAACAAGAATTGGGAGAGCAACAAACGAGGACTTTGGTGCCTCTGGAACCAGGAGCTGCACAAAGGTGACAACCAGCTGCTGTAAGAGAAGTCTGCAAGGTTGTCAAAGCAGATATGTGAATAAATAAAACGAATAAAAAAGTGCAAATTGCGACTCGAATAAGGTGAAATACTTTTTATTTTATTTTATAGAAAAGCTAAAATTTCTGTGCACAAGGAAATCAATGATGCCACCTGTATATCATACTGCTCTCTCTCTCTCTCTCTCTCTCTCTCTCTCTCTCACCAGTATATCATCTCTCTCTCTCTCTCTCTCTCTCTCTCTCTCTCTCTCTCTCTCTCTCTCTCTCTCTCTCTCACCAGAGAATACACTTATTATCAGTCACTTTTCTTTTTCACACTTCTATCACATGACATCACAACAAATTAACATAACATGGTGATAATGTAAGTGCCATGAGGAAAATAACACGGGTGAAACAAAATGTACCTTGCATGGGAAAGTACGAAAGTAGTCCAAAAGCAATTTTGATGCACTGCCACTGGTCTGTGCCTTTGTGAGATGAACTGACAGAAGATCAAACAGCATCAAGAGCGTCGAATAGAAAATCAATCAACTTGACTGGTCTATGCAGAAAACTTCTAGGCTTTGTTTGGTTCTCGGGTTTAGTGAGGGGAAAAAAAGGGAAACATATTCCTTTGTTAGATAAGGAAAGCGATGAGGAAAATATGAAAGAAAGGATAATAAGTTTGAGAAATAAAATTAAACATTTTGAATGTTGTGAGCCATTTCCATTCTTTTATTCATATACTACAATTATTGAAATTTGGCCAAGCAGGTGGGGAGGGGGCCGAGGGGACAGCTTTGGCCAAGCAGGCTCCTTGGTTAGTGCGCCTTTCACAGGGGCGTCCTGCCAAGAACCCTGGCCCCGCAGGTAGGAGGAGGCTCCCACGGTCACGCCCAGGGAGGTAGGTCACCTACGGTTGCCCCTCTTCAACCCTTTTTTCCTTTAGCCACAAAAAAAAAAAAAAAAAGAGAGTTAATTACACAGACCCTCCCTGAGGTTTGGTGAAATTACACGAACCTCCCCTCTATATTGTAAAATTACACAGACCTCCCCTCTAGCATGAATTTACCATTTTACCCTTACTTTGTTTACCATTTTATTAAATTACACATACCTCTCTCTACTGTGTATTTATAGATACAAATACAGATATAGATACACAATACATACACAATATATGAACATACATATATGAATATGAATTTGTTCACAAAATAAAAAAAATTTAACCCAAAATCAATTTGTTCCAAAAACTAATTTGTTCCTAAGATTTAAACCCAAAATAAATTTATTCCAAAAACTAATTTATTCTTAAGATTTAAATTCAAAATCAATTTGTTCCAAAAACCTAAGATCTAAACCCAAAATACCAAACCCATCTGATCAAAGATGTATACAAGTATTTATGTGTATATGTATTCAATGGTTATATGTATACAAACATGTATGTATGTATGTATGTATGTATGTATGGTCCGTATATATGGTGTGTATGTATGTATGCATGGATATATGTATATACAGTAGAGAGAGAGAGGGGGGGGGAGGGGTTTTTTTTTAATCACTATGGGTATTTTCGGTATTAGTAAATTAAGAAGAGAGGTCTCTATAAATTTTGCAATCTAGAGAAGAGGTGTATGTAATGCAAATCCAAACCTCAAGGGATGTCTGTGTAATTTTGTAATTTAGAGGGGAGGTTCGTGTAATTAACCCAAAAAACAATTATAGAAATTTTGAGCATAAAGGAAAACACAAGGGAACTAATTTTCCTTCTTGTTTTCCTTTCCCTTTTCTTTTTCCTCACCAAATCAATGAACCAAACAAAGCTAAGGCTTATCAAGTTCAGTTAATAAGGAAAATAGGAAATAAAAAGAAAATAGGATGAAAATACAATTAAGAATTTTGGATATGGTGAGCCACTTACCTTCTTCTTTTTCTGGAGTGCGTATTAAATTTTGAAAAATGTATAATGTTATTCAGGTATATTAAAAAAAACAATAGGGAAAACATTAGCAAAATAGTTTTCCTTCTTATTTTCCTTTCCCTTCCAATTTCTTTTCCTTCTATAAATCCATGAACCAAATAGAGCCTTACGTTAAATAACCAAAATGATGGGAGTGGGCAGTACCTGCAGTACCAAAGCTATAAACTTTGCCAGGCATATGTCATGGATGTTTGATGGATTGAGAATCTCCAAATCAATAACAGCATATCCTTGCTGCACCCAACAACGAGAAATGGGGGAGGAAAAAAAAAGGAGAGGAAAATAAACTATATGAATTAGCAAAAATAGCTACATATGATAGCTACGGTTAAATAATCTAGCAGACGTGATTTTCGTAATTTTCTTCCTTTGTCCTTACAGTGGTACAAGAGATGTAAACCACAAGAGTCATTTAGGTTGTACTATTAGTTCTAGTCAGCAATAGAGTCGAGTACAAATTGTTTACTCTTTCTGAAAGTATGGATATTTTCTCTACATTTCTGTCTTTTGCTCCTTCAATTGCTTAAAAGGAACAAAAAAAGAAAAAAAAAAAAAGGTAAAACTAGTAAGTTCAGGTAATTGGAACTTCATACAAGTCTTTTAAAACATTTAATATTGCTATTTCTATAGCTAGGCTGCCAGGTTAACTGGTGCTTGACACGTGGTATATATTGGTAAAGGATAGATGTCAAAACATGAAAATGGAATAAAAGAAACAAATATAGGGGCGAACGTCTTCAATGTAGGAACAGGGTTATTGGAATTTCTCCCTGATCCTACATGACCAGCCTAAGTTCAAAGGTAGGGCCTGGGGAGCTCACTGCACTGGGTGTTGAATGGTATTATGATATCAACAGTCGAGCTTAGAATTCGTGGATTACAGATGGAGAAAATCTTCAACAGTCAAAAGAATGCTCACATCCATGACGGTCACGGCCTTGTTCATCAAATCAGAACAAGTTTGATAAACATACAATCGAGTTCTTTGACAGGCAGAAACAACAGCTTGTAGTTCGGATTTAAATCCAGCTGTGAAAAAAAAAAAAGAGAAAAAATAAGTTAATACAGAATGTCAAGCATTACGCTTGCAGACTAGAACAAGTCAATAAATCACTACCTAATATCAATATATACAATACAACGATTACACAAATTTAGAAAATCATGAAAAGCATGACTTTAAGAGCAAAGTATCCCAACTCACACACATCGTGCGTGTGCGAAAAGGTAAAAAAATAATAATAAATAAATAATCAATAAAAAAAAAAGTGAGCGCAAGAGAAACACGCATGCATACATGAAAACCAAAAAAAAAGTGTGGATTTGTCAAGCTGTTAATGTCTACTGCAACTCACATGATGACCAATTTTTTAATGACATTCGAATCCGGTTTCGAGCAAACAGTGTGCTTTGATTTGTTGGATCTTCCACCCAATCCTGCTTACTCCATCGACATATCTGCACTACTAGTTAAAATATATTTAGGCCAACCTCACATAACATATGAAAAAAAAAAAAACACACATAATGTAATCACTTTTAGGTTTTCTCCAAATTAACGTATGGTTCCACATTTCAATTCCGAATATAAATTTACTTGGTCTGGATTCTGATTCTTACCATTTAAATGATTTTTATATGGAAACATATTTAGAAACTCCAATCCATGGAACACGTTATAAAGGTCTGATATTATCGTCATGCAAAATACAAATAACCTTGTACAGATCCTCTTTTGAGAACTCCGTGAGTGGCCGCACTAGTAAAATACCATGATCCTTTGAAGCTTCACCACTAAAATTCGGATATGTAGGGAACAATTGAGAGATAGTCTAAGAATGAATGACTGCCTGCATTGTGCCTAGTAATCAGTGTACATCTATTGAGTATGAGATGCTTCAGTGTTCAACTCAACAATATACACTTATGTGTATATATATATATATATATTATTCAAGCCTGATAATTTAATTTGTACTCTCGAAAGAAAAAAAAACTAGTTAATTCTTTTGAGAGAGAGAGAGTGGGAATTAAAATTTGAGAGGGAGAGAGACTGAGAATTAAAACTAATGCTGATGCAGACCTGATCATCTGCATGATGTGCAATTAGTAACACGCCAATTTGGTGTTGAATGCAAACATTCTGAAAATTTTGATACCTAGAGATTGTGGAAATCAATAAAGTCACAGTAACACGGGTTAGGAGGAAAATCAAATTGAAAATGTGATGGAAAAAAATGCAAAACAAGGAAAAATAGAGAGGTAATAACCCAGTTGATAAAAAGTTAATAATTTTGCGGAAACCACCTCATGTCACGAGCTGCTTCTTGCAAGTGCCCCTGTTTTGGCCTACCGTCTGACCATTCGCAACAGGCAATCTCACATCTGATTCCTACACCAACACAATATTAACCATCTGTTCTCCTAGTCTATGTTACATGGACTCTCAAAGTAACCGCATCCGAAACTCGACACCCAGACAGGGGTATGGGATATGTGTCCTACACTTCTGGTTGGACACACACCAAGAAACACTTTAGTTACTTGTATAATAAGGTCTCTAAATATCTTCCTTTCACAATGAAGTTTTTTCAACATGGACCAACATTTGCGTTAAATTCTTAGTATTACCTCTTATATATAAGACAGATATTAATTTGGGAAGTCCAACACCTAGAAACCTACCTCACTAGGAAGCACGACACAGTGACACTTTTAAGAAGGCAACGTGTCGTGTGTCGTATCGTATCAGTGTATCCGTGTCATGTCGTATCATGTCGGAGTGTTCGTGTCCGTGCTTCATACCTCACTAGGTATTTGCCATATTGGTACCCGAGTCCATGTAACATATACTCGTAGTGAAATCTTATGAAGTTTAACACACACAAACTTTCCAAGAGCGCAAAGAGGAAATATAATATATACCCACGTCTAAAATGCGATGAAGCACAGTATTAGCCTCTTCCTCACTCTCAGCACGCAGTTCATGGTCCACTATTATTGCCAAAAGCCCATCAATGAAACCACTGCTCTTGTCTCCATCAGCATTAAGGCTATTGGATTTCCAAGCGGCAACTAATACACACAGCGCCATGCTGTAAGGACCACCAGAAACTCCAATTCCTGAAAAGGAGATCAAACAGCAATCTCTGAAAACCAATCCCTCAAAAGGAAAAAAGAAAGGATTTAAATTTTTTATACACATGCAGATGCTTACAGTTTTAAATAAAGTTTGGAAATAACACTTGATATATATGAGTTTTTATCAAATTTCCTCAGTTGCTAAACTATCACAACTCAAGATTCAAAGTTCGAAACTTTTTCCCCTTGTCTCACATTTCCCGACAACCACTTGGAAAAGAGAAAAGGAAGAAGAAAAAAAAAAGCTCTAAACTCTCAGAGATTCAGTCAGCAAAATCATCCACCATTTGTTTTGCTGATAAAACATAGAAAATGTAAGAAAAAGGATTTAGATTTTTTTTTTTTTTTATAAAGGATAAAATTCTCTGATGATTATTCACGCTATCAATTGTAAGCCTAATACGTGCAATGACTACTAAGTGGGTTTTTTTTTTTTTTTTTCTAATACTTCCAAAGGACATAAACCCAAAGAACTTGAAATTCAAAATATTATTTTCCCCAAAACCTTAGGATCTCAACCTCTAAGGAACTTTCTACAGCTACAATTAACAGTACTCCTTGTGGTTGCTGAGAAAGCATGTAGTGACTAAAAAAAACATAAATCGTGAATCTTTCATTCTCTTTCTCTCTATTTACTTATAAGGGCACCCAACTAATAAGTCAAATATGAATCAGACAAATAAATATATGTGATATGTATATAGTGTGTGTGTGCATATATAATATGAACAGTGTGGATAGTTACTAACCGATACGGTGATGTGGTTTGAAACCAGCCATGGCCATTCGCTTTGAGAAAGTCTCTTTGTATTGCGAGATATTGTTGATTGGGCCATTTGGGTAATCGGAGCAACTGCATACTAGTAAGCGATTGGAGCGAATGGAGGAGGGGGCGAATTGCAGGGAATTTGGCGGAAAAGGGTTTCTTGTGCTTTTTGACAGTGATGAAACCCTAGATATGGAGGTTAGTATGAAGTGCGATGTCGTTTTGCTCTGTGAAGGTCTGAATAGACCTCGCGCCATTTTAGGGGTGAAGTGAAGCTATTGCACTCTGGAACTCTTCTTGAATAATGACGGCATTGGGGGATCAATGTGTGGTCGTTTTATGATTCCATTGAATGATCATCGAAGGCTAGCGCCAATGTCATACTAGCATCTAATGTCAAAGCAGGCTACAAATTTTTTAATGGATTTTTTCCGTTACAAATTGCATTAGCTATTCTGCCATTAACGCTAGCCATCATCAAATAGTGTTTGTTTTGTGGGGGCTATTGTTGTCTCGGGTGATGCTCGGTACACTTAAAACATTCATATATATATATATATATATATACGGAAATAGTAGATGTACAAAAAAAAAGTACCCAACAAAATGCACAATCAGCTTAAAATTATTGGACTTCGTGCTGAAAAGTTTGTACACACAAAAAGACAAAAAAAGGAAGAAGAGTACAGCTTTTTCAGCACGAGGTGCAACAAATTAAAACAGATTATGCATTTCGTTGTACACTTTTTTTGTGCATCTAGCATTACTCATATATATATATATATATATATATTTACTAGGGGAACTCACGTTGCACGTGGCAATTCTGATGGCCGTGATATAAAGCATGTGTGATTTCTTTGCGCCAAAAAGATACGGGTTTCACAACCAATAAGCTCAATCCTTTATTAAAATTGAGCAGCCTCAGGTTTTTGAATCATTAGTTGGGCTGATCATATGAAGAATTGACTAAGACTTTAAAGAATAAGAATTAAAATTAGTTACATGATTTGATTTGAGAAAGAATACAGAAAGACAACGTACATAAATTCTGTCAGAGATTGATGAAGGGCCCAAAAAAACAAGTAGAAGTACACTCTGAATATGAAGAGAAAACATCTATTATATATATATAAAAGACAAAGTCAAAAGTCTTCCCACAATTTGTCAAGTGGAATTTTGTACATTTTTCTTTTTTCCACCTAGGATTCTCTATTAGAATTTTTTAAAATTTTCATTTTTTTTTTATTTTTTATTTTAGCAATTGATTTTCTTTATCATCAATTCAACATGTCTCTCTATCTTCCCAATAGGAACAATAATCAAAAGAAAGAGGGAGAATATAGGTGTAATAAATTGTAAATTAATGTGTATCTGAAATTGTGCATGATTTCGGGAGAATGAAAAGGTCTTGAGTTCCATATTATGAGAGAGAGGGAGAGTGACGGAGTGGTTGGGAAGATAGAGAGACATGTTGAATTGATGATAAAGAAAATCAATTGCTAAAATAAAAGATAAAAAAAAAAAATGAAAATTTTAGAAAATTCTAATAGAGAATCTAATTATGTTTATTTTGTTCTTTGAATTTTGCGTTTTCTAATGAATTAAAAAAAAAATTACTTCCACATTGATCCAATTAATATTAAAAAAAAAATATTTATTTTTATGGATGATCGATATTGTAAATTCTAAATTTGAATCCTAAATTTATTTCCTCAGTGATTTATCAGTTGTATCATACGCAATAGTATGTAGTATCACCAACTACTACCGTTGTACGTGGTACAATTGTTAAAGTATTTAGAAATAAAATACTATAAGATTCAAATTTTGGGTTGCATAGCATACTCTATTTTAATATATCATATTCGAAAAAAAATTTAGTTAGACAAATTTGCTATATTAATTGACTTTTTATAATCTCATGCCCAGTGAAAAAAAAAAAGGGAACTTATTTCCATACATGACATGCACATTCTATCTTTCGTAAATTCCCGTGCATTTGCACGGGTTGTCGACTAGTTAAGATTGTAAAGCAGAAGGTGTCTAAAGCAATAAGAAGAAAGAGAATATATTGTGTTGTGAGTTAGATGGTGGTAATTGTTTTTGTAATTGCCGGAGTTCTGGAGGATTAGTTGTATCCCAGCAAACAGAAAAGTTGGCAACTGCCTACCACTTTGTATGAGTAGGAGTTCAAAGGTGTTTCAACAGAATACATAGACTAATTAGCATCCAACTTAGAGAGTATTTTTTAATCATAAAAATGGAGTGCAATTATTGAGTTATATGTTAAAACATTTTTTCTAAACAAAATTCAGAATCCAATGGCGTGAAATTGCAGGAGACATGATCAAGTTTTAAACACAAGTAGTGAAGAGAATGTAAACTAAGGCAGTAATGAAAATATACGTTAGTAACATATGGTATTGTTTCTCGAGGGTTTTGTCTTAAGTTTTTAACACAAGATGTACTCTGCCAAGAAGATCCTGCCTTTGTACACCACTGCATTGAAATAAATAAACATAGCTGGAATAGAAAGGAAACAACACAACATTAAAATCCAATTGAGAGCTGAGTTACGATTTACCAAAGAGAAACTAATAGAAACTACATTTGTTTAATCCTGGGTCCCACTGCATTGGCCAATGAGATGCTTGGGTGAGCATTGGTGTACCATATTTTGGGTAAGCAAAAATGCTCTCAAACTAATAAGCAAAGAACTATGCACACCTACATAGGATGTAGTTGGGTGCTTTGGTTTAGTCAATCATTCTTAACAGTAATCTTCATAGTCTTAATTTCAAATTTTCAAGGAATGACATACAACAAACAGAAGGCAGTATTAGGGAAGTTTTAGGTGAGAAGAAGGGAAAAAGATGTTCTCTGACACCAAATAAGCACTTACATTTCCTTATTAGTTGGGCCACTTCATTATTAGTCTGTTATGAAAAGAGAGTGTTGACAAGTTGTGAATTAAAATGACAAGTATTTATTATTAAGAGTTTTTTTTTTATGTTAGCTTTATTGTGATCATTGAAGCATAAGAGCTCAAATGGAGCTTGTGATGAGGGCATAAAAAGAGAGAAGGAAATAAAGTTGATGTAATTACTCTGGAAAGCCAAAAAGCAGTATGGAGACGTACTTTGGGTAAAAATGTAAAGCACAACGGAAAATAGGTAGTACTACGAACGGAAGTTGTATGTGGATATGGCTAACAACCTTGAAATTGGTAGAAGAATTGACAGTGATATAATTTGGGGTATATGTTTAGTACAGTTCATGTTCAAGAAATGCCATGATGTGGGTTGTCAATGTGTTAAATTGTTGATTGTTTGAGACTCCTTGTCAAGGGAATTCTATATCAAAGCGAAACTGTCACGCCCCGACGTAGCATAAATAAGGAAAGCGTTTAATTTCCTTTATGGACCCGTAGGTCGCGACAGTTTGAAGGATCGATTCCGTCCCAAACGTCAAACAACAAAACATAATAATCAGAATAAAGCAATCAAGGCTTACAAAAATTTTCTAACTTATTACATCTTATAAACCGGGGTCAACTATGGCACAGACCACCTTGAAAATAAAATAATATCTTAAAGTCTGTTACAGTCATCCTTAAAACAAACCAGTTAAAAACTCAAACAAATAAACTTAATGCATAAAATAAACAGTTTCTTTATTCCAGATGCAGCCATTCTCAATTAGCATAGTCGTATGATTCCTCCTGATTGTAACCTGAAAAGCCTGAACACGAATGTCCAGGACGCATCAACGTCGTCAGCTTCAAGAAGCTGGTGAGTATTAAAAACATGACTTTGAATGTAAATCATACTCATTTACCTTTTTCCATTATTAAATACTGAAAGAATTTATTTTATAAAATAACAAGGAATATAACAAAAGTCTTTCATTCATAAATACAGATACTCGTGAAATGAGACAATGCACCACACTCATCTCGCCGACTCTTTTCTCTCGACATCCACAACAACCTACTATCCTACTCCTGGTACCTTTGAAACGCTCAGATAACCACACTTTAGCAACGGGGCGCCAGGGAGTGTCCAGTTTGCCTCACACTTTGGTCCGGGGTACCAGGGAGTGTCCAATGCCTCACACTTTGAATACCCTAACCGCCATGCAAATACCGGGGCGACCCCTCACACAGTATCCAGACTTGAGTTATCAGGGAGTGTCCGTAGGCCACACTTTAGCACTACCATGGGTGCCAGGGAGTGTCCGAGTTCGGCTTCACACACTTTAACGCTTCCATGGGCGTCAGGGAGTGTCCTTATTTGCCACCGTCGCATTTCAAAGATACCCTCTTCCACAATCGCAACCACAACTACAACCACAACCACAACCACAACTCATACTCAACCATAACCACAACCACGACCACAAAACACAAACACATACTCTTTTCCACACTACCATTACTCTTTTCTACACAGACTGACACCCATATGCATGTACCACTGACCCACATGAATGGTATGCATTTAAACAAAAATGCTGAATTAAGAAACAACACGCTTACGGGAATTAATGAGTCATACAACAATGTTTTAATCATTGAAACATAACCAAATAGAGTTTTGATCAACTAAATTCCCAAACAGAGCCTTAACAGTATATAAATTTTATCCAAACAGCCTCTTAACAGAAAAACAGACAAAAACAGAAACTGCACTACCTCGCGCGCGCGGGCCGCTCGCGCGAAGGGTCGCTCGCGCGGGCCGCTCGCGCGATAAGCCCATTTTCATTTATTAATAACCTTTTCTGTCTGCCTGAGGAAAGCAGGGTCGCGCGCGCGGATCGCTCGCGCGAAGGGGTCCTCGCGCGACCCTCGCTCGCGCGACCAGCCAATTTTCAATTATATATATATGAATTCTTACGTCTGCCTGGGGAAAGCTACCTCGCGCGCGCGGGCCGCTCGCGCGAGGGGTCGCTCGCGCGGGCCGCTCGCGCGATCCTCGCGCGCGCGATCGTGGCGCGAGATGAAGCTGAGGCTTCATCTTCTTCGCAGAAACTGCTCTGGTTCAGCAAACAGGGGTCCTTTTTGACCCATTTCGATTCTGTCAGTATATATGTCCTATTATATATGGATCTCTTTGTTTTTCAACAAGGATTAAGAATCTATGGTTGATTTAACATGAATCAATCTATAACTCTCCAATTTTATGAAAAACTAAAACATGCCAAAATTTGATTTCTAATATACTTTCTTATATGAACAAATTAAGCTCTAAAACTTTGGGTATAGTATATATGACATGTAATCTATCATATTCATCTAACAAAACAGGTTTTGGTTGAGTTTGGAAAATCTCCATTTTTTTCAAGCCATGAACTTCAACGTACAAATATCAATGGTGATATACAACATTAACAATTACACAGCAATTAATATGAAATTACATTCTTAGTGAGTTTAGAATACTCACTGAGATTAAAGATGGAAGTAATTGTTGAGAAAGAATGATCAATAAAGAAAATTCCAATGAACTATAGCTATGGTGATCAAGCTTTGGTTATGGAATGAAGCTTCTCTCACTAGAACTTCAGCAACTCTCAAGCTCTCTCTCTGTGTAAGTATATTGTGCAGTTTGTGAATGTGTGGTGTATAAATAAACACAAGTATTGAACTTGGAGGCCAAGTAAGAATTAAAATTCACTTAGCACTCTCTAATTGAGTTAATCAAACTTAATCCTTCTAAAATGACAGCATATATACATACGTATTAGCATATATACAGAAGATATTCCCCAAGTTTAAGCCAAAAGCCAAGGATAGGTGTATAGGGGTCAAATGGGGTTGTTTGGCAATTTAGCTTATAGGCACTACACAACACACATAAGTTATATGTTCCCAAACAAGGCACAAGGCAATCATCACTTGCCATAATTGGAAATAAAGCAAATGTCCAAATCGGTCACTTCCAAAATCTGGGGAAGTTAAACACAACATGGACAGTTTTAGACATAAACTGGTATTTTCGGGGCGCGGTGGTCACCACAAAAATACAGGAATTTCATTTTAACGTAAGAATTGATTTTCTGGTTTTATAAAAATACTGATTGAGTCAATAGAAGTTACTTTCACCGTTTTGAAATACAGACTTTGAAATCCACACAGGTATTACTAATTTTGTAAAATTGCAGTTTGGCCCCCAATAAAATATAAATGTGAATTAGATAAGAGATTAATATTCCAAACATGTGACTGAAAATAAAATAAAAGCAGACAATGCTAATTGATTTTAAATATGCCAATGCGATTACAATTAAATTAAATATGGACAATGCAATTTCCAATTAAATATGAAAAATGAAATTTAGAATTAAATGGAAATGCAGGTTATTACACCCTTCCTCCCTTAAACAGGATTTCGTCCCCGAAATCAAGACTAACTAGTCCTGAAACAATTCTGGGTACTTCTTCCTCATATCAGCTTCAACTTCCCACGAGGCTTCGTTCTCGTCATGGTGATTCCACTGAACCTTCACCAACGGGATATTTTTATTCCTTAACTTCTTGATACTCTGATCCAAAATCTTCATGTTCAACTCTTTCTGTGTGAACAAGTACTTTAGGCTCTTGTGATCAGAGAACAAATCAAACTTCTCACCGTAGAGATAGTGTCTCCAAATCTTGAGTGCGAAAACTACTGCTGCCAACTCCAAATCATGAATGGGATAATTCAACTCGTTCGGCTTCAGCTGTCTGGATCCATAGGCTATAACTCTGCCATCTTGCATAAGTACACACCCTAACCCTTGATATGATGCGTCACTAAAGATAGTGAACTTCTCATCAGGCTTGGGTATTGCTAGTACCGGTGCGGTTGTGAGTCTCTCTTTCAACTCTAGAAAGGCTCGCTCATGCTTCTCTGTCCATTCAAACTTCAAATTCTTCTTCGTCAACCCAGTTAAAGGTGCTGCTATCTTTGAGAATCCCTCAACGAATCTCCTGTAATAGCCTGCGAGTCCAAGAAAACTCCGAACTTCTGTAGGGTTGCTTGGCCTAACCCAGTTTGATACAGCATCGGTCTTGGATGAATCCACAGAAATTCCTTGAGATGACACCTTGTGTCCCAAAAATTTCACTTCCTGCAACCAGAACTCACACTTACTGAACTTGGCATACAACTGATGGTCCTTGAGCGTCTGCATCGCAATCCGTAGATGTTGCTCGTGTTCTTCTCCTGACTTAGAATAGATCAAAATATCATCAATAAAGACGATGACAAACTGATCTAAATAAGGCTTGAACACTCTGTTCATCAGATCCATAAACACTGCCGGGGCATTCGTCATTCCAAACGGCATCACAAGAAATTCATAATGACCATATCGGGTTCTGAAAGCAGTCTTAGGTATGTCTTCCTTCCGTACCCTCAACTGATGATATCCCGACCTAAGGTCTATTTTGGAAAACGTCGTAGCTCCTTGTAGTTGATCAAACAAATCATCAATCCGAGGCAAGGGATACTTGTTCTTGATAGTTACTCGGTTCAATTCTCTGTAGTCGATACACAGTCTAAGCGTCCCGTCCTTCTTCTTTACAAATAACACTGGTGCTCCCCAAGGCGATGTACTTGGGCGTACAAAACTTAGGTTCTCGAGCTCTTGAACTTGTTCCTTCAATTCCAACAGTTCTGTGGGGGCCATTCTGTAGGGAACCTTGGTGATCGGTACTGTACCCGGTATAAGTTCGATACAGAACTCTATACTTCTCTCGGGCGGTAGACCAGAAACATCTTCAAACACTTCTTCGAAGTCCTTGACTACAGGTATAGATGACGCTGTCACCTCTGTACTGACGACTTCGATGTTGGCTAAGCATCTTGTGAGGAACATATCTCCCGTAGGGTTACATTGAAAATCAAAGGGTTGATTCTCATTGTCGGGGAATGTAATTCTCTTCCTCGCACAATCCAACTTCACTTGATTCTGAGAGAGCCAATCCATTCCTAGGATTATGTCAAACTCCTTCATTGATAGGACAATCAATCTAGCAGGGATTTCACGGTCTCCTAACCGTAAAGGACAATCCTTGCACACGTGTCCTAATCTGACCGCAGCTCCTAATGGCGAAGTAGCCTTCAAAGCTTTCTCTAAGCGATGAGGTAAAATACCCAATCTTCGAATTGTATTAACAGATATGAACGAAAGAGCAGCACCCGTATCAAATAACACTTTAACATGGGAGTTAAACAGAGTTAATGTACCTTCTACTGCTTGCTGATCAGGTTGAGCTTCTTCATAATTTCCTTCTTCATACGCAGTTCCATCATATCCAGCGGCATCCGGGATAACAGCATTCAAGCGAGTCTGACCCTGTTGACCATAAGTCACCTATTTAGGAGCAGTACAGAACCTGCTGATGTGACCTGGTTCACCACAGTTGAAGCAGACTATCCCTTGCTGAGTAGCACGCCTTGGTGCCTTGCAATCACGAGCCAAATGTCCAGGGTTGCCACAATTGAAGCACTTTCCACTACTACTTCCTTCTCCTACTCGAGGTTGAGTCGGATAGGTAATAGCCTGAGTCTTCTTGCTTCCATCGAAATTCCTCTTCTGCCCTTGGGTACGGTTCATTGGTGGTCTATTCCCAAAATTACCCCTTTGAGGCGGTCGGAATTCAAATTGTTTTCGGCTCACTCGAGCATCCTCTTCCAGATCGGTAGCCAAACCAACAAGTCCTTCAAACGATTTATCCAAGTGGCCGAGAGTCAAGCGGCGAATCTGCAGTGTCAGCCCTTGATTAAACTTCCGGATCTTCTTCTCCTCGGTATCAACCAAGTGTGGGGCAAACCGAGACAGTCTTTCGAACTGTGTGGTGTACTCTTGCACCGACTTGGTTCCTTGCGTCAGATCCATGAATTCCTTCTCTCTTCTGTGCCTCTCCGTAGCCGGGAAGTACTTCTCCAAAAATCTCCCCTTGAACGCAGTCCACGTCATTCCCGTTGCAGCTCCATTCCCGATAGTAGCTATGACCGAATCCCACCAATCTGCGACAGCATCGGTCAACTGAAATGTAGCCAATCTTCTCTTGTCTATCTCGTTGCATTGGACAGCTTCAAACATCCGGTCCATCTGTCTCAACCACTGTTCCGCTTTCCAGGGTTCCGCGGTACCCGCAAACTGTTCGGGCCTCAGAGCACGGAATCTTTCTAGCAACTTATCTCCCGTTTGACGGTCTCTTCGGTTGTCGTTCGTATTACCGATTCTTTCTAGCCGTCTGATAAACGCTTCAAACATCCCTGTAGGATCAGCAGCCTCGGGCGCTCCTTCGATCAGGTTCCTGTTTCTCCTGACTCCTCCAGCCATTCTATGCATGATAGTGGTAGTAGAATGAGAAACATGCATGCAACAGTGCTATGAAGTAATTTAAATGACAACAACATTCAAAAGAGTATATCTTATATATATAACTTCTGCCAAGTAGATACAAAAAGCATGTATGGTCAGATCAATGCCTACCCTATCTGCATGGGTTAGGACGCATGCAAGAGTTAATGCTACAAAAATGGGGTCATTGCCCTACACTCTAATGCATGTAATTACAGCTTGCAAAAAGAGATAGAGCTAATAGTCAAAACAGTCCATATGTACAAGGCGATATCTAAATAATCAGTCATCGCCGTAAGTAGCCATCAACAGGTCAAGCGAGTCGGCCTGATGCAGTCGCTGAACATGGGAGGGGCCTGCCCCAAAGTTACAGCTGTGAGAGGTCATCAGTGAAGCAGGTCCAGGGACATCTGCCTCAGGCAAGGCTGGCTCAAGTGCAAGCGCTTCCTCAAGGTCGACCGCAAAGTCGTCCCATCCTAAGCCATCCTCCTCGGAAATGGAAGCGAGCACAATATCAACGTCACCGTCATCCTCAACAGCAGGGACGACCGGTGGAGGTACCTCCAGCTGTGCAAGGTGGGCCTGCACAACCTGAACCTCAAGGGGAAGATAGAAGGTATCGCTATTAACCAAGCGAACCATCTCAACGAGTACTAAGCGCTGAATCTCTATGAAGTAAAGAATCTCGAGGCGAGCACGAGATAGGTCGACCAGTCCTAAAATATGAATCTGATGCCAGAGGTCTAGCTCGACGGTAGCAGCTGCACGCTGCCCAACAGCAGTGAAATAAAGGGTCGCCGAGGCCGGTACTATAGCTCCTACCGTAACCCAATGCCCTCCAAAAGGATCAGGTACAAACAGGGGCTGAGCTGGATCCATACCTGAAAAGGTACTACTTACAGTCAGAACAGAATAATCTTAGGCGTTTGGGTTCTGAGTCTATCCTCCATGTCGTATCATCGGGTGTGTAACACTTAATGGAATGTGGAATCGGGTCTATACTGGTAAACCCTAACCTGGCTAAACTATCTTGTGATAAATAATAACCTGGCTCTGATACCACTAAATCCTGTCACGCCCCGACGTAGCATAAATAAGGAAAGCGTTTAATTTCCTTTATGGACCCGTAGGTCGCGACAGTTTGAAGGATCGATTCCGTCCCAAACGTCAAACAACAAAACATAATAATCAGAATAAAGCAATTAAGGCTTACAAAAATTTTCTAACTTATTACATCTTATAAACCGGGGTCAACTAAGGCACAGACCGCCTTGAAAATAAAATAATATCTTAAAGTCTGTTACAGTCATCCTTAAAACAAACCAGTTAAAAACTCAAACAAATAAACTTAATGCATAAAATAAACAGTTTCTTTATTCCAGATGCAGCCATTCTCAATTAGCATAGTCGTATGATTCCTCCTGATTGTAACCTGAAAAGCCTGAACACGAATGTCCAGGACGCATCAACGTCGTCAGCTTCAAGAAGCTGGTGAGTATTAAAAACATGACTTTGAATGTAAATCATACTCATTTACCTTTTTCCATTATTAAATACTGAAAGAATTTATTTTATAAAATAACAAGGAATATAACAAAAGTCTTTCATTCATAAATACAGATACTCGTGAAATGAGACAATGCACCACACTCATCTCGCCGACTCTTTTCTCTCGACATCCACAACAACCTACTATCCTACTCCTGGTACCTTTGAAACGCTCAGATAGCCACACTTTAGCAACGGGGCGCCAGGGAGTGTCCAGTTTGCCTCACACTTTGGTCCGGGGTACCTGGGAGTGTCCAATGCCTCACACTTTGAATACCCTAACCGCCATGCAAATACCGGGGCGACCCCTCACACAGTATCCAGACTTGAGTTATCAGGGAGTGTCCGTAGGCCACACTTTAGCACTACCATGGGTGCCAGGGAGTGTCCGAGTTCGGCTTCACACACTTTAACGCTTCCATGGGCGTCAGGGAGTGTCCTTATTTGCCACCGTCGCATTTCAAAGATACCCTCTTCCACAATCGCAACCACAACCACAACCACAACCACAACCACAACTCAAACTCAACCATAACCACAACCACGACCACAAAACACAAACACATACTCTTTTCCACACTACCATTACTCTTTTCTACACAGACTGACACCCATATGCATGTACCACTGACCCACATGAATGGTATGCATTTAAACAAAAATGCTGAATTAAGAAACAACACGCGTACGGGAATTAATGAGTCATACAACAATGTTTTAATCATTGAAACATAACCAAATAGAGTTCTGATCAACTAAATTCCCAAACAGAGCCTTAACAGTATATAAATTTTATCCAAACAGCCCCTTAACAGAAAAACAGACAAAAACAGAAACTGCACTACCTCGCGCGCGCGGGCCGCTCGCGCGAAGGGTCGCTCGCGCGGGCCGCTCGCGCGATAAGCCCATTTTCATTTATTAATAACCTTTTCTGTCTGCCTGAGGAAAGCAGGGTCGCGCGCGCGGATCGCTCGCGCGAAGGGGTCCTCGCGCGACCCTCGCTCGCGCGACCAGCCAATTTTCAATTATATATATATGAATTCTTACGTCTGCCTGGGGAAAGCTACCTCGCGCGCGCGGGCCGCTCGCGCGAGGGGTCGCTCGCGCGGGCCGCTCGCGCGATCCTCGCGCGCGCGATCGTGGCGCGAGATGAAGCTGAGGCTTCATCTTCTTCGCAGAAACTGCTCTGGTTCAGCAAACAGGGGTCCTTTTTGACCCATTTCGATTCTGTCAGTATATATGTCCTATTATATATGGATCTCTTTGTTTTTCAACAAGGATTAAGAATCTATGGTTGATTTAACATGAATCAATCTATAACTCTCCAATTTTATGAAAAACTAAAACATGCCAAAATTTGATTTCTAATATACTTTCTTATATGAACAAATTAAGCTCTAAAACTTTGGGTATAGTATATATGACATGTAATCTATCATATTCATCTAACAAAACAGGTTTTGGTTGAGTTTGGAAAATCTCCATTTTTTTCAAGCCATGAACTTCAACGTACAAATATCAATGGTGATATACAACATTAACAATTACACAGCAATTAATATGAAATTACATTCTTAGTGAGTTTAGAATACTCACTGAGATTAAAGATGGAAGTAATTGTTGAGAAAGAATGATCAATAAAGAAAATTCCAATGAACTATAGCTATGGTGATCAAGCTTTGGTTATGGAATGAAGCTTCTCTCACTAGAACTTCAGCAACTCTCAAGCTCTCTCTCTGTGTAAGTATATTGTGCAGTTTGTGAATGTGTGGTGTATAAATAAACACAAGTATTGAACTTGGAGGCCAAGTAAGAATTAAAATTCACTTAGCACTCTCTAATTGAGTTAATCAAACTTAATCCTTCTAAAATGACAGCATATATACATACGTATTAGCATATATACAGATGATATGCCCCAAGTTTAAGCCAAAAGCCAAGGATAGGTGTATAGGGGTCAAATGGGGTTGTTTGGCAATTTAGCTTATAGGCACTACACAACACACATAAGTTATATGTTCCCAAACAAGGCACAAGGCAATCATCACTTGCCATAATTGGAAATAAAGCAAATGTCCAAATCGGTCACTTCCAAAATCTGGGGAAGTTAAACACAACATGGACAGTTTTAGACATAAACTGGTATTTTCGGGGCGCGGTGGTCACCACAAAAATACAGGAATTTCATTTTAACGTAAGAATTGATTTTCTGGTTTTATAAAAATACTGATTGAGTCAATAGAAGTTACTTTCACCATTTTGAAATACAGACTTTGAAATCCACACAGGTATTACTAATTTTGTAAAATTGCAGTTTGGCCCCCAATAAAATATAAATGTGAATTAGATAAGAGATTAATATTCCAAACATGTGACTGAAAATAAAATAAAAGCAGACAATGCTAATTGATTTTAAATATGCCAATGCGATTACAATTAAATTAAATATGGACAATGCAATTTCCAATTAAATATGAAAAATGAAATTTAGAATTAAATGGAAATGCAGGTTATTACAGAAACAATTGGACCATAGAATTTGAATCCAGGGATTTCAAGTAATCAACTAATATTTAAGAAGTTGAGAATCAGAATTGGGAACCTTAAAACTGGTTACAGCGATGATTCTAGTAAACTTACCCAGTTGTGACTGTATTCAAAACCACCCATCTACAAAATCAGGTATTATTTAGAGTACAGGAGGAGTACAAGACATTGCAAATGTGGCATACCTATGAAGCCATGTGTTGGGTCTGATGTTTGACATAGTAAAGATGTGCCAATGATGATCTGATGGAAGAATTTCCTTAATCTTTTCAAGCTTCTTCAGAATTTCCAAGAGAGAAGGTCTCTGGTTCATGTCTGGGGCCCAGCACTGCTCTGTTAACCTGCAAGTTACAATACGTCAAAACATTAGCAAGCCAAGATTCTCAAACATAAAGAATTTTCACATCCATATTGATTTCACAATGTTCTACAACCAAATATAACCACTTGTGGAACATAATATTGAAACACCAAATCTAATTTTTTGCATAATTTTTTTTTTCCAAAATACTTGCATAAAATAACTTTCTCATATGTAATACAACCACAAATGGGGCACAAGTTAGCAAAGAAATCCACCAACAGTCAGTATTAGTTGATTTTGTGGTAAAACCTAATTGTATTATTTACAATTACAATCATGAGGTTTATAAAGATTACAAGGATTACTTATAAAAGGACACTAATTAAAGAGAATAATCTCATAATAATTATGGTCAACATGACCTATATAAAATCCCGTAATAACTCTCTAATTCCAACACTCCCCCTCAAGTTGGAGCGAAGACATCAACGAGACCCAGCTTGCCAATAGAAGATCGAAGAAGCGATGGACCAACAGATAGTAAACACATCAGCAGTTTGATCAGACGACCGAACAAAGCTTGGTATAATAACCCCAGATCGCACTTTCTCCCGAATAAAATGAACATCAACCTCCACATGTTTAGTTCTCTCATGAAGAATGGAGTCAGATGACAACATAATGGCGGACTTATTATCACAAAACAAAGTGGATGAACCCACAATTGGAAAGCCCAACTCATCCATAAGGGATCGAAGCCATAGAAGTTCACATGTGCCCTGAGCCATGGCACGATATTCAGTTTCAGCAGAAGAGCGCGAAACAACAGCTTGCTTCTTACTCTTCCAAGATATAAGATGATCCCCACGAAAGGTACAGAAACCAGAAACCAGACATAGAACGCCTATCACTCCTAGAGCCTGCATATTCTGTGTCTGTAAAACAGGAAAGGCCAGACTGTGCTCTTGCGTTAAAGAAAAGCCCAAGACCAGGACAAGTCTTGAGATATCTGAGGATATGGTAGACAGCATCCAAATGAGAAGTGCGTGGAGAATGCATGAATTGGCTCACAACACTAACAGCAAAAGTAAGATCTAGCCTTGTGTTCGTCAAATAGATTAGACGACCCACAAGACGCTGATATATCGAAGGATCAGGCAAAAGCTCTCCCAATTTTGAAGTTAACTTCACGTTTGGGTCCATAGGAGAAGAAGCAGGCCTACACCCAAGCATACCCGTGTCCTGAAGAAGATCAAGTGAATACTTCCTTTGGGATAAGGATATACCTTGGCGAGACCTAGCAACCTCAATACCAAGAAAGTAACGAAGAGGACCCAAATCCTTAACATCGAATGATTTACCAAGAGCACACTTCACTTGAACTATTCCAGATGCATCATCACCAGTAATAATAATATCATCAACATATACTGACACAACCCTTGAGACTGGCGACGAATAAAGCATGTGTGATCTGAATGACACTGAGAAAATCCCATGCTAAGAATCACATCACTAAACCGACTAAACCATGCACGGGGAGACTGATTCAGACCATAGAGAGACTTCCTTAGGCGACAAACTTTCCCATAACACTCCCCCTGAGCCCGAAAACCTGGTGGAGGATCCATATAAATAGTCTCAGACAGATCACCATTAAGAAATGCATTTTTGACGTCAAGTTGGTGTAGAGGCCAAGAATAGGAAGCAGCTAAGGAAACCAGAAGGCGAACAGTCGTCAATTTAGCCACAAGTGCAAAAGTGACACCAAAATCTTTGCCAGGAACTTGAGTAAAACCCTTAGCAACCAGTCTAGCCTTATAGCGATCAACTGTCCCATCAGCTAAAAATTTAAGGCTGAAAACCCATTTACAACCAACTGTGCGCTCACCAGCCGGAAGGTCAACTAGTTCCCACGTCTTATTGCGCTGCAGAGCATCCATTTCTGCTTGCATAGCAGCTACCCACTGAGGATCCTGGAGAGCCTCACGAACAGAACGAGGAATAGAAACAGAATCCACTTGACTAAGAAATGACTGATAAGATGCCGATAGACCCTGATAATAGACATACTTGGAAATGGGATGGTTAGAACTATCAGCTAAAAGAAAACGAGCAGGGAGGCGACGAACACGAGTGGGATAACGGGGAAGAAAAAGGTTAGGAGTGGCAGTAGTAGATAAAGGAGGAGGAGAGATACCTGAATCCAGAGAAGTTGTTAGCAGGGGGTCAGCAAGGCGTGGACGGCGAGAGTATACCTGAGATGGATCACTAGTGATAACAGGTGGCAGAGAGTCACTGGTGGAGTCAAGAATCGAAACCGGATGCGGTTAAATAGAATCATCATCCGCCACGGCCTCCACCGGTGCCTCTGCCATAGAAGGAGACGAACCTGGAAAGAAAGGAACATCTTCGAAAAAAGTCACATCCAAAGAGTGATATAAATGACGAGTGACAGGATCATAACACCGATATCCCTTGGACATAGAGGAATACCCCAAAAAAATGCAACGAACAGCCTTATTATCAAGTTTGGTGCGAGAAGGACTCCTATTCTGAACAAAGCATGTACAACCAAACACACGTGGTAAAATAGGAAAAAGAATAGCATCGGGCTTAAGGACATGAAGAGGTGCATGTCCATTGAGGACATGGCTAGGAGAACGGTTAATAAGGTAGGTAGCATTAAGGACAGCCATATGCCAAAAATATTTGGGGACAATCATACCGCATAAGAGATATCAAACTGCAGTCATGATGTGACGGTTCTTACGCTCTACCACACCATTCTATTCAGGAGTGTAGGGACAGGTAAGTTGTTGGAGTATCCCATATTTATTAAGAGCATCCCTAAATTCATCAGTGATGTGTTCTCGACCATTATCTGACCATATATTACACACAATAGTTTTAAATTGAGTTTTAACCATTTGTAGAAAATTTCTAAAGTGAGAAAACACTTCAGATTTTTTCTTCATAAGATAGACCCAAGTGCACCTAGTGTAGTCATCAATGAATGTGACATAATAACGATGTTGGGACAAAGCGGTAACAGGTGAAGGGCCCCATATATCAGAATGAATAAGATCGAACGCACTAGGTGCTCTATGCATGCGTGGAATATATGAAGTACGAGTATGCTTAAATTTAAAGTCTTTGCAAGCTTTATTTAAAGGAGGGAATAACCAACATAAATACTGAAAATTTGCATGTCCAAGACGAGCATGCCACAAGTCTAAAGTCTTAAGGGAAAAAACATATTTATTGGAGTCTGGTAAGACAGAACTAAGAGAAAAAGGTAAAACAGTAGCTTGTAAGCTGGAGGACACCCGGGAAGACGAAGGAGCATCAAAGTAATAGAGGCCATCACGCTCATACCCCCTGCCAAAAATCTTCTTCGAAGTCACGTCCTGCAAATAGCAACACGTAGTTAAGAACACAACAGCACAATTATAATCTTTAGCAAGACGATTGACTGAAAGAAGATTATATGCAAAGTTAGGAATAAAATAGACCGAGGAGAGAGTGATATCGGGAGACAACTGAGCATCACCCTGACTCCGAACAAGAACAGAAAGTGCCATCAGCAATACATACAGACTGATCAATTGAGGTAAACGAAGAGACAAAAACAGAAGACTCACCAGTCATGTGGTTATTAGCACCAGAATCCAGAATCCAGGTGGATTGAGCTGACTTACCATGAAGAGCAGTAGTTGTACCTGTGGCAATGGCAGTCGTGGGACTAGAAGATGAGGAGGAAGAACCTAGGCCCAAATGAGACTGCAACTGAGCAATCTGGGCCTGAAGCTGCCCAAAATCAAGGGAAGGTGAAGTGACCTCAACCACAGCCCCTGTGCGAGGAGTACCTTTCCCACGGCCGACAGGAGGTCGGCTCCTAGCAAATTGTTGTTTCAACTCTGGATGAAGCTCAAAACAACGATCAATGGTATGGCCGGGCTTATGACAGTGCTTGCAGAAAAAACGAGACCCAGTGGGACGAGGGCCAGAATGAGCAGCAAATGCCATCTGATCAGGCACAGACGGAGAAGAAGGTGGTGCAGGAACCGGCATAGGAGAACTGATACGACGACGGCGCTCATCACCTTCCACAGTGGCAAAAGCCTCAAATAAAGAGGGCAATGGGACATTATTAAGGATCTGGGTGCGAAAAGCCTCAAATTCGGGCTTCAGTCCCATCAAAAACTGGTAGGTATGTCGGCGGTCAAGGCGCCTGGACTCCACAGCACCATCATTAGGGAAGTCAATAATGGGCTCATACTGAGAGAGCTCCTCCCAACGCATCTGCAGATACCCAAAAAAGTCCACTACAGAGAGTCCCAAGGTGGACTGGGAAGCATGTGAGATATCCTGGTAGAGCTCAAAAATGCGGGAATCGCTGTGAGCATGAGCATACATGTAACACCCGTACCCGGAGAACGGGTTAATTATTTGTATTAATATGCATTAATTAGTGAAATTAGTGTATAAAATAGATTAAGGGGGAGGCTTGGACTCGCCCAAGTAAAAAGTGTTCAGAGAGGGACACTAGTTGGAGAAGTCCCCAGAGAGGTGAGACAGGTATTGAAATTTAACCCATTGAAGGGTAAATTGGTAATTTGCATTTTAAGTGATTAAATGCATTTTTATATGATTACATGGATATTTGCTAAGTTGCTTTTAATAGATATTGTCATGTGGTAGTATTAGTTTGGACACCCAAATAAGGGTATAAATGAAAAAGATGTAAAATTAGTAGGTGCGATAGCAATTTCACAAAATATGTGGGACCCACGTTGGGACCCATACGAAACTTAGACAAACCCTCATTAGATAATTGGGTAGTTAATGGAATGTTTGGGGAATTTCATAATAAGAACTTAATAAATTTCAGGGGTGTAAATGGGAATAGTGGGGAATTGAGGTGATGACACCTCAAACACATGCAAGCATGTGTCAATTGAGGGAAAGTCTTAATAATCTGCTGGAATTAATCCAGAGAAAACAGAGAGAGCACCGAGTGAAGACGAACACCGCCGCCGACCTCGTTTTTCCGTCGTTCCGTCGCCGCCGTTCGTCGGATTCGCGAACCAAAGCCGTTTTCGGACTCGTGGAGGTGAGACGAACGTTTCTATACCCTTAATTTATGTTTACTTTGCTGGATTTTGGTAGTTCATATTTGACGGTGAGACGTCGTCTACCGAAATCTTGTAGGAATTCACTTGGGGTAGAAATTGAGCTTGGATTGGGAGTAATTCAGCACATGTTAGCTTGAATTTGGGGTATAATCTTGGTAGAGGTGAGTTTTCTAGCCTAAAAATGATTGTGTTTAAGGTGGTCAATGAATCCTTGTATAACTTTGGTTGTTGATATCATGTTTAGAAGTTACTATATTGGTGGATTGTGAATTTCATATCAATTTTGTGAAAACCATATGTTGGTGCATGTTTATATGCTTATATGTCTATGTGGTAGTCAATGAGCACCGGGAAAATGGTTCATTGTTGGGAGTAATAAGGGTGGTGAAGAGGAAGAATCCGAGAAATACGGAAGTCCAAGGAATAGAAGTGGCCACGGGACCAAGGGAGGTCTTCGGGTCTGAATGAATCATTAAACCGGTGACTCGGCGACTACAAATATGAATTATATGTTGATTGTTGCATTGCACATGTTAAACATTCAGTCATGCTTAGAATGCTCACTAAGCAATTTGCTTAAGAAAACCGTTTTCCTATTTCTGTTGTGGTACATAACAACCACCGCAGGTACGGAGCGATACCCGGAGAGAAAGTGACGTGCTCGGGATTGGGAAAGAGATTTGGGGTCTTGTAATTATGTTTATAACTTGTTATATAGTATAACTTGTGGGTTAGTATCTTTGACTTGTGAATGGGAGAGATGGGAGAGATGGGGGAGGTTTGTACCCCATGCTTGTAAATTACTTTTGAACTTGTACACAGATGTAAATTATGGTTTTACTTAAGTTGATGTTCATATTTGGACCCTAACCTGTATTTTGGAAAGTTTGGATGTGAATTTGAGAACCAATGTAAAATTCCTTTTGTTTTGCTCAAGTTGATGCAAGTTAATGGATTTGACCATCTCGGCAAGTCCGGGTGTGTCGTTAGTGTCTTGGACATGTTTCTTTAGTGTTTATAATGTTAGTTATGATTTTGAGTTGAATTCCAACAAGTTTTATAAACTTTGGATGAGAATTGAGTTTTAAAGTTGAAAAGTTTGTTTTTGAACCAAATGAAATGAGTTCATGGTTGATTTGATCAAATTGTGAATATGATTTTATGATCCATGCTTAACTTGAGTTTAAACATGTTTAGAAATGTGTTGGAGTTGATTTTCCAAAGTTTCATAAGGTTTCTATGAGTTTTGGTTATGAATTGGTAAGTTAAAAACTTGTTTTGACAGCAAGCAAAATTTAGCAGCAGAATTGTGAAGGGATCGATCCGCGGTTTGTGAAGGGATCGATCCGCCCTTCCAAGGGAGCATTCTGCGAGAATGTCAAGTAAGTGGATCGATCCGCCCATAATGAAGGGATCGATCCGCCTTGTATTTTTCCCCAGCATGTCCGTTTTTACGGAAACATGCATAACTTCTTCTTCAAAACTCGGTTTCGCGTGCCGTTTGTTGCGTTGGAACCGGGACTCAAAATCCTAACTTTTGGTATCAAAATTTTACATACTTTATAAATGACCATTTTGCCCTTGGGGCCTATTTTGTAACAATAGAGTTGTTTAATGTGGTTAAACACACGTGTTTCTTAGTAATTCGCATATTTCTTTACAAATTAATGTAATTGGGAGCTTGTAGCATTGTTACACGTGTCCTAATCCGCACGAGGCGGGTTGGGGTGTGACAATACATCTTATTTAGGGCAGTCCAGAGGTCGAAAACATTGCGGTGGTACATAAACATGTTGTAAACACGCTCATCCATAGAGTTGAACATCCATCCCAAAATGATACAGTTGTCAGTATACCATTCATCATACTTAGGATCACTTTCAGCAGGTGACTTCTCCTTGCCCAATAACCACCCAATCTTACGCTTCCCGCTGAGAAAGAGGCGAAAAGAATTAGACCAAGCGTGAAAATTCTTCCCATTGAGCAATACACTGGTAACACGTTGGGCAAGTCCAGTATGGGGAAGAGAGAGATCAGGGCGCGGAGCCTTAACAGCGGAAGAAGAATCCTTATATGTCCCAGTGGTAGCCATGAAAGCACAACAACAAGAAGCAAACAACCGCAAAAGAGTGGGCAGCCGGACACTCGGCTAAAAATAATGGGCATCCGGACACTCGGCGAAAGAACAATAAGCAGCCGAACACTCGGCTAAACAAATAGAAGAAAAAGAGCACACATATGCTCTAATACATCACCCCAGAGAGATGAGACAGCAGCCCAACAGGCTGTGAACAAGGGACAGCAGCCAAAGGCTGCGAAAAAAACTAGGAGGAGAGAGACAGGGGCTCGCTGCCTCTATCGGGGGTTCCGGGCTAGGATGGGAGGGAAGAAAAGGGTCGGTTAGGGCTGGGAGGGGCGGCGACAAGGTCAGGGAAGTGGTGGTGGTGTTGCGGCTGGGCTGGGAGGTGGTGGTGGTGTTGCGGCTGGGCTGGGAGGTGGTAGGCTCTGATACCAAGTTGATTTTGTGGTAAAACCTAATTGTATTATTTACAATTACAATCATGAGGTTTATAAAGATTACAAGGATTACTTATAAAAGAAAACTAATTAAAGAGAATAATCTCATAATAATTATGGTCAACATGACCTATATAAAATCCCGTCATAACTCTCTAATTCCAACAGTATTAATTGGAGATCAACATGTGAGATGTCACATAAGTTAGTTCAATAGTTCACAGTAAAACCAATGACATTGTATTCGAATTAGAAGTATGACAAGGACACAAGGAAAGCCAAAAGAATGGTAGATGAGGCTATGACGAAATGAAAAGGACAAGCTACGTTTTTTGATACAGAAATCATGAACCCAGATATACAGGAATGGTCAAAGGGACTATGCTGCCAAAAGAATGGTTGATGAGGCTATGAGAAAACAAAAAGGACAAGCTACGTTTTTTGATACAGAAATCTTGAACCCAGATATGCAGGAATGGTCGCTGAAAGCACTATATAGATGGGGTACATCGTCGTTTGATTTAAAACAGTATTTCGCAAGAAAAATATGAAGCACCAAAACTCACTTTTCCTTGTCACTGTAAAAAAAAAATAAACCAAACAAACAAGCACGAAGCATTGGTGCTAGAAAAAGGCGTTTAAAGGTCCACCTATTAGAGTAGATATCTTCTTGTTGCGAAATAGAAAGAGAATTCTAAAAAAAAAAACTTATCTTCATTCAGATCAAATTACGAGGTTGTTAGGTAGCACCATGCAGAATGCAATCAACCACTGAAATATCAATAATTGCTGAAAAGTTGACTTAACTTTTAAGGAGACATAGCACTGGAGAGAGAGTAGAGCTTTGATTATGGACCTTGGGATGAAATTGTGTGAGCAATGAGATCAATCTTTAGTTTAACAAAGTCATCCCCATTGATTACTACGTTAAATCATTTACCAATGTAAACACATAGAAGTAAACTTTTATGAGGCATGTATATTATCTAGTGCAAATATAGAACAAGACATAATCTAAAATTGACTTACTCTACATTTGCATCAGTTGAGAATATCATCATCAACCAGATCTTGTTTGGTTTAGTTTGCATACCACTTATATTTCTTGTGGAAACCAAGATTACCTCATATAATATCATGGCGAAAGAGAAAACATCAACCTTCTTATCACATTTCCGGTGCTTGAAAACTTCAGGAGCCATATAGTGGTCTTTAGTTTATTCCATGAAAAGACAAGAGAAAGTAAGTCCCGATATACGAAAAGGCAGCCTTTACATGAAAAGATTGTTCTGGGTAGAGATACTCACAGCTTCCAGTCTCGGCAGTCATTTTGTATACATCATCAGAATTTTGAACCCTAATCAGCTTGCTTACTCCAAAGTCTCCAACTTTTAAGTGGTCTGCGATGGAGTTGACCAGAAGAACATTCCTGAAACAATCAAACATTCAGCCGTGCAAATAAAGAAATAACCCCCTCCCTGTCTCCCCGAGAGAGAGAGAGAGAGAGAGAGAGAGAGAGAGAGAGAGCAATTGCAGAATGCTCAATTGAAATATGCTCTACCCAGATAAATTTAAGAAGGTAATGAAAAGCCACGAACTTAGTAGTTATCAAAGCAACATGCCTATAAATCAGATCTGAAGCGGAATCAACTCACCTTGGCTGTAGGTATCGGTGAATTATGACAGCATTTAGGCTTAGTTTGGCCCCCATGTGGCTTTTTAAAAGGAGCTTATGAAATTTATTACTAAGTTGTTTGATAATTTTATACAAGTGACACACTATTCTTCAAAAAGACATCATGAAACCAAAAAGCAACATTGGGCTTTTAAAAGCTCCATTCTAGAGCTTTTAAAAGCTCCCTCCAAAAAAGCCATAAGTTCAATTTTTACAAAGCTCATAAACTAGTTACCAAATGAATTAACATTAAATTGTGCTTTAAAAAAGGAGAAGCACCACATGGGGGCCAAACTAAGCCTTAGTTGTGCTGTTGATGGTCTAAACAAAAGAAAACAACGAGTTGGAACAGTTTGCCACCAGGAAGGCGGAATCAGATCTTCAATGGTTTGATCCTTTCAGAAGTGCATAGCACATTGGTATTATGCATTTCTGAGTACATTCTCCATAGGGCCCTCCTATCTCTTCCTTCTCCGAGGTTGTACCTTGACTTGCACGAACAACTTCCGTAAAAACTGTAGGCATTTGCTTCATTGGTTAGCTAAGGCAAGGGCTTCAGCGAAGATAACATTTGTTGTCATAATTGATTGGCTGCTTTGGAGAAGAGGGGACACAACAAGAACTTTAATGGTGGAAGAATTTCTTACCCTTGATAATGCTACGTAAAGTTGTCCATGGGAGAAAACAGGGCAAGGAAGGTATAGGCCCAACAAAGTCTAAAGTCTGACCTTGAGACTTGTTTATGGTCATTGCAAAACACAAACGAATGGGGAACTGTGTCCTCTTAAATGAGGAAGGGATATTTTCACTTTCCAAAGGAAGAAGTGGAATCCGTGGTAATAATATTTCATTTCCCTTGTAATTGCCACATATATGCTATCTCTGCATGGATAACATTTTTTCCAAAAGCTTTGCATATCAATCGGGTGCCATTACACATGCCCTTAGATGGATCTAAGTTCCGAATTAGCATGATAGGACAGTTTAACTTTAGCTAAAGAAGATGAGGTGGGAATCCTGTTGGCGTCAATGAGTTGCAGAAATCTTCTTGAAATTCATTTTGGGATGGATCAATGGGTGTGTCAAAGCTTTGGTACACAACTTCATCACCGTTGAATTTTTCGATCATTAAACCATTTATTTCATCCACAATATCGTTCCTAGGTGTCAATATTGCACGGTTCTGCAGCTCATTGGCAGTACAAGATTGGTTCGTGAAATTGGGAAATGTCTAACTTATTTACAAGGCATTCATCTTCGCCTTGCCGGATTACCATTGATTGAGGTATCCTAATTTCGTCAATGTTGAACTTGGTTTCTGTATCATCACCGACACGTAAAACAAAATCAAAAAATTCGGAGTCTTCTTGAGCACGCATGTTGCATGTGAGTTTGAACTTGTACATCTGAGGCCATAATGGAGATTTCAAAAGGCTAGCCTCTATTGTTTGCTCTACCTTTGCTTTGGGAACAACAGGGAGAACCTGTCTGAAGTCGCCACCAAACACAATTACTTTGCCTCCAAACAATTCTGTGCAGTCGCAGATATCTTGCAGCATCTTATTTACAGCCTCAATTGCTTGCCTTCGAACCATTGGTGCCTCGTCCCAAACAATAAGTTTGGTAGCACGCAACAGCCTAGCAAGGGAACTTTGTTTGCTAACGTTGCAAGCACCAGCCTGATCTGCATTAAGGGGTATTTTGAATCTAGAATACATAGTTCTACCTCCTGGTAATAGAGATGCAGCCACGCCTGAGCTAGCAGTTGCTAGGGCAATGAACCCCTTGGTTCTAAGCGATGCCAGAAGTGCTCGGTACAAGAAAGATTTCCCCGTACCTCCAGGACCATCTACAAAGAAAACTGAAGGTTTATTTGAGAGGGCGTTGTCGAGTATGACTTTGTAAGCAACATATTGGCTCTCATTAAGAATTTGTACACTGAGAATATCTTCTATTGGAGTAATAACACTTAATTCCTCATCTATTTCTTTGAAAACATTAGTTTGTTCATCGAGATGAGAAGCAGTAAAGGGCAGATCGTAGTTCCCTATTTTTTTTCCCATTGATTGTAACTGACGTGCAATGTCACCTAATGCCTTGGCCCTAGCAACTGCTTGTGTAGTGGAAGGTATAGCTATGTAATCCTCTAGCATGTGGTGCTCAAATTTTTCCCACGAGGCAAAAGTGTTTATTGGATTGGAGTACACAAGGATGGTTGTAAATAGCCTGTGCATCGAAGAAGGCATTTGATAAGAGGCTGCTTCTCGTAGACAACATTGTAGACTATCATCAGCCTCAAGTAAGCCAAGAGCAAGAGCCGCCTTTCTAATGTGTTGTGGCGATGTTTGTGCACAACCTTCAAATCTTCTTGGCAGGTGGCCCCTCGAACAGAATTAAGAATAAGGCATAGAAAGTAGTTCACCTTCAGACGGATTGACAGTGACAACCCTACCTACTACAAAACCTTTTTTTCTACGACTCCAGATTTGTTGCCTCGAGTACCAAACGAATTGCTCAGGAAATTGCGTATAAAGTAGCGTGCGGGCATGAGGACACCGGGCATTCATTGCAAGTACTCCGTAAGCATTTTTTTTCTAGCATGAAGACTGTGGATTACATTGTTGAGGATAGAAGTATTATTGAAAGTGACCGGTTGCTCATGCTGTAAGTGCAGCGGCAAGGCCAGTACAGGTGGGTTAATTTTGTTGAGTAAAAACCTATAAATCCTCCAAGCGGCCTTAGGAGGTGATACACATCTGCCGGATTGATAAAGGCTAATTTCATCCAATGTGTCTACACCTTGTTGCAGCTGAAGCTTTAAGGACACTTGATCATGGCCTTTGTAAATATACTTGTACAAGTACTTGGCAACCTTTATGGTTGAGAAAATTTCAACATTCAAATGGCAATCAAATTTAGCAAGCAAATATGGATTGTATGGTACAACCCAACGGTTATCTAAATCATGGCCCCTAACATGCAGAGTTTCCTTTGTATCTCTTCGCCTGTAAACAGGGTATGAATCACTTATTTGCGTTGTCTTCTCACAAAATTCTTTTGGATAATGATTCTTGCAATTTCTGCCTGATTTCATACAAGCGTTTGATGGATTTAATGACCAGCAAGGCCCATGCATCATATGTTTCCAAACAGATCATCTAAGATTATCATTTGCTGAGGACCACGGTATTTCTGTTGTTACAAGTGCATCATACATATCAGGAGTACATATTTTGGAGTTTGGTTGCATGATGAGCAGAAAATGAACGTGCGGGATGACTCTCTTCTGGAATTCGACCACATATACATATGTCGTTACATGGCCTAGTATGTGTCTCTTGAAGAGATCGTGTTTTAATTCTTCTACTTTTGCTCTAAATACGCGCGCAACCAAGTCTGGTCTGTTCTGAACTTCCTCAACCGAAAGCAACTTAGATGTAATTTCTGGCCAAGATGGATTGCATGTCATTGTCAAAAAAATGTCCGGCTCGCCAAACCGATGTACAAGGGTCATTGCATCAATATAACATTGTCGCATATCACGAGGTCCTCCAATAAAGGTTGCAGGCAGTATGAGTGGACGACCCACAGCCTCACCTCTTGTCTCACCCACTTTTATGGAATCTACTATTTCAGAGTAGAGCTCTGAGCGAATAGCTGCCTGGTTCAACCTAAAGTAATCAAGCCTTGAACTCTCAAGCTTAATGTACATATCAACAACAAATTGCTGGAATAGCCTGTTAGAGTGTAGTAGAACTGACTTATCGCCAACCCTTATCTGAAGCTTGTAGCAGTAGTATTCTCTGCACGGAATACTGGTACGAGAGCGCTGACCCCTGATCATAACTGGAAGAAAAGAATACATCTAAGGACTGATTGAATGTAAAGCATAGTAGTAAAGTTGTTTTAAGGATTTAGTAAAAGCAACTTGCCCGACATTTCATGGTGAAGAAGCTCTTTAGCAGTGGTAAAATGTTGTTACGAGAATGTGCTGGAGTCGGAGTAGTGGACTTTGAGGAGCACGAGCAATATCTTCATGCCAACCAGACTCACCAAAAGGGAACAACAAGGGGTATTGTAGAGGGTCATAGCATCCGAAGTAGTATTTTACTGAAAGGCAGAAGCCGGGGTGGTGTAGACACCCCAATTTTGACCGACCGCCGAATTTAGGAGAGTATCGCCTCCGTATTCGATGATGACAAGGACCGGAAAATTCGAAGTGTTCCAAGCTCTTCAGAAAGTTCTCTAAACACGATAAAATTTCACAGAAAAAAGAAAATACTAGGTATTTAGGAGAATTCAGGTATAAAACACAATTTTCGGAAAAGATCTTCAAAAATAAATTGCTTTGGGAAAAAGAAAGACCTAAAAAGAGAAGCTCAACAAAAAATGGCACACGACATATTTCCACGGCATTCAGTGAATGTCGAGCGGCACTCACTAAGTGCCGAACGGCATTCAGTGAGTCCCAGCCCGTCACTTACTGAGTGCCGCCCACATTTTCTGACTGCCGTTTGCTTTTAAAGTCCGTATTTTGTGGTACAATACGTATGTGTAGGCGGATAAAAACAAAAATCTGATAAAGTAAGGCTGACTAAAATCCGGAAATCAACAATCTGCCGTGGCACTCTTGGAGAGCCGCGCGGCAGTCACGAAATGCCGCAGCGGCAGTCATGGAGTGCCGCAGCTGCCGCAGTCAGGACTGCCGCACAGCTTTTTGGACTGCCGCCCTGGGCAGCAATCTGCCTAATTTCAGAAAGTACGCATTATACCACCAAATGAGAGTTTTACACCTGTTTTTTTGCTCCGAAATTCACTGAAAATACTTGGTAATATTGCCTATAAAAGATAAGGGATCTTCCTTGGAAGAGGAGGGGTGAGAATACAAGAGAGAACTACCACTACATCAACATATTTTGGGAGAGATAAGAGAGAGTTTAGAGAAGTATAGAGAAGAGTTTGGAAGATCTTCAAAGAAGAGAAACTTTGAGGATAGTTGGAGGTGATCCTCTAACCATAAGTTGTTTATTTGCATTCTTTCTTTTGAATCCTCAAACTATTTTGTTTTCTTTGCTTCATTTATTTTATTGTTCATACTTCCTTCTTGAGACTCTTAGAGATCCTCAATATCTCTCTTGAAATCTCTTGAATATGATCTTTTGAATCCCATGTAAGCTTATGCTTCACATGGGAGTCAAAGTTTGATCATCACTTTATTTTATAAGCAAATAGATGGATCCAAGTCCATACTCATGACTTGGGTCCTCTAAACTTGATGTCTTAGGGAATCCTTTCCATATTCTTTTGAGACTCATAAGTTTTAGTCATGTCTTGACCTCCAATGACCATCAAATGGTAGGAGAAGTGGTTTGGTTTAAACCCAACTTCATGGTTTGATAGTTGGAGTTACCAAATAAAAGTTGAACTTGGCAAATGAAAACAGTGAGTTCATAAACTGTTTTTGATCAAAGATTTTTAGTTCAAAATCTAACCGTTGAAATCAAGTGAAACCAACGGGAAAGTGTCAATAACTTAAAGTTCTACCACTGTAATTTTTGTTTTAAGGTGGTTCCATGTTTCAAATTGTTTGGTCATGAGTTTTGTGAAGCAACAACAATCTGCCCAGGATTTCAGCACAGCAACACCCTTTTGAAATAAATAAATCGGGATTTTAATAGATTTTTTGTGATCCAAAATAATTTTTTTTAAGCAGATTAATGTGTTAGGAAGTCACCCTAAAAAGAACAAAGCATTTCTGATCGTTTTGCTAGTTTTAAAAAATCGTGCAAGAATTCTGGACGGAAGGTTGTAGAATGCTGAGTGATGCCTAGTGTTTTCCACAATCCCGGAGATCTAACCGTTAAAACCTTGATTTTCTTTCTGGGTTAGAAACTAGACTCACAGAGGCATAACATATCCAAAAACATTGAGATCCAACCGATGGAAGTATTTTATTTCTATTTTTTAAGATCTGGTCTGCTCTCTGCAATTCATAAAAACTGCTACTGTTTTTGTCTAATCTTATTCATTTCAACTCAAATGATCTCCTAATGTCTTAGGACCCAAATCATACTTTGAATAATGGTAACTTAGCTTAAATCCAATGGCTAAGTAATCCAAATTAGTGAATAAATCCATGTTTTATTCTTATTCACATTCATTCATTCATGCACATCAATGCTTATGATTAGAACTAGCCATTGAATAAAGTTGGATTTCATGCTTAATAGATCTAAGCTATAGAATTGGGATTGATTTTTTTTTTATATCATATTATTATGTGAAGCATGTGGACTAATCTTTGTTTTGTAGCGCATTTGAGGTACAATTTCCCATCCCCCTTCTAGTTTATTTCATTCCTTGATTTTATTGATTTTTTAACCTCATATGCGACACATTAGAATTAGGATCTTGCCTTATATGTATATGTGATTAGAGACTTTTTTTTAGGACTTTCTTTTATTTGTATGCATTGCACGTTTAATATCGCTGCTGGATCCCGGGTAAGCCCTCTTGTTCCCTATTGCATATCATATTATTTGCTACTTGGAATATGTGGCTTATGAATGATATTTTGTCATTAGCAATTTTACACCCTTTGGACATGCTTTTTGTGATGTATATGTATATATGTATTAGTTGAGGGCATGCTTAGATTGATAAATTTGATTAAAAGGATGTTGAGTAGAGGCCTATCATAAGATAGGATGAGAGAGGGTGTTTTAGTCCGACGGGCTCCTTCCTCTCTCATTCCATAATCCCCGGACCTAGTTAATCTCTGGTTTCTAAAAAGATCAGTTTGCTTTTAAAATGGTTTCTTAATTTTTCCTTTTAAAAATTAAGTGGCGACTCATTTGTTTTGAATTTAAAATTGTGGAAAAGAATTTTAAAAGAAAAGCTGTGGGTAGAGAGAAAACCTGCGATATCCACAGGTGGCTGAACACAACAATATCTCGGTTTATAGGAGCCTCAGAGCCTGATTCAATCCAAAGTGTTGCAACTTGAGTCGCGGAAGGGCAGTTAAATACACGTTGATCTAACCCAGTGCTCTCACATATTATTATTCGGCATTCATTTAGTGCAGGTAATTCAGTAAGAGAACGAAAGAAACGAGCAAAAGGATTTCTGGAAACCACATCTAACAGTATGGCAAGGGTAGTAGGCCGCATTTTGTCAGACAAGCGTGCTCTATGTTGTACTTCATGCTCAGTGTCATAAAAATAATGCTGTAGACATGATGGTCGGCCATCAAGTGACAGCAAGCTATTGATATAATGATAGGCTTGCCCCTGTGCCCTAAATGTGTATACTCCCCAGTTACGTTGACATAGTTCTTTGTCATATTTTACGCCAAAAGATGTAAAAGCAAAGGCACTATTGTAACTGCGCACACATGTTCTGAAAGGAGCTGCAACTGGGGTATCAGAAGTAAACAAATCCTATAGGTCAGTGGGGTACGTGTGCGATGCTAATACAACTGAGCCATCATAGCAACAAAAACCTTTTGGTTCTCTTTGGAACCTCATTGCATGGCAATGCTGGCAAGAACGAGCAACAGGCAATGTAAAAGGGGCAGAAGGAATGCGTAGTGGAGCAGTGGAAGTAGTAGCAATGCTCCCTCCAATGAATGAAGCTGTCACGAAAATGAACTGTTCAGGGTACTTGTACTTGCTTTTTTTGGGCCTTCATCAATCTCTGACAGAATTTATGTACGTTAGCATACAGAAGGCTATCTTTGGAGAGTGTGGTTTACCAGTATTGGTACTCAACAAGTTGCTCTTATGTTGAGCATGGGGTGGTCGACCGCACATTGCAAGATTGAAATATGGCCGTCGATATTGGAAGCTACTCTGCAGCGAAATCCAGAGTGCACAATAATGTGGACAAGTTAAGAGTTGAAGTAAACCTGAAAGAAGAGGCTGAAAATAAAGGGTGGATATGGTTGTTGCTGCACATTGGAATTTATGTAAAAGGAAATTATTAAAACAAAGATAGTTGTACGAGATATTGTAATTGTGATTGCTGGAATCACATGCGAATACATATGTTATAATTGACAAACCATTAGGAAAGCAACTTGGGACTCAAATCAGCAGTCAAAAATGTAACAATTTTGTTCATGTAGGTAGTTCAAATTGGGTGAAACTTGAGAAACTTCAAGTTTCAATCCGCTTTGAAACTTGAGGAGATTTAATAATATCAGGTAAATAGGGAGATTTAATTTGGTAACTTGCTGCAACAGTGGTAGGAAGAAAGCCTAATTGAATATTAGTGGGTTATCTTAAAACGGTAGTCAGCTACAGTTAAGAGAAGGGGCATTCAAAGGTGCACTTGTAAAGGCAATTAAAGGTGTTTGGGATTTGGCATGGTTTTGCAGTAGTAAGGTTTGTGAGAATTAAGAAAACCAGTTAGTTTGCAGCAAAAGGTTTGATTAAAATTTAAAATCGACCAGAATACGAAGATGAGGACCTGGGAATTAAAACCCACTGTACACTGTACTCTATCAAGAAACTCCAAGATTGGAAACTTAAGACCCGCGCCAAAAAACAGAAAGGGGAAAAAGGGATGATTAGCAACCTCACAAGCTTGTTTTTAATTTTTGAATCCTATGCCGAAAACATAAATGCGTAAATCATCTGCAATTTCAAACACGCCCGCTTGTTTTGTATAAGACACAAAAGAGTGTCTTAACCAAAAGGAAGATTGCATGTTTAATTCCACAATCATAAACTGAATATCTGGAAGCAATTAGTATTTATTTGAGCCTGGAAGATTTAAGATTTCTTAGAACCCAGCTTCCAAACAATAATAATCCTACAGTAAATCAAAAGCCTGTAAAAATTAAAGAAAGAATACTCGAAAAGTTGTTAGTTAAGACACAATTTCTAGCCGATCTATTAGAAGCCATAGTGTTAGAGCCTATCCGAACAACAATAATCATAAATTTTTAAGTTAAACCACAATTTTCATCCGATTTATTGCTGCATTACCTCTGAGCTCAAGGCGGCGGGAATTGGAAGACAGTGGGCGGATTTGTCGTGGCCATTGTAAGTTGAGAGAGTGAGCAGTTGGAATTGGTTGTGTTTTTTTTTTTTTTTTTGGCTGAAAATAGCAGTTGGAAGCTGTGTACAAAGGGAATGAGGCCCTAGGCGGAGTCGTCGTTGGTGCAGTTGGACGTGGCAAGCCTACAGCGTTACAGGTAAGTATAATAGAGTGACTTTTGAGTTAGCCCAGTGAGTGGCTTGGAAGATGTGTTAATTCCACTGTTGGCCCTGTGCAAGGAGGAGTTGCGTTGGACAGAAGCAGGCATGAAGCAGGGGCAGTTTGGTATTTCACTAAGTCAAATTTTAAGGTGCTGCATTATTCTATTATAAGGTTATGATATTATATATATAGTTGCTCATAATAAATTATTGTGTCTATATTTTCAGGTGAGAGGTGCATTGACACGGTAGAGTCCACGTAGACTCTAGGATGTGTTGAGGAAAAAGATAGGTACATAAAGGTTGTATTTGATAACTTAATTAAGTGAAAAAATAAAAAAATTTAGCACTTTTTTCTTCCAATGCTTTTGATAACGTACCACTTAATTAAAAAAGCAGCAAAAAAATCACTGAAAATTTTCTACTGAAAATAATCACTAAATGTAGTCTATTTCAGGAATTAAAAATTTATTTTCAATACTACAAATTCAATTGCTTAAAATTTTCAGCACTTAATTTTAGGGGTGGCAATTCGGGTTACACGGGTCATAATCGGGTCATAAATGGGTTGCGTGATTTTGGATTAATTTTTAGTTTTGAGTATTATTCAATAAAAAATATTAACTTTTTTTATTTAATCGTGTCGTATCGTGTCATAATTGGGTTGTCTCAGTAAAACGGGTTGTCGTGTCAAAAATTGCCACCCCTACTTAATTTTCAGTACTTAATTTTCAGTTTTATCAAACGCGCCCTAAGTGTTGAAAATTTTTTCAACACTTATCATATTTCAGTGCATTTGATAATGTACCACTTAATTGAAAAAGTTGCCAAAAAACCACTGAAAATTTAAAGTAAAAATTTTCTACTGAAAATAATCACTGAATGTAGTCTATTCCAGTACTTGAAATATTGTTTTCAGTATTTCAAGCTCAATCGCTTAAAATTTTCAGCACTTAAAATTCAACACTTAATTTTAGTTTTATCAAATAGACCCAAAGTTTTTGTGAGCAACTTTATGTGAATGTTTTATGTGTCCCAAGCATTACTCTGCTATCTCATATTATAACAAATTAATCGTATGGCTATAATTTGGACTGGTCAACTCAACCCACTTTGTAATTTTTTCCGGCATTCACAATATATATCTCTATATTGTGGGCTAAAAAGTTCAAATCCAACTTTTTAAAATTTAAATTTCGAAAACATAGCATTACTCAGCATAAAATAAAGTTAAGTTAAAGTTATTTTAAGTGACACTTATTATTACTTTAAGTGACATAATTATCACTATCATCTACAAATTTCTTATTTTTAGAGAATTGCTAATAGTACTCCAAAAATGAATTGATACACTACATGTCTTATTATGCACTTAGTACAGTCTATGGAGTGTATTTAGTAATCAATGGTGTACGAATTGTTATTCTTAATAGACAATTTGTATAACCAAAATTGTAATTAAATCAAACTCATAGTAATTAAAGTGAGTAGAAACAAAATTTGAGAAAGAATCCGAGCCCAGCAAACTATTTCCTTAAGACGAATTTGCTCCCTCTCGGTGTACAAGGTTGGTGAACAATCGTCTCCCAAGATAGAACGGACTTTCAATTCTGCAGAAGTTGAACTTCAATCTCCAGAATACAGCGAACACAAACCAGTATAATACTCGAACAACAATGATATGATATGCAGTGAGAGAGAGAGATTTATTTAGTAGTTATGGAATGAAACTAAAGGAGAATATATAGACAGTCTGGTGACTATACGAATCAACAGAGCATTGCAAACTTGTCACGACCCATCCCGCTACGCGCGAAAACAGGACACGTGGCACGCCATTAAGGCTTATCCAGTTTCATTAAAGTCAAATAACAGCGGAAAACATTATTAAAATCTATTAAAATCAGAGTTATAAAAAAAAATTGTTCACTTGAAACATGTCCAAAGGAACACAGTTTTGAAAACAGAGGTTCAGTCGACTGTAATAGCGTTCAGTCGACTGAGGCCTTCAACTTTCAGTCGACTGAAGAATTCCTGTCAGTCGACTGTGCCTGACAGAACCAAAATCCACATTTTTGTAAAGGGGGTCCAGTCGACTGATCTAGGGACCCAGTCGACTGGTTTTACCATTAATAGAAGCAGTAGCCAAAAATCAACAGTGTTCAGTCGACTGATAAAGGGTCCAGTCGACTGCTTCTCATACTATTCACTTTTAGTGTCTCAATCACACGAGATCCAGTCGACTGCTCCCCTGCTGGGTAGCCCTGTTGTGAAAATTAACAACTCATGCTTCTCCACACTAACAACAATCACAACCATAACTGAATTACAACATTTAAAACATAACCATAGGCGTTCAAATACAGGATTACCATACTACGGAACTAATCCAAAGATCTATTACAACGTATTACATAACCCAATTCCTTGATACCAGTTTAGGAACCAGAAACAAAATATAAACAAGTGATTCCCTCGGCATTCTTTAACGGCCTCACTCATCACGCTTCTTCTTGTCTTTCTTCTTACCTGCAATGGAGTATATCTCCACTGCTCAGCTATATGCTGAGCGTACAAGTCTATCATATGCAATATATGACAAAACATGCTTTAATCTCGTAAATCATATCAATAGTCTCTAGGGAGAAAAATACGCCTTCATCCGGTAGCGGCAAGTCCAAGCCTTAAACCGCGATGTCAATGGCAAGTCCAAGCCTACAACCATTACATCCCCACAAGTGCCATGACAAGTCCAAGCCTACAACCATGCACAGTAGCCGTCGCTACTAAAAATCTCAAACAACAAGAAGCTTACTCCGGCATGAATTTGTATAAGACTCCCCTTTGACCCACATAGACAACTCAACGTGCTCGCGTAAATTTAGACATGCTTTTCACAATTTAGCGCGTGCATAATTAACGGGCCTACAATTAACACATGGATTTTGCCCAGATCTCAATTTCGTCGTCGAAATATAAAACATGTATTTCTCTATATTTCACAAGTTAGAACTTCATACCTCGTGCGATTTCCCCCAAACTTTGAAGGATCGACTAGGAGGCCAATTAATCGTCGGATTTCGAATTTGAGACGATTCCTACAAGTTTTACTGGGTTTTCCCCAAAAGTCTAGAATTAAGATTTTTACAAAAATTGGCCAAACACGGCCTAAGCAGAATCAAAACGTAGATCTTACCTCTACGAGCTCAAGTCTTGAATTTGGTGAAAAGCTGACGGACGAAAGGTCGCCGATCGTCGTCTCAAAGCCCGTGGCAACAATCTCACTTTTCTTTCTCTTCTCTCTAGATATTTATAAAGTTTTGGATAAGAATGAATCTCATCCACTACTATATATAGGCAAACTCTTCAGAATTTGCGTTTACCTCCCCACGGGTTCCTCAAACTTCTAATTAACCCATGAAACGTCGCACACGTTCATTTTATGCCTTTACGAGTGAAAATTATAAATTTAAGAAGTTTCCGACTAAGTCTCGTTTGGTCCAAAATAACGTCCAAATACTAAATTATGTGAAATCTCTACACCACCTACCTTTTTATTTAACGTGTCACTCACGTTCTCACCACAATTCTCAAAACGATATATAACAATATTAAGATTACCAGAAACTATACTACACAGGTATAATTGACTATTCACGAAATACCAGATATATCAAATAACATTTAAATTATATAAATGTCATTTAATCGTGCCAATGCAACATGAAAGGCCATGTTCCCGTGTCCTCACTGACACCTTACTGTTGACTCACAGTCAACCTCAACTCAATATTAATAAACATTAATATTTTCTCGTGTTACCACAATGTCATATTTTAAAAGCAGTCAAATTCTGGAACGGGTGTGACACAACTGTTGAAAGTGGTGACTGTACGAAAACAACACAACCAAACAAGGCCTTATTATTCTGGAAGGACATGACTGTTTGAACAAAAAATTGGAAGGAAATTCAAATGATTTTTTTCGAAAAAGATTAGTTAATTTTCAAAGAAACCCAAATCCAGCCGGTCGGGCGGCGGCGGCGGCGCGCGTGGGATAAATCCCACAAAGGTCTAGGTCCTCCCCCCTTAACAAAAGTGGGTACCCCAAAATATACCTTTTAAGTCTTTTGTTGTTTTTCCTATGTGGGACAACCAAAGTTTCCCACATTTTCCTCCTTCACCAATGTTTCACATAGGCCACTTTGGATGACAATTTCTCATTCATCCCTTATTGGATTTCAACATGTAAATATACGGCGTTCATCTCCTTATGGAGGAGAACACATTCTAATGTGGTCCCATCCCAAAGAACGTGTGGGATCCTCTTTAAATTGGAGCCAAAGTTTTCTTAAAACTAGTTATATAAAATCCAATTTTCCAACACGAATAACGTTTCCCTATAATGTCAAATTTTCAAATTATCCCCCATATATATATGGGGCAATTAGCAATTAATCCAAATTAAAGAAAGTATAGTGGTTTAGGTATAACTAGTAAAAATATTTGGGAGTAGGTACACTCCTTGGTGTTTTTACAAATCTACCCCAATATTGGTCTACACCAAGAGAGTTTCATCCCCTGCATCTCCGGCGACCTTGCCTGACCTCCGGCGACCACTACTATCACCTCGCCTGACCTCCGACGACCTCGCCTGAGCTCCGGCGACCTTGCCTAAGCTCCGACGACCACCATCACGACCTTAAGCCTCCACCAACCACCACTACCTCACCTTACTTCTAATGATCACTATCACGACCTTAAGCCTCCACCAACCACCACCACCTCACCTGATTGACCTCATTCACAACCAAAACACCACATCAACATACAATGATCAAAAAACAACTTTCTGGAAGTTAATTTCTTATACCACAGAAAAAACTTGTGAAATTAAAAAAAAAAGTTGTGAAATTTATCAACAAAAAGTTGTGAAATTTCACAGAGTTCGTGAAATTTCATGAAACCACCACAACCACACCAAACCTTTGCTGATCACCACCACGACCTCACTTGACGATCTCTTCACAACCAAACTACCACATCAATATGAAATGATCACAAAACAAGTTTTTGAAATATAATTTCTCATACCAGCACCGAAAAGTTGTGATATTTTCAAAAGAAAAAAAAAGTTGTGAAATTTTACAAAGATTGTGAAATTTCACAAAAAAGTGTTCTGCCAAACATTGCAAATTTTTTTATTACAAATTTGAGCATTCATATCAATCTGTAGCTTGTTTTTTTTGCATAAAATCTATATGTTTACAGCCTACTCAACGTATCAAACAACTATTATTGTTGATATTGTAATACCCGTAAATTTTCTATAATTAATAAAATTAGTCCCCCTGTATTCTGTTCGTATTTCCTTCTAGCATTTTAATTTCACAATTTCGGAACCCGAATACGTATACGTAGTTAATTACTTAGACTGTAAGTTTCAAACCCGGACTGAGTTTCACGTAAACTCATAAAATCTGCATTTATATTAGACTGTGTAACACGCGACCCTAGGCGACGACTCAACTATACATAAATGGAAAGTAGGAATCTTACCTAAAATGGGAATGTAATAGCCTAAGCCTACCTTAATCCATTGGATAACTGCACTACCCAAACACCTAACCTATACCCACTGGACCTAACCTATACACCACCTCAAAATCGCCGGCTTCACCCCCTCCCAAGATATACCACCTCAATCAATCTTTTCCTCAGTCAACTCAAACAGATTCTAAAATCTGTATATGAGTTTGTGTGTAGATGATATGTATGTGTGGTGGTGTATTTATAGACATGGAACTTTAGGGAGAGAAAATTACCGAGAGTTTGAGAGGAATGAGTTAAATCACACCCACAATTTTCCCCTCTATCACTCTCTGTCCCTCACCATCACACACACTCAGGCCATACACGCAGAAAGACCAAGGAAGAAGAGGCGCAGAGAAAGGAGGAGAGAGGGCTCGCCGGAGACGAAAAAAAAAAGAGAGAGAAAGAGGACTATATTAAGGTATACACTTCCCCTACACCCCTTTAATTATTTCTATAAGCTCCTACACTATTTAGTCTCACACACACACCCACACACGCAGCCAAACAGAGCCCAAGGCTCTCGGCTTTACCAAAACCGCCATTAAAGAGTCCTCACCGGAGCTTCATTTTTCAAACATGACCAAATCCCATTTTTATTATACCAAACAGACCCATTAGGTCCCCAGGAAGACCCCCTAAGCATAGTTTTTAAATTGGGGCATGTTTAGTTAGGCATGCGAGCCATTATCGTTTCAAAATCGAAAAAGAATAATCCATCGGTGGGACACCAAAATGAATGAACTAGGTTCTAGGCTCCTAGTATGTTGTAGAGGAGATCATTTCGGTCATTTTGGTGTTGGTTAAACCCATTTTCATGGAGAAACGGGCCAAGATATGAGCATTTGGAGTTTTTCGGTGAAAATGAAGTTGCCGGCGACAAGCTTAACTCACCGGAGAAGACACGACCCGTTTAGGGTCCGGTTTATATCGTTTACCCAATGGGTCGGGACGGGTTCATAAATGGGTGGGTTTAGTTGTTAGTATAAACGTTTGTGGGTTCGGGTTATAACAATTAAAATGGTAGCCGGTCGGACTTTTTAAGTTGGATCAGCTTCTGTGTGCATATGGGTAATCCGTTGGGTTGGGCCGGGTCAAGTTTGACCCGTGGGTCTTTGTTTAATCCTTATTAATTATAATTAACCTATTAATCCCTAGTTAAGTTGTTTTTATATTCCTAATTAATCTGTTAATCTAGATTAGTAGATTTACAATCTGTTTTAGATTTATTAATGTCTTAATTATTCTGTTAATCCTGATTAAGGTTTTTATAAACTATTTTAACAATAATTAGTTATTAATTTAATATGTTAACTGAGATTAGTAAATAAATACATTATTATTTATATATTGTGTATAAATAAATAATAATAAAAAGTCATAAATAAGTTATGAATAGTTTTTAAATTGTCAAATGATTTTTAAAATAGTTTTAAATACTCAAAAATTATATTTTAAATAATCTGAAATATTATTTTTGATAGTAACTTTATATTATGGAGAGTAATGTAATTTTAATATAATATACTTACTGTTTATTTAGTTGTAATAAATAATAAGTATTAGTTTTAAAGGAAAATAATTCGGTAATAAATACCTAATGGCTACATTTAAGTATAGGAAAATTATATCAACTTTTTCTAGGGCCTAATGCCTTTATATTATAAATTATTATTTATAAAACCAAAACTTGAGTATTTCTAATAATTATTAATTAATATTAAAAGCCCCGTTTGGTTGTATTTAAATTATTTAAATATCTAGCAAGCTCTGAAAATTATGAGAAAAATGCCATTAGCCTATTTTAAGGCCTAGTATTTAATAGAAATATTTATAAGGGCCCGGTGTCTTCCTAAATTATACTTTATAATTAGAGTGTTCCTACGTCTATTATTAGACAATTTAAACTTTAAAAATTCATAATAAATAAACCGTAGCTCAGAAAAATACGCGGTCAGTTCCTAGAGTCTTGGAATAATATCTAGAATATTCCCTTGAAATTTGGTGACCTTTCGACACGGTCAAAGATACAACTTATCTTTAGGGCCCAAACTGGTATAGAAAATCCAGCCTTCTATGCGACGGACTCCGATTTAAGTCTAGTCAATGGCGTTAGACTCAGAATGATATCTAGATCATCATGTTGAGGTTTAGGAACCCACCCGGCACAATTACCATTATGCCCTTGATTTTAGTACGTTTATTAATCAACGTTATATGGATTTATATACTCTGGAACCACCGCTACGCTTGTTTCTACGCACCCGCATCGAGGTGAGTCGTCCTAACTCACTTGGTATATTATAGAATTATTGTTTGTACATATATGTATACCCAGTGCGTCCTGTGTAGACGATACTGATAAGTATTAATCATGTGAATATTGAGATTTCTAATTATATGATGAACGCATATTAGTTAGCTATACTTCATGCTTAGTTAATATTCGTTGATATTCCTGCTTATCATATTTTCACGTTTATACAATCACATGAACATTCATATGAACATAGTCGAGTCATGATGTCAATGTTGACGTCTGTATGGTTAGTCACGGGGACTAACCCAGTCATATTGTTATACACATTGAGTGGACCGCAGTGGTCCGAGTGGTACAGTCAAGTAAATGGGAACAACGATGAAACTGCTATAGGGCCCTGTTAGGCGATGATAGCCAGAATTTCCATTGAAATCATTGAAGTTATGTATGAGTTGATGGTTGATACGCTATAGGGTCATGCTAGGCGACGATAGCAAAGTATCCATCTGAATACAATAGTTACCTTTTGAATGCTATAGGGCCATGCTAGGCGACGATAGCGTTGTAACTATTCTATACACTCGGCAAGGTCACGAGGATCTAAGAGTCCAATGATTACACTATTTTAAAACCAAAATTTGCTATAGGGCCCTGTTAGACGACGATACCAACGTAATCATTCTACTATGAGCTAACAACGTTACACTGGTAATGTAACAAGTTACATGAGTCAGTTGTGGTGTCCATGGTTGAGTAAAAGTCGAATATATCGATACTGCATTGTGTCGTCATACTACCATGTCATATGCTCATTACTGTTGTTTCAAGATATTATTGTGCCTATATATCCTTAAATGTATTAGGAGTGATCGGTTAAGACGATTCCACTTAGCTTCTAAAGCTAACGGCTCCTTCCCTGCCCTGGACATTTTACGTCAGGGTTATTATGAGGAGGACTATCAAGGTAACCCTGAAGATGAAAATAATTATCCTCAAGATGGGAACTATCAGGAAGGTGACCCTGAGGCAGACTATCAGGAAGAGTTTGATAACGAAGGTTACGGGTTTACCAGCTAGAAGAAGGACCCTGGCCTACTTTCGTATTAAGACTTCTTTTATGTTTTAAATAGCTATCTTTTGATATGTAATAATTTAAGGGGGGCGTTGATCGCCCAAACTTATCTTTTGTAGTTTTTATTTGGAACTTCTGTAATAGCTGATCGGGAGAGAACAAATCCTATTTATACGCCTTAACGAGCATTTGTTAGTATCTTTTTATCCTGTTTTTGTATATTTTTACTTCGTTTTCTATTTTCTGACAGGTTTTGGAAGAAATCAAGTATATCAAGCTAAACGGGTGAAAAAGTAGGAGAAAAGAAGCTGAAAAAACCACATCGCGCGCGCGAAAACCCAGAATTCGCTCGCGCGATCCGCGCGCGCGAGGTGCCAATTGTCGCGCTCGCGCGGCCCGCTCGCGCGATATGTGTAAAAATGGAACTTGCGTATTTCAGTATACTGAAGACTCCTGTGCAAACAAAACTGCTGAATGACGTCCAGACTGTAAAATATATCAGTTTCAGTTCGTTTCGGGTTAGGAAAGCTTCCAAAAGCTTGTTATAAATTCTATATATACTCTATTTTACTTCAAATTAGGGGTTGGACAATTGTTACACACCCATACATACATACACATACAGCCATATAGACTGAAATTCCAGCCCTTGAAGGGAGGAAAAACAAGGAAAAGAAGAAGAAGACCAAGGATCTCCATGGCCTCCTCCATCAACTACTTGCCGATCTCCACTTCCATGGCAGCTTAGACAAAGATCTAGGGTTTCAATGAAGCCCTAGTCAAGTAATAGGGAGTATTTTATGTTTTTATTTTAGTTTTATTATGTATGGATGACAGTCACATATTTCGAGGATTTTTATAAATAAATCGTACTTCTATTGATTAAATCATTACTTTCAGAATTTATTCTTGTCTTAGATCTATTTTGCCTGTGATGTGCTCAATGATCTATGCTCGCTGTGCTTGTTTAGATCATTTACATGTGATGGTGCTTTATTGATTTGTGCTATCAAGTATCCGAATAATCCATGCCTAGATTAGACGAATTATGTCACAACCCTAGTTTAGTGTGGGATAATTTGTGCTAACCGAAGATGGAATATGTTGGTGCTTGAACCATGATTATTTTCTTGACGGAGGAATTGGGCTTATAGCTACAATTCCCCATAATCATCCAACTTAGTAAGCTAATTGAATGCATAAATATCTCTATTATGAAGCTAGTGGTGGAGTTGCAATCCTAGGTTCCCTTTACATATTTACAAAAACATTTTTAATTGCTTTCATAGTTTAGATTTATTTCTATTGTTATTAGTTTAATTAAAATCAAATTAAAATCCGTTTTCATAATTAACTAAAGTTAGGTTTTAAAATTAAGTCGCTGTAGTTAACCAATCCCTGTGGGTTCGACCTTTACTTCCACACTACAAATCCCTAGAAAGTAAAGTATATTTTTATATCTTGATTCTGACAACATCAATAGCTTAAGTAGCAAACATTTTAAGTTCCCCCATGAATACCATTAGACGCTTTTGCAATTCCTTACTTTGATATATATATATATATATATCTATACTAGAATGTTACACGAACATGTCAGTTTTATGTAACTCGTCATTCCCTACGGGTCCAGAAAGGAAATTTTAAATTTTTCCTATTTTTGGCTATTCTGGGGCGTGGCAGATATCAAACTCTGGGAAAAAATATTGAGAAAGTTACTGACTTTTTTTGATAAATTTCACAAAAAAAAGTGTTTAAAAAAAAAGAAAAAAAGAAGAAGAAGAAGATGGTGGATCGGTGCACTGGTGGCCGGATCTGCTCGTGAAAATGCTTGCTTTTGTGGCGGTGAGTGATGTGCCGCTGGCTCGGAGATGGTGGCGGTTGGCTCGCGAGATGGTGGTGGTTGGTTCGGAGATGGTGGTGGTTGGCTCGCGAGATGGTGGTGGTGGTTAGCTCAGAGATGGTGGTGGTTGGCTCGCGAGATGGTAGTGGTTGGCTCGGAGATGGCGGTGTTTGGCTCGCGATGGCAGTGGTGTGCCACGGGGATGGTGCGCAATGGTGGTGGTGATAGCGACCGACGACGATGGTGGTGTTGGCCGGCGATCATCGCGATGACGATCATCGGCGATTGTGATCTGATCGTATTTTCTCTCTCTCTCATTGTGTTTTCTCTCTCTAACTGGAAATGAATGAAATGGGTATATTGGTCATAACTAGAACTAGTTGAGTTTATTCCCAACAACTTCCACCAAACATGTCCTTATCCCCAAAATTTTTTCCCTTGTGTCTTATAACCAAATAATCCTCATAATTTGGTATTTAATACCAAATTTATATATATATATATAAATAAATAAATAAATAAATAAATAAAAATGTCAATTATCCGATTAGCGAAAGCAATTTCACTTGTGACCAAACTAACCACAGAAAGGGACAGTGCTTTGCGCAACTATATAATATACGTTGCGTCAAAGCATCCCCATCAATTCATCTCTCTTCTCTCTCTCTCTCTCTCTCTCAGTCAGATGTGAAAACTTTCCCGCCAAATCAATCACCATAAAACTCACCATGATCGTCACTCCTCATATCTCCAAATTCAGTCTCTCTCTCCTCGCCGTTCTCATCTCAATCTCTCTCTGCGATATCAAACCAGTTCTGGACCGGACTCAGCTTTTACCATCTCAATGCCAAACCCTAAACCTAACAACCGCACCAGAATCAACTCGGTTCGAGACGGACGCGAGATCAAATCATCATCATCATCATCACAAGCAAAAACAACAAATCACTCGCAGGAACTACATTGTTCGATTCGTTGAGTACAAGAGAGCCGAAGATCACAAAACCTATTTAGAAGGAAACGTGAGATTGCACGATTGGGAATGGATTGAGAGACGTAATCCGGCAGCCAAGTTTCCAACCGATTTTGGGATTGTGACCATTGATGATTCGGTTCGGGCGACCTTGATTGAGGAATTGGGGAAATTGGAGTTTGTAAAAGATGTCTCTGCCGATTTGAGCTATCAGAGGGTCTTGTTTGGGAAGAGAACTAAGAGAGTTGGGGCTTTTGTTGATGGAAAGAAGCGCCCGGGGAAGATTTTCACGGCAATGTCGTTTAGCGAAGGAGAAAACTACGTTGCTGCGGCAACTGGTAATTCGACGATTAGCTGGAAACGTCATTTAATGTCGCACGTAAGCTTCATTTATTTGTTTTCTCTTTATTCATTGTTCTAATCGTGATTCAAGTCAACGTTTAAAGCTTATAATGATCATGTTCTTGTTCCATTTAATATCTGTTTGTATGTTGAAGAACCAGTGAAAAAATTGTATGTGATGTTCATGAGCTATGGTGTTGTTATTACGTATTAACTAAGAAAAAATGGTTGAAAACTTGAGATAGGTTCAGTTGAGTGGAGGTAAATATTAGTTTTATTTTCTTCATGTCTTAGGATTGATATCATGTGGAAACATACAAGTAATTAATTTGCAGTTGGCAGGGCCGATCCCGAGTATTTGGAGGCCCAGGACGAACTACTAAAAGGGAGGCCCTCATTCGGGGGTTCAGGGGCAGCGCCCCCGAGACAATTTTTTTGGAATCTATTTATACATAATTGTCTATTTTTTTTAGGGTTTACTTATACATAATTGGCAATTTTATTGGGGTCTACTTAGAATATGAGAGTCTATTTGTGAATCTTAAATATTGTATGGTGTCTTTCAAAATTCTTGGGAGGCCTATTTCTAAAACTCAAAAAAATCTTAAACTAAAAGTGTAATTTTCAAAATTCTAGGGGCTTTTGCTTTTGAGTTTTATATGCATGTATATCAATATATATGTAGTTGATGACACTAAATTGGGCATTGGGCCCCTTTGGGGTCTAAACATAAGTTGAGAAGAGGCTTAAACATAATTAAGGGAGACCTAATGTAAAATGCTAAAAAAATCTCAAGGTAAAAATGCAATTATGAAAATTTTATGGAGCCCTCAAAATTTGATGAACTTTAGTGGCCCGGGGCGGTTGCCCCACTGGCCCCCCCATTGGGCCGGCCATGGCAGTTGGGAGTTATCGTTATGTGTATGTTTGCACAGTCTGACAGGTATTGATTTCTTGCAGAAATCTCAGGTCACATCATTGTTTGGTGCGGATGTGCTTTGGGGAAAAGGTTATACTGGATCAAAAGTCAAAATGGCCATATTTGATACTGGCATTCGGGCAAAGCACCCGCACTTCCGTAATGTCAAGGTATCTTTGTTGATGAAGTAGTTGTAATCTTTCATGCGTAGTTGTGGAATTCATTATTATTCATTTCTGTTATGTGTAGGTAATTTCAGTTATGTGTAGCTAATTTGACAATGTAGCTGGATAGAGGATTCAATTTCATATTTTTTTCACAGATACAGACACACACTATTTACTTCAATATGAGCTGCTAGGGTGCGGTTGACAATTCATATATAGTTGATTAATGTGTCAGGAGCGCACTAATTGGACCAATGAGGATACACTAAATGATAATCTAGGGCATGGAACCTTTGTCGCCGGAGTTATTGCTGGCGAAGATGCAGAGTGTCTCGGCTTTGCACCAGATACGGAGATTTTTGCTTTCCGTGTGTTTACAGATGCACAGGTAATGCAAATCGTATGTTTACATGCTATGTAGCAAAGCGTATGTTTACACTTCATTTTGCGTTACCGACACTCTACGGACACGACTGGAACACGCACGGGACACGGCTACGGAAGTGTCTGGATTAATTTAAATTAAATCATATTGTTGGACACTTTTGGGATACGGCAAGATACGTTTGGACACTTCTGGGACACTTTTGGCCTGGTGGTCCATTTATTTATTTATTTTTTTTGGGGGAGGGGGGGGGGGGGGGGGGGGGGGGTGGAGGTTGTTGAGGAATGATGATATTTTGTAAAATAAGTTTTTCTTGGGGGACACTTTTGGCCTAGTGGTCCTATTTTATTTATTTATTTATTATTATTTTGTTGGGTTTTGAGGAATGGTGAACTTTTTAAAATAAGTGTTTATTGGGGGGTACAAACAAAATATTGAGAAAATAAAATGATATATAAGTACGTATATCATTATTCGAAGTATCCTAGCTGTCTCCGTATCCTATATTTTTAGGATTTGCCGTTTTGCCGTCTCCGTGTCGTATCGTGTCCGTGTCACGTGTCTGTATCCGTGCTACATAGTTTAAATGATGTATTCATATATTCATATCACCAACATCAACGTGACGTGAGTTTGATTTGCACTTACATGTCCTACGCTGCCTATTGCGGTTGAGATACCAGTTCCAGTATTGTCATTTGATATATCCAAGAAAATGTTAAGCACCAGTCCTCTAGTTACTTCATAGTGTTGTAATTGGAAATTGTACTCAAATGATCCGTCCTTGGTTCAGCTTATGTTCATCTGAATTTTTAAATTATTGATCAAATGAGGCCGTCCATATTTTCTTATGGAAAATATTAAATTCAACACTACTTCTTAAACGATCATGCAATAATCTACAGTATAATCTATGAAGAATCCAACTGCAGAGCAACTATTATGAGCAAAATCAGGAGATCATTGTGTTCGGTCAATTATGTATGTATCAATCAATTTTTTGTTTTTTGATAACTACGTGCAAGTCATTCCTCTGAATGCAGTTTCTGTTCGTGCTCAAATTCAGATAATATAGTTTTGCTATGATTATGAGAAGTGTGTATTCAGCTCATTGCAGGTATCATACACATCATGGTTCCTCGATGCATTTAACTATGCAATTGCAACCAATATGGACGTGCTCAACTTGAGCATAGGCGGACCTGATTACTTGGATCTTCCATTTGTAGAGAAGGTAAACTCCTGTCCTGTTGGCTTTCTTGGTTACTGGATATAACATCGTGTAATTTTTCTATCTGGTTTTCCAGATGATTTTGCATTCGTGAGTCTCTGGAGCCTGTCTGTTAACTGTATGGTTGATTTACCCAGTAGTTGCAGTAGTCTGGAGTTGAATTTTATTTTCTCATTTATGACATGGAAGTGTTGAGAGTTATTTGTTATTTTCTTATGAGTTGTTTTTTATTTCTCTTATTATTAGGGGACCCATGTGTAATATTTAATTCTTCTCTTATTGTGTAATATAAAGGGGTTTGTCAACCCTAAGTTTTGGCTAATACAGTTTCAACATGGCATCAGAGCCATCTAATCCTAACCACCACCACCACCACCACCACTATTGCTACTTGCGCCACCACCACTAGCCACCATCCCAACCCTACGCCGCCACCATCCCAATCCTACGCCGCCGGCCCGCCACTAGCCCTCTCCCAGACCAGTGCCGGAGCCCTCCCAGCCCCCACTGCCTTCGCCGAAGCCCCCCACTGTCCCCCACTGCCCAGCCGCAGCATCCTATGACCTAAATCAGTCCACACCAACTAACCACAACCCTTTACCACCCTATACACCTCAGGTCGACACCCACCACAGCCACACTGACCTAGCCGCAGCAACCTAGGTCCTTTTTTCTTCTCCTATACTTTCCTTCTCACCTCAAAATCATTACGATTCTCTTGTTTTGATTGGCAATTAATTTCAGTTTGTTTTTCTGGTCCTTTATGGACCTTGATTAGATCGTGTTGATCCGATAGTTCCCATCTTCTCCGTTTCCCTTCCTCTTTATCGGGTTTTCCCTTCGTGCATCCGAACTATGACAGAAACAGAGAAACCGTTGTCTGGAACAGTTCAGAACGTGATGACACCACTGGATCCCAATCTTTAAATTACTACCATCCCGTTCAATGGCCAGAATTACTTGACTTGGTCACAAGCGGTGGCTCTTTACTTGAAGTGTTGAGGGAAGATGGGACATCTTGATGGGCGCGTTCAGGCCCCTGCTATTACTGATCCGGGCTACGATAAGTGGGAAATTGAGAATTCTCTTATCATAGCTAGGTTAATTAATTCAATGGTCCCTGAGATTGGAGAAAGCTTCTACCGAATGAAGACTGCTCGTGACATTTGGGATACAGTTGCCTCTACCTTCTCTAGAAAGGGGAACTATGCCCAGGAGTTTGAGTTGACACGCTCCATTGATCGTTCAGTGCAGGGTGAGTTGACAATCACCAAATATTTTACCTTTCTTACTACCAGTTGGGATCGGGTAGATCATCTCTAGGACTATCAGCCAGTTTGTCCTACTGATGCTGCGGGATATCGCAAGTTACTTGAGAAGCAAAGGGTCTTCAAATTTCTTCAGGGACTTCACCCGGATTAGGATGGTATTCGTAGTCGGGTACTTGGGATGGACAGTTTACCCACACTACAAGAGGCCTTTGCCTATATTCAGAATGAAGAGAGTCATCGTGCTGTTATGATTTCCCCTACTCCTACCGAGAGATCAACTTTAGTCTCTGTTCCGCCATGGGAGGGGACCAAGTAGTATGGGTCTAGTACTTCTGATCGACTTAAGTTGTTTTGTGATTATTGTAATAGGCTTCATCATACTCGAGAGACCTGCAGGAGTCTCCATGGCCGTCCCCCTAGTGGTCTTGGTGGTCGTTCCGGGGGTCGTGGAGGTCGTTCAAGCGGCCGTGGGGGTAATGCCCGTGCTCATTATACTATTGTTACAGATACTACACCTAGTGATGATGCTCCTACGTCTGATGTGAGCCCCTTCTCTGCGACTGAGCTTGAGACTCTCCGGCATCTAATAGCCCATTATGCTACTCCTGCACCTACAAGTGCTTCATCGTCTTTTGCCCAGTCAGGTAATTTAGTCACTCCAACAAGAGCATTACTTTCTCATTCCTCTTATCCTTGGATTATAGATTCTGGTGCCTCCGACCATATGTCACCTTCATCTAACCTTTTCTCTAATTATAAGCCTTATTCAGGTCAAGATAAAGTTAAGATAGCTGATGGTACCTTCTCCTCTGTTTCCGGGAAAGGTTTAATTCATGTTACTCCTTCTCTGCCCTTAACTTCTGTGTTACATGTTCCTTGTTTTTCCCATAATCTTCTCTCTTTAAGTCGCATTACTCGTGATTTAAATTGTAGTGCAACATTTTTTCCTTCCCATTGTGTATTTCAGGATCTTATCACGAGGAGGACGATTGGCAGTGGTAAGGAGGAGCATGGTCTTTACTTTCTGGATGACAGGGAAAAAATAGCTCATCATACCATCGTTTCAAGGAATAAAGCCGAAGACTTGGAGCTTTGGCATAGAAGATTAGGACACCCCTCTTTTACTTTACTTTACTTAGGCATATGTTTCCATCTCTTGTAAAAAATAATGGTCTTTCTAATATTTCTTGTGATGCTTGCGAACTTGGCAAACATTTTAGAGCTTCTTATGCTCCTAGTAATAATAAAAGCTTAGTTCCTTTTGCCTTAATTCATACTGATGTTTGGGTCCTTCTCGGCTGTGTCCTTGAAAGGTATCGATGGTTTGTTTCTTTTATTGATGATTGCTCCCGTACTACTTGGTTATATATGATGAAGGAAAAACGGGACGTATTTTCTATTTTCCAAAATTTTCACAAAATGGTGTGTACTCAATTTGGTGCGGTAGTGAAAATTTTAAGGTCTGATAATGGGGGTGAGTTTATTGATTCTGATTTGGGTGCCTATTTTTCTTCTCAGGGAATTATTCACCAAACTTCTTGCACTAACACTCCACAACAGAATGGAGTGGCAGAACGCAAGAATTGTCACCTTTTAGATATTGCTCGGTCCTTGCTTTTCCAGGTTAATGCCCCTCGTACATACTGGGGTGAAGTAGTTTTAACAGCTGCTCATCTTATTAATCGTCTTCTTACTCGTGTGTTACATAAGAAAACGCCACTTGAGGTTCTTTGTTACCCTTCTCTCACATCCTCCATTCTCCCTCGTGTTTTTGGATGTGTCTGTTTTGTTCATAATCATGCACCTACCCGTGGGAAGTTGGATCCTCGGTCCATCAAGCGTGTGTTTGTTGGGTATTTCCCTACTCAGAAGGGTTATAAGTGTTACCATCCCCCAATCTGGGAAATGGATTGTGTCTATGGATGTCACTTTTCATGAGTCGCAGTTTTACTTTCTTGACTCTCAGCCCTCTTTTCAGGGGGAGCAAGAGTGTGAAGAGATACCTGTGTTACCTATGATGATTGAAGTGGAGACAGAGAGAGTTGAGGAGAGGGGGCTTGAAGAGCCTTGGAAAAGAGAGAGTTGAAGAGAGGGAGATTGGAAAATAGAGTGTTGAGGGGCCAAAGGAGAATGAGTTGTTGGTCTATTCTAGGGGGACATGGAGTCAAAGGAAGATCAGAGAGACTCCAGAGGCTACTGCTACTCCACACCCACTGCCACTCTCTCCAAATGATCATTCAGATAATTCCTCGGATATCCCTTCTCTCGAGTCTGATGATTTAGATGTTCCCATAGCTGTCAGTAAGGGTGTTAGATCTTGCACTCAACATCCTATGTCTAATTTTGTTTCTAATTCACATCTATCCCCTCAGGGGCGGATTTAGAAAAGTATTTTAGGGGGGGCTTGACACGGGGGTTCGGGGGTAGCGCCCCCGAATTTTTTTTTTTTGAACCTAATTGTATATATTTTAGACCTAATATGACAAATTTATAATGTCAGAGTGGGATTTTGGACCTCTTTATACATATTTTTGTGTATATTTTAGACCTAATATGACAAAATTTATAATGTTAGGGGGGCTTTTGAACCTATTTATACATATTTTGTGAATATTTTAGACCTAATATGACAAATTTATAATGTCAGGGGGGCTTTTATAATTTTCAGGGGGGCTTAACTGTAAATTTTTTTTTTTAGTACAAATGTGTAATTTTTAAAAAATTTGGGGTGGGCTTGAGCCCCCCTACCCTTGGCTGTGCATCCGCCCCTGTATCCCCTTCTTATAGGGCCTTTCTTTAAAAAATTTCCTCTGTCAGTGTCCCTAACCATGTACAGAATGCTTTTGCTGACCCCAAATGGAAATGTGCCATGATTGAAGAGATGAAAGCTCTTCAAAATAGTGGCACTTGGGAGTTGACGACATTACCTAAAGGGAAGAGGACTGTGGGGTGTAAGTGGGTGTACACTGTGAAGCACAGGGCTGACAGTTCCATTGAAAGGTACAAAGCTCGGTTGGTAGCAAAGGGGTTTACCCAGACTTATGGTGTGAACTATGAGGGGACCTTTGCACCAGTTGCAAAAATGAACTCAATTAGAATCATTCTTTCCCTGGCAGTAAATTTAGATTGGCCACTTCACCAGTTTGATGTGAAGAACGCTTTTTTGCATGGTGATTTGGAAGAGGAAGTTTACATGGTTGTTCCTCCTGGTTTTGAGGACTTCAAGACAAAGGGGAAGGTATGTAGGCTGAGAAAATCGTTTTATGGCTTGAAACAGTCCCCAAGGGCTTGGTTTGAGAGATTCACACAAGCTATGCTCCGGTTTGGTTTCAGACAGAGTCATGCTGAACACACTTTATTCATTAAACACTCTTCACAGGGTAAGATCACTGCCCTTATTATGTATGTTGATGATATTGTGCTTACAAGAGATGACTTGGAGGAAATGGAAAAATTGAAGAAGCAGTTGGCCATTGAATTTGAAATAAAGGATTTGGGAACTCTGAAGTACTTCCTTGGGATTGAACTTGCTTGGTCCAAACATGGGATATTTATTTTCCAAAGGAAATATGTCCTGGATTTGTTGAGAGAGACGGGAATGCTTGGTAGCAGATCGTGTGATACACCTATGGAGCAGAATATAAAACTTGGTGATGACAGTAGTGGGGAACTGGTTGACAGGGGGAGATATCAGAGACTAGTTGGTAAGCTTATTTATTTGTCTCATACTTGTCCTGATATTGCTTTCGCAGTTGGTGTCGTCAGTCAGTTTATGCATTCTCCACGAGTAACACACCAAGAGGCTGTTTTTCGGATCCTTCGGTATTTGAAGTCAGCACCTGGAAAGGGCTTATACTTCGCTAGACATTATCATCTAAGGGTGGAAGCTTACACTGATGTGGATTGGGCTGGTTCAGTTACTGATAGACGATCCACGTCAGGGTACTGCACGTTTGTAGGAGGAAATCTGGTGACCTGGCGAAGTAAGAAACAAAATGTAGTGGCAAGATCGAGTGCCGAAGCTGAGTTCAGGGCTATGGCTCAAGGTATTTGTGAACTTCTGTGGGTTAAGTCGTTATTGAAGGATTTGAAGATTGAACAGACAGATTCCATGAGGCTATACTGTGATAATAAAGCAGCAATTAGTATAGCTCATAATCCTATGCAACATGATAGAACCAAGCATGTAGAGATTGATCGCCACTTCATCAAGGAGAAGCTTAGTTGTGGTATTTGCATTCCCTTTGTGAAGACTGGTGATCAGGTTGCTGATGTTCTGACCAAAGGAATAGGGAGTCGACCGTTTCACACTATTCTCAGCAAGCTGGGCATGAGAGATAAGGGGGAGTGTTGAGAGTTATTTGTTATTTTCTTATGAGTTGTTTCTTATTTCTCTTATTATTAGGGGACCCATGTGTAATATTTTATTCTTCTCTTATTGTGTAATATAAAAGGGGTTTGACAAGTTGTCAACCCTAAGTTTTGGCTAATACAGTTTCAACAGGAAGAACATCAGAATTTTGATAAACATGTTATGATTTTTGGCATACCCAATGCTTCTGGTTTTTAAAGCTACCCTATGTATTAACTTGCTGTCATTAAACTTGAGGACCAAGTGGCATACAATTTTGGTGCTAAAAGCTATCCTATATTGGCATACAATTCATGATTGGAACAATCATGATTGTTCTCATGATTGCGTCAAGGATTTGGTTGGATTCAAATGTTTTGAATGACATGTCCAGATTGAGGAGGACTGGCTGCCTTTTTCTCTCTCCCAGTTGCCTTAAATTTAATTTGTTGGTTGATTGGCCTGTCACTGGAATCTATCCTGAACTACCTGTGTTTTTAAATGCTTGCAATTACTGTTGAACATTTATGCTATTCTTAACGATCATTTACTCACCTGATTATAATTATATTCCATGTGGCTGCATGTAACACCAGGTTTGGGAGCTGACAGCAAACAATATCATCATGGTCTCAGCAATTGGCAATGATGGACCACTTTATGGTACACTAAACAATCCAGCCGACCAAAGTGATGTTATTGGTGTCGGTGGTATTGATTACAGTGACCACATAGCTTCATTCTCATCCCGTGGCATGAGTACTTGGGAGATTCCTCATGGGTAGTTTATCTATAATCATTCCCACTTGTTTCTATTTTCTTTTATACGGATGAACCAAGGTTATCCAGATTGCGGATCAATTCGGTACAAGGAATGTGGATCACCACCGGCTATGGAATATGGTATGGTGGGGGTATTCTCCGGATCACTAAGACGGAATGGAGTATACAATAGTTTGAAACGTGAAACGTTCTTTTATTTTATTTTTTCATATATTTATATACATTAAAAGTCAAAGCCTAAATGGTAGGTGGTATTTTACAATATCATGAGATTTTGGTAGTGTTATTACAATATCACACTATTTAAAGTTGGAATGCCAAAAGAGGCGTTCTAGTTCGCTACCGTACTACGATCTGGAACGATCATTCCAAAATGCGGATCGCTAGGGTTTGAACGATTTTTGGTACCACTGGGATGAACTCAATACTTTCAAATATTGGTTCTTTTTCTGGTACTCAGGATGAAAACAGGCACAATAAACACTTTGATGCAGACATGCTTATGGTTGGACATGTAATCTAGTGACATGATCAATAAAATAATAGAAAATTATTCATTGTGTTGCAAAAAAATTTCTAAAGTTGGCTTGTATCGAATACATTATACATATACATACTAGTGATCCGCATTTTTACTTATCAAAAGCTTAAATATCTTTTATTTTTTACATCTATTTGTAATAGATATGGATCTTGTATGCTGAATGTGTTAGATCACCAACTAACCCAAAAGCTTAGACAGTTGGAGATTGGGTCCAAGAGTATATCACACTCTGGAAAAATCTATAAGCAGCCATTCTATTTTAATTAATAATCAATACTGGACACTCTTCAGACACTGAAGTTGGTTTCTTGCTGAGACTTAGGAATTAGATGGTCTGACTCTTACAAACAACTGAGCCCACAACCCTCTCCTTGGAAGGTGTAGCATTGCCTGTCAGGTTGTAGAGACACAAACGCATACGGGTACTAGGTTTGAAATTCCCGATTATAATCCAAAAATAATGGAATTTACTATGTTGCACGGATGACTTTACTCACCTTCCTTGTGGTTAACAAAGGCGTCATTTACTTTTTATGAAGCTCTTTTGCTTGGGTTATAAAATGTTTGATGATACCACCATGTATCTTAGTGGTGAACCATTCCACATTAAATGTTACTCCCTCCGTCCCATTTTATGTGTCCATCTTTCTTTTTTGGGATGTCCCAAAATTATTGTCCACTTTCCTAAATTAGTATGCAAATTTTACTTAGTTTCCCAAATTACGCTTTCTTGCAATCAACACCAAAACAAAATAAAAAAAGGAAGTGCAATGATTATGGGAAATTGTGGAAAGTAGGTGTAGATTCTTTTTGTCCCCTTAAATAGTTGGATTCCCTAAGATGGACACATAAAATGGGACGGAGGTAGTATTTATTTATTTATTTATAAATATAATAACTTACAAGCGTGATTTCTTCATGATCTTTTTTTAGGGAAGATTTTTACCTGTTCGCTAATGGTTTCAATCTTCACTTAGTCATGAAATTATATTTCATTTCATCCTTCTGGTTTTTTCCTCTACTATAATGTTACCTGCTATATCTAGTCTATTAATCCTGTATTCTTGACCTTTCTGTCCAATAACCAGTTTGTATGCTGATGATACTGCCGAATTGTAACCATGACAATGCTCTGAAAATTTACGTATGCAGCTATGGTCGTGTGAAGCCAGATGTTGTTGCATATGGCCGGGAAATAATGGGATCCAAGATCAGCACAGGTTGCAAAAGGTTATCAGGTACTAGTGTGGCAAGTCCTGTGGTTGCTGGTGTGGTATGCCTTCTTGTTAGTGTCATCCCTGAAAGCAACAGAATGAACATTTTAAATCCAGCAAGCATGAAACAAGCTCTGGTTGAGGGGGCTGCGAAGCTTGCTGGTCCAAACATGTATGAGCAGGGTGCAGGCAGAGTAGATCTGTGAGTTCTCTAAATAACCGGCGTACTTTGCTTGCAGTCATAGTTTTTGTATCCATAAGTGTAGTTGTCCCCATTTGCATCATACGCTCCAGTTGTTTCAATGTAAAATATTCTAAGCCACATTATTTTTATTTTTATTTTTCACGTAAAACATTCTGCATGAAAAATATCATTTTCTTATTTTCCGGTGTTTGGTTGACAGTGAAAAAAAATAATTCAAGTTAACAATTTTAATGTTTTTATAACTTTTGACCACTTTTGATGAGGGCAAATGTAGTCTTTTAATTTAATACGTGCATATAAATGCGATTCTGTAGATACATGTATGTTTGTATGTGTACACATACACAAACACAAACATGTGTCTATGTTAGTTGAGCATTTCACTTTTCAATATTTTCCAGGAAATGACTTGACGGAAATTTTTTCTGTAAATCATTTTCAGAATTTATCTACTTTTATGTTCCTGAAAATTTCCAAAAACATTCCGGACAACCAAATACCGGAAAATGCTTAAAACATTTTCCCGAAAATTCATGTTTTATGTCGAAACAAACGGAGCTATATGTTTAATCTCTGTGGTACTGGGTCTAACCTTTAATTTCTCTGTCAGGTTAGAATCATACGAAATCCTGAAGAACTACCAACCTCGAGCAAGCATCTTCCCTAGTAGTCTTGATTATACTGATTGCCCTTATTCATGGCCTTTCTGTCGTCAACCACTCTATGCAGGTGCTATGCCTATTATCTTCAATGCTACGATACTGAATGGAATGGGCGTTATTGGCTATGTTGAAAGTCCGCCAATCTGGCATCCTTCAGAGGAGGATGGCAATCTTCTCAGCATTCATTTTACTTATTCGAATGTCATTTGGCCGTGGACTGGTTATCTAGCATTACACATTCAAATAAAGGAAGAAGGAGCTCAGTTTTCTGGAGAGATTGAGGGCAATGTGACTGTTAATGTGTATAGTCCACCAGCCCGAGGAGAGAGGGACCTGCGAAGGAGTTCCTGTGTGCTTCACTTGAAACTTAAAGTTGTCCCAACTCCTCCAAGATCGAAACGGGTTTTGTGGGATCAATTCCACAATATCAAATACCCACCTGGTTATATTCCAAGAGACTCCTTGGATGTTCGGAATGACATGCTTGACTGGCATGGGGATCACCTGCACACGAATTTTCACATCATGTTCAACATGCTAAGAGATGCTGGATACTATGTTGAAACACTTGGTTCGCCCCTTACATGCTTTGATGCTCATCAGTATGGAACACTTTTGCTAGTGGATCTTGAAGATGAGTACTTTGCTGAAGAGATTGAAAAGCTGAGGGATGATGTTATTAATTCTGGATTAGGTCTGGCTGTATTTGCTGAGTGGTACAATGTGGATACAATGGTGAAGATGAGATTTTTTGACGATAACACACGCAGTTGGTGGACTCCAGTGACTGGAGGTGCAAATATCCCTGCATTAAATGATCTTTTGGCTCCATTTGGGATAGCCTTCGGAGATAAGATTCTGAATGGTGATTTTTCTATTGATGGTGAGCAGAGTCGATATGCATCTGGAACTGATATTGTAAAGTTTCCAGGAGGTGGGTATGTACACAGCTTCCCTTTCCTGGATAGCTCCGAGAGTGGGGCCACTCAGACCCTTTCAAACAATGGCATGGACAAGGTAAGCAACAGAATCTCTGCAACATGACGATCATTTCTACATGCTATGTTTTTCGTGTAATGTGCTCTGTAACTTTAATGTGTACATCAATGATTGCAGGCGGACTCTTCTATTCTTGGCCTTCTGGAGGTTGGCGTGGGACGAATAGCAATATATGGAGACTCCAACTGTTTGGATAGCAGTCATATGGTTACTAATTGCTTCTGGCTTTTGAGGAAAATGTTAGATTTCACAAGCAGTAAAATTAAAGATCCCATACTTTTTTCCGATTCAGTTAGACAGAATACACATTTGTACCTAGATGACAATCAATTACCTACCCGCAGAACTGATGTGAATTTCTCTGCTTATTCTGCTGTGGTTGGAAAGGAATTGATATGCAGGAGTGACTCAAGGTTTGAAGTATGGGGGACTAGGGGCTATGATTTACAAATCAGGGGAAGAAATCGCAGATTGCCGGGTTATTCTATTATGGATTCAGGGAGAGGTTTAAATTCTACTGTGGAGATTTCCAATGTGAACCAGTCCAATTTGACTAAGAAGAATAAGGACGATTCTTTGGGAAACAAGTATTTGGGTTTACTCTACAGAGACGATGTAAGAAACTGAATTTAAATCTGCACTGCGTTTTTTTTTATAATTCAAGTACTATTGAATCTTTCCCATTTGTTGCTCAGTATCAGACAATGCTGATTTTTTTTATTTTTTTTACTCCTAGTTGCAGCTTGATATGCCTGTTCTGGTTGCGAGTCATTGGGTTGTGCCTGCTGTTGTTGCTGTTTCTGGTAAGTGCAAATGTTTTGGTTTTAGTATGTTATATATTCTCCAGAAATCAATTACAATCTTACATCATTGCAATTAACTTGGTTTCTGTTCCTTTAGGTATTTTGCTTTTGTTAAGCTTTTGGAGAATTCGACAAAAGCGACGCCGGAGGAGGAAAGGATCTGGCTCTGGTCGTTTAGCCAATGTGTAATGAACTTTTTATATATATATATATATATATATAGATTTACTACTGTAATATTACGAACTTAAAGAGAATTTTTTTCCCCGTAATATCGTTACACAACCAGAGAAATTTGGTGCTAGCTTCGTTACGGGTATGAGTTTAGTATTCATGATCTAGATTTGTAGCAATATTCTTGATTCAGATTCTTGTCACTGGTGAAAATATTTTGAATGTAGTGATATTATAGACCCCATCAACAAGCAGGCTTCATGCAACAATTGAATGAGAAAGAGTAACCGTATTTTTCATTGCTTGGTGCCATTAATTTCATTTACTCGATCAGGGAAATCTTTCCTACCGTGTAGTGTATAATTATTAAGAGAATATAATATTTCATGGCACAAGATCTGCCAAGATGTTCTTGTGTTTTGCATGAGTAGTCATTTCCTGGAAAAACTTAAGCACTCAATCGTTCGGGATTGGCTGTTGCCAAAATTTCCAGTCACATTGAACTTGTTTCTTTAATTTTTGATAGCAATACTCATTTCCCTTTGCGTGCCATACAGCAGTCACGGACAATGGCTTCAATCCATAAGACATTTAGGAATGTTTCATACAGTTCTGCTTTTTTGATTAGCCCATTTATGTTCCAGATAGACTTTCTTCGCACAGTGGACCAATCATGGTTCAAAATAGTACAAAATATTTCTAAAGAACCTTATTGAGTGAAGTAGAGCATACAATTTTTTTTTAACTAGTAGCATCCCAAGTTTCCCCCTTCAGATACAAGAATCAGACAACAATGCTCTGTGCTTTTTAACCATGGTTTTTAGTGACTGTATATCAACCAGAGAAACGTACCCATTATCTATTTTTCTTCACCAAGGACACAGAACATGAAATATGTCTTAACATTATCTATTTCGTTACCAAGGACATTGAGAACCCAAAATACGAGAGCACAATACCTTGAGAAAAAAGCCGACGAGTATATTAAAGTTGAGTACCCACACAATCCAGTCATATAATACCAAAAAAAATTGGTTTCTAGAAAAGGAAAATGATACAATGGATGGATCATGGAAAAGTGAATATCAACCAAAATGCTTTCTTCTTCTGACCACTCGAAAGATACGTATAAGTTCCATTAACAACTTTTGAATTATCAGAGCAAGTCACATGGGTTGAAATGGCAGTTTTGTCCTCTTGGCATTAGCATTCACAACCTGAAGATCTTTGTTGCCGTCCACCCGCCACATCAATGGTGTCAGGAAGGTATCTTCATCATCAGTGAACAAAATTTCAAAACAACAGATTAGAATCTCAGAGAAAGTAGGTTGTCTTAGATATCAAATATTCAAATGCATATAAGTTTCAGGAACTACTGGAAAGGGGGTCCAAGGAATTCAACTTTGAAATTACAAAAAAATTCTATTGGAAGAAATCCTACATGTTAATCTCAAAGAAAAATGTCAAATTTACCCTGTACAATCGTCACACAGTTACCAAATAGATGAGCAATACAGTAAATCTTCAAAAGAGCACCTCAAATAATTGTCAGCTATATAAACTAATACACAACTAAGCAGACTAGTTTTTTGCATGACAAGTAAAGTGATTGGGTGGGTATTCCACTGTAGTGCGGCAGATTTCTGATGATAACCCAAACTAGAACCATCCAATGCACTAGAACTTTGATAAATAAAAAACAAATAGGATGCATTGAACACTGAAGCCAATATCAAAAGCTATAACAGTGCAATGAAGATGTTCGTATAAGTTATAGCAATTATGAAAAATACTCACATTTCTTCCTCGGGTTCATTTTTGAGAGCATTTTTGGCTATGCATTCAAAAGCAGCTTCTACATTGAAACCTTCTTTTGCTGAAGTTTCAAAGTAGGGGATATTTCCCTTGGAAGCGCACCATGCTTTTGCCTTCTTCTCAGACACCTGAAAGTTGAAAGAAAAGAACCCATAACATACGTATGCAATAAACAGCACATACAAGGAAAGAAAAACAGAACAGCAATGGACATTCAAAGAAATCCAAAAACAAGAACAGACCCAATCCTTATACCATTAGCTTCCATTTCAAAAAGACCAGATCCACAGAGCAAATCAACTTTCGTTCAAAACCTTTTTCACAATAAAATTATCTTCTACTTTGTAAATGTGTATGTTGTTACCCAACTTCACAATCCACAAGAAAGGAAAATCCCTTACCACTCGGCTATTACCACCATCAATGTCTATCTTGTTCCCCAATACGACGAACGGGAAATTTTCGGGGTCAGAAGGGCTGGCCTGAACATAAAAAAAATTCATAAAGGAAATATTTCAATCAAACCATGCAGAAGACTGGAATTTAGTTGATGCTAGTGGGCCGATAATCACCTGAATCAGAAACTCTTCCCGCCAGTTATTGAGGTTATCAAATGATTTCATGACATTCACATCATGCACAAGAACACAACAATCTGCACCACGGTAAAAAGCTACACCAAGGCTTTGAAATCTTTCCTGTCCAGCTGTATCCCATATCTGCAAGTACAATGATGAAGTGTCAGCCTCAAAGGAGTAGATAAAATATTGCACCACGGTATGATTCGAACAAAGTTTAGAACTTACCAAAAACTTGTACCGAGAATGAAGGGAATGGAGTTTACATGAAAGTTAGTTTCCTAGGGGGTTCTAAAAGCATAGTGAATGCTATAAGTCATAAGAAGCCCGATTTATTTCCGCACCGGTAATGCTGGTTCCAAGCTGGTGAGGGGTGTCCTTCACTTTAATAAAGGTATGTCCATGGTTGTTGTAATCGTACGATTCACGATTCGATTCGATTCTCATACCGAACGATTCGAATCATACATATAAATCGGAAATCACATTGAATCGGTCTGAATCGTCTGATTATGGACGATTCATGATTCGATTCACACGATTTATAAAAATTTTGAGTTTCGATAAAAATAAATTTAAAAAAAAAAAGAACAAAAAAGAAAAAGAAAAAAGAAAAAGAGTGTGGTCTTAAATTTTGCTCATGTTACATGCCATTCTATTCTTCACTTGTTTTAGTTTACAGGTTGTTAAACTTGTGATACAATTGGTACATATAAAGCTTCTGCTTGTGTAAATAAATAGGTGACTAGACAAATAATGCCAAGCTTTTTATTAGCAAATCAACAGTAATGGCATTTATGTGTCGTCCATACACTTGTTCCTTTTTCCTATGCATAATACATGTATGTATGTGAAGTGTTGGGCTTCACATCCTAAAAAGAGTACACACATTATTATCGGTACATACAATTATGTATAAACATGTGTTTTATATGCATATACAAATATTTTATTATCTATTTTCTGAGAATGTGGTGAATCTTAAGATTCGATTCATAATTCATAGTTTTGGCAAACCGACTCACGATTTGACAACATTGGGTATGTCAATAAAACGTTCTAAAGATAATTAGCTCACGAAAAGGCCCATTAGTAATGTAGTAACATTCGCTCCGCTAATGGGAGGAAGGGGTCACCCACTAAATAAGCCCAACAACAACCCAGTACACAGCCGATGTGGGACAAATCACTGCATCAGGCACCCCCGCCTGATCCTAACGTCCAAGTTAGGGGAAGTCGATCGATACCCACAGCCCTCGTCCACACGCTAGTACCCCTGAGTTGGTTTTGATACCAAATAATATAGTACATTTGCTCCCAGAAGCCAAAACTAATGGAAGGAAGGAGTCAACCATTAAATAAACCAAGGACAACCTAGTACATAGCCAAAGTGTGACAAAGCACTGCATCAGTTAGGCCCATTACCTATTAATTGGTTGTCCCACTAAGGGACCAAACTGGACACAGAAGCATTTTTAGAAAATGTGGCATTTTCTATGCTCTGGCATTCACACTGCAGTTTAAAAATACAGAAGAAAATCCTCCCAAGATCATTTAAGACATTTGTGTCATTAACAGGTTAATAAAATGCTTGAAAAAGATTAGAAACCAGAAATTACAGTTTGTTTTATAGATTATTCATGTGATGTGGAGTTTCCTAGACTCTCCCTACAAATTCTATCTCACCACATTTATAAGCTGAACTCATGGAAAGGCAACTGAAAAGTGTTTTATATTTAAAATAATCCAAGAATGAAGTCTTTTGCTTCTATAGCAACACTAGAAGTCTAGAAGTATTCCAAAACAGTGGTGGTGCAACCATTTCAACAAGGACATCAGCCGGTAATGTCACACTGGTTTTTTACAGATTAAATGCACACATGACCTTGAAATTGCCAATATCAAGCAAAAATTTCAACCTCCTCCCATATAATTGTTTTCGTATCTAACTCTTGTAAAGGGGGTTGTGACAGATCATGTCACTGGAATAAAAATTGAAGTAGCATTATAAAAATATGTACAACCCACTCTAAAACAGAAGACATCATTTCCAATGACGTCAATATATACATGATACATCTTTTATTGCTGAAGGATCCATTGCCTTCCCAGTCATACACACACTAAGGTCTACGATGTACATACAAATGGTTTAGATCTCATTGTGATTCAAGTTATAGATCCTGGTGAAACCCTTTTACACCCAGAAATAAGACCAAACACTAACCATACTTACTCTTGTTTTTCAAGTTATATATCAAATAATTATTTTTGTTTATTTATATGTTTCAGTTTAATCGGTTAGAATGCATCAAACGTGCCAACAAGTAACAATTATAATAGTGATACACTTCAATCAGAGAAGCAAACAGGACAATATACAAAAAGAAAAGGTCCAATTTAAATAGACAAATATATAAAGAGAGAATAGATGTGACCTGCAATGTGAAAAGCCTATCCTCGAATTGTACTTCTTTAGTCAAGAAATCCGCCCCAATGGTCGCTTTGTATTGGTTACTGAACTTTCGATTCACATATCTAAAATGAAGCATTTAAGGCTAACTGTATTCCAAATCGTCAAATACACAATTTCTACTTTTTTAAGGATATATATATATATATACACACACACACAAATACGTATTATGCTGTGATCTCGCAATTAAGGATACTGATTCATTAGAGATGTCTTCCCAACCCTGTCAATGACCACCGAGCATTAAAATCAAACCAATTCGGAGATTCATGAGATAAGATCCTATATATATATATATATATATATATAGAGAGAGAGAGAGAGAGAGAGAGAGAGAGAGAGAGAGAGAGAGAGAGAGAGAGAGAGAGAGAGAGAGAGAGAGAGAGAGAGAGGGCACTGACCCGCTATCACCGAGAATTATGACCTTGAGAAGCATACGCCTGCGAGACGCCATGGATTTGAAGCTCTGAGACTTGGGGTTGATTACGAGACGTGTCTCTCCCTCTCTCTATAAACCTTTCTAGGGTTTCGTTTTTGAATGCAAATGGAAAAGATTTGCCCTCTTTTTCTCCGATTAAGGCCGAATATGCACAGCAAAGATTCCCTTTTAAGATTATAATTATTATTTTTTTTCGATAAAGTTAAGATTATAATTACTAGTTTGCTTATTTTTTAGACAAATTTCTTTTTTGTTCAACTGTTTTAGATAAATTTTTTTTTTTATTTGTTGAAGTAGTTTTTTTTTAATTGATTAGACATTTTAATACTATTTTAATATTTTTTAAGAAGATAAAATATAATAATTTAACTGTAATTATAGAGAACTTAAAAAATAATATTAGTATCCGTCCCTTTCTTTTTATAATAGTATTAGAGGAGTGCCACACTTACATTGTGTTTGGTATGAGGGAAGAGTGGAGGGAAAGAGAGGGGAGGAGGGAAGAGAGGATGGAAGTGGACATAGTTGCTTGTTTGGTAGGATGGAAGTTAGGATGGAGAGGAAGAGGGGAGGGATGCCTCTTCCCTCCTGATCCATAATTTTTAATCCATCCAAATGTGGACGGATGGGGGGAGGGAAGGAGAGAAAGCTGTTGAAAAATTAGTTAACTGGCATTTTCACCCTTTATTTTTTAATTGAACACCAAGTCGTAATATCATGCAAAATTAGGACATAGATGCTAATAGTATTATTATAATGGTAATTATACTGTAGCATTGACTGTAGTTTAATTCTTCCATTTTTTTAGTTGGTTTGATTTGAAGACTAAGATATGAATACATATATATATACACACACATATACATATAGCCTTGTACACATTTGAAAAAAAAAACACACACACATACAAACACACATTAATTCGATGTACTCGTTATCAAAAAATAAAAAATAAAGAATAATATTCCACGTACTCCCCACGTACTCCCTTCTTTTGTTTTCTTTTTGAGGAGAGTACTCCTTTCTTTTGTTAGATGTCAAGCTTAGTTTTTTTTAGCCAAATTGAAATAATTGCCATTCAATTTAAAATCTTAATACATTCATAGTGGTATGAGATTTCTTTTTAAAAAAACACGTTTTCAATTAATTTTTAAGGTTTGCTGATGGAGAAAAATGCACAAAAAATTAATAACAAGGATATAACGGTAAAATATTGCTTTACAATCTTTCCTTCCATGCTTCCTCCCTTTATGCCAAACAAAAGAAAGGAACACCCCTTTCCCTTCCCTCTTGTTAAACCAAACACAAGGAGGGAAGAGCCTCTTCCCTTCCAGAGGGAAGAGCCTCTTCCCTTCCATTCCATCCTTCCTCTATTCCCTGCCCTCCACTTTTCCATCCCTCCTACCAAACATAGCATTACTGTGAGTGCAAGCAGTAAAAAGAAAGTAGAGTGGATAGTTAAGAGAAGTAATTTTATTTTAATTTTTGAAATGACATTTTAGTGTTATTGTAAAAGTAACCTAAACACTTTTTGATACCCCTTCATTTCTCTTTCTATATTAGTATAGATAGATAGATAATAATAATTATAATTTTAATAACTTTTAACTACCAACGAAAATGTACCTTTCCATGGACTCTCAACAGCCGGTCAGCTCTCAGCTCTACAAATTATAGGGTAAATTATACTTTTCATCCTCCAACTTTGGGGTGTATTTCACTTTAGTCCCTATATATGTATATATTTTAATTTATTCCAGTAAGTTTGATAAATATTTAAATTTGATCCAACATCAAATATTTTATCGTAAATAGTGATATTTAGCAACGAATTGTTTGCTATTTTGCAACAAAATTAGATCAAATTTAAGCATTTACCGAACTTGGAGCACTAAATCGATTGAAAAATATGATGACTAAAGTAAAATTGATCCCACAATTGAAGGGTGAAAAATGTAATTTACTCCAAATGGCATTAGACACATGGTAATATGATTTTATTATTTTGGAAAAATTACACTGAAATCCCCCCGAAAAAAAAAAAAAAAAAAAAAATACACAAAGCTCTTGTATACTTTCTCAAAATTGAACATACCTCCCCTAAGGGATAAATAACTCCTATTTCTTTTATGTTTGGATGAGAGTAATCAAGATTGGGAATGTGTATCTTATTCATTTTCAGAATATCACTACGTTTGAGGCAACATTTTAGTGGGATTTGTGTTTGTGTATTGTAGACCCATGGGATATAAATCCCAATAACAACACGTACCTCATTCCTACCATCATATATGGTGTTTTGGTTTTCATTGAGATTGACTATCCTGACATAGGAAAAGAATGCAGTATCAAGATCTTATCATAATAAATACATGTTTTTTACATAGTTGCATTAAATGCATTTGATTAAATATTGTAATGACGAAGTAATGGATTGTTGGACCCAATTATCGACAATAAATTAGAATAGTTACTATAAAATTCAAAACCTAGATAACTCACGAGCAATAACAGACTACCTACTGTCATCTTTCATTACTGCCATATAAACTTAGTAGAGGCTAATAGTTTTGTTCATTGTAGAGAATTGTTACAGAGAAATTGTGTATCTTCTAACCCATTCCATTACATATGCCACAGTCATCAATTTTAGAAACTTTTTAATTTTTATTTTATAAAGATGGAGAAAACATCCTCAAATCTTTTAACAGAGGACACATGATTGATATAACAAAGATTATGACAACCATTGACCGATTCGGTCCACAATGTAAAATCCATTTGGCTCACCTCCATCTGCCATATACTTAGCTAAAATACGAGGGCAATTTAGTAATTTAACCACCCAATATCATTATATGTAGTGGGTGAACACCAGCCTGGATTCTTAGAGTGGAATCTGCATAGCTCAACTCTTTGCTGCCAAACCTACTACTCCATTCCATATTCTACTAAAGCCCCCCACAGAAAAGGACACTAGAAGAGAGTAAGCCCCACGGGCCATGTGCATATATTGACCAAGTAATGTGCTGGCCCAGCCAAGTGGCCTCCCATATTATGCAAATATGTGAAATGATGACCCCTTCAATGATTAAGTCATTGCATTTGGAAGCATGCTTGACATTCAAACTCATTTAAGATTCTTTTTTGAAAGTTTGAAAGCCATTTATGTTGTACTGGTATTATTTATTTGGTTTCCATTTGGACTTGCATGTGGAATGTATAAAATATGATACTCACATTTTTATGTAGTCCCCCCAGGCCCCCCCCCCCCCCCTCTAAAAATCAGTATCATATTAGGTAGACACAAACATCCATTTTTACTGAGTGTTTTTGACTCTTATATAATGAAACGGAAATCTAAAAAATATTCAGATGTACAAAACCAGTTCAATATTGAACCACAAAATTGATTCGGAGCATTCCCAAACCGTCCACAGGTTACACATTCGAAGTTTTAAACCGATGGAAATTTGAAAACTGACCGCTTAGTGTATACATGATGTTGCTAATGGATCGTGCTGTTATGGTGATGGACAAATGTCAAAGCTAGCATTGTTAATTAACATAAACTGGGTTGCAATAATGCACACTGCACATCTCCCACATAGCTAGCTCAATCAGGATACAACTACATACACTGCATAGAATTCCTAAAAAAACAACTTAGGGTACTTTGTCATCTACCCTTCAACAGATTCTAATCCAATTGTAAAGTTTCAAATTCAAGCAAATTGAAACAAGCAAAAAAGTTAAAATAAAAATTCTCAACAGATCCGAACAACCAAATCAAAGCCAACACTGAAAGCAAAAGAATAAAAGAATTAACCCAATACCACCATTTTGTTGTTTTAACACTGAATAGATACAGTAAAAGTAGGCAATAGATCAGGGGAAAAAAATGAACCCGATATTTTTTAATATCCCAACTCAACGTACAAATGATGGTGTAAGGATTTGGGGGTTGAATCTTTACAGATAGAATAGACATCGGTGGGTCAAGAACTTCCACTGAAACCGCGACTGTCTTTCTTCATTTTTCCCATCTCCATTTCTCGGGTGGTTTGTTGGGCTTCGCTGCTCGAGCCAGACGGGTACAACCCATATTCACTGGTCGGTCTACTGTACTCGCTGCTTCCATATTCCTGGCTTGCCAGTGCCATCTTTCTAAATTTCTTCATGTCCTCGTTGTATTGGCTAGTGTCATAGTCTGAGCTTCCATGAGAACTGTAGAGTGTGCTATGTCCGGGTCTAATTCCTTCGTTAAGATCGGACAAAGACACATCTCCTTCCAAGGCACGTACTACCTGCTCCAAATATGCCTAATTGTTAGAGATAAGCTTGATAATATATATATATATATATATCACATGCAAGTTTGAATAAATGTCAACACGTTTGAAGTCCTTAACTTTAGCTAATTTCAAACAATTTTCGAGTTCTATATGCTGGGAAAACTAAGAACCAGTTCTATAGTTCATAAGTGAACTGATTTTATTTAATTCAGGTGTTTGGTAAGTGATATTTTTTGTGCATGGGAGACCGTATCCAACTACAATCACTATTAAAACAGGTTCTTTGTCAAACCAACATGATTCAGATTTTCCTAAAAATCATATTGAAAACAAGAGTGAGACTGAACCTGATCCTCTTTTTTTGTATTCCCGAATGGGTAACTAAAGGCATTAAGTAAATACCTGGCTCATTCGTGGTCGACGCCGTGCTGAATGACGCACACAAGCTGCAGCACAAGCAATCATGCGATCCATCTCGTTGCGGTTGTAATCCTTTTGTAACCGTTGATCAACAAGAGTATCAAAACTTCCATCTTCCAAAGCTCGTGTGAGTAAGGGCCTCGCCTACAACAAAGTTATTGTTTAATTTTGTGCTAAAAGTTCCAAAACCACGGGGCTTGCAAAAAAGAAAGGATATCACCAGATGGGTATGCCAAAGGGAGGAAAAAATGTTCATATGAATATTTTGCGTACTACCCAAATTTCAAACTATCAATGACAGGTAATCATCAATCTGAAAGAGAAGTGGTGGTTCAAGAAATTACTATATGAATATTTTGCGTACTACCCAAATTTCAAACTATCAATGACAGGTAATCATCAATCTGAAAGAGAAGTGGTTCAAGAAATTACTTACCCAGTCTACCAAACTATCGTCCATGTAAGAATTAGCAGCATCAACAGGTCGCCGTCCAGTAATCAACTCCAGAAGCATAACTCCAAAGGAGAAAACATCTGACTTCTCCGTGAGTTTCCCTGAAGAAGCATACTCCGGAGCCAGGTATCTGGAAGTGGTGAGCACATAATTATGAGAAGGATGTTATATACTCGGACTTCATGATGGTGACAATTACACATCTAACACTGATCAAATTAGGAGAAAAGGTTCATGGGAATTCCAAAGTTGGAAATGAAAAAAAAAAAAAAAATGAAGAAGAAAGAGAAGAAGAAAAGAAAATCTAGAATCAACATTAACAAGAAATCAATTAAGCAAAAGCCACAAAGTACATATATCAATATAACTGGCTTCAGTAACAGGATGTAGAACAGAACAAATTTGGGTATAACCATAAGGTTTAACACACAAGAAGAACTACAAAAGATGTGCAGCTCATAATCGGGTCTTTCAAACCTACATTCAGCCATGAGAAGTTGGTCTTACCCAAAAGTTCCCATCACCCGGGTGGACACATGAGTATTGGCATCAGAAGAAAATTTTGCAAGTCCAAAATCTGCAACCTAAGAAAACAAGAGAATCCAGCTTTGTTCACATTTTTCGGTAAGCAACCTTTATTCAATTACTAGTGATAACAAACACAAAGAGCGTTGATACAACTTAACCAATTCATTGAGTTTAAGTTTTTAACAGATGATACAAAATTAGTTGAGTCACTAGCACTTAAAAAGATAACACTACCAATTTTTCTATGATTGAAATGAATGTCAACCCGTTAATGAAAAATAAGAGGGGAAGCTAATCAGACTTTAAGATTATAGGATTTAAAACAATGCACATTCTAAGTTTCTAACAGTTCCGTAGCCATCCCTATAAAGAATCTCACCTTTGCCTCAAAGTTAAAATCCATAAGTATATTAGATGCCTTAATATCGCGGTGTATGATTTTGGGATGACCTGCAAAATAGAGGTTATTTCAATCTACAAACTACAATAATTCCACTACCATTGGTTGTAAATGCCTCCTGTATTATGACTACAAAAAAAAAAAAAACTTACAGTCCTCGTGCAGATATGCCAGTCCCTTAGCAGCTCCGATAGCAATTTTTAGTCTGCTATGCCAATCCATAGTAGGTCTCCCCTTTCCTAAATAGGTGAATTTGTTTTAGTCCTCGTTGCTAAAAGCATTAAGCACCAACTTAACATTCTCTGAGAAAATAAAGCATATAGAACTTGTAAACTAAATTCAATTTAGTCATCAGAGTTCGTTGGTGTGATGGCGCTTTGAGCAAGTATCATTTACAAAAAGCACGTACATAGTAACATAAAACCAAGAAGCAATTTCTATTCATTTTCCTTTATACACAAGAAAATCAAAGTAGGAATGTAAGCCCAAGTGTGTGTGTGAGAGAGAGAGAGAGAGAGAAAAAAAAAAGAAATTTTTTCCCACACTCGTGGGTCATTTAATTCTAGAGAGCCTTAGAAGTCGGTATTACTCCTCCAAAAGTTAAGCACTTAAGCTCCAAAGGATGTGGACAAAAAAAAAAAAAAGCTTCATTGGAGAAGGGAATGTAGTTTTCGAATTGTAAAGTCTGTGTGTTTGTGCGACTTCTATGTGGTCAAACATAATTAGGACGATAAAATGTTCATCAACATAGTATGATGTGAAGTTAATAACCAATGCTTGTAGAAATGAGCATACCATGTAAATGGAATTCCAATGTGCCGTTTGGAACGAATTCATAAACAAGCATCCTTTGGGACCCAGTACTGCAATATCCAACCAATGAAACGAGATGTTTGTGATGTACTCGGCTGATAATTTCAACCTCAGCCTGGAATTCTCGCTCCCCTTGTCCACTTCCAGCTTTCAGCTGCTTTACAGCAACTTCTTTCCCATTAGGAAGTACTCCTCTGTGAACATAACCAAAACCACCTTGTCCAAGTAGGTTGGCATTCGAGAAGCCATCGGTCGCCATAGCCAATTCATCGTACGCGAATGTGTTCTTTGTAAAACCTAAGCCCATGCCTGGAGTGGGCGGTGGGAGGGGGTTTTCGGACCCAGAATAGTTGGACCCGGACCCACCACTGCTGCTCATGAAAGGTGGTGGCGGTGGAGGTGGAGGTGAAGGACCTCGGAGTGGTGAACGTGGTGGCAATGATGCAACTGCCGGTGGTGGAGAGGATGGCGGCATTACTGTGACAACATGGTCACCAAGTGGAGGAGCATTGTGTTGCCAACGCTGTGGTGGGCCACCATAAGGGTCATCTGGCAATTAAAAACAAGCACCCAAATGAGTCAGCAAAATCCGAGATATTTATCAAAAGAAGTACTGCATATTTTAATCATTTGACTCTGTTCATCAGAGTATATAGAAATATGCTTATTATAAATGTATACTTATAGGGACAACCCTCTAGTAGGCTTTGACAAGCATTCAACAAATTCTCAAGAGTGTTAAAAAACTTCTGTCCACAAACAAACCAAGGATTATTTTGATTTAACATCCAAAATAAAATGCAAACACTGCCTGGGTTGTTTCAACACTGCCGGTCCCAAGCCCGGATAAAAGAGGAGGGTTAGTGCGTTAGGTAGCTCGACAGCCAGCACGTAAAAAAAAACCGTCGGATCCTTATGATATGAATCCAAATATGAATACTCGTGTAAATGCTAGGGCGTTCCCTTTAAGCGACGCGTTGCGCCTGCCTTCGGGTGTTTCGAAAAATGTGCAAGGGGCGCTGCATCAACGCCCGGGTGCGGTGTTAAATAAGTAAGGGTTCCCGCGCTTATCTGGGCCACCGCGGGTAAAGAAGCTAGTTCAAAACTATAGGCTTAGCTTAGCAACTTCGAATATAGGAACCTTAACAGGTAAAGCTATGGAACTAGTAGACACTATGATTAGAAGGAAGGTTAATGTAGTATGTTTACAAGAAACAAAGTGGGTTGGAGAGAAAGCTAAGGAGGTAGAAAAGACTGGGTATAAGATATTCTATACAGGGAAAGATAGGCATAGAAATGGTGTTGGAATCGTGGTTGACAAGAACCTCAAGGATAAAATTGTGACAGTCACGAGGAAAGGAGACAGAATATTGCTTATCAAACTGGTAGTTGGGGTGGATATAATTAATGTGATTAGTGCATACGCGCCCCAAGTAGGATTGGATGATCACACTAAAAGACAATTCTGGGATGAGTTGGACGCTTTAATGCAAGAAATACCGGGAGGAGAGAAGATAATTGTAGGTGGAGATTTTAATGGCCATGTAGGCAAAGATAGAACTGGATATGAGAGGGTGCATGGGGGGTATGGTTTTGGAGATAAGAATGAGGTAGGGGTGAGTATTTTAGATTTCGCCGTAGCATATGATCTTGTAGTAGCAAACACCTTTTTCAAAAAGAGGGAAGAACACTTGATAACCTTTAAGAGTGGATCTAATAGAAGCCAGATCGATTTGTTCCTTGTGAGAAAGGCAGACCGCTTAGCATGTAAAGACTGTAAGGTCATCCCAGGAGAGAGTTAAACATCTCAACATAGACTTACTATTTTAGATATCCATATAAAAGGACAATATCGTACTAGAAAAGACCCTATAAACCCGCGAACTAGGTGGTGGAACCTTAAAGGCGAGAAACTAGCAATATTCCAAGAGAGAATGTATACAGAAGCACCTTGCAATTTGGAAGATGGAAGCAATACTATGTGGGATAGAATGGCAGGGTGCATCACGAGAATATCGAAGGAGGTCCTCGGAGAGTCGAAGGGAAGAGGGTTAGCTTCTAAAGATACTTGGTGGTGGAATGAAGAGGTACAAGCTGCAGTAAAAACCAAAAAGGATTGCTTTAAGAAGTGGCAAAATGATAGAAGTGAGGAACACTTCAAAAGCTATAAATGTGCAAATAAGGAGGTTAAAAGGACAGTTAGAGTTGCTAAAATGGAAGCCTATGACACCTTCTACACCAAATTAGACACTAGAGAGGGAGAAAAATGTATTTATAAGCTTACTAAGTTGAGAGAAAGGAAAACAAGAGACATTAATCAGATTAAGTGTATAAAAAGCGATGACTCTAGGGTATTAGTGAACGACGAAGAGATTAAGGAAAGGTGGAAGAGCTATTTTGAGAAGTTGTTGAATGAAAAACATATGGATAACACAATGGAAGAAGCAACTGGAAGTTATGATGAAACTAGAGAATACAGATTCTATCGGAGAATAAGGAAGTTTGAGGTGGAATTTGCTTTGAAGAAGATGAAACCCAACAAGGCTTTAGGACCAGATGGGATCCCCATTGAGGTTTGGAAATGCTTGGGAGATGTGGGGGCATCTTGACTTACAAAAGTTTTTAATAGGATTTTAATGACTAGAAAAATGCCTGATGAGTGGAGGAAGAGCATCCTAGTGCCTATATATAAGAGTAAAGGAGATGTACAACAATGCAACAACTATAGAGGTGTTAAGTTGATGAGCCATACTATGAAGCTATGGCAGAGAGTGATGGAGCATCGCTTAAGAGGCGCAACATCAGTGTCAGAAAATCTGTTTGGATTTATGCCTGGGAAATCAACTATGGAAGCAATTTATTTACTTAGAAGACTAATGGAAAAGTATAGAGAGAAGAAAAAAGATCTACATATGGTTTTTATTGATTTAGAGAAAGCTTATGATAGAGTGCCTAGAGATTTAATTTGGTGGATGCTAGAGAAGAAAGTAGTGACCAAGGGTTATATTGACGTGGTGAAGGATATGTATGATGAAGCGGTTACTACGATTAGATCACCAGCCGACCTTGAGCCCTTATTTGTTTGTCCTAATTATGGATGAATTGACTAGACACATTCAAGATGAGGTCCCATGGTGTATGTTGTTCGCAGATGATATTGTCTTGGTTGATGAGACTAAAAGGGGACTCAACACTAAACTAGAAGCTTGGAGAGAAGCACTGGAGCCTAAGGGACTAAAGATAAGTAGGATGAAAACAGGAATGTACTTTTAGCAACAGTGGAAGTAGAGACAACGAAGCAGTGAAGATCGAAGATCAGGAGATCCCAAAGAGGGAACACTTTTGCTATCTAGGTTCAATGATCAGTAGAGACGGAGAGATTGGTGATGACGTGACCTATAGAATTAAAGTGGACTGGCTTAAGTGGAGGAGTGCTTCTGGAGTATTATGTGACCGGAGAATACCAGCAAAATTGAAAGGAAAATTTTATAGGACAGCTATTAGGCCTGCTATGCTCTACGGGACAGAGTGTTGGGCAACTAAGAAACAACACATTAGCAAAGTGAGTGTAGCGGAGATGAGGATGCTAAGATGGATGTGTGGTAAGACTAGGAAAGATAGAATTAGAAATGAGTACATCCGAGAGACTGTAGGAGTGACACATATTGAGGATAAGTTGAGGGAGAATAGACTTAGATGGTTCGGCCATGTGCAACGAAGACCTGTAGATGCACTTGTGCGAAAGAGTGATAAGATCGTAGTGCCTGGAATGGTTAGAGGGAGAGGCAGACCTAGACTGACTTGGGAATATGTAGTGCAACAAGATATGAATATATATAATTTAAATGAGCATATAGCTCTTGATCGTGCAGAATGGAGAAAAAAGATTCATATAGCTGACCCCAATTGATTGGGACACAAGGCTTGGTTTGGTTTATCCAAAATGAAATGCAAACAAGTACCCTATTCTCTCTTTCTTGTTCGTTAAACCTATGTGATTCGAGTTTAACAAACTTGGCATTAAAGTCCATATTCTGAATTGTTGGGGTTGCAAAATCTTCAAAACCAACATACAAAAACAGTGGAAATTCTCTCTGATTCAAATTTCCAAGTCTATGAACCATAAACCAAATCATTATAAGTTTGATATCACAACCTCTGATTGACAATGCAGGTAAAAAAAACTCACTGTTTAGATTTACACTTCGTTTGGATTGAGAGAAATGGACAGAAGAGAAGAGAAAGGGGATCACTTTCTCTCCATTTCCTTCGTTTGATAATTTAAGTGGGGAGAGAAGAGAAGAAATGGGGAGAAAAGAGCCCACTTTTGTTTCTTCCCAAATTGGAGAGATTCAGGAGAGAAAAGAAGAGAAACATAATTAAATTTCTATCTAAAAGACGAGTAAATATTGGGTATCACAGGGATACCAGCTATGATTATATCCCCTCTCACAAAGTTTGAATTTTTGCTAAGTTTGAGGGATTTTTTGCTGATTTGGATAAAGACACCCATGGAAATAGAGGGCAAGGTGAATTGATAAAGCCTCCTTATTAGCTTGGGATACCATGTAGGATAATGAAAATATTTTTGCTTTAATCCTAGGTCCCACTGCATAATTGGCCAGGGAGATGCTTAGGTGAGTATTGGTGAACCATATTTTGGGTAAGTAAAAATGCTCTCGTAGGATAATATCCTTGTTGCAACCAATTTTTACACCTAAAAGACAATACACCCTAGTATAATTCTTGTTTATTCCAACCAGTGTTCTAAAAATCGGCCTAGGCGGTGCCCGGCCGCCGAGATTTTCCCTAGGCGTTTGAGAAAATCGGCCAGTGGATTAGTCGGCCTCTAGGCGGGGCCTAGGCGGTGCTAGGCGGGCTAGGGTGAGAAAGCTTGAAAGTCTTATTTGGGTCTGACTCTTTGGAAAAAAAACCCTAACATTAGTATATATATACACTTAAGATTTAAGTTAATTATGGAGAGATCCCTAATAGTTTTTTAAATATTAAAACCTTCTAATATTCTTTACTTATTTTCAAAAAACACCACATAACCTTTATATATATATACACGTATCTATTATTTGAACCACAAATCTATAATTATTTTTAATTAACACCACATAACTCATATATATATCTATTATACAATTAATTTTATTTATAAAACAAATCCGCCTAGGCCCCTAGGTGCTAGGCCCCCTCTCGCCGCCCGACTAGCGCCTAGCGATTTTTAGAACATTGATTCCAACATATATCCCTAATAGAGGATAAAACAGTAAATTGGTTATAAACACTTTCTTTTCTTTTCTCTTATGACAGCTAACCAAACGATAGAAAGTTATGTTTCTCTTCTTTTCTGTTCGCTTCTCTATTGCCTATCCGGGAAAACTCGACTTTCTTTTATATTCTATTGTCTTCTCATCTCTTCTCTCCACCTCACTCAATCCAAAGGGAGGCCAAATTCAGAATTTCAAACAAAGGGAACAGATCAATTTAAGTTTGAAATATAAGACAATGTCAAAAACTTCAGATCTGAAGAACAATTATAATTTCACAATCAACAATAATTATATATTTCTCTTAAAATACCCAATCCGTAAATTTTTTTTTCCTTCCGAATCCCCAATTGTAGTATATGAATGTGAGTTTATTGCATATGAAAAATGATTGTAATTCATGGGGGGATTCAAATCCAAATGAGGAAGAACAGATCACAAAAACAATTTCTCACCTTTTTGCCCATATGGTGGGGGGCCATAGTAATCACTAGGTCCATGGTCTCTTCTCCTCTTCTTCTTGCAACATATGAACAAAATGCTCAAAATCGCAAGAACAGCAACACCGCCTATAGCAATTCCGATGACGAGACCAGTTGAAATAGCCGACGAGCCTGACGACGGAGGTGAGGGAGGAGAAGGCCGCGACGTCCCTGGAGACGGCGGAGAAGGTCGTGAGTTCCCTGGAGTCGGAGGACTCCGAGTGGCCGGAGGCGACGGCGTCGAACCTGACGGAGGAGGCGGCGATGAGGAAGTGTCCGGAGGAGACGGAGGCGAAGGAGTGGTGGTCGGAGCTGGTGTGGACGGCGGTGGCGGAGACGAAGATGGAGGTGGAGATGTGGTTGGTGGTGTCGGACTGATTGGAGGCGGCGAAGTGGCAGGCGGTGGTGTCGCCGCCGCCGGTGATGGTGATGTGGCGTTGGTCGCAGGTGGGGATGCCGGAGTCGGCGATGCTCCCGGCGGTGGGGATGACATTATTGCTGATAAAAAAAAATATATATTTGTATAGAGAGAGAGAGAAAGAGAGAGAGAGAGTACAGTGAAGTTTATCGCCGGAGTTATATCTCCTTGTGCTTTTTTAGATTCAATTTTGTGTGTGTGTGTGAGAGAGAGAGAGAGAGAGAGAGTGAGAGAGAATTAGTAGTCGTTGGGAGGTGCTAAAGGAAGAGTTACTTTATGTTTTCTAATTTTATATTTTCCGAAGTTTTATTTTGTATTTTGGCTTTTTGCTTTTGAAAGCGAAAGGAAATGTTCTCTGTGCGGTTCGTTCACCTGGGGGGAGAGGAGGAATGATCCAATGGTACGCCACTCGGACAGTGGGACCCACACGACTGGCCATTTCTCCGCCTTTTACAGACGGATAAAATACCTCATTGTCGTGAGCACACTCACTGTTGTGCACCCAAAGTTCCAAACCTTGTGTTTAATATTTGTTTTATTTATGTAATTATGTTGATAAATAATATTTAAAAAAATGATAATGGAATAAGACACATATCATTAAACATGGGTGAGAAAAATGTGCTGCCTTTTTTTTTTTTTTCTTTTTTTCATTTATTGCGGCTTAATGACAAAAGGGTCATGCTAGACCCATACCCAAATCTCATATCTATCCATCCACATTTTGATGTGGACCAATGAGAAGAGAAGAGAATAGAGATTGTAAAGTGGTGTGGACCACAATGGATTTCACAGTCTCTCTCCTCTCTCCATTGATCCACATCATGGTGTGAATGAATGAGTGTGAGATTTGAGTGTGAGTATAGCATTACCCATGACAAAATATGCCTATCTAGTAATTTTAATGATATATATATATATATATATATATGATCTTTAAAGTTTTACATAAATCCTCCATGCTGATTTTAAGTTGGAATTGTAGAGGGGCGGGGGCGCCCATGGTTCTACAATTCGACTACTAAGGGCTCTTATTAGGGAATTCGACCTTGATTGCATTTTTCTTTTTCAGTTTAAAAAAAATATTTAAAAAAAATAATGTGATTTAAGCATTCATTTTGTGAGAAAAATTAACAGAAGTCGTCCATTTTAAAAAATTTAGTGTCTGGTACGTTAGAAAGGAGATAGGTGGTATTTTATTATTGCGCCTAAAAAGGTGTATTCGTGCTTAGCACATGGGTGAATTTTGTCAATCTTTGTTTTTAAAATGAGGACCATTTTGTTTCTATTTCAAAAACTTCAAAGACTAATTGATGCACTTAAAATTACACGGATTAAAAGGAGACAGAGATTAAGTACTATATGCCGTAATTTCCCCTTAATTTGCTAATTTCATTTTATCACGGGCTTCAATCTGGTATCAGATACCTCCCATATGAAGCTGTTTGTAGGGACTACTCAGACTCCTCAGTCCTCTCCACTGAAAGATTCCCCTAATACATATTTTTGTGGGTTAGTGAACCATTACTTACAATATAGATTTAATAAAAAAGATTCAAAGTTAACTTAATCGGCAAATCATAAGAATCGTTATATAGAAGTATATAAACTTAAAATATCAAAAATCTTAAAGATGTATTGTGAAGTATACACAATGCAAAGTGACTCTTAAGAGTTTAGGGTCTAAAAAATTTCTTAGTTTGTTAAAAAGTATCTCTAGTTGAAACTTATATTTGGTAAACATCTCTAGGCTAAATATTCTCTCTCTCTCTCTGATTCTAACCACCCCTACCACCTCCGACCACCATCCCCACCGTCTCCAGCGACCACCCCATCATCTCCGGCGACTAAAATAAACAAGTAATTCAGTTGAAATTTATATTTGGTAAACATCCCTAGGCTAAATATTCTCTCTCTCTCTCTCTCTCTCTCTCTCTCTCTCTGTGATTCTAACCACCATTACCACCACCCCTATCACCTCCAACTACCACCCCCACCACCTCCGGCGAATAAAAAAACAAGTGAATACTTCGGATTCAGCTTGGACGAAACGGAAGATATTGTCGATAAATAGAAGTGCGTCTTGTTCATTAACATCTCGAAAATATTCTGCCATAGTTAAGGCAGTCAAGCCAACTCTCATACAAGCTCCCGGCGGTTCATTCATCTGACCGTAAACTAGAGCCACTTTTGATTCTGCACTATTTTTTTTCATTAATCACTTTGGATTCTTTCATTTCCATGTAAAGATCATTTCTTCCATGAGTACGTTCACCTACTGCACCAAATACAGATACACCCCCATGAGCTTTGGGGTGGTGGTCGAGATGGTAGGGGTGGTGGTAATGGTGGTTAGCATTAATAAAGATGAAGGCATTTTAGTCTTAATTTTGACTATAACAAATGAAATTTCACTCTTTTTTTTTTTTAGCCGCCGGAGATAAAACATGGATTAGGTAATAACTTTGACTATAACTTTGGCTATTAGCTTTACATATTTTATTTATTTACCAATCATCACTAGATCAAATATTAGGTAATCTTCAATCTATTTTAAAATTTATTGTGCTTCGACTATAACAAGTGAAACTTATTTATTTGTCCCCAACTTTGGCTAATCCTCAATTTTATCTATAGTCTGGGAAAACTTCTTATCTTTTTGGAAGTAGTACTGCACTGATTTTGTTTTTGATTTCAAAAGCGGGAAAATACTTAATTTAATCCCACATCTAAAACTCTAAATTTGGGGACAAATTTAGGCTATGAGAGAGTACTAGGCTACTAGCTTTACATATTTTATTTATTTATCAATCATCACTAGATCAAAGATTAGGTAATCCTCTATCTATTTTTAAAACTTATTGTGCTTTTAATTATTTTGTTGTCACTCTTAAGTCTTAAGTAAATGGCAAACCCAGCTGGACTCCTACTGTTTCACCATACTCTTTTGCTGGGGACGCGCTTCCTAAATTGGAGTGAACTAGAAAATTTTCAAATACAAAATAAATAAAATTCAAAATTTGTAATAAACTTTAAAGTGTTATAAAACTAATAATAAAAGCAGGTACACAAATAAACATTCATATAAAGGGACACATAAATTTTAAGTGGTTCGGTAATTTGCCTACGTCCACTACGGAGGGGGAGTTGTATTATTACATGAGTAATTTGTACAATACAAACACTTAATTTATCATTGTATTTCAGAACACTAAGGATGTGTTTGATAAAACTAAAAATTAAGTGCTGACAATTTTAAGTTGCTGAATTTGTAGTATTGTAAATAATATTTTAAGTGCTGAAAATTAAGCGCTGAATGTAATTAGACTGTTTGGTAATACTCTTTAATAAGCACTGAAATATATAAGATTACAATTTTACCCATAGCTCACCATATTAACTAAACAGCTAAATAGCGAACAGAGCATTTTTGCTCACCCAATTTCGTTTTTCCATTGCTCACCCATGCCTTCTCTGGATGATATGTGTCTCATTCTAGTAATTACATTGATAGTAAATGGGTAAAATGAGAATAAAATGAGACACACGTCACCCAGTGAAAGTCTGAGTGAGCAATAAAGAACCAAAAAAGGATGAGCAAAAATGCTCTCAATAATAAAATTAATTATATATATATATATATACTAGTTTATATCGCACGTGCGTTGCACGTGAATGATGTCTATTTTATTATATATCTATAACTTAAAGTGAATAATTTGTCAATAATTAATGCATGAAACTGGAAATATTAAACAAAATACATAGAAAACTTATATACGCAATTATTCTTATAACAATATTTTCTTTTCTGTGGAGCATTTTGATTATAAAAAAAAGTAGTATTTGAGTATATATTATGATATAGTATCATAATAATTCTGGGAGAAAATTAAAAAAAATGTTTATTGATTGTGTTATTAGATATAATATTGATTCAACCAAGTTGAATTTAGTTGTTATTAGTACTTTCTTATGAAAACACTATAAGGTGAATATTATTGTTTTGAACGTACGTATTATAAAATAAGCATTTGAGTAGTTCATTCTATTGGCTATTGTAATTTTAAATTTTCAATGGCTAAAAATAAAGCAATAAACCAAAACTTCTAACATTGTAATTTTCCATTATCATAAATTAAAATTAACAAAATATTCAAAGTTATAGGATACTCTCAAAACCAATCATTGTAGACTATTTAAATGTGGTAGCAAAAGTGCATTCACTGTAAATAATCAAATCAATTCTTTGAGGGAAAAAAAATCTAACATGAAATTGCTCAATTATTGCTTTTAAATATTAGTCAAGTATCTTAGGAAAGTATTGTAATATGATTTTTTTTTTTTGGTATCTTAAAGATGTTATAGTCTGACCAATATTAATTCAAAAAATACAATTAGCTTCTTTTTTTTTTGGTCATCTATTGTCATACCCCTACTTATTGTTTTGTTTTATTTTTCGCATGGTAACATTGAGTTGATGTGTTTAAAAGTAAAAACTTTTTACATGACAATTGAGCCTTACTTGCAGAATAAAGTTCAACTACACCACTTTTGAAGTACTTCATTTTTCTTCGATGAGCACTTTTGACATGCCTAAACAAAAAGAGATGGCTTATGTTCCCATTTCACCTAAGCATTAGGTATCAAGATTTTTTATTTTATTTTTTCAGCAGAAGAAAAAATTCTCGATACACAATGCTTAGGAGTTCATATAAAGTGATACTGATGTTGGAATTTTTTAAAATTGACCTTTTAATTGTACAACCAATAGGAAGATTTCTTTTAACAATCAACCTTATTTGAATAAATTCTATTAAAAAATAATCATAAGTTCATATCAACTTGATTAGCTTAGTTTTAACATGTAATTAGGTAAAACCTAAATTCCTGCCTTCTTTTTTAGTCTTGAATTCACTCATACGATGATAATTTGTTAATTTTCAAAATTAAAACAACTATTCCTTGTGAAAACATTTATAGGTGTTAGGCAAAATCATAAAGATATTCAAACAATGTAAAAAAAGAATTTTTTGAGTTGCTATTGTAATAAAGTACTAAAACATGAATTAGCATATAGGGCAAATTTTTCTAGTATCACATATCAATAATTAATGTAATCAATTTGGTATTACTATTTCGATCATTATAATTTTTCATACTTCGAGGATTCCCCTTATTTTGACCGTACCCCATGAGAAGTCAGTATAATTCACCCTTGTCGTTTTGATTTTGTTTTTTTGTTTTTTTTTTTTTTTTTGTTTTTGTTTTTTGTTTTTTGTTTTTTGTTTTTTGTTTTTTGTTTTTTTGTTTTTTTGTTTTTTTGTTTTTTTTTTGGTGTTTTTGATAGTCTAGTCGTTTTCATTTCAACCAATAGAAATTGTAATCTTATTAGGACTGACTATTAAACAACAAGTAAATGAAAATCATTAATTATTGGAAATAAAGAATCAGAAAGAAAAAAAAAAACAATAGATATTGTTTGTTCATTAAGTGGAACGAACCTAATTGAAAAAAGTGAAAAACACTAAAACTAACGATAGATATTGCAATGCACGCAATTGGTACACAAGTGGCTAGATAACAATAAATTGAAGGATCAAACTGGCTGAACAACTATTACATACTTGAACACTTATTACATGCTTACCATTTCTTAACTTATTTTAGAGAAGTATCATCTCAGATATATATATAAATATAGTTTTGAATTATCTAAATTGTAAGATATCACTAAATTGATATTTAAACTATCCTTTTAAGTATTGAGTGAAGTACTCTAACACATTAGTCTTTCATTTTTCTAATTTTTTCTTACCATTTTTAACTATGTTGCTTTCTTTGATAACTATGTGGTCACGTTCTTTGTACATTTTATTTTAAGTGGAAATTATAACTGTTATATATCCTGTTCCCCCCCCCCCCCCCCCCCCCCTCCCCTATAATGGACATGCAATAAGGAAAATATATAGAAAGTAAGTATAGAGAGTTCTTTTTAAGAGTAGAAGGAGAGTATGAATGGTGCAAAAAACCGCATAGCCAGTTTACTTTGGCAATAGCTACTATTAGTTTGGCAATAGTGGTAGCCATAATTAATTGATAAAGTAATTGTGTAATCAACAATTTCGTGTTATTACGTGATTATACTGAAATAGGATTCCTAAAAACTAAAACATACAACATAAAATTCTAACCAATTGGAATTGTGCAATGAGGTATGTCGAAAGAAATGTACAATACTTACAAGGGAGTTGGTACATATATAATATAGATATTATTATTTCTATTATAGATCATTTGCGATTTGATTTTACTTATTTTTTCAATAAAGTCTATATGGATAAAGTTTTCTATTAAATTTAAAAAAAAATATGCATATTTCTATCCACTTTATTAGTGTAGTCATCGCATGTAATTTTTAATGATCATCAAGCATACAATAGGTAACACTTTGCATTTTATCTGCCCATTTTATCGTAAACTCACCAATATAACAACAAATTAAGCTAAAATTTTACACTATCTTGCTTTGTTTACACATATAATTTTTAATTATCATCAAGCAGACAATTAGGAAAAACTTTGCATTTTATCTAGCATTTACTTAAAAAAGAACAAAATCTAAAATTTCAAACTATCATGCTTTTTAGGAAAATTATTAATCTATCTTCAATAAACAAATTACTACCCTCTTTGGAAGTACTCATGGGTATTAAAAAAGGAACAACTATCTTAGTCTTATTTTTTGTAGTTTATATTGATATTGCTATTTTTGATAAGCTTTTATTTATTTATTTATTTTTTTTTACGCAAGTTAGTATATAATACCGTAGATAATATTGCTCCAAATTAGTTACTTACTATAATACCAATCACATATATTAATTTTTAGAAAATGTTAACTAGACCACTAATGACTATTTTTTTTTTATTTTTTTAATTAAAATACTAAAATCTACAAAGAAATGAAAATTAATCTACCCCCAATTTTGGATATGTTTTTTAGTTGAATTTGAGAAGATTTTTGGATTTAGAAACCTATTTGGATAAAATTGGCAGATTTAATAGCAATAGTAATATTTAATGTAGCATGTAAACAATCCTACACATTATATAATGTCTGGTAATTAGAGAATATAATCTGTGTAGGTTAAGGAAAAAAATAAATAGAAGGGAGTTGATAAGAGGCATGACTTAGTAGAAGTAAAGTTCTTTTTCTAAATAAAAAATTAAAAAATAAATCTAAAAGTCTACTTTGAATTGTGTATTTTATTAACAATAGGAGTTCATATATTTTATTAAGAAATAGGTTGTATCATCAATTGCCTCTACATATGGCTTTTTGAAAAGAATAAAATTGTGGTTAAATTTTAGATAACTCTTTTTTAATAATTGACTCTTTTCAAAAGTGTATTCAATTTTACTCTTATAAAAGTTATCAAAGGGAGGACATCTTATGGACAGACAAAAAAAAAGGCTTTTAAAAAAAAGAAGAAGAAGAATAAGAAAACAAACCAGGAAGAGTCATGTAATACTAAGAATTGATATCAGGATTATAGCGAAGAGTCCTATCATTTTTATAATAGATATTTACTACAACTATTAAGAGATATATGTTACTAATCCTCCATTGGAGTCCATCAAAAAGTTAGCAATGACTTGCTAAACGTATCTCAACTTTGTACAACATATAAATAAGATATCAAAAGAGAGAGAGAGAGAGAGAGAGAGAGAGAGAGAGAGAGAGAGAGAGAGAGAGAGAGAGAGAGAAGAAAAAATGAAGACTTTAATTAATGGATGAACCCAAAAAAAAAAAAAAATGGCACACCATAAAATAAAATATAAAAGGTTATTAAAATTCTAAGAAAATCACTTAAGTAAGTGCACCGATTGATAAAAGTGTAAAATACTGAAGGGCTTCAGTGCAGTTATATATAAGATGGTACTAAGAATTGATAATAGGAGTATAGTTAAGAGTCCTAAAATTCTTTATAGACATTTCATATAATTATTTAAGAGATATATGTTACTAATCCACCATTCCATCAAGCAACTTAAAAACGTAATCCACCATGGAGTCAAAAAAAGGGGTAATTACGCTAATACCCCTTCAACTATGAACTTTTTTCAACTACCCCCTCTACATTCTAACTTTTAACTAACACCCCTTCTGTTATGTTGTCGTAAAAAAAAAAAAGAATATTTTTGTATCATGTTACCAACACATGATCTAAAAAGTGTTAGCAATATAACATTTTTGTCTCTTCTATGAGTTGTTGAAAATTTTAGAGCGAAATTGCCTAAAGTTTGGTGTACAATCAAGGCCAATTATGTGTGCAACCAAGTTTGGTGTACAATCAAGGCCAATTATGTGTGTAACCAGAGCCAGGGGAGGGCCTGGGCAACCAAAGTTCATTAAATTTTGAGGGGCCCCCATGAAATTTTCATAATTACATTTTTACCTTGAGATTTTTTTAGTATTTTTCATTTATTAGGCTCCCCTCAATAATGTGTAGGCCCACTCAACTTATATTTAGGCCTCCCAAAGGGGCTCAAGGCCCAATTTAGTGACATCAACTATATATAGAGCTGGCTCCAATGCGCATTGGGTAAGCGCACTGGGTGTTCGCACTGGGTTTTTAAGCCTAAAAAAACCGTGGGGCAATGGGGCGGTGGGACTGGGCACTGGTCAGTGGGGAATCCCGTGGTTTTTTTAGGCTTAAAAACCCAGTGGGTTCACCCAGTGCGCACTGGAGCCACACTTTAGTGTAAGAATTTTTTGAAATAGCCCCCCTAGAATTTTAAAAGAATACAATATTTAAGTTTCACAAATAAACTCATATTATAAGTAGAATCCCAAAAAATTGCCAATTATATTCAAGTAGACACCCTAAAAAAATTGCTAGTTATGTATAAGTAAACCAAAAAAAAAAAAAATCGCCTCAGGGGCACCCGTATAGGGGCCTTTTAGTAGTTCATCCCGAGCCTCCAAATACTCGAGACCGGCCCTGTGTGCGACAAAGGATAATTTTGTCCAATGTTACGTAATGGCTAAAAGGATGAATAAATGAATATCAAGTTGTTAATATTTCGTATCATGTGTTACTCACATGATAAAAAAAAACATTCTTTTTTGGGGATGGTATTTTAATGGAAGGGGTTTTGAAGGGAGTTATAAGTTTGTACAAAAAAAAAGGGAAAAAAATAAGAAAACAAATAACTGTTAGGCAAAATTAAAAATTTTAAAAAAAGAAAAAAACCTTGGACAAAAGTGGTCGGGGGGAAGTATTCCCCATATGAATTTAGGATAAAAAAAAAAACAACCGCCGTGAGTTCAATTAAAAAAAGAAAAAGCGAAACCAACCATGAACTAAAGCGTGATTAATCTTTTTTTATGAGTTGTTTTGGAAGAAGTTGTAACACAATAGAAATGTGGTATGTCATTATATAAATGAGTTGTTAAACAATAGGGATTGTATATAACATATATAACATGATATATCCAAAGAAGAAAAATCAAAAGTTAGGACTCTCATGGACGGACCAAAAAAAAAAAGTGGTATACTAATGTTGTTAAAACTCTACAAAAAAATTACTTAAGTAAAAGTGCACCGATTGATAAAAGTGTAAAACACTTATGCACATTGGTACATTTATATATATTATAGATATAATAAGGGAGGAAGGTCTTTGTCTACCCCCAAGACAAAGATAAACAAGGGCTGAGATTTTATCTTACCAAAGATAAAGAACGGTCAGGATTGAGTTTGGATTTCAAAATTCAAAAGCACCCAAAAGTTGGAAGTCGCGCCCCTCCCCCCCCTCCTCATCTCACCTCTGCTAACAAACCTTAAAGACAAAAAAAAACCCTCCTCATCTTACCTCTGCTAACAAACCTTAAAGACAAAAAAACATTCCTTAACTCCCTTTTACTTTCATCTCTCTCTTTGTACTCTCAGTTTCACTCCCCCTTTCTCCAGCTATTTCTTCTCCTTCCACCTCTATCTCTCTCTCTCTCCATCGTACCACCACCATAGCTACCGAAACACCACTCACCACTGAATCACCATCGAAATACTGTGTTCCATCTTCTATCACAACCACCAGCATCTCGCCGTCGGTGAACTCCATCAGAGCTACCAAAGCCCTAGAACCTTATTGAGCTCCAACCCCCAAAATCTGTGTGTTTGTGTGTGTACATTAGGTATTGTATTTTCTGACCCCAAATCAAAAGCCCTGTAGATTTCTATTTGATTTTTATTTGATTTGTTGCAGGTTTATGTTGGCTTGCTGATGTATTTGCGAACACACCACCGCCTCCCCAGGCTCTGACCGATGAAACATCAGACCCTCTTTATTCCGTTCTTCTTGATCAGGTCTATCACTACAACAAATTTGGTTTTTTGCCACGCGCGGGTGTGTAGCTAATAGTCAAAATGTGCGTTGCTAAAAGCATTTGACACACAATCCGCGCGTCGCATGAGCTTGTAGGAAAGTGGGGTAATGAATAAATTTACGCGACACAGTCAACACGTTGCTAATATTATTTCTATTAGCGACGCTCCCGAGCGTGGCAAATAATCCACAAATGCGTTGCTAATAAGTGTCTTACTTAACAAAAATGACTGTGTCACTAAAAGAAGTTATTATTAGCGATGCAATGATGTGTTGCTAATAGTGAGTGTAATTATCAGCCACGCATTGGTGCGTGGCTAATAAAGCGGTATTTGCCATGCAACAAAGTGTGGCTAATACTATAATAAGACTTTCGGTAATTATCAGCAACGCTCATATGCATGGCCAATAGGTATCATATGCGTGGCAAATAATCATTAAGTATTTCAAATGATTATTAGGCACGCAATAAGTGTGCGTCACAAATAGCCATACCAGATTTGATATATTCATTTCTGTTTTTTTGAAAAATTTTAATTTGTACCAATAAATTTGTTAAAACTCCAATTCAATAACCAACAATAATTATAATTTTCATAAATTAATTCCAATAATTTGTCAATAACATAACCAAATCAAACCAAACCTAGTCGCTAATTCAAAAACATAGTTATTACAAACCATAATATCAAAAGATATTTAAATGCTAGTGCAAAAGTATCATAAATAGTATAAAAATCGAGGACAAGATCATCCAATGTAGGTACTAGTGCCTCCCAATCTGAAATAGAAAAGGAAACAAAAAAAGCATTAGTCGCAAATTTATTTATAACAATCAAACTTAAAAATAAGATAATAAAAAATGAGGTATGAGGTGTGAGTTCCAGTCTCGTGCCTCTCCGAGTGTCGAAACTCGTTTCGACCCCCCAAAACCTCAAAACTTGCTTATAAAAGGCCGAAGGATATTATTTCGCGTAATATCGCGTAATTCGCAAACCGTGTGTAGGAATTGCGTGCCGTTTGTTCCCGCAAGTCTAGTTAGTCATGAGTAAAGTGTGAGTTTTGGTCTAGTGCCTCTCCTAGTGCCGGAACTCGTTTTGACCCCCCAAAAGCTCAAAACTTGCTTATAAGAGGTCTAAGGATATTATTTCGCGTAATATCGCGTAATTTGCAAACCGTGTGTAAGAATTGTATGCCGTTTGTTCCCGCACGTCTAGTTAGTCGTGTGTGAGGTGCGAGTTCAAGTCTTGTGCCTCTCCGAGTGACGGAACCTGTTTCGACCCCCCAAAACCTCAAAACTTGCTTGTAACAGGCCTAAGGATATTATTTCGCGTAATATCGCGTAACTTGCAAACCGTGTGTAGGAATTGCGTGCCATTTGTTCTCACAAGTCTGTTTAGTCGTGTGTGAGGTGTGAGTACTGGCCTTGTGCCTCTCTGAGTGGCGAAACTCGTTTCGACCCCCCAAAACCTCAAAACTTGCTTATAAAAGGCCAAAGGATATTATTTAGCGTAATATCGCGTAACTTACAAATCGTGTGTAGGAATTGCGTGCCATTTGTTCCCGTAAGTCTAGTTAGTCGTGTGTGAGGTGGGAGTTCTGGTCTCGTGCCTCTCCAAGTGCCAGAACTCGTTTCGGCCCCCCAAAACCTCAAAACTTGCTTATAACAGGCCTAAGGATATTATTTCACGTAATATCGCGTAACTTGCAAACCGTGTGTAGGAATTGTGTGCCGTTTATTCCCGCAAGTCTAGTTAGTTGTGTGTGAGGTGCAAGTTCTAGTCTCGTGCCTCTTTGAGTGCCGGAACTCATTTCGAGCCCCCCAAAACCTCAAAACTTGCTTATAAAAGGCCCTAAGGATATTATTTCGCGCAATATCGCGTAATTTGCAAACCGTGTGTAGGAATTGCATGCTGTTTGTTCCCGCTAGTCTAGTTAGTCGTGTGTGAGGAGTGAGTTCCGGTCTCGTGCCTCTCCAGGTGCCGGAACTCGTTTCGACCCCCCAAAACCTCAAAACTTGCTTGTAAAAGGCCTAAGGATATTATTTTGCGTAATATCGCGTAATTTGCAAACCGTGTGTAGGAATTGTGTGCCGTTTGTTCTCGCAAGTCTAGTTTGTCGTGTGTGAGGTGTGAGTTCTTGTATCGTGCCTCTCCGAGTGCCGAAACTCATTTTGACCCCCCAAAACCTCAAAACTTGCTTTTCACATGTCACGCCCCGACGTAGCATAATACAGGAAAGCATTTAATTTCCTTTATGGACTTGTAGGTCGTGACAAGTGAGTATGACCAATTGTCCCTGCAACAAATAACTTAACAATATTTCTAAAGGAAAGGATACTAATAAAACATAAGCTCCAAAATTAAAACTTACTAAACTATTACATAAGTCCAGGTCTTAGGCACAAAACGCCCATATTCAAAACTAGCATAAAGTCTATTACAACTCCAAAATAAAAGACATAAGAAATATAAAGCAGCCTCCTGGAAAGTCCCCTGCCTTTAACTAGCATAGTCAAAATATCATGGCTGCTCCTGACCCTGAAAATCTGGACATACAGTCCAGGACGCATCAACGCCGTCAGCTTATGCAAGCTGGTGAGCAAAATAAACAAGTGCTTGCAATGTATATATAAGCAAATAAACAGCGGTGCAATTTAACTTTAAAAGCAATAGATTCAAGGTTCCAATTCCAACATAAGTCATGGGGGAATAAAGTAAGCAATAAATATGCGACCGTGCATGAACAATGTAACATCTCATCTTTCTGACTCTTTTCTCTCAACAAGACTCGACTCAACCAAACCATTACCTCAAATACCAGGAATAATATCCGATCGATATCTAAGTCGTACACAACACTATCGCCTCCAATACCAGGAATAATATCCGATCGATGTTGAGGTCGCGCACCATGCTATCTCCTCAGATACCAGGAATAATATCCGATCGATATCTGAGCCGATCACGACCAACCATCGCTTCGAATACCAGGAATAATATCCGATCGATATCCGAAACGAGCGCCTTAGATACCAGGAATAATATCCGATCGATATCTAAGCCGTACTCAATACCATCGCTTCGGATACCAGGAATAATATCCGATCGATATCCGAAACGAGCGCCTTAGATACCAGGAATAATATCCGATCGATATCTAAGCCGTACTCAATACCATCGCTTCGGATATCAGGAATAATATCCGATCGATATCCGAAACGAGCGCCTTAGATACCAGGAATAATATCCGATCGATATCTAAGCCGTACACAACACTGTCGCCTCCAATACCAGGAATAATATCCGATCGATATTGAGGTCGCACACCAGACCGCCACTCTTTACTCTTTTCACGCTTTCTCACACACATGCATGTTGATACAACCTCGACCCTAATATGTATGTTAATGTTCACAGTTTGTAGTAACAGTTATTAATCTTAAAGCGGGATGCTCGTTCAACATAGATCTCGGCCTTAATTGCTTCTTATAAGTCCAATTTCTAACAATGAGCCTTTAAAACAGTATATTTGTCAAACAGTTCTTTAAAAACTTTCAAAACCATTTCCAAACAGTCCCTTATACAAAATACAAAAACTGCTCAAACTGCTCAGGTGCGCGAGCGAAAGGGGATTGGTCGCGCGAGCGAAGGGGGAGAACGGGTCGCGCGAGCGGGTCACGCGCGCGAGTTGTCACAGTTTCATCATCTTCTTCATTTTCCCCCTGTTTTTGATTTTCAAACTAAAATTATACGTATTTCCAGATTCTGTTCTAAACAGTGCATGTAATATATGGATCTCTTCAGTTTTTTGCGTAAATTAAGAATACACGATCAATTTAAACAAATACTGATTGTATCTCTTAATTTTCGCGATTAAAGTAAGAGTGTCAAAACTTTAAATCAACGGTACGTCGCGATACGGATGAATTACTCCGTAGGATTCGAACCGTAGCTTATTGGGACTAAGATCTTTCATTCCCAATTCACGGATTTCATTTTGGTTAACTTTTGTAAAACTCCAATTTTCAAAGCTTTAATGGTGTATCTATATATATACACATATACACACATATATACACTGAAATATACATATATATATATATATATACGTTGAGAGTGAGTTTATAATACTCACAGAGGTTAATTATACAGAGAATTTTGAGACCGAGAATTCCGCCGTCGATTCCGTCATTAGAAATTTACTCCTCCATTCTCTTTGATCTTGAGATGTATATATATAACTATGTATCTGTATGTGTATGTATATAATATATAATCTGTATATGTGTGTGATATATAATCTGAGTGTGTGTGTTGTGTGTTCTTGAGAGAGAGATCAAGAGAGTGATTGAGAGAATGTGAAAGAGAATGAGAGAGATGAGAGTCTGTGAGAGAATTGTGAGATAAAACACACATATATATAAACTGATATGTGTAGGCTCCAAGCAATGGGGAGATTTCTCCCGGTGAGGTTGAGCTCACGTGCTCCCTCACCCAAGACGCGGTATAAGGCGCAGTTTGAAATCAAAACTGGTATTTTACGGTTGAAATAAAAATGCAGAAAATTACTATTAGCGTAAAGAATAAATTCCGATTTATACAAAAATATAGATATTGATTTTTGAAACCATAGGAAATATTTTTTTTATATTTATAGAAATTACAATTTGACCCCCAAGTAAATATTTCAATTAGAAATTAAATTGAAATAAAAATTTATTAATGGAAAAGAAATACAGGGTGTTACACTCTACCCACGTTAATAGAGATTTCGCCCCGAAATCTGAGCTAACTAATCCTGAAACAACTCGGGATATCTGACACGACTTGAAATGTGTTCTTCGAAGAGTACGTCCAAGTGTAGACGGTCGCGTCGCGTTAAAACCGGTAAGACCGGGTCGAATCCCAAAGGACGGATTGTAAAGGCGGAAGAATCTAGATTGAATCCTAAAATGAAATAAAAGATGATTTCTTGTAGAAGGGGGATCTAACAGTCCTATAGAATAAGTAAAAGAAATAAAATATAGTGAAGCAAAAACTTAACTAGATAGAATTAAAAACTGTGATATCAAATATGAAAAAGAGTTGGGAACATGTGAGTCCACAAAGTGCCAGCCACTACCATGATTTAACAAGAATGAACAGCTGGGGTTTTATCCTTAGAGTATTCCTTTATTTCGAAAATGATTAAGTTAAGTATTTTAAACACTAAGTATGTAAATCTTGCATATTTAGTGGTTCGTTTACCTCACTTATTTATGAAGAACTGAAATAAGTAGTTAATTAAAACTATGAACAATAACTAACAAATTGAGTATGGAATATTCGAAGTGTTTGTTATGAGTGTTCATTGAGTTAATTATTCAAAAGAGCTCTTATTTCAAAATCAGATTGCAATTTGAACTAGGAAGATCAATTTGGACTTAGTTCTTGAAACAAAAGTTACTGGAATACAAAAAGGAGTCAACCCGAGTCATAAACATACCAATCGATTGAATTAATATCAATCGATTGATATGAAATGACTATCAATCAATTGACTTTTATATCAATCGATTGACTTGGAATCTATATCAATCGATTGGATTCTGTATCCAATCGATTGACATTGACCCTTTCACAGAATCATGGCAAAGGGCTGGAAACGATGTTTCTTCACATTATTCCTAACCAGGAATCTACTCAACCATGTTTAGGACTGAATAAACATAAATACACTGAAAAATAAGATCAAACATTGCCATGGATTGAAATTTTTAATAAAAAATGTTGAAATCAACTAAAACTATAATATAAGTCACAAACAAACAATTCCTAAGCAACTAGAATCAAGAAAAAAAACCTGAACTCAAGATTGAATGTAGAATATTAACTTTTCACTGGAATTCAACCAAAAACCAAAATAACTGGAGAAATCCCTACAAAAACAATACAAAGTGAGCCAACCCTTGACCCTCTTCACTCCCCTCTATATATAGTGTTAAGTCCACGAGCTTAAGGCGTCCAGGTTCACTCCATAACGGCTGGTCGTCGCCTGATTGCTGAAATCTTGCTCCATTAATCACAGACTGTTTCCAGTTTAAGTCAATCGATTGACAAAGATCTCAATCAATTGATAAATAGATCAATCGATTGGTAAAAACACCAATCGATTGATCATGAAAAACTGTCAATCAATTGATATCATGTTAATCGATTGGTATTAAGACTTCATCAATTTGTTTCTTAAGTTATTCCTTTCAACTTGTTATTCATTTTAACTTCAGAATCTGCATTCAAAGAGCTAAACACAACAACATACCACGAAAAATACATCATTGTGTAAAGAACAAAGTAAAACATAAGTGCAGGTAACACTAGAGAAATGGGGTTAAATCCAGTCAGTTCTTACTCCTTATCGAGCTAATATTAAGCTAATATCAGCTCTCATCACGACCCCCAACTAGCGCTTTGCTAGTCTCTAGCAATGAAGCGGAATTAACACAAACTAAGACGACCGACAATTGACGTTACAGTTTTATTGAGCTCAAACAAAAGAGAAATCCTAACTCACTGTCGCAGGAATCGCGGTTGCATTAAGTGTTTGCAACAAGCCTTTGAACCCTTAGGTTTACCCTAATGGACGAGTTGTGTCTCGTGAGGGTTTTCAGAGAATTTACCCACAAAATTCAAATGTCAAATTTTCTAAACTCATCAAAGAGCTTCAGTTTCTCTTTTATGCTAAAAATTCTGCTTAACAAGGACATGAATTTCTTTATCATGCTATGGAAGTAAACAACATGTTACAAAGTAACTATTCAAGTCAAACTACATCCATAGCCTTTATATATCCCTGTATGTGTGTGTGGAGAGTTAACAACTACGATTGAAATCTTTTTCTTAGAATTATTTAGATTGACATGTTTAAAATTTCATAGTTTCAACTCAATTCTCACACGGCTTACGCTCAAAATAAAAAAAATCACTCTGAAACTGGCGTAAAAATTATGCACTCATAGTATGAAGCTCAAATGAGTAAATGTAGAGGCAATCAAATATGCTTACATACTAGACACTGAAGAACGCTTATTTGAGGTGCATGAGTCTCATGGATGGAATACCAATTACTACAGGAGCGATCTACTGTGGAAAACTCATTTCATACTCGAGATTTGTTAAAATTAATCCAGAATCCTTAGGACTTGTGACAGAAATATGAAGAGAGGTTAAAGATGGTGAAATGTGGAATGGGTTCAAGCATGTGACATATAATATCAACTTCACTTCGCCAATTCTATTTATCCAACCTCCAATTTCTTTCAGTTCTTCATTTTTCACTGATTTCTTCTTCTTCTCTTTTTTTAGTTCTTCTCTTCCTCCTTTAATTATTCTCACAAAACCTTCACATGCTTGACTATAAATATGTAATTGTAAGTAGAAGCATTGATTTGTGATAGGTAGATGGGAATTTAGACTTTCTCGGGTGATGAGGTGAGAAAACGATGGCCTAAATCATCTTCTGAACATAATAACTTATCACGAATATTTCTTGAGTTTTTAAATTAGTAGATCCTGAACGTTCTCCTGACGTATCAGCCAAATGAAACAAGAATGAGACTCTCAACGAGATAAAAGTGTATTTCAAGAATTAACACGAGTTTTGCGATTAACCCTCAGAATAAAAGAATGGCTCAAAACTCACTAGGGTTAAAAGTTTTACTATTAATCCATTAATCATGACAATCGTATTTCATTCTCATTCAAAGATTCTTTCGTGATTGTCAACTCGTGCAAAATGTTTTCAGGACATATTCATGCTATGGACGTTAAACCAGATTAGTGACTAAGTAACATGTAATCGAAGTCCATAATATAACAAGAAAAACATGAATGCATCATTGCATAATAATTTAGCTAGGAGAACCGAGGTTTTGATAGTTAGAAATTTAACAACAGTATTTTCTTTCTTTCTTTTTTTTTTTTAAAAAAAAAAAAAAAAACAAAGGAACAACATGGAAGTTCTAGTATTAAAACAGGTGTGCGATTAAATTCAAGAAAACTCAGGTGTTGGATATCTACTTCCTACCCCCAACTGAAATCTACATTGTCCCCAATGGAAGTATTTCAAGTAAAAGAAGATATCACCTGATTTAATCATTTTAGCATAATTCTGAGAATTCACCTGTTTGAATAAAACAATCTCCCCAAACAACCAAGATCAAGAGCATATGGATAATAATATCAACAATAGAAGCATAATCCATGAGCAAAAAGAACTATTTGTAATAATAATGTCCAAAATCAATGAAGTCCAAGTACAGATATAAGCGAAACCCAACTATCCAACCAAACTATCCAACCAACCAAAATAAAATATCCACAAAAGTACCAAAATGTCCACAAATCAACAAAATAATACAAGCGAGATCACAGGATAAGAAACAACAATAAACTCTCTCGCTCTCCAACACTCCCTCCTAAGGCTCAGCAGGATGGTCACCAGATGACACGGGTGCATCGTCATGAACAGGATCAACAGCTACCTCACCGTCACCCTCAGCAGCTGTCCCAGTCTGGGCGACAGCCGCCGGGTCACTCACAGCTGGTGGGAAAACAGCAGCTGGAGGTGGTGGCGGTGTAGGTGTCTCTAATATATCTCCCCCTGGTGGAGCTGATGTAGAAGCTGGAGCTGTCGGAGGAGGTGGCATAGATGAGCGCAAGGATTGCTCGATCCCAAGCAACATCGAAATCTGCTCAATCTGACCACTTAGCCGCGTCATCTGGGTAGCTAATAATAACTGCTCTGCCGTGAGCTCTCTAACCATCGCATGAAGCTGTACTCTCGCGGCTCGCTCCTCTACCAAGAAGTCGTAAATGGTCTGGAGAGATGGAGGGGCAGATGTAGATGCTGTAGGTGGTGTAGAGGCTGTAGGTGGCTCACGCATCCTCAACTCATACTGACCCTCAGCCTCAGTCGGCGTCCCTGAGTCCTCATCCTCCTCCTCCTCAACTATCACCGTATCCTGACCCTCCGCCTCAGTAGGCGTCCCTGGGTCCACGTCCTCTTCCTCTGACATCACGTCTCCTCTCTTTCTCTTCTTTCTTTTACTACTTTCTCCTACCTTCCCCTTCCCCTTAGACAATTTTTTAAATTGCGCTGCTGACCGTCTAGCAGCAGACTCACCAAAAATACCAATTTTCGATTTCTGCAGTGACTCTCCTGCCGGTATCACCAACCCTGCCTCCTCGCACACTCTATGGATCACCCATGCACCTTTGAGGTGCTGGGCCTTGCTGGGATGACGTGTGGGCTCAACGAAGAATTCGATGAAGAGCCGAGCGAGGCAAATAGGTAGACCGGTCCCAATAGCAAATAAAACTCTCGTATACCACCCAGCGAAATCTAACTTATATGTCTTGGGGAGAATACAGCTGCAGAGAGTCAAATGTAGTAGATGATAGTCCGTCGTCAGGTCGTGGTCGTCGAATATGGTGATCCCCGAGTATTTTTTCACCTTCCCGCCTGAGATCTCTGTGGCCACAACATCATATGATGGAAATGGACGGTCGGGATGAATAGGGTACATATGATTAGGTACCTCTGGGATACCAAGCGCCTGAGCGACTGTAGCAGGACTAAACTCGATTTGACGTCCCTGGACACAAGAGAAATAGGTGTAGGGAACATTCGGCACCTTTACCATACTGGCACATGCTGCCCGAATCCACGAAGGTCGAACTTGTTTATCTGCTGTAAGAACTGGGAGCCAATCGGGAAAAGTTCGAAGGCGGGCTAGATGGAATGGGGTCTTATCATCACTCCACAAATTCTCGAATTGCCTTTCCACCATGATTGCGCGCATTCGGAAGTATTTGGTGTACCACGTGTTTTCTTTAGCGTTCCTGAACCCGTGGGCAAGCGGTGGGTTAGGAATCTCAAGAGACGTAGATTTTTCCGGGTGGGGCCCATTGTCCTTGGGCTTTGGAGCCATGGGAGCTGAAATGAAAGCATAACAGAGAGTTAAAATGAGAAAAAAAAGAGATTCTGCTACTCTGTTTATGTCAATCGATTGACATAAGTTGTCAATCGATTGAAGTAGTATTCCAATCGATTGAGCCCTGATGTCAATCGATTGACATCAGCGATTGAGGGGGCTGCCCACAACAAGGTCTCACGTCCCCCTTTTATCAAATTAATGGTCTTATGACCATGAGGGTCTCCCTCAGACGATAAAAATCAAGAATGATGAGAATGGGAAGTGGGTTTGAGAGTTACCTCTGGGATAGTACCGAGATGGAATAGGCGCAGAAATGGTTTGTGCACGTCACTATTGATGGAGTCAAAGAGAAGAGATGATGGGGAAGATGATTCTCAGCTAGAAAAGGAGCTCCAAAACCCCTCCTCACTCCAAGCGCAGCGGCGGTAGTGGCGGTTTTGGTGATGATGATGATGATGATGAATGATGATGATGGTGATGATGAATAGGGGAGGGTCTCCTTCTCACTCCCACGAAATCGCTTCCTCTCCCTCTCTCTGAAAGTTTTGAAATGAAATAAGGGAGAGGGAGAGAAACAGACATTACGTATGGAAGAGTTGTCAATCGATTGACAATGGATGTCAATCGATTGATAAAGAATTCAAGTCAATCGATTGACAATAATATCAATCGATTGATAAAAGGAATTCATGGGACCCCAAATGTTCTTCATGAAACTACCCCCAACAGTTTAAGAATGCTTTTTCAAGACAGAAACAAGACTTTGAGCATTCAAACAGGAATCAAACCTATCAGGTACACAAGTTTATTCCAAACATCATCAATTCATAGTTCAAAAATGGATTATTATCATCCAAAGAGTACAAGATCTTGGTCGAGAAACAAACAAACGAAAAGAAAACAAGAAACAAAATTCTGTCTTTTTCAACTGCTACAGGAATTATCAATTCTGTTCAGGTTCAGGGGAAGAAAAGTCTTCCCCTACAGCATAATCCACAGAATACTCCACGACTTCTCCGTCCGAATCGATTTGAAGATCTTCCAGAATTTCTCGAACTGCGCAAAGCAAATCCCAGGTATTCATGTTGGCAATTACAGCAATAGGGGAATCTGGGCATGAACTGGAGAGTGGAGTAAAAATTGGCCTTTCTTGCTCCCTCTGTTCTGGGCTTCCTGGAGAACGGACTCCATGGTAGAGCAAATGTAGTAGGTAATGCAAAGGATTCATCCTACAGCCAATCAAAAAGACAAAATAAGAATAAAAGGAAACTGAAAATAGAGAAGCACACAAAGAAAAGTAAACTACTATACAACAACAAAAGATTCTCCAATTTTTTTTTTTTTTTCAAGAAGAATAATCAGGATCATCCAGTTGGATGGTCTCTGATTCTGGCTCAAACTTCTCCAAAAATGGTTTTAAACGCTGCCCATTGACTTTAAATGCATTACCATTTTTGGGCTTAACAATCTCTACTGCCCCATGAGGAAAAACTTCTTTGACAAGAAAGGGTCCTATCCACCTCGACCTCAGTTTCCCGGGAAAGAGATGAAGCTTTGAATCGTAAAGTAACACTTTCTGTCCCGGTTCAAGCTTCTTTCTCAGGATCGATCGATCATGCTTAGCTTTTAATTTTGACTTATAAGTTCGAGCACGATCATATGCATCATTCCTGATCTCTTCCAATTCATTGAGTTGTAGTTTCCTCAATGTACCACTTTCATGGATATCAAAATTTAGCAATCTAGTGGCCCAATATGCCTTATGCTCCAATTCCACAGGCAAATGGCAAGCTTTTCCATAAATCAGTCTGTAGGGAGACATCCCAAGGTTCGTCTTGTACGCCGTCCTGTATGCCCATAAAGCATCAGTTAAACGTGACGACCAATCCTTTCTATTGATGTTAACGGTTTTCTCCAGGATATGTTTGATCTCCCTATTGGCTAGCTCTGCTTGACCATTCGACTGTGGGTGATATGATAAAGCAATCTTATGGTTAACCCCATATTTTTTCATCAGTGCCTCAAAAGGCTTATTGCAGAAATGGGTTCCACGATCGCTAATCATGGCCTTCGGTGTTCCAAATCTCGAATGAATGTTTTCTTTTAAGAATGAAATCACTGTTCTGTGATCATTTCTCCTTGTCGGAATGGCCTCAACCCATTTGGACACATATTCGACTGCCAAAAGGATATATTCGTAATGAGATGATGACGGGAATGGTCCCATGAAATCGATGCCCCAGCAATCGAAGATTTCAATAGTAATGATCAGGGTCATCGGCATTTCATTTCTCTTAGACAGGCTTCCTAACATTTGGCATCTAGCACATGCTCTACAAAATGCATAATAGTCTTTGAAAACTGTCGGCCAGTAGAAACCACTACTAAACACTTTTTGAGCAGTTTTCTGAGCTGAGAAATGGCCACCGCAGGCCTCTGAGTGGCAGGAAGCTAGAATTTGAGAGATATCTTCCTCGGGGACACATCGTCTAATTACTTGATTCGCACAGTACTTAAACAAGTACGGATCATCAAAGTAAAACTACCGAGCGATGGATAGAAACCTTTTTCTGTCAGGGGTGGACCAATGAGACGGGGTCTCCCCTGTTGCCAGATAATTGACAATGTCAGCATACCAGGGCAAACTTGTTGCAGCAAAAAGTTGCTCATCTGGGAAAGATTCACTGATCGGAATAGATTGTGAAGAATTGTCTTCAAACGTCAATCGTGAGAGGTGATCGGCTACAACATTCTCCACTCCCTTTTTATCTTTGATAACCAAATCAAATTCTTGGAGCAGAAGAATCCAGCGTATCGATCGCTGTTTTGTATCCTTTTTGGATAGCAGATACTTCAATGCAGCATGATCAGTGAAGCAAATGATCTGCGAGCCAATCAGATATTGCCTGAATTTCTCCAGTGCGAATACAATTGCCAGCAACTCCTTTTCGGTAGTAGAGTAATTACGTTGAGCTCCATCAAGGGTTCTGCTAGCGTAGTAGATCACAGTAGGCTTCTTATCTTTCCTTTGCCCTAAAACTGCTCCGATCGCTGTGTCACTCGCATCACACATCAGCTCAAAAGGAATACTCCAATCCGGAGATTGCATTATCGGAGCTGTTGTAAGGTGATGTTTGAGTTTATCAAAAGATTCTTGGCACTTGCTGTTCCACTCGAATGGTTGATCCTTAACAAGGAGTTGGCACAGTGGCCTAGATACGGCACTGAAATCTTTAATAAACCTCCGGTAAAAACCGGCGTGACCTAGGAACGATCGTATTTCTTTCACTGTAGTGGGGACAGGAAGATTGGAAATTATATCGATCTTTGCCTTATCTACTTGTATTCCCTCAGCAGACACGATATGTCCCAAGACAATCCCTTTTGTCACCATAAAGTGACATTTTTCCCAGTTGAGGACCAAATTCTTTTCCTCACATCTTTTCAAGACTTTCTGGAGGTTCTCCAAGCAATCATCAAAGCTGCTTCCAAATACGGAGAAATCGTCCATAAAAACCTCCATAATCTTCTCCACCATATCGCTGAAGATGCTAAGCATGCACCGCTGAAAAGTAGCAGGTGCGTTGCACAATCCGAATGGCATCCGGCGATATGCAAATGTTCCAAACGGGCAGGTAAAAGTGGTTTTCTCTTGATCAGCAGGATCAATTTCAATTTGGTTATAACCACTATAACCATCCAGGAAACAATAGAATTGGTGACCCGCTACCCTTTCGAGCATTTGATCCATAAAGGGCAATAGAAAATGATCTTTCTGGGTTACCGCATTCAGCCTTCGATAGTCAATACACATACGCCAGCTCGTGGTTACAAGTGTGGGTACCAATTCTCCTGCTTTATTTTCTACCACTGTAATGCCAGCTTTCTTTGGCACTACTTGAGTCGGACTCACCCAAGGACTATCCGAAATCGGATAAATAATCCCAACATCCAGCAACTTCAAAACTTCCTTCTTCACCACCTCTTGCATGTTTGGGTTAAGACGCCTTTGCATTTGACGACAAGGTTTGGCATCTTCCTCAAGGTAAATCCTGTGGGTGCATATGGATGGGCTAATTCCTCTTAGATCAGCAATGGTCCATCCTAATGCACTCCTGTGTTGCTTAAGCAACTGTATCAGTTTGCTTTCCTGTTCGTGATTTAAAACAGATGAAATTATCACAGGAAAGGTCTTCTCTTCTCCCAGGAATACGTATTTCAATTCTTTTGGGAGCTCTTTCAGTTCCAACTCTGGAAATTGTAGGTTTGACGGTACAGCCAACTTGGTCTTTGGCGGTAGCTGCTCATATTGAGCCGTCCACATTGTTCTTGCAACTTCCTCTTCAACAACCTCCAATATAGAGCATATCCGAGTCATCCTTTCATCTTGTGGAGTGTATTTATCCAATTCATAACATGAGTTAGTCATAATGGACTCCACAGGATCAGAGTGAGCAGTTGAATCAAAGCAATCTTGAATTACCGATTCTATCCAATTCACCTCCTCTTCCTCATCATCAAAATCTTCAATTTTGGGATTTGAAAAGATCTTGATATTCAATGTCATATTCCCAAAAACAACGGTCATAACTCCACTCCTTACTTTAATTGTCGCATCAATTGTCGCGAGGAAAGGACGTCCAAAGATTACTGGAATCTGAGATTTAGCATTGTAAACTGGTTTAGTGTCCAGAACAACAAAGTCAACAGGAAAGACAAAGGTGTCAATCTGGACTAAGACATCCTCCAGCACTCCTCGCAGATATTTAATTGATCGATCTGCCTGTTGGAGAGTAATGCGAGTGGGCTTAAGTTCTCCTAACCCTAACTGTTGATAGACAGTGTAAGGTAAGAGATTAACACTCGATCCTAAATCGAGCAGAGCATTGTTCACTTTCTTCTGACCAATTATGCACGAAACTGTTGGAGTACCTGGATCCTTGTATTTAGGAGGCAAATTGTGTTTTACAATCGCACTTGCCTGGCATGCCAAGTAAGCACTCTTCTTAACACTTTGCTTCCTTTTTACAGTGCACAAGTCTTTTAGGAACTTGGCATAGGAAGGCACTTATTTAATTGCGTCTAGGAGTGGGAGATTGATCTTTACCTATTTGAATAACTCCAGAAACTCTTGACTTTTCGTTTCTTGTTGAGGTTTCTTCAACCTCTGAGGATATGGTACCGGAAAAGGGCATTTGGTTGCCTCCTCAAGGAGGGGTTCTTTTCCAGGTCTTCTCTTTATTTCATTCTCCTCAGGAATTGTTGTTTTGGGCTCAACTGTTTCGCCCTTTCTTCCTTCTTCCACCAATTCTTCTTCATTCTCTACCTCTTCTTCATCACTAACTACAGGTTGTGTGGGCAAAGAGACTTTCTCAATTTCTTTTCCACTTCTCAACACAGTTACCGTCTTGGCCTCCTCATGTGGTCCAGATCCTGAGGGTCCTGTACCCGAGTGTTGGCCTTTAGGATTTGGCTCTGGTTGTGCAGGGAACATGGTTCGTTCTCGATCCCCTTGTTGGGCAGCTAACCTCTCTACACTTGTGTTGAGTTTACTCATTAGCTGCATCATCTGCTGCATCATGAGCGTATTAGGATCCTCTTGTGCCTTCTTATGGGGTGGCACATAAGTGTTTGATGAGGTTTGGTTGTTGCCCCCCTGATTGTAGTTGGATTGAGGTGAATGATTTTGATATTGGTTCTGGTGATACCCTTGATTTTGTTGATAAGTAGGAGGAGGTTGGTAACTCTGGTGGTACCCTTGGTTTTGAGGTCGGTATTGGTTTCCTTTATTCGGCTGCCACTGTTGAGATGGGTTTGCTGCAGCAGCACTGTTTCTTTGATCGAAACCAGGATGACTCCACCTATCAGTGGGGTTGAAACGACCAGGGGCATTTACAGCATGTACCTCCACTGGACTCTGTTCTTGGTAAACAGGGTATATTTGGCAATGTTGAGAGGTATGCCCCATCTGTAGACAACTCGAACATGACTCTTCAGATGCAAATTATATTACCGGGTCCTTCTTCGCTTCCAAAATTTCCAATTTACGAGCCAGTTGCTCGTATTTCTCCAGTAAGCCATCTTCCGCCTTCAGCTGATAAATGCTCTTTTTACTTGAACTCGAACTCGTTTGAGTTCTCGTCACTTGAGTTTCCCATTCTGGTGCGTGTTCGGCTAACCATTCGAAATGAGCCTCTGCTTGGTCGGCATTCTTGCTCATAAACTCACCGTCACTCGTAGTTTCTACGAGCTTCTTCGAATTTGGACTTAGGCCATCATAGAAGAAGCTTATTGTTCGCCACTTCTCAAAACTATGATGCGGGCAGAGCAGTAACAAATCCTTAAAACGCTCCCATGCCTCAGCGAAAGTTTCTTCCTCTTTTTGATTATACATCTTGATCTGTCTCAAGATGTCAGTCGTCAACCGATTAGGGAAGAACTTTTTGAGAAAGGCTTCATGAATTGCTGGCCAAGTCGAAATCAAATTCGGTTTGAGTGACAATAACCATGACTTTGCTTTGTCTTTCAAGGTGAAGGGAAAAAGCTTCAGTCGGATTATATCACTTGGGCAAGTCTGATCTGTGAAAGTGCCACAAACATCTTCGAAATCTCGAATGTGCAAGTACGCCTTCTCTTTATCCATCCCATGAAATGTGGGTAAAAGTTGAATCATCCCATTACGAAAATGGAATGTACCCATGTGTGGAGGGATGCGGATACAAGAAGGTGTGGCTGTTCGATCAGGAGCCAAGAGTTCTCGTAAAGGTCGCTGACCGTCATCGATGAGGTCATGCCTAATTTCTCCTTGTTGGCTCTCCGTGTCAGACATTGGATTAGAAATAGACGGAGTAAAAATGGGGTTATCAGCACTATCAATGGAATCTTCAAATAGATCAGTGATGAAAGCTTCAGTGGAGTCAAAGGACATAGAAGGACACAACAATACGGCTTGTGTTTTGAAGAATGAAAAGAAAAAGAAAGATAGAAATGGGATAAGAAAAGATTGGATCAATCCAAAATTCCTGGCCTTCGTTACCGTCCCCGGCAACGGCGCCAAAAACTTGACACGACTTGAAATGTGTTCTCCGAAGAGTACGTCCAAGTGTAGACGGTCGCGTCGCGTTAAAACCGGTAAGACCGGGTCGAATCCCAAAGGACGGATTAGAAAGGCGGAAGAATCTAGATTGAATCCTAAAATGAAATAAAAGATGATTTCTTGTAGAAGGGGGATCTAACAGTCCTATAGAATAAGTAAAAGAAATAAAATATAGTGAAGCAAAAACTTAACTAGATAGAATTAAAAACTGTGATATCAAATATGAAAAAGAGTTGGGAACATGTGAGTCCACAAAGTGCCAGCCACTACCATGATTTAACAAGAATGAACAGCTGGGGTTTTATCCTTAGAGTATTCCTTATTTCGAAAATGATTAAGTTAAGTATTTTAAACACTAAGTATGTAAATCTTGCATATTTAGTGGTTCGTTTACCTCACTTATTTATGAAGAACTGAAATAAGTAGTTAATTAAAACTATGAACAATAACTAACAAATTGAGTATGGAATATTCGAAGTGTTTGTTATGAGTGTTCATTGAGTTAATTATTCAAAAGAGCTCTTATTTCAAAATCAGATTGCAATTTGAACTAGGAAGATCAATTTGGACTTAGTTCTTGAAACAAAAGTTACTGGAATACAAAAAGGAGTCAACCCGAGTCATAAACATACCAATCGATTGAATTAATATCAATCGATTGATATGAAATGACTATCAATCGATTGACTTTTATATCAATCGATTGACTTGGAATCTATATCAATCGATTGGATTTTGTATCCAATCGATTGACATTGACCCTTTCACAGAATCATGGCAAAGGGCTGGGAACGATGTTTCTTCACATTATTCCCAACCAGGAATCTACTCAGCCATGTTTAGGACTGAATAAACATAAATACACTGAAAAATAAGATCAAACATTGCCATGGATTGAAATTTTTAATAAAAAATGTTGAAATCAACTAAAACTATAATATAAGTCACAAACAAACAATTCCTAAGCAACTAGAATCAAGAAAAGAAAACCTGAACTCGAGATTGAATGTAGAATATTAACTTTTCACTGGAATTCAACCAAAAACCAAAATAACTGGAGAAATCCCTACAAAAACAATACAAAGTGAGTCAACCCTTGACCCTCTTCACTCCCCTCTATATATAGTGTTAAGTCCACGAGCTTAAGGCGTCCAGGTTCACTCCATAACGGCTGGTCGTCGCCTGATTGCTGAAATCTTGCTCCATTAATCACAGACTGTTTCCAGTTTAAGTCAATCGATTGACAAAGATCTCAATCGATTGATAAATAGATCAATCGATTGGTAAAAACACCAATCGATTGATCATGAAAAACTGTCAATCGATTGATATCATGTCAATCGATTGGTATTAAGACTTCATCAATTTGTTTCTTAAGTTATTCCTTTCAACTTGTTATTCATTTTAACTTCAGAACCTGCATTCAAAGAGCTAAACACAACAACATACCACGAAAAATACATCATTGTGTAAAGAACAAAGTAAAACATAAGTGCAGGTAACACTAGAGAAATGGGGTTAAATCCAGTCAGTTCTTACTCCTTATCGAGCTAATATTAAGCTAATATCAGCTCTCATCAGTATCTATTCCTCATGTCCGACTCTAACTCCCACGACGCTTCTCCCTCGTCATGATGCCTCCACTGAACCTTAACCAAAGGAACGTCTCTTCTTCTCAGCCTCTTGATACTCTGGTCAAGAATCCTCACAGGTCTATCCTTGTAGACAACATTTTGACTTGTCTTAATATCATCAAAATTAACAACATGTGAAGGGTCCCGTATGTATTTCCTTAATATACTGACATGGAACACTAGACATCTTTGGTGGCAACGCGAGTCGATAAGCCACTTTCCCAACACGCTCCAATAAAACGAGGTGCCAACTTCCCTCTTTTCTGACCAAAACGTACCTGTCACGACCCATCCCACTACGCGTGGAAATAGGACACGTGGCACGCCACCAAGGCTCATCCAAACAACAATATAATTATACGCAGCGGAAAGAACTATAAAACAACCCTGGTATTTTAAAACTTAGGAAACATTCCCCTCTGAGTTGTAAAATCCATTGAAAATCGGAGTTACAAAAAAGTTTTGTTCAATCAAAAGTGTTCACAAGAATCCATTTCAAAATATAGAGGTTCAGTCGACTGTCCAGTCGACTGTACTAGGGTCCAGTCGACTGTGCTTGGCAAAAACTAAAACCCTAAATCCTCAACAGAGGTCCAGTCGACTGCTCAGTCGACTGGGTTAAGTAGAACCCAAAATGTGGCATATAACACAGAATTCCAGTTGACTGACATGGGGACTCAGTCGACTGCTTTTCTATTATAAGAAGCAGTAGCAAAATCAACAGTGGTTCAGTCGACTGATGAAGGATCCAGTCGACTGCTTTTCTATTATTCACTTACAGTGTCTCCAATACACGAGATCCAGTCGACTGACCCTGGGTCCAGTCGACTGCTCCCCTGCTGGCAGCCCTGTGTTGAAAATACTAACAACTCATGCTTCTAAATTCCAACACCAATACAACCACAACTGATTTCCAACATGCAAAACATAAATACAGACATTCAATTACAAGATTACAATACTGCGAACTAATCCATGATTCTATTACAACATCTTACAATATTCAAATCCTTACACAAGTTTAGGACTTAAAACAAAAACATATACAAGTTGATTTCCCGGCGTTCTTCGGCCTCACTCATCGCGCTTCTTCTTATCCTTCTTCTTACCTGCAATGGAGTACATCTCCACTGCTCAGCTATATGCTGAGCGTACAAGTTCTAACATATGCAATATATGATGAAACATGCTTTACTCTCATAAATCATACAATAGTCTCTAGGGAGAAAAATAAGCATTCATCCGGTAGCGGCAAGTCCAAGCCTTAAACCGCGATACCAATGGCAAGTCCAAGTCTATCAACCATTGTATCCACAAGTGCCATGGCAAGTCCAAGTCTATCAACCATGCACAGTAGCCGTCGCTACTAAATTCTCAAACATCGAGAAGCTTACTCCGGCATGAATTTGTATAAGACTCCCCTTTGACCCACATAGACAACTTAACGTGCTCACGTAAATTTAGACATGCTTTTCATAAATTAGCACGTGCATAATTAACGGGCCTACAATTAACACATGGATTTCGCCCGGATCTCAATTTCGTCGTCGAAATATAAAACATGTATTTCTCTATATTTCACAAGTTAGAACTTCATACCTCGTGCGATTTCCCCCAAACTTTGAAGGATCGACTAGGAGGCTAATTAATCGTCGGATTTTGAATCTGAGAAAATTCCTACAAGTTTTACCTGATTTTTCCCAAAAGTCTAGAATTAATATTTTTACAAAAATTGGTCAAACATGACCTAAGTGGTATCAAAACGTAGATCTTACCTCCACGAGTTCAAATCTGAAATCTGGAGAAAATCTGATGGACGAACGGTCGTCGATCGGCGTCGCAAAGCTCGTTGGCTCCAAATCTCCCTTCTCTCTCCTCTCTCTAGATATTTAAAAAGTTGTGGATGAGAATGAAATCTCATCCACTTCTATTTATAGGCAAACTTCTCAGAAATTGTGTTTACCTCCCCGCAAGTTTCTCAAAACTTCTCATTCACCCATGAAACTTCGCACACGTCTATTTTATAACTTTACGAGTGAAAACTATAAATTTTGAAAGTTTTCAACTAGGTTTCGTTTGGGTCCAAAATAACGTCCGAAAACTATATTCTGTGGAATCTCTACACAACCTACCTTTTCAATTAACGTATCACTCACGTTCTCACCACAGTTCTCAAAATAATATAATGATATCAAATATTACTAGAATTCCCACAACACAGATAAAATTACTATTCAACAAATACCAGATAAAGTCAAATAATATTTAAATCATATAAATGTCATTTAGTCATGCCCATGCAATATGAACTTCCATGTTCTCGTGTCCTTACTGACACCTTACCGTTGACCACAGTCAACCACTTATCCTCAATTATCATATATCAATGATAATTCATAAAATTCCATATCATGCATGATTAAACTATGAAATTCTGGAACGGGCATGACAACTCTCCCCTCCAAAAAGGAAGTTTGTCCCCAAACTTTACCTCATGCGTCGAATAAGTATGGATACTCATTCCTCATGTCTTCCTCACTTTCCCATGTAGCCTCTTCCACCGTATGACTACGCCATAGCACTTTCACCATTGGAATAGTCTTAGTTCTCAAAACTTGTTCTTTGCGATCTAGAACCTCCACTGGTTGTTCCACATATGTCAAGTCCCCCTGAATTTGCAACGGTTCAGGTACAATGATCTTATTCGCATCTGTCATACATCGTCTCAACATCGACACGTGAAATACGTTATGCACATGTTCCAACTCTGATGACAAGACCAATCGATAAGCCACTGGACCTACTCTCTCTAGGATCTTAAAAGGTCCTATAAATCTTGGATTGAGTTTTCCCCTCTTTCCAAATCGTACAATGCCTTTCGAAGGCGATACCCGTAAGTATACGAAATCTCCCACTTCGAAATTCATCGGTCGTCGTTTAGAGTCCGCATAACTCTTATATCGGCTCTGAGCTACCTTGAGTCGCTCTTGAATCAATTTCACCTTCTCAGTACTCACCTGTATTAACTCAGGTCCTAACAACTTCCTTTCTCCAACCTCGATCCAACAAACAGGTGATCGACACTTACGGCCATACAAAGCTTCATATGGTGCCATACCAATACTTGACTGAAATCCGTTGTTGTACACAAATTCAATTAATGGCAAGTGGTGCTCCCAATCATTCCCAAAGTCTAATACACACAATCTCAACATATCTTCTAAGGTCTGAATCATACGCTCTGACTGTCCATCGGTCTGAGGATGAAATGCAGTACTGAAACTTAATTTCGTACCCATAGCTTCTTGCAAACTTCCCCAAAACCTTGACGTAAAACTACTATCACGATCTGATACAATCACAGCTGGGACTCCATGTAGTCTTACAATCTCTTTCACATACAATTCCGCTAACTTGGACGGTTTAGTCGTCTTGATCGGTAGAAAATGAGCTGACTTGGTTAATCGGTCAACTATAACCCAAATCTTATCATTCTTATTGATTAATAGTGGAAACCCTGAAACAAAGTCCATCGTGATCTCATCCCACTTCCATTCTGACACAGGTAAAGGTTATAATAATCCCGCAGGTGTCTCTCTGCCTTGACCTGTTGACATGCCGAACATTCGGATACAAACTTGGCAACTTCATGCTTCATACCCTTCCACCAAAAGTTTTCCCTCAGGTTTCTGTACATCTTATTACTTCCCGGGTGCACTGAATATTTCGTACTATGAGCTTCCTCCAAAAGTCGTTCTTTCAGGTCTTTTACATTTGGTACACATAATCGGTTTCCAAACTTCAGAATCCCTTGTTCCAATACCAAACCAGGTTGCTTTCCCAAAGGTATCTCATCTCTCATTTTGCACAAATAAACGTCGTGAAACTGTTCCCTCTTGATTTCATCAATAATATCTGGGTGCGCCATGATTGCCATCATTAAACCACCATTAGTCTCTGGAATCACATCCAAGTCTAAACGTCCCATTTCTTTTACCAATTCTTTTTGTTGTGTTAGCTCGTCGGCTAAATTCCTCGGCGTCTTCCGGCTTAATGCATCGGCTACTACATTCGCCTTCCCCGGATGGTACTCAATCGAAAGATCGTAATCCTTCATCAACTCCCACTATCTTCGTTGTCTCATGTTCAAGTTCCTTTGGGTGAAAATATATTTCAAACTCTTATGGTCCGTGAATATCTCACACTTTTCTCCGTATAAGTAGTGTCTCCAAATCTTCAATACATGAATTACAGCGACCAATTCCAGATCGTGAGTCGGATAATTAATTTCGTGCGTCTTCAATTATCTCGAAGCATATGCAATTACTTTACCACCTTGCATCAACACGCATCCCAACCCTTGATGCGAAGCGTCACTATAGATTACAAATCCCTCGGTTCCGGATGGTATTGTCAAAATAGGTGCTCTCGTCAAACGTGACTTCAACTCTTGAAAACTGTCTTCACACTCCTGATTCCATTCAAAAATAACACCCTTTCTCATCAACCTTGTTATAGGCAATGAAATCTTTGAGAAATGTTCAATAAAACGGCGGTAGTATCCCGCTAATCCCAAGAAACTTCGAATTTTGGATACGGAAGTCGGCCTTTGCCAATTAGATACAGCTTCTACTTTGTGAGGATCAACTGATACTCCATTCTTGTCAATCACGTGACCAAGAAAAGTAATGCTAGGTAACCAAAATTCACATTTCTTGAATTTCCCAAATAACTGCTTTTCCCGTAGTCTCTGAAGTATCAATCTCAAATGATTCTCGTGTGTTATCTCACTTGGCGAATAAACAAGGATATCGTCGATGAACACTATCACAAAATCATCCAAATAGTCCTTAAAGACTCGGTTCATAAGATCCATGAACGCAGCTGGTGCATTAGTAACCCCAAATGGCATAACTAAGAACTCATAGTGTCCATAACGCGTTCTGAAAGCTGTTTTCTCAACATCTTCGGCCTTTACTTTCAACTGATGATAACCCGATCTCAGGTCTATCTTGGAGAATACTTGTGCTCCACGAAGTTGATCAAATAAGTCGTCAATTCTCGGTAGTGGATACTTGTTCTTGATTGTCAATTTGTTCAGTTCCCGATAATCCACACACATTCTCATTGAAACATCTTTCTTCTTTACAAACAACACTGGAGCTCCCCACGGCGAAATACTTGGTCGAATGAAACCCTTGTCAAGTAACTCTTGTAGTTGAAGTTTTAGTTCCTTCAATTCTACTGGTGCCATCCTATACGGTGCTTTGGATACTGGCCTTGAGTCTGGTATAATCTCAATAGTGAACTCGACCTCTCTCTCAATAAGAACATCTGGTAACTCATCAGGAAATACATCTGAATATTCTCGCACTATCGGAATGTCTTCTACTTTTAATTCAGTCGCCGAAACATCAGTCACTGAACATAGAAATCCATGACATCCCTTTTTCAATAATCTTCCCGCCCGGATAGCTGAAATCAAACACGGCGGCGGTGTAACCCCACTCCCTTGGAAACAAAAGTTCCCGTGTACCGGTGATCAAAAATTGACTTCTTTCCGTTCACAATCTATGGTGGCTTGGTTAAGGGCTAACCAGTCCATTCCCAGTATCACATTGAAATGGTTCACCACAATCGGTATAAGGTCTACGGTCATCAACTTCTCACCTAATTTGATCTCACAGTTCTTATATACAGTAGATGTCATTATCGCTTTACTAAGTGGCACAACAATAGACAAATCATATCCTAACGGTGCCGATTTAACATTCAAATGTTCAACAAAAGCATGTGATACAAATGAATGCGTAGATCCCGAGTCAACAAGTATGCGTGCTAAGTGCGAACATATAAGCACCATACCTGAGACTATTGTCTCGAAAGCAGTCACATCTCCTGGGTTCATCTGATATGCTCTTCCTTGACGTTGCTCCAACCTTTGTCCTCCGTCATTGGATTGTCTAGGCTTCGACCCACTGGAAGCCATAGAACTAGCTCCTTGCTGAGGATACTTCCTCGGGCAATCCCTGGCTTGGTGTCCAAATACTCCACAATCATAACACTTACCTCTCATGTCGGGTGTTGAATTTGTACTACCCCCGCCTTGGTTCCTGTTCTGGGGTTTGGTCATGAATCATCGGCCTGAGTGTGGTCGGTTGCAAAGTGAACACAATGGAATGTTACTTGGCGTCCTCCTGAATTCACTGAAACTAGAACCAGAGCCTCTTTGAAACGGCCTCTTGAAAGATCCGCCTTGGTTCCTATCCCCACTCTCATTGCTTCGTTTTCCGTGCTGATTTTGCCTTGACCTTTCCATCCCACTCTCGGCCACTAGTGCCGTTTGTTGTACTGCTGCCACGGTCGAATGCTCGTAAGTCTCTACCCTCAAACGGATATTTTCCCTTAAGCCCTCTTCAAATTTCCTTGCCCTATCTTCCTCCTCTGGTACGGAACCCTTTCCAAATCTCAACAAAGCGTTGTACTTAGAAGTATATTCGGTCATAGTCATATCTCCATGCTTCAAGTTATCGAATTCTCGCTTTTTTGCATTGTAGGCGGCTCATGGAAAGAACCGGCGATTGAATTCCGCCTTGAACCCTTCCCAAGTAATCGGTGCCCCTTGATCTAGTACATTTACCCACCAGTTCTGCGCTTCACCCTTCAGTACATCACTTGCATTTTCCATCTTCTCCCTATCGGTCATCGGGATAGATCGGAAGATTCGTTCCATGTCCATTATCCAATGTTCTGCGAGCGTTGGATCGGGTGTCCCATGAAATTCCATTGGTTTCTTTCGAGTAAACTGTTCAGATATCGATCTCATACCCCTATTTTCGGGTGCATGTACTACAGTTATTGGTTCCACTTTAATGTGAGGTATGGGAGGCAATCGCTCCGATATATTCCGTATCATTTTCCCCATATTCCCCATCATCTCTGCCATTTCATTCATTCGTCGGGTATGGGGTGATAACTCTCGGTCATCCATGATTACAATCCTGTAGTTCTCAATGCATAAACACTATGCATGCACAATAATAACAATATCATGTATGTAAAACAACATCCATAGGCATCAAACATCTCTAAGATGCATGAATGCAATTTAAAACATGTGACAATTCACTCAACACTCCACTCGTCGTCGAACGTTCCCAAAGTTTTGTTACCTCTAGCTCTGATACCAATAAATGTCACGACCCATCCCACTACGCGTGGAAATAGGACATGTGGCACGCCACCAAGGCTCATCCAAACAACAATATAATTATACGCAGCGGAAAGAACTATAAAACAACCCTGGTATTTTAAAACTTAGGAAACATTCCCCTCTGAGTTGTAAAATCCATTAAAAATCGGAGTTACAAAAAAGTTTTGTTCAATCAAAAGTGTTCACAAGAATCCATTTCAAAATACAGAGGTTCAGTCGACTGCCCAGTCGACTGTACTAGGGTCCAATCGACTGTGCTTGGCAAAAACTAAAACCCTAAATCCTCAACAGAGGTCCAGTCGACTGCTCAGTCGACTGGGTTAAGCAGAACCCAAAATGTGGCATATAACACAGAATTCCAGTCGACTGACATGGGGACTCAGTCGACTGCTTTTCTATTATAAGAAGCAGTAGCAAAATCAACAGTGGTTCAGTCGACTGATGAAGGATCCAGTCGACTGCTTTTCTATTATTCACTTACAGTGTCTCCAATACACGAGATCCAGTCGACTGACCCTGGGTCCAGTCGACTGCTCCCCTGCTGGTAGTCCTGTGTTGAAAATACTAACAACTCATGCTTCTAAATTCCAACACCAATACAACCACAACTGATTTTCAACATGCAAAACATAAATACAGACATTCAATTACAAGATTACAATACTGCGAACTAATCCATGATTCTATTACAACATCTTACAATATTCAAATCCTTACACAAGTTTAGGACTTAAAATAAAAACATATACAAGTTGATTTCCCGGCGTTCATCGGCCTCACTCATTGCGCTTCTTCTTATCCTTCTTCTTACCTGCAATGGAGTACATCTCCACTGCTCAGCTATATGCTGAGCGTACAAGTTCTAACATATGCAATATATGATGAAACATGCTTTACTCTCATAAATCATACAATAGTCTCTAGGGAGAAAAATATGCATTCATCCGGTAGCGGCAAGTCCAAGCCTTAAACCGCGATACCAATGGCAAGTCCAAGTCTATCAACCATTGTATCCATAAGTGCCATGGCAAGTCCAAGTCTATCAACTATGCACAGTAGCCGTCGCTACTAAATTCTCAAACATCGAGAAGCTTACTCCAGCATGAATTTGTATAAGACTCCCCTTTGACCCACATAGACAACTTAACGTGCTCGCGTAAATTTAGACATGCTTTTCACAAATTAGCGCGTGCATAATTAACGGGCCTACAATTAACACATGAATTTCGCCCGGATCTCAATTTCGTCATCGAAATATAAAACATGTATTTCTCTATATTTCACAAGTTAGAACTTCATACCTCGTGCGATTTCCCCCAAACTTTGAAGGATCGACTAGGAGGCTAATTAATCGTCAGATTTTGAATCTGAGTAAATTCCTACAAGTTTTACCTGATTTTTTCCAAAAGTCTAGAATTAATATTTTTACAAAAATTGGCCAAACATGACCTAAGTGGTATCAAAACGTAGATCTTACCTCCACGAGTTCAAATATGAAATCTGGAGAAAATCTGACGGACGAACGGTCGTCGATCGGCGTCGCAAAGCCCATTGGCTCCAAATCTCCCTTCTCTCTCCTCTCTCTAGATATTTAAAAAGTTGTGGATGAGAATGAAATCTCATCCACTTCTATTTATAGGCAAACTTCTCGGAAATTATGTTTACCTCCCCGCAAGTTTCTCAAAACTTCTCATTCACCCATGAAACTTCGCACACGTCTATTTTATAACTTTACGAGTGAAAACTATAAATTTCGAAAGTTTTCGACTAGGTTTCGTTTGGGTCCAAAATAACGTCCGAAAACTATATTCTGTGGAATCTCTACACAACCTACCTTTTCAATTAACGTATCACTCACGTTCTCACCACAGTTCTCAAAATAATATAATGATATCAAAGATTACTAGAATTCCCACAACACAGATAAAATTACTATTCAACAAATACCAGATAAAGTCAAATAATATTTAAATCATATAAATGTCATTTAGTCATGCCCATGCAATATGAACTTCCATGTTCTCGTGTCCTTACTGACACCTTAGCGTTGACCATAGTCAACCACTTATCCTCAATTATCATATATCAATGATAATTCATAAAATTCCATATCATGCATGATTAAACTATGAAATTCTGGAACGGGCATGACAGTACCACTCCCCGAACGGGTGAAACCTTAAGGAGGACGTGATCACCGATACTGAACTCCAAATCCTTTCGACGTCGATCCGCATAACTCTTGTGTCTACTCTGTGCAGTTTTCATTCTTTCCCTGACCAGTGAAATCTTCTCATTGGTCTTTCTCACCAACTCTGGTCCCAACAATTCTGTGTCTCCCACTTCAGCCCAACACAACGGAGATTGACATGGTCGTCCGTATAAGGCTTCGAACGGTGCCATCCCAATACTCGAGTGATAACTGTTGTTATACGCAAATTCGACCAACGGTAAGTGCGTCTCCCAAGATCCTTCAAAATTGATTGCACAAGCTCTCAACATATCTTCCATAATCTGATTAACACGCTCGGTCTGTCCATTAGTCTGAGGATGGAAAGCAGTACTCATCTTGAGCGAAGTTCCCATAGCCTTCTGCAAACTTTCCCAAAATCCCGAGGTAAAACGTGCATCGCGGTCTGATACAATCGACACAGGGGCACCGTGTAATCGCACAACTTGTTGTAGGTACATTCGACTCATCCTTTCTACTGGGTAAGTCATATTGTACGCGATGAAATGTGCGGACTTCGTCAGATGATCCACAATTACCCAAATCGCGTCATGATTCTGTTGTGACCAGGGTAGTCCAACTACGAAATCCATAGTTATGTGTTCCCACTTCTATCCTGGAATAGGTAAGGGTTGCAATAATCCCGAAGGCCTCTGATGTTCGGCCTTCACTTGTTGATAAGTCAAACATTTAGACACAAACTCGGCTACTTCTCGTTTCATCTTTTCCCACCAGAAGTTTTTCTTCAAATCTTTATACATCTTTGTTCCTCTTGGGTATACTGTCAGTCTCAATTTATGTGCTTCTTCGAGAATATCTTTTCTTAAATCTCCAGAATCTGGCACACATCGGTATCCTCCATCGGTCCCAACCTTCCATTCTGTAGGGTCCTTTTCTGACATCTTGGCGAACCATACTTGAAACTTCTCGTCTTTCTTTTGGGCCTCGATGATTCGACTCACAAGTGTTGGTTGTACCATGAGGCATCCAAAGTGATGTCCGACACTTCCCTCAGAAATCTGTATATCAAATTCTACGATTGACTCCAAGGCTTTCCATTCCCTCAACATCAATGAAACAATCATTCCTTGAGGTTTCTGACTTAGGGCGTCAGCAACTACATTAGCCTTACCAGGGTGGTACTCTAATGTAAAGTCGTAGTCCTTGATCAGCTCCATCCACTTGCGTTGCCTCATATTCAGCTCTTTCTGAGTAAATAAATACTTGAGGCTCTTGTGGTCTGAGAATAAATCAAACTTCTTCCCGTAGAGGTAGTGTCTCCAGATCTTAAGTGCGAATACGACTGTTGCTAGCTCCAAATCATGAGTTGGGTAATTCAATTCATTCGGCTTCAACTGTCGTGAACCATAGGCGATAACCTTACCGCCTTGTATAAGGACACATCCCAATCCTTGATAAGAAGCGTCACTAAAAATAGTGAATTTGTCACCATCCTTTGGTATTACAAGCACTGGCGCTGTTGTCAATATCTCTTTCAATTCCAGAAAAGCGCATTCATGCTTATCAGTCCACTCAAACTTCAAATCTTTCTTAGTCAAACCAGTTAACGGGGCTGCAATCTTTGAGACCCTCTACAAATTTCCGATAGCAACCGGCAAGTCCCAGAAAACTTCTAACTTCTATAGCATTGGTTGGCCGAGTCCAATTTGCCACTGCATCGGTCTTTGATGAGTCAACCACAATTCCTTTTTGAGAGATCACATGCCCGAGAAACTTAACTTCCTGAAGCCAGAATTCACACTTGCTAAATTTAGCATACATGCGGTGATCCTTGAGAGTCTGCAATGCGATCTGTAGATGTTGTTCATGCTCTTCCTCTGACTTGGAATAAATCAAAATATCATCAATAAAGACAATAACGAATTGATCTAAGTATGGCTTGAATACTCTGTTCGTCAAGTCCATAAACACAACCGGAGCATTCGTCATCCCAAACGGCATCGCTAAGAACTCATAGTGTCCGTACCTTATCCTGAAAGCAGTTTTAGGTATGTCTTCCTTCCGCACCCTCAACTGGTGATATCCTGACCGTAGATCAATCTTAGAAAAGGTCGTGGCTCCTTGCAACTAATCAAACAAATTGTCTATCCGAGGTAAAGGATACTTATTCTTGATAGTAACCTTATTCAGTTCTCGGTAGTCAATACACAACCGCATGGTCCCATCCTTCTTCTTCACAAACAACACTGGTGCTCCCCAGGGTGAAGTACTTGGATGAACAAAACCCAACTTTTCAAGTTCTTGAACTTGTTCCTTCAGCTCCAGTAACTCTATAGGGGCCATCCTGTAGGGAACCTTGGTTTTAGGTCGAGTGTCTGGTACTAGTTCCACACAGAATTCTATGTCCCTCTTAGGTGGTAATCCTAAAATATCTCAGAATACTTCCTCGAACTCTTTGATCACCGGTATTGATGACACCGTCACCTCTGCACTGACAACCTCAATGTTTGCTAGGCATCTGGTGAGGAACATATTACCTGAAGGGTTACATTGGAAATCGAAGAGTCGATTCCCATTATCCGCAAATGTGATCCTCTTCCTTGCACAATCCAACTTCGCATGATTCTTCTCGAGCCAATCCATTCCCAGGATTACATCGAACTCCTTCATCGACAGAACCACCAATCTTGGCAAAAGTTCACGGTCTTCTAACCGTAGAGGATAATCCTTACATACATGTAATAACTTGACGGTGGTCCCTAAGGGTGAGACAACACTCAAAGCTTCATCTAAACGTTGCAGTACTATTCCCAACTTCCGAACCATCTTAACAGATATAAAGGAATGTGTAGCACCCGTATCAAATAAAACTTTAACATGAGAGTTAAACAAGGTTAGAGTACCTTCCACTGCTCGTTGCTCAGGCGGTTCCTCCTCATAAGCACCTTCTTCATAACCAGCAGCCTCGGGAATAACAGCATTCAGGCGAGCCTGTCCTTGCTGACCGTAATTGCCTCTCTTAAGAGCCTTGCATTCTGGACTTATATGACCTGGCATGCCACAATTATAACACACAACTCCCGGATGATCAGCACGCCTAGTTACTCTGCAATCTTTAGCTCGGTGACCGAGATTACCATAATTGAAGCAGTTGTTGTTGTTCCCTCCTGTTGCTCGAGGCAGATACTGCTATACTGCTTGTGTCTGTTGAGGTTTCTTCCCTCCATCCCAGGTCCTTTTCTGTCCCTGAGGGTACCCTGGTTTCTGTCCGGAATAACCCTTCTGTGGAGGTCGATTTCCAAATGGCTTTGAATTCTGACAACCATCATTCTCCAACCCCGTCCGACATTCAGTGAGTGCCGCCCGACATTTAGTGAGTGCCGCCGGAAGCCATCGAGTGCCGCGAGCTGTAACAGACTGCTTTTCTCACATGTTCTAGAAGAAAACTTTGCACATGGGTTTTCACCCGAATTTACCCATCTAACCTTGAATTGGTGGCCTATATAAACATACTTTCATCTTCATTTTGAGGGACTTGAATTAAGAGAGAGGAATACAAGAGTTATATACATACATTAGAGAGAATTGAGAGAAAGAAGATAGAGTTTCTTGAAGAAATTTGAAGAATTGAAGAAGAATTTGAAGATTGTTGGAAGAGCTTCACAAGAGATAGAAGAATTCTTTGAGGTCATAGAGGTAACCTCTCAATCTTTTGTAGAATTAGGAGAACTCAATCACAAGTTCATAGTTCTAGGAAATTTTACACATTTTCAAAACCTCTCTTCCTACCCCATTTCATCAGACACCACTTAGAACTTGTGATTGAATTTCATAATGTTTCATTAATTTGGATCCAAAAGAGAGCTTTGGATTTAAGATAAAAGAGTTTTTGGACTTGAAGTTTTCAAGTAGCCTTTGATTTCCTTTCTTTTATTCATATTCTTCTCAAGAGATCTATGAGATCTTCAATATCTTATTAGGTTTCTTTGAGTTTGATCTTCTAATTTCCTATGATCTTATGATTTATATGGGGATTAAAGTGGATCATCATGATCATCTCTACATATAGTTTGTTGAAATTAAGTCTTAACTCATGGTTTGAAATCTCCTCACTAAAAATCTTATGGAATTCATGCTATATTCCATAGAGGTTTATGTAGTTGGGATATCATTTTGTCTCCAAGGACCATTAACTTGGTAGGAGAAATAGTAATATGACTCTATATTCTTCAAGGACCATACATTTGAGAGAAGAATTGGATGTAGACTTTCATTTAAAATAAGTAAAACCTTAAGATTCTCTTGCTAGATCTCCAATTATGTGATCTATGATAGGAATCCATCAAGGTTAAATCTAGGGGTTTCTCCCTATTTCACCATTTATCTCATTAATCATAATCAAACTTGATTCTAGTCCTTCCTAGGATCATGGATCAAGTTGGTTTTAAACTATGAACATCAATTTAACAAAGGTGCAGTGAATCCATAAACCAATCGTAATCAAAGATTTTTTTATAGAGTCATGATTGATTAGAAATGGATGAGACCAATTGGAGGAGGTTCATAACCCATTTAAATACCTCTGTGATTTTTGTTTTGATGAAATTCCATGCCTAAGATGGTTTGGTCTTATGATTTCAAAACATGCAACTCTCTGTCCAAAATTTCATAACAGTATGTCCATTTTGAAATCAATAAATCAAAACTTTAACGGTGTTTCCCGGGTCTCTAATAATTTTTTCTAAGTACCTTAATGTGTTAGGGATATACCCTAAAAAGATCTAAGTATTTCTCATCTTTTTACTATTTTTAGAAAATCATACAAGATCTCTGGACAGAGAGTTGCAGATTCCTGAGTGATGTCTAGTGTTTTCCATATTCCTAGAGATCTAACCGTTCAAACCTTTATTTTTTTTGGGTTGTAAACTAGACTCACAGAGGCATATCATATCCAAAAACCATTAAGATCCAACCGTTGGAAGTATGGTTTTTCTATTTTTTAAGATCTGGTCTGCTCTCTGTAATTCATAAAAAACTGCTACTGTTTTTGTCTAATCTTATTTATTTCAACTCAATTGGTTCCCTAATGTCTTGGGACCCAAATCATGGTTTGAATAACGATAATTTAGCTTAAATCTAGAGGCTAAGTGATCCAAATTAGTGAATAAATCCATGTTTTATTTTTGTTCACATTCATTCATTCATGTACATTAATGCTTATGATTAGAACTAGCTATTGAATAAAGTTGGATTTCATGCTTAATAGATCTAAGCTAGAGGATAATGATTGATTGTTTTGATATCATATTTGAAGCATGTGGACTAATCTTTGTTTTGTAGCGCATTTGAGGTACAATTTCTCATCTCTTCTCTAGTTTATTTCATTTGTTGATTTTCTTGATTTTCGACTCCATGCGCGACACCTTAGACTAGGTCTTGCCTTATGTGTTTATATGCATTAGAGACCTTTTCTTAGGTTTATTTTATATGTATGCATTGCATGTTTAAATTCCCAGCTGGATTCCGGGTAAGTTTCCTAGTTCCCTATTTGCACATCATTTTGCTTGCTATTTGAACTATGTGGCTTGTGAATGATATTTTGTCGTTAGCAATCTTGCACCCTTTATAACATGCTTGTGTAATGTATTATTTATATATATGTATTAGTTGAGGGCACACTTAGATTATTAATTCGATTAAAAGGATGATGAGTAGAGGCCTATCACGAGATAGGATGAAAGGGGGTGTTTTAGTCCGCCGGGCTCCTTCCCCTTTCATTCCATAATCCCTGGACCCAGATTATCTTTGGTTTCGCCAAAAGATCAGTTTCCTTTCAAAATGGTTTCTTAATTTTCCTTTTAAAAAAAATTAAGTGGCGACTCTTTGAATTTGAAAATTATTTGAAAAGTGGGCCCAAATGCCGGTATCCACATATACCCATTTCCAGATTCTGTTCTAAACAGTGCATGTAATATATGGATCTCTTCAGTTTTTTCGCGTAGATTAAGAATACGCGATCAATTTAAACAAATACTGATTGTATCTCTTAATTTTCGTGATTAAAGTAAGAGTGTCAAAACTTTAAATCAACGGTACGTCGTGATACGGATGAATTACTCCGTAGGATTCGAACCGTAGTTTATTGGGACTAAGATCTTTCATTCCCAATTCACGGATTTCATTTTGGTTAACTTTTGTAAAACTCCAATTTTCAAAGCTTTAATGGTGTATTTATATATATACACATATATACACTGAAATATATATATATATATATACGTTGAGAGTGAGTTTATACTCACAGATGTTAATTATACAGAGAATTTTGAGACCAAGAATTCCGCCGTCGATTCCGTCGTTAGAAATTTACTCCTCAGTTCTCTTTGATCTTGAGATGTATATATATAAAACTATGTATCTGTATGTGTATGTATATAATATATAATATGTATATGTGTGTGATATATAATCTGAGTGTGTGTGTTGTGTGTTCTTGAGAGAGAGATCAAGAGAGTGATTGAGAGAATGTGAAAGAGAATGAGAGAGATGAGAGTCTGTGAGAGAATTGTGAGATAAAACACACATATATATAAACTGATATGTGTAGGCTCTAAGCAATAGGGAAATTTCTCCCGGTGAGGTTGAGCTCACGTGCTCCCTGACCCAAGACGCGGTATAAGGCGCAGTTTGAAATCAAAACTGGTATTTTACGGTTGAAATAAAAATGCAAAAAATTACTATTAGCTTAAAGAATAAATTCTGGTTTATACAAAAATATAGATATTGATTTTTGAAACCATAGGAAATATTTTTCTATATTTATGAAAATTACAATTTGACCCCCAAATAAATATTTCAAATAGAAATTAAATTGAACTAAACATTTATTAATGGAAAAGAAATACAGGGTGTTACATCACATTTTCTTTTTGCATGGACACAATTGTTTATTCACATATGCAGTGACGAAGTTAGGATTTTTACTAAAACTATTGTAATACAAAAAAAGGATTATAACAATTGTCGACATAGTCCATGCTAATTAATGTATCAAGACTAACAATATACTCCGAGCTAACACCAAATAAAATAAAATAAAAAAGCATATGTTCTCTAATTGCCACATTACCTAAGCTTAGGATAATATTTTTTTGACAAAAAAGATTATTTAATTAATAAAAGCAACAAATAAATGATTAAAAAACTATAATGTTGATTTAAGAAATGAAACGTTAATTGATTTCATAAAAGCATTGACGTTTTAATATGAAAATTAATAAAATAAAAATATGTAGGATTCAATGGTGTAGCACCAACCCGGCCATACCCGCTGGTTCATCGTGCTCAACAGTTCAAGCAATTATCTCTTAATACCCATACCAAGTGTAGGTTGGTTTGACAGAGAACCTATTTTAATTTCTACTACGTCACCAAACTAGGTTCTCACTTGAACCAGGTAGAAATTGGATTTGGTTTAGGCTTTTCCAAATAGGCTCAAGTGTCAGCTATTACTATATTATTAAATGTGCATTTTGACACCTGAAATCAATGATATCTGTTGTATTTCTCAAATTAATTTTTGGCATTTCCCTCTTTCATGTGCTTTATTTATGTTGGAAGAATAATGTTGTTGAGCTAATAAGTAGTTCTACCAACTATTTGTAATTCACACCCAAACAGCTGATATCTTTTTTTGTGTGTGTGTGTGTGTGTGTGTGTGTGTGTATCGCGCGTTCAATGCGGTGAACGTGATGCCTAGGCTTTATTGGATGAAGATCACTTTCTTAAACAAGAGATAATAATGATGGTATAATATTATATCCTTATTGTCTCACAAAATGATGTTCTGCTTCACATTAGGTGCCAAACACAGAGTTGTATACCAAGTAAATAAGAATTGTGATCATAATAAGAAACTCTATGTAACACCCGTACCCGGGGAATGGGTTAATTACTTGTTAATATGCATTAATTAATATGATTAGTGTATAAACGGATTAAGGGGAGGCTTGGACTCGCCCATGTAAAAAGTGTTCAGAGAGGGACACTAGTTGGAAAAGTCCCCAATGAGGTGGGACAGGTTTGGAAGTGGGACCCTGTGGACACGCGGGATTTCACCACTTGCTTTTGTTTGAAATTTGAAATTGATTTGGAAGGAAAGAGAAAATGGTCTGTTGAAAACAGATACAGAGTCACCACTTGGTCTTTAAGGAACCAAGAAACCTAATTTTGACTCACCCAAACGGATAAAGGGGACCTGCCCTTCATAACCAAAGAACTTGGCTCGGGGTTTTGGTACGAGAGAGGAATGAGCCTTTGTCGCGACTAAAACACCCTCAACTCGCCCCATCTTTCGACGGGCCTCAATTAGCATCCAAATAATCATCTTATACTATGTATGGCTCGACAATTAATATTGTGATAGTATATTACATCACATAAGAAAATTTGAAATGGAAGATCTAAAGATAAAATATCATTCATAAGATCTAAGCCAAGTATCACACAATGCAAAGTGAAAGATCACACAAAATAAACCTAGGAAAAATCATCTAATCACATATCAAGTAATAAAGTTTTCCTAATCTAAAGGGACATGAATTGTTCTTGAAACAAATAATTAAAGAAACCAAAATATGCTTAGCAAGCTAGTATGATGCATGTTAATCTTTGAGAAAAGAAGATCTCTCAATCCCCGGGACGGATGAGAAATGAGGATTAGATCGAGGGGAAGCATGAACGTGTGATCATGATTATTCCTTATAATCTTCTTAGATTAGGAGTTACAAAAGCCCCAAATCTTGCATGAATGTAATGTATGATCCTAAAATGTGCAAAGGTTGTAGTGTGTTTGTGTATATGGACTTGCTAAATTGACTTAAAAGCCTAGAGAATGAATGAATGTATGAATGAAATCATGAGATATGTACAAATGTAGTATGAACTACTTCCTAAGATATGAACTAATTTGGAGTGCATATAAGCATCAAATTAAAGGGGGAAAGTAAAAATGTGCTTGCTGTGAATAGTGGACAGAACAGTAACATGATATTTTGAAAATTGAAAAGAGGGGTTAGGAATGTTTTCAATGCATGATTTTTAAGGAGATCTTCCTTACTGTGTCTAGAACACAATCCAAAAAGCCAATATTTAATAACTATTACAGATTGAGAGAAATCATATGAACAATGGAGGTTACTCAGAAACAGAGTTCATACTGTCGACTGAAATGTCAAAAAATCTTAGAAAATAAAAACAAATGATCTAGAGGCCCATTTTATACAGAAAGTTCCCTAAGACATCGAAGGTCAAGGAAAAAATAAGTTGAGACCACACTTTTTGGAAAAGGTTTCTGTAAAACAAGTTGAAAGTAGACCAAGCTGCTGTGACAGCAAAAACAGAATATCTGGAGAGAATGTTTGGGTCCAAATGGACCATTTTCAAGTATTTCCAAGTCAAACCAAAATTCATGGGTGTTCTCTAATGAGTTAGGAAGATTTTCCAAGTGGTCTTGCATCTATACATTGAGTATTGAGTTCTAGAGAAATCTTTGAACTCAAATCACTCACTGTTTTGAAGATTTTGGGAAAAACTTGAGTTTTCTTTCTTGAAATCAAAATGAGAGGGATTGAGAGGGGTTTTGAAATAGAGGTTTTGAAAGTATATTTTCAACATCAAATAGAGATTATAACCTCTTGGAATATCAACATCAAACTCATCATCAAGAACCCCCAATATTATTGGAGAGATTCATTTTTATTTGAACATAACCTCAAGGATACCTTGAAGTTATAATCATTATCTATCAAACATGTTTTTGAGGTTAAGAGCTACTATCCATAAGGATTCACTCACCTCAAACTTCATGTCATCATCTAGATGATGATGAACTAGTAAGTAAATAAAGAAAATAAAAAAGAAATGAGGTAAGAAGAGATAAACATTGTATATAAGCAAGCAAATGAACAAATCAATAGATGATATTCAATGGTGGAACCACAAGCATTCAACCTCTCATATGTGTGTATATGGGTGAGTACATCACTCTCTAACTCATAGGAAACTCAAAGAAGATGAAGAAGATGGATTGAAAGCTTGAAAATAAAAGTTTAGTTTTTAGAAAACTAATTGAAACTCACATTTTGGATTGGATTTGGAAGAAGAAAATCTATACTTCTCTCTCTCTTTCTCTCTAACTCTCTATATCTCTCTCTAATGGCTTCCAAGCTCCTCCCCAAATGGAAGAAAATGGGTCTCCTTTATAGGCCAACTTGGGGAGGTATTTTGGGTTTTAAAAAGTCTCCAATTGGTCCAAAATTCCGGAATAATCAAAACTATGTCGTTTTATTTGTTGAAAATTTAAATTAAAACCCAAATATTAACCAAATATTATAAAAAAAAAAAAATGAAAAACCACTCAGAGTGCCGCCGCAGCACTTGGACACTACCGCCGCGGCAGTGGACCAGTGCCGCTGCGGCAGTCAACTCCCCCGTTGACCAAAAATTGCATTTTGGCCCCCGGAACTGAAACGGCCCTATTTCGTCCGAAATTCACAGAAAATTCATACGAAATCCAAATTGAGATTGTGATATACCGTTGGAAAGGTATTGAGATCTACTTTCCATAAAAAATAGTTTGGAGTTAGGTCAATTTGGAAAGTTTTGCGGTATTCACGATAAAAGCCGAATTGATCGCATTTTTCACCTTCAGAAATTCATAACAACTTCGTTTTAGATCCAGAAATTATGTGCGATATACCGTTGGAAAGCTATTGACCTCTAGTATTTGATAAAAATATTTCAACGTCGAAAAGGATACTTTGATTTTTGGTCAAACTTGCAGTCAAATTAGTGTGGACACAGGAAGTCGGACCACTTCTCTCTCTTGTTTGAGATTGTTTTGAAATTGATTTGAATCAAAGAAAAGGAAATTGAAAGGTCTGTTGAAAACAGATACAGAGTCGCCACTTGGTCTTTAAGGAACCAAGAAACCTAATTTTGACTCACCCAAGCGGATAAGGGCACCGGCCCTTCATAACCAAAGAACTTGGTTCGGGGTTTTGGTACGAGAGAGGAAGGAGCCTTTGTCACGACTAAAACACCCTCAACTCGCCCCATCTTTCGACGGGCCTCAATTAGCATCCAAATAATCATCTTATACTATGTATGGTTCGTCAATTAATACTATGATAGTATATTACATTACATAAGAAACTTGAAAATGGAAGATCTAAAGATAAAATATCATTCATGAGATCTAAATCAAATATCATGCAATGTAAAGTGAAAGATCACACAAATAAACCTAGGAAAAATCGTCTAATCATATATCAATTAATCAAGTTTTCCTAATCTAAAGGGGGACATGAATTGTTCTTGAAACAAATAAGCAAAGAAATCAAAATATGCTTAGCAAGCTAGTATGATGCATGTTAATCTTTGAGAAAAGAAGATCCCTCAATCCCCAGGACGGATGAGAAAGGATGATTAGATCAAGGGGAAGTATGAACGTGTGATCGTGATCATCCCTTATAATCTTCTTAGATTAAGAGTTACAAAAACCCCAAATCTTGCATGAATGCAATGTATGTATCTAAGATGTGCAAAGGTTGTAGTGTGTTTTGTGTACATGGATTTCTAGAATGACTTAGAAGTCTAAAATGTGTATGAATGAATGAATGAAATTAACATGGGATGTGTACAAATGTAGTATGGACTACTTCCTAAGATATGAACTAATTTGGAATGCATATGAGCATCAAATCAAAGAATGAAAGTTGAAATGTACTTGCTGTGAATAGTGGACAGAACAGTAGCATGATCTTTTGGAATTTGAAAAGAGGGGTTAGGAATGTTTTCAATGCATGATTTTTTATGGAGATGTTCCTTATTGTGTCTAGAACACAACCCAAAAGGCCAATCTTGAATAGCTATCACAGATTGAGAGAAATTATATAAACAATAGAGGTCACTCAGAAACAGAGTTCGTACTGTCGACTGAAATGTTAGAAAATCTTAGAAAATGAAAAAGAATGACCTAGAGGCCCATTTTATACAGAAAGTTTCCTAAGACATTGAATTTTAAGGGAAAAATAAGTTAGGACCACCCCTTTTGGAAAAGTTTTCTGGAAAAGAGGTCGTAAGTTGACCTAGCTGCTGTGACAGCAAAAACAGAATGTTTGGAAGGAATGTTGGGACCCAAATGGACCATTTCCAAGTACTTCCAAGTCAAACCAAAAATCATGGGTGTTCTCCAATGAGTTAGGAAGACTTTCCAAGTGGCCTTGCATCCATATGTTGAGTATTGAGTTCTAGAGAAATCTTTGAACTCAACTCACTCACTGTTTTGACTCATTATTTTGAAGATTTTGGAGAAAACAAAGTTTTGTTTCTTGAAACCAAATGAGAGGGATTGAGAGGGGTTTTGAAATAGATGTTTTGAAAGCACATTTTCAATACTCAATAAGGATCATAGCCACTTAGAATACCTACATCAAACTCATCATTTAAGAACCTCCAAGATTGTTGGAGAGATTTATTTTATTTTTGGGCATAACTTCAATACATTCCAAGAATACCTTGGAAGTATTGAGGTTATGATCATCATCTATCAAACATGTTTTTGAGGTCAAGAGCTACTATCCATAAGGATTCACTCACCCCAAACTTCATGTCATCACTTAGATGATGATGAACTAGTAAGTAAATAAAGAAAAGAAAAAGAAATGAGATAAGGAGAGATGAACATATATATAATCAAAGCAAGTAAATAGCAATCAATAGATGATAATCAATGTGATTTTGGACTTGTAGCTTGGTGTTTCACTCATAGATTTTGACATTTGGACATGGAAGTAGCTTCCTATCTCATGAATGCTCAAGAATGAGGGTTGGAGTGGACTTTGAATGTGAAGTATATAGAAGGATGATGGAAGAAAACAAGAATAAAACTCACTTTCTTATGGAAAATCAATGGGAGAAGCTCCCTTTCTCTCTTCTAAACCTATCTCTATCTCTCTTCTTCTCTACAACTTTTCAAGCTTTGCACTTGGCCCCCCCAAAATGAAGAGCAATGGGGGGTTTAAATAGGCCAATTTGGGGTGGTTTTGGGGTTTTAGAAGTACTCCCATTGGTCCCAAACAACTGTGAACATAAAACTATGTCGTTTTGGCTTTCAATTAATCAAATTGGACCCCCAAAAAAATTACAAAAATGGACTCTGCGAGGTTTGAGTGCCGCGGCGGCACTGGGCCAGTGTCGCGGCGGCAGTGGGCCAGTGCCGCGGCGGCAGTGGGCCAGTGCCGCGGCGGCAGTGGGCCAGTGCCGCGGCGGCACTGCTCCTCAGAAGCCCAGAAAATTACGTTTAGGCCCCCAGAGGTTCCGGTATTCGCGAAAAGGCCCTATTTCGTCCGAAATTCACAGAAAATGCATACGAACTCCAAATTGAGGTTGTGATATACCGTTGGAAAGGTAATGGAGTCTACTTTACATAAAAAATAGTTCGGGGATAGGTCACTTTGAAAAGTTTTGCGGTATTCGTGATAAAAGCTAATTTGATCGCCTTTTCCACCTTCGGAAATTCAAAATAAATTCGTTTTAAATCCAGGAATTATGTGCGATATACCGTTGGAAAGCTATTGACCTCTAGTATCCATGAAAAATATTTGAAAATTGTTTCGGTGCCCCGATTCCGAAGTCAAATCTTGGTCAAACTGGTCAAACTTGGGATTCCCGGGAAGTTCTGGGAACCTCTGGGAGCTCCCAGGAGCTGATGTTTTCGCTCGATTTTCTTTTGGAACTTGTTTTAATACTTTTCTCATGATTTAAAATGATTCTGGTGAATTCGGACGATTTCGGTCAAACTTGGTCAAACTTGGTCAAACCTGGTCAAACCTTGGTCAAACCTAGTCAAACCTTGGTCAAACCGGTCAACGGGGACTTTCCGGGAACTTCCGGGACTTCCGGGGGTCTCTGGGAGCTGACGATTTCTTCCGGTTTTATTTAAAAACTTATTTTATCACTTTTCTTACGACGTAGTATGTTTTCAGAACTTTGGGACCAAATCTGGGAGTTTTCGGGCTTTCAGGGGCATTTTGGTCATTCTGAGCATTCTGAGAGATAGAGCTGACTTCCGAGAGTCCTTTTGAGTCTTTTACGATCATTGTGAACCACCAAGCTATGGGTCTCCTAAATCTGATAGCCGACAAAATGGGGTGTCTACAATTAGTCAAACAGTGCACTTCCAGGAAATTCTGAGAAGTTCTGGGAGCCTCCAAAGACTGACGTTTCCGTCCGATTTTCTTTTAAAATATATTTTAAGACTTTTCACATGATCTAGAATGATCTCGGAACTTTTGGGTGAATTTGGATGATTTTGGTCAAACCTTTGTCAAACTTGGTCAAACCGGTCAACGGAGACTTTCCGAGAACTTCGGGGACTTCCGGGGGTCTCTGGGAGCATACAATTTCAAATATTCATTTTTTAAAATACATTTTTTTTTGTTTTGAACAACATCGAATGATTTTTGAGATTCTGGGCCAATCTGGAGAGTTTTGGGCTTTTAGGGGCATTTTGGTCATTTCTGTAAATTCTTTGACTTCTTGAGAGTTAGAGTCAATCTCTGAAAATCCGATCTTTCTAATCATCAAGGTTTGACATGCTTGTGGCCTCCTAAATCTGTTAGCCGACAAAATGGGGTGTCTACAGACCCTTTAAATGAAAATATTTGCATTTTACGTGATTAAATGCATTTATATGAATACATGAATATTTGTTTAAAATGCTTCTATATTATATGATAATATAGGTGTTAGCTTTTGGTGATAGCTTGGACACCCAAATAAGGATATAAATGAAAAAGATTTAAGATGAATAGGTACGATAGCAATTTCATAAAATATGTGGGACTCACGTTGGGACCCATACGGAACATAGACAAACACTCATTAGATAATTGGGTGGTTAATGGAATGTTTGGGGGAGCTCATAATAGAAACTTAAGAAACATTGGGGATGAAAATGAAAAGAAGAAAAAATTATAGCTTGACACCTCAACATGCAAAGCATGTGTGTCAAGCATTGAGAGAGTCTCTCAATTCACAGCAGAAATTAAACAAAAGAAAAGAGATCACTGCGAGAGAAGACGAGCTCGAGACACCGACGTCGAAATCTCACCGTCCCGTCTCCGCCGTTCGTCGGATTCGCGAACCGAAGTAGTTTTTGGACTCGTGGAGGTGAGACAAACGGTTCTATACCTTTAATTTACGTTTTAATTGTCGGATTTTGGTAACTCATACTTAACGGTGAGACGTCGTCTACCGAATTCTTGTAGGATTCATTTTGGAGTAGAAATTGAGCTTTAATTGGTGAAATTCAGCACATCTCTAGCTTAAATTTGGGTAAAATCTATGAATAAGGTGAGTTTTCTATATAAACCGAATGATTGTGTTTAATGGGTTCAAGGCTTTGATGATGTTAGGAATAACTACTTATGCTAGAGGCTGTTTTGTTGTTAATTTGTGAATTCCATGTCAATTCTATGAAAAGTGCATGTTGATACATGAATATGTGTTTATGTGTTTATATGTCTATGTGGTAGTCAATGAGCATCAAGAAAATGGTTCATTGTTGGGAGTAATAAGGGTGGTGTAGAAGAAGAATCCGATAAATACGGAGGTCCAAGGAATAGAAGTGGCCACGGGACCAAGGGAGGTCTTCGGGTCTGAATGAACCATATAACCGGTGACTCGGCGACTACGTTTATGTTTTGTGGGTTGATTGTAGCATTGCACGTGTTAAACATACAATCATGTTAGAATGCTCACTAAGCGTAATGCTTAAGAAAATCGTTTTCCAATTTCTGTTGTGGTACATAACAACCACTGCAGGTTCGGAGCCGTATTCGGAGAGGAAATGACGCGCGTTGGGAGAGATGGAAGAGATGGGGGAGATTTGAGACTTGTGGTTAAGAATTTCTTTCAACCTTGTAAAATGATGTAAAATGTAGTGTTTTTAATGGTAATGTTAATACCTTTGTAGTGACTTGGGACTTAGTTGTTCCACCTTGTCATTGGGTGGTTTTGTAGTACAACATGGAAACCTTATGTAAATTCTATGTTTAGTTGTTTGTGCGAGATTGGCTAACTTGGACCTTTTTCTGGCATGTTTGGGTAGTGTTACAAGTGTTGTAGGCAAGTTTTATTTGTATGTTTGATGTTGGTCATGGTCAGTGGCGGACCCAGGATTTTGTATTAGGGGGGCTAAGTTTTATGCGGGGGTTCGGGGGCAGCGCCCCCGAAATTTTTTTTTTGGGGTCATTTATACATATTTTTATTTTTAAGTGAGACAGAGAGTCGAACGAGTAGTTGTGACAAATTCGATTGAGGCATTGTTTCTCCTGAGCTGAATAAGGGGATATTACTCTTCCCCTTCACTAATAATAAGGACTTTTAATGTCACACTAGTGGATATTGTTATTAATCCTGCAATGTTATTCTTCCCAAAAATTTTTAACCCCAAATGTGATTCCTAACACATTACCATTTCAACATAATGAAAGTCAAGTGAACACTATGTGTTAAGAACCTCCACATGTAAAGTCACAACTTTGGGGGGGCCACTATGTAAAATATTTTTAAATCTTCAAAATTCTATATAGACCCCCAAACTTTTCAAATTTTTTTGCGGGGGCCGTGGCCCCCCCCGGTCCCTTAATGGGTCCACCCCTGGTCATGGTTTGAGTTCATGCCTAACAAGTTTTACGAACTTTTGTTGTGAGTTGAATTTCAAAGCTCCAAAACTTGTTTTGATTCAAAAAGGGTGGAGTTGATGAGTGAATTTGATTAAAGTTAGTTGTGGGTATGTGGTATATGTTTGGTTTATGTTTAAAAGTGTTTGGGAATGTGTTGAAATAGTTTTTCCAAAGTTTTATGAAGTTTGATTATGTTTTGGACATGTTTGAAAACTTGTAGCAGTAAAATTTTGCAGCAGAAACCATTATGCAGGAACCCGGAACGATCCAGGTACAAAGGGTGGATCGATCCGGGGTTCTCGAGGGACATTCTGTTAGAAAAACAAGAAATTGGATCGATCCAGATTTTGTGGGCAGATCGATCCGCCCCTGTTTCCAGCAGCCGTCCATTTTACGGAAATGTGCATATCTCTCTCTAACGTGCATATCTCTATCTAGAAAACTCGGATTCGCACACCGTTTTTTTATTGGAACCGGGACTCAAAGACCTATCCTTTGGTATAAAAATTTAATATACTTATTAATGACTATTTTTTCCTAGGGTTGGTTTTGTCACAATAAAGCTTTAAAGGTGGTTTAATTCCTATTTTTTTTTTATTCCTAATTAGTGAATTTTGGGTGTGTATCGCCTTGTTACACGTGTTCTAATCCGCTAGGGCGGGTTAAGGTGTGACAATTTTTGGTATCAAAGCAGTAGGCTAGAGCCTTTGGGACGAGAGACGTACGACACGTAGTGTGCATACAACAACACGTAGTTACATAAACATGCATACACGTTTACTTAGCATGCTTTTAAATGTTGATTAGCATGTCATGTGTTTCTTAAAAGTAACGTGTATGTATGTAATAATGTAGGTGCCAGGCATTATGTCTGGAGGTGACACCTCAAACAGGATGGAACGAGTTGAAAGGGCAATAGAAGGATTGGTTCTAATCCCTGAAACTCATGTGGTCGAAGAAAGGCAGGTACAATAAAACCCAAATCCGGGGGAGGAAGTTGTTACAATCTCAAAATTCCACAAGCAGAAGCCGACCATATTCCGTGGGGAGGCTGACCCAATGAAAGCAAACTTTTGGGTTTTAGATATGGAGAAGATTTTCAGGGTGCTACCATGTAGAGAGGAACATAAAGTTTTATTTGCCGCCGATACATCAAAGGATGAAGCACAATATCGGCGGCGTACCAAGCTGGGCCCGGGTCTGTCACGCCCCGACGTAGCATAAATATGGAAAGCGTTTAATTTCCTTTATGGACCCGTAGGTCGCGACAATTTGAAGGATCGATTCCGTCCCAAACGTCTAACAACATAAAACCATGATCAGAGTAGAGTAATCAAGACTTACAAATATTTTCTAACTTATTACATATTACAATACGGGGTCAACTAAGGCACAAGCCGCCTTAAGACAAAATAATATCTATCGTCTATTACAGTCATCCTTATTTCAAAACAGTTTATAACTTAAAACATAGGATATTGATAACAGTTCTATCTTCCAAAGCAGCCGTTCTCAGTTTGCATAATCATAGGATCCAGCATAGTCATAACCTGAAAAGCCTGAACACGAATGTCCAGGGCGCATCAACGCCGTCAACTTCAAGAAGCTGGTGAGTATTAAAAACATAAATTTGAATGTAACACATACTCATTTACCATTTTCCAAATCTCATTTAATTCAATAAGATTACATGAAGGATAAGAGTTCATTTTTAGAAAACAAACACAATATCATTTGAAAGATATAATATGCGTATGTGACCGTGTATGAAAATAATGCACCATCTCATCTTACCGACTCTTTTCTCTCGACAAACACAACCCACTATCTCACACCAGTATCCTTGTAATACTCCGATAGCCACACTTTAGCACAGGGGTGCCAGGGAATGTCCAGTTTGCTTTACACTCTAGTCCGGGGTACTAGAGAGTGTCCAATGCCTCACACTTTAGTACCTAATCCGCCTCGTAAATACCGGAGGTAACCTCATGCAGTATCCAGACTCGGGTACTAGGGAGTGTTCGTAGGCCATACTTTAGCACTACCATGGGTGCCAGGGAATGTCCAAGTTCGGCGTCACACACTTTAACGCTTCCATGGGCGTCAGGGAGTGTCCAGTTTTGCCACCGTCGCACTACAAAGATACTCTCACCGCAATCTCAACACGTCACACTTTGGTACACAATTACCAGGGAGTGTCCATAACACAATCTCAACCACACACTCTTTACCACACTGACCATTAATCTTTTTCACACTGACCAACACCCACACTCACCATGCATGTACAACTAATACCATATGTATGTCATGAAACCACCCACAGAATATATGTAGTGCTAGGAATAATAACAAGGTATGCTTTGAAAAGAATTTGATTCATAATTGTTCCTAAATGACCAATCATACCCAAAATATAATCTGTTTTAACATTTTTCGCAAATAGAACCTTAAAGACCCACAAGGTAACAATCAAACAGTTCCTTAACATGAAATAAGCAAAAACTAGAAACTGTCAGAAGTCGCGCGCGCAGGCCGCTCGCACGATATGCTCATTTTTCGTTTTATTATAAAAAACTTTTCTGTCTGCCGAAAAACACATAGCTCGCGCGGGCCGCTCGCGCGATTTGCCCTTTTTCAAATTTTCTCTTATAAAACTTTTCTGCCTGGAATCACCCACCTCGCGGGCGCGGGCCGCTCGCGGGATCGCGCGCGCGAGGTTGTGCAATAACTTCATCTTCTTCTCCAGAATTCCCCTGTTTCAGTTTCAAGGGGTCTTTTGACCCATTTTTGAATCCGTAAGTTACCATGCCTTATAATATATAAATCTCTTCGATTTTTCGCAAGGATTATGAATCTACAATTAATTTTACATGAATCAATCTATAACTTTAGAATTTTATGAAAGATTACAAGATGACTAAACTTAATTTCTAATATTCTTTCTCCTATGAACAAATTAAGCTATAAAATTTTAAATATAGCATCTACAACATGTAATCTTTCATATTTATCTAAGAAAACGGATTTTGATTGAGATTGAAAAATCTTGATCTCAAGCTATGGAGTTTCAAACGTGAAATTCAATCAATAGAGATTTTTAAATTAGGCAAATACACACAATAATTGAGCACAAATTACATTTGAAGTGAGTTTAAAATACTCACAGTGGTAGGAGATGAAGTGTGTGTTGAGAAGGATATAAGAATTAAGCAACCCAAATCAAGCTTGGCTATGGAGGTGAGCTTTCTCTATCTATAATTCTGTATAAGTTCTCAAACTCACCCTCTTCTCTCTGTGTTCTCTCTCTCACTCTCTCAATGTTTTGGTTTACGAGATATGCAAAAAGTGAGAGTGGGAGTGTAGTATATATAGAGGATACAAAACTTGGGGGCCAAGAGTATTCCAATTCACTCAACAATTTCATCTTGTTTTTCAATTTACCAAGGCTGTAGGATATGCACACACAGATACATATGAATATACACTCTCCAGACTGGAAGGGTCAAGTGTAGGCTAATAGGGGCCAAGCCTAGTTGTTTGGGAAATGGAGCTTAAGGGCACAACCAAACATTCTATAGGAAGCACATTCAAACAATGTTCTAACAAGTGGGCTAGAAATCTCTTGTGATGTTTGGCAAGTTAGCTTATGGCATAAAGTTAACACATGATTCAAAAGCATACCCAAACAAAGCCCATCTAATGATTACTAGCATTAAATGAAAAGGCATATGTCACCTCTTGATTGGTGGAGAATCCCATATAGTGGGAGTTTAACGTGACACGGACAGTTTCGCACATAAACTGGTATTTTCGTGGCGCGGTGTTCACCACAAAAAGACTGAAAATTCATTTTAACGTAAGAAGTGATTTTCCGGTTTCGTAAAAATACTGTTTGAGTTAAAAGAAAATATTTTCATTATTTTGAAATACAGATTTGAAATTCAACACAGGTATCACTAAAATTTGTAAAATTACAGTTTGACCGCAAAAGAATTTTAATATGAAATATCACAAGAAATAAGATTTCAAAACATGAGAATTGCAATTTATATTAACACCAGGAATACAAATTTAATGTGAAATGCAAATTAAATTTACATGAAATGCAGGTTGTTACATCCTTCCTCCTTTAAACAGGATTTCGTCCCCGAAATCAAGACTAACTAGTCCTGAAACAACTCCGGGTACTTCTTCCTCATATCAGCTTCGACTTCCCATGAGGCTTCATTCTCGTCATGGTGATTCCACTGAACCTTCACCAACGGAATATCCTTATTCCTCAACTTCTTGATACTCTGATCTAGAATCTTCACAAGCCTCTCCTTGTAAGAAACGTTATGACTCGTCTCAATATCACCATAACTAACCACATGCGAGGGGTCTCGTATGTACTTTCTCAGCATACTCACATGAAATACATTGTGAACCCCAGACATCTTCGGTGGTAGTGCCAGTCGATAAGCCACTTTTCCGACACGATCCAAAATCTTGAACGGTCCGATGAAACGCGGAGCTAATTTTCCTCTCTTGAGACCGAAGCGTATTACTCCTCGGGTTGGTGATACCTTAAGAAGTACGTGATCTCCGACGCTAAATTCTAAATCTTTTCGGCGTCGATCAACATAACTCTTATACCTGCTTTGAACGGTTCTCATCCTTTCCTTAACCAAAGAAATCTTTTCGTTGGTTTATCTAACCAAATCTGGTCCCAACAATTCTGTATCTCCCACCTCTGCCCAACACAACGGAGAATGACATCGTCGTCCGTACAATGCTTCGAATAGAGCCATCCCGATACTCGTGTGATAACTGTTGTTATAGGCAAATTCAACCAAAGGCAAGTGTGTCTCCCAAGATTCTTCAAAATCAATAACACAAGCCCTAAGCATATCCTCCATGATCTGATTGACACGCTCAGTTTGCCCATCTATCTGAGAGTGAAAAGTAGTACTCATCTTGAGCGAGGTTCCCATAGCTTCTTGCAAACTTTCCCAAAATCCAGAAGTAAAACGTGCGTTACGGTATGACACAATCGACACAGGTGCACCGTGAAGTCACACAACTTGTTGTATATACATCCGGCTCATTCTTTCTACCGGGTACGCCATACTATAAGCAATGAAATGTGCCGACTTAGTTAGTCGATCCACGATTACCCAAATAGCATCATGATTCTGTTGCGATCGAGGCAATCCTACTATAAAATCCATGGTTATGTGCTCCCACTTCCAACCTGGGACAGGTAGCGGTTGCAATAATCCTGACGCTCTCTAATGTTCGGCTTTGACTTGTTGATACGTCAAACACCTGGATACAAATTCGGCTACATCCCTCTTCATAACTTCCCACCAGAAATTTCTTTTCAAATCCTTGTACATTTTCGTCCCTCCTGGGTGAATTGTATATTTTGACTTATGTGCTTCTGCCAGAATATCATTTCTCAAATTCCCACAGTCTGGTACACATAATCTGCCTCTGCATCGATACCCTCCGTCACTTCCCACCTTCTATTATGTCAGATCTTTCTCTGACATCTTCACGAACCACGCTTGAAACTTCTCATCTTCTTTCTGAGTTCCAATAATACGATCGATAAGAACAGGCTGTAGGATAAGACATTCGAAAATTTATCCTTCTCTTTCCTCAGCACTCTGTACGTCGAGTTCTACCAATGTTTCCAATGCTCGCCATTCTCTAACCATTAAAGAGGCGATCGTCTCATGAATATGCCGACTCAAAGCATCAGCGACCACTTTAGCTTTACCGGGGTGGTACTCTAATGTAAAGTCGTAATCTTTGATCAGCTCCATCCATCTGCGTTGTCTCATATTCAACTCTTTCTGTGTGAACAAATATTTCAGACTTTTGTGATCGGAGAACAAATCAAACTTCTCACCGTAGAGATAGTGTCTCCAAATCTTGAGTGCGAATACTACGGCCGCCAATTTCAAATCATGAATGAGATAGTTCAACTCATTCGGCTTCAGCTGTCTAGATCCATAGGCGATAACTCTACCATCTTGCATAAGTACACACCCTAGCCCTTGATATGACGCGTCACTAAAGATAGTGAACTTCTCATCAGGCTTGGGTATTGCTAGTACCGGTGCAGTAGTGACTCTCTCTTTCAATTCTAGAAAGGCACGCTCATGCTTCTCCGTCCAGTTGAACTTCAAATTCTTCTTCGTCAACCCAGTTAATGTTGCAGCTATCTTGGAGAATCCCTCGACTCGAAAACTTCTAACCTCTGTAGGGTTGCTCGGCCTAGCCAAGTTTGACACAGCATCTGTCTTGGACAAATCCACAGAAATTCCTTGAGATGACACCTTGTGTCCCAAAAATTTCACTTCTTGCAACCAAAACTCACACTTACTGAACTTGGCATACAAGTGGTGGTCCTTGAGCGTCTGCATCGCAATCCGCAAATGTTGTTCGTGTTCTTCTCCTGACTTAGAATAGATCAAAATATCATCAATGAAGATGATGATAAACTGATCTAAATAAGGCTTGAACACTCTGTTCATCAGATCCATAAACACTGCCGGGGCGTTCGTCATTCCAAACGGCATCACTAGAAATTCATAATGACCATATCGGGTTCTGAAAGCAGTCTTGGGTATGTCTTCCTTCCGTACCCTCAACTGATGATATCCCGACCTTAGGTCTATCTTGGAAAATGTCGTAGCTCCTTGTAGTTGATCAAACAAATCGTCAATCCGAGGTAAAGGATACTTGTTTTTGATAGTCACGTGGTTCAATTCTCGGTAGTCGATACACAACCAAAGCGTCCCGTCCTTTTTCTTCACAAATAATACCGGTGCTCCCCAAGGCGACGTACAAAACCTAAGTTCTCGAGCTCTTGAACTTGTTCCTTCAATTCCAACAGTTCGGTGGGGGCCATTCTATAGGGAGCCTTCGTGATCAGTACAGTACCCGGTATAAGCTCAATACAGAACTCTATACTTCTCTCGAGCGGCAAACCAAAAATGTCTTGAAATACTTCTTTGAAGTCCTTGACTACAGGTATAGATGATGTTGTCGCTTCTGTACTGACGACTTCGATGTTTGCCAAACATCTGGTGAGGAACATATCTCCCGAAGGGTTACATTGAAAATCAAAGGGTTGATTCTCATTGTCGGGGAATGTAATTCTCTTCCTCGCACAATCCAACTTTGCTTGATTCTGAGAGAGCCAATACATACCTAGGATTATGTCGAACTCCTTCATTGATAGGACAATCAACCTTGCCGGAATTTTACGGTCTCCTAACCGTAAGGGACAATCCTTGCACACGTGTCCTAATCTGACTGCGGCTCGTAATGGTGATGTAGCCTTCAAAGCTTTCTCTAAGCGATGAGGTAAGATACCCAATCTCCGAATTGTATTAACAGATATGAATGATAGAGCAGCACCCGTATCAAATAACACTTTAACATGGGAGTTGAACAGAGTTAATGTACCTTCCACTGCTTGCTGATCAGGTTGAGCTTCTTCATAACTTCCTTCTTCGTACACAATTCCATCATATCCAGCGGCATCAGGGATAACAACATTCAAGCGAGTCTGACCCTGTTGACCATAAGTCACTTACTTAGGGGCAGTACTGTCACACCCCAACCCACCTCGGGCGAGTTGGGACACGTATAACAAGCCCACACGTTCAAAACACCCTTAATTCATTAAGAAACACATAAATTGGACCTCATAAAACATCTTCTTTGACACAAAACAGACCCAAGGGCAAAATGGTCATTAATAAAGTATATCAAATTTTATATGAAAAGATAGCTCTTTGAGTCCCGGTTCCAACGCAAAAAACGGTGCGCGAATCCGAGTTTTCTAGAGTGAGATATGTCCATTTCCGTAAACGCCGTCAGTGCTGAATCTGAACCAGCGGATCGATCCGCCCCAGATCCGGATCGATCTGGTTTTAGCAAAAAGTCATTTTCTGCAGTTCCAAATGCCCCGGATCAATCCGCACATGACTCGGATCCTCCAGAATTGCTTTCTTGCTGCTAAAAACACCAGATTTTAATTTCAAACCAACTCCAAACATAACCAAACTTTGGAGAACTATTAAGGACCCTTAATTAAAACACTTTTAAATGTTTTAAGACATCAACATACTCATGTTACCAAAGATCATCAATCAAAATACATCAACTCCTCTTGTGATTCATAGTTCATCCCAAAATCCATGTTTCTCTCAATTACACACACAACCCTTCTATATAAAGAAAACCAAGTTAAACTTACAATCAAAATCATTTAGAGAACTAATCATGCTATTGGAATGCAAAGTATGTAAATGCAACAATCAATATAAACAACAAATTGATCTCCGAGAAGTCAAGTCATTCCTGCCACCACCCCCGGGTCCTTCTCACCCCGGATCTTTCTCACTTTTGGCGCATATAGCCCAACACATACTCTCTTGTGACCCCAAAGGCGTCACCGGTATTTCATTGTGGTCGTCACCACGTCCTACTCATTGAGGACTTCCTATCCCTAACATATGGGACCTATAAATGGTGACCAATACTTGACTTCCCTTTGATCCATATAAACATTTAAGCAACTTAGCACATAAGCATAACAATTTCACCTTATTGGCATGCTTTTTGCCCAAATTCAACAACATATACATACATGAGCATGAGTTTAACAAGTATGAACCACAATTATCACATTATCATAGCTAAACATCCAATTGAGAGATTAGGACACTCACCTCTTCAAATTGTTAGCAAATTAAGCCTAAAAATCCCAATTCCTTCCAAGTTTTAGCTCAATTCCTAGTTGGTGATAATCCTACACAAGTTTGGTACCAAGAACATCGTTTATCAAAAACGATTGCCGTAAAAACGTTGCCGAAAATGAAAATAAATTACGTGCATGTGATCCTCATACCTCCACGAGTCCAAAAGTGGTCTCGGATCGTGAATCTGACGCTAGACGGCGAAGAAACGGCGAGAAACGTCGCGTGGATTTCCGTCGCCGACTCGAGAGCTCTCATTCTCTCCAAGCTTGTGAATGTCCAGCTGTGTTTTGTGTCTTGGAGACACATATCAACACATACATATGTGTTGTATCAAGTTTCCATTAATTATGTTTACCTCCCTTGACTTTCTTTAAGTTTTATTATGAAACCCCCATGTTATTTATGTTAACTACCCATCTTTTCTAAAAGGATTTAATCTAAGTCCTGCGTGGGTCCCAAACGTGATCCCACATAATATATGAGGTTGCTATTAAACCTACCAATTATGAATTTTATTCAAATACGCCCTCACACGGGTACCAAAACTGGTCCCCGTACCTATCATAAGACATAATAATAACTTTAAGAATTTAAATAAATATGCACATAAACATATAATGACATCAAAATGCAAATTATTTTAATTAGACCCTCTTTATGCCCCACATTATACCAGTTCTGCCTTTTACAAAACTTTCATATGTGCCCGCATTTGAGCACCTTTTCACATGTGGGTTCATAACCCCACCTTAAATCATCTCATGCATTAATTATCTTTAATTAACACATATTAATATCACATTAACCTTCTTTTTCGGGTACGGGTGTTACAAGTACAGAACTTACTAATGTGACCTGGCTCACCACAGTTGTAGCAGACTATGCCTGGCTGAGCAGCACGCCTTGGTGCTTTGCAATCTCGAGCCAGATGACCAAGGTTGCCATAATTGAAACATTTCCCAGTGCTACTTCCTTCACCAACTCGAGGTTGAGTCGGATAGGTGATAGCTTGGGTCTTCTTACTTCTGTCAAAATTCCTCTTCTGTCCTTGGGTATGATTCATTGGTGGTCTATTCCCAAAATTACCCCTTTGAGGTGGTTGGAATTCGAATTGTTTACGGTTCACTCGAGCGTCCTCTTCTAGATCAGTAGCCAAGCCAACCAATCCCTCAAACGACTTATCTAGGTGACCGAGAGTCAGGCGGCGAATTTGCGGTGTCAACCCTTGGTTATACTTATGGATCCTATTTTCCTCAGTATCAACCATATGAGGGACAAACTGGGACAGTCTCTCGAACTGAGTGGTAAACTCTTGCACCGATTTAGTTCCCTGAGTCAAGTCCATAAATTCCTTCTCCCTCCTGTGCCTTTTTGTAGCCGGAAAATACTTTCCCAGAAACCTCCCCTTAAATGCAGTCCATGTCATTCCCGTCGCAGCTTCATTCTCGATGGTAGCTGTGACTGAATCCTACCAATCTGCGGCGGCATCAGTCAATTGGAAGGTAGCTAACCTCCTCTTATCCATCTCGTTGCACTAGACAGCCTCGAACATGTAGTCTATCTATCTTAACCACTGTTCCGCTTTCCATGGTTCTACGGTACCCGCAAACTGCTCGGTCCTTAGCGCACGGAATCTCTCCAATAGCTTATCTCCTGTTTGGCGGTCTCGTCGATTTTCGTTCTGATTACTAACCCTTTCGAGACGTCTGACGAAAGCTTCAAACATTCTTGTGGGATCGGCAGCCTCAGGTGCTCCCTTAATCAAATTCTTGTTTCTTCTCGGTCTCCCAGCCATTCTATGCATGATAGTGATAATGAGGAAAATGCATGCAATAGAAGTATAATGCAGTTTAAACAACAACATCAAAAAAGTATTTCTATATATAACTTCTTGTCAAGTTGATACAAAAAGCGTGTATGATCAAATTAGTGCCTACCCTATCTATATGGGTTAGGACGTACATCGCCCATGCAAAAGTTAGAGTTACAAAAATGGGGTCATTGTCCTATACTCGAATGCATGTAAATACAGTTTGCAAAAAGAGAATAAAGCTACTAGTAAAAAACAGTCAATATATACAAAGCGACATCTAAACGATCAGTCATCTCCATAGGTAGCCATCAAAAGGTCAAGCGAGTCGGCTTGATGAAGTCGGTGAACATGAGAGGGGCCTGCCCCAAAATTACAGCTATGTGAGGTCAACAACGAAGCAGGTCCAGGGGCATCTGCCTCTGGAAAAGCTAGTTCGAGTGCTAGTGCCTCCTCAAGGTCAATTGCGAAGTCATCCTAACCTATGCCATCCTCCTCATTGACACCCTCCCCACCTATAGGAGCCAAATGAACCACCTCAGCATCGTCCTCATCAGCGGGGACAACTGGTGGAGGCATATCCAGCTGTGCAAGGTGAACCTGCACAACCTGAACCTCAAGGGGTAAATAGAAAGCGTCATTGTTAACCAAGCGAACCATCTCTATAAGCACTAAGCGCTGAATCTCGATAAAGTACAAGATCTCGAGGCGAGCACGGGGCAAATCAACCAGCCCTAACACGTGGATCTGGTGCCAGAGATCTAACTCGACGGTAGCAGCTGCACGCTGCCCAACAGCTGTAAAATAAAGTGTCGCCGAAGCCTGTACTATCGCTCCCACAGTAATCCAATGCCCTCCAAAAGCATCAGGTACAAAAAGGGGCTGAGCTGGATCCATACCTGAAAAAGGTACTAACTTAAATCAGGACAGAGAACCTCACACTCGCTTTTCAAGACCTTTCGTTGTGTAAAGCTTAAGCTAACAGATCGTGGAATCGGGTCTAAACTAGTAAACCCTAACCTGGCTAAACTATCTCGAGATAAATAATAATCTGGCTCTGATACCACTAAATCCTGTCACGCCCCGACGTAGCATAAATATGGAAAGCGTTTAATTTCCTTTATGGACCCGTAGGTCGCGACAGTTTGAAGGATCGATTCTGTCCCAAACGTCGAACAACATAAAACCATTATCAAAGTAGAGCAATCAAGACTTACAAATATTTTCTAACTTATTACATATTACAATACGGGGTCAACTAATGCACAAGCTGCCTTAAGACAAAACAATATCTATCGTCTATTACAGTCATCCTTATTTCAAAACAGTTTATAACTTAAAACATAGGATATTGATAACAGTTCTATCTTCCAAAGCAGTCGTTCTCAGTTTGCATAATCATAGGGTCCATCATAGTCATAACCTGAAAAGCCAGAACACGAATGTCCAGGGCGCATCGACGCCATCAGCTTCAAGAAGCTGGTGAGTATTAAAAACATAACTTTGAATGTAACACACACTCATTTACCATTTTCCAAATCTCATTTAATTCAATAAGTTTACATTAAGGATAGGAGTTCATTTTAACCACAATATCATTTGAAAGATATAATATGTGTATGTGACTGTGTATGAAAACAATGCACCATCTCATCTTACCGACTCTTTTCTCTCGACAAACACAACAACCCACTATCTCACACTAGTATCCTTGTAATACTCCGATAGCCACACTTTAGCATAGGGGTGCCAGGGAATGTCCAGTTTGCCTCACACTTTGGTCCGGGGTACCAGGGAGTGTCCAATGCCTCACACTTTAGTACCTAATCCGCCTTGTAAATACCGGAGGTAACCTCACGCAGTATCCAGACTCGGGTACCAGGGAGTGTCCGTAGGCCATACTTTAGCACTATTATGGGTGCCAGGGAATGTCCAAGTTGGGCGTCACACACTTTAACGCTTCTATGGGCATTAGGGAGTGTCCAGTTTTGCCACCGTCGCACTACAAAGATACTCTCACCGCAATCTCAACACGTCACACTTTGGTACACAATTACCAGGGAGTGTCCACAGCACAATCTTAACCACACACTCTTTACCACACTGACCATTACTCTTTTCCATACTGACCAACAACCACACTCACCATGCATATATAACTAACACCATATGTATGTCATGAAACCACCCACAGAACATATGTAGTGCTAGGAATAATAACAAGGTATGCTTTGAAAAGAATTGGATTCATAATTGTTCCTGAATGACCAATCATACCCAAAATATAATCTATTTTAACATTTTTTGCAAACACAGCCTTAAAGACCCACAAGGTAACAACCAAACAGTTCCTTAATATGAAATAAGCAAAAACTAGAAACTGTCAGAAGTCGCTCGCGCGGGCCGCTCGCGCGATTTGTCCTTTTTCAAATTTTTACTTATAAAACTTTTCTGCCTGGAATCACCCACCTCGCGCGATCGCGCGCGCGAGGTTGTGCAGTAACTTCATCTTCTTCCCCAGAATTCCCCTGTTTCAGTTTCAAGGGGTCTTTTGACCCATTTTTGAATCCGTAAGTTACCATGCCTTATAATATATGAATCTCTTCAGTTTTTTGCAAGGATTATGAATCTACAATCAATTTTACATGAATCAATCTATAACTTTAGAATTTTATGAAAGATTACAAGATGACTAAACTTAATTTCTAATATACTTTCTCCTATGAACAAATTAAGCTATAAAACTTTAAATATAGCATCTACAACATGTAATCTTTCATATTTATCTAAGAAAACGGATTTTGATTGAGATTGAAAAATCTTGATCTCAAGCTATAGAGTTTCAAATGTGAAATTCAATCAATAGAGATTTTTAAATTAGGCAAATACACACAGTAATTGAGCACAAATTACATTTGGAGTGAGTTTAAAATACTCACAGTGGTAGGAGATGAAGTGTGTGTTGAGAAGGATATAAGAATTAAGCAACCCAAATCAAGCTTGGCTATGGAGGTGAGCTTTCTCTCTCTATAATTCTGTATAAGTTCTCAAACTCACCCTCTTCTTTCTGTGTTCTCTCTCTCACTCTCTCAATGTTTTGGTTTAGGAGATATGCAGAAAGTGAGAGTGGGAGTGTAGTATATATAGAGGATACAAAACTTGGGGGCCAAGAGTATTCTAATTCACACAACAATTTCATCTTGTTTTTCAATTTACCAAGGCTGTAGGATATACACACACAGATACATATGAATATACACTCTCCAGACTGGAAGGGTCAAGTGTAGGCTAATAGGGGCCAAGCCTAGTTGTTTGGGAAATGGAACTTAAGGGCACAACCAAACACACTACAGGAAGTACATCCAAACAATGCTCTAACAAGTGGGCTAGAAATCTCTTGTGATGTTTGGCAAATTAGCTTATGGCATAAAGTTAACGCATGATTCAAAATCATACTCAAACAAAGCCCATCTAATGATTACTAGCATTAAATGAAAAGGCATATGTCGCCTCTTGATTGGTGGAGAATCCCATATAGTGGGAGTTTAACGTGGCACGAACAGTTTCGCACATAAACTAGTATTTTCGTGGTGCGGTGTTCACCACAAAAATACTGAAAATTCATTTTAACGTAGAGAGTGATTTTCCAGTTTCATAAAAATACTGCTTGAGTTAAAAGAAAATATTTCCATCATTTTGAAATACAGATTTGAAATTCAACACAGGTATCACTAAAATGTGTAAAATTATAGTTTGACCCCAAAAGAATTTTAATATGAAATAGCATAAGAAATAAGATTTCAAAACATGAGAATTGCAATTTATATTAACACCAGGAATACAAATTTAATGTGAAATGCAAATTAAGCTTACATGAAATGCAGGTTGTTACATTAAGTGTATCAGATTGTTTAAAAGATTATAAGTTATTTGTGGGATAAATTAGTTTGTACAAAAAATCATATAAAATTATACTCTTTTTATTTTTTACCCAAAAAAATTCCAGTAGGGGCGATGTCCCAAAACTCTTGTATAAGCTTCTGGTCCTATTGAGCTACACTCCTGGGTCTATGGACAAATAGTGTCATTTTGGCCTGGAAATAATATGATATTCCCATGATGCCCTTGCTTATTTTGTAATTGGGTGGATTTTGCACAATTTTCTAACTATAGGGTGTAAATTGCCAAAATTAAAACCATAGGGACCAAATTGTCACAACCCTTAAACTACAGGGGTGTTGACACGAGAAAAATCTTGTGCGCTCTTGTGCAACACCCAAGTGTAGGTGATCGTGCAAGTAATATAGTACTGGAAGTCCAGGTCGATCCCACAGGGAAGGAATAGGGAGAATGTCTACTAAGTTACAACCAAAAGAAAAAAGAAAAGTTTAATTGTAGTAGCGACTAAATCCTAATTAATTAAATTAAACTAACTTACAAACTAAAGCATAAAGAAACATAAATAATTAAACTAATAAACTAAAGGTGTTGGAAACACGTGAATCCACATTAATCCTAACCATCTACCATGCACATTCATTAACGTTCTATGGAGTTCATTCCTCTTCAGCATTCCGTATTTTTCTAAAGATAAAGAATCAATAGCCCTTTCATGACCGGGACTATATCATCACAGTTGATTTAAAATACTTGGAAGACGGTTTAAAACAATGGTTATTACTTGCACTCTAAATGGTGTTAGCATTCAAAGTGGTTTTCAAAAGTCATTGAAGAAAATAGCCTTAAGGCTTTAAGTTCTAAAAACTGTTGTGACAAACTGAGCTTATAGGGACAATTTGATGACAGATTTCTAAAACAGAAAGTCATGGAATACTTCAAAGAATCATCTCAAGAATTAACAAGTTCGATCGATCGAAGCGCTCTCGATCGATCGAACTTCATCATCCTTCGATCGATCGAAAGGTGTTCGATCGCTTGACTATCCCTGGTTCGATCGATCGAACTGGCTTCGATCGATCGAGCCCAAGGTTTCTATATCATACATGGCAGAGGCTAAGAATCAATATTTCATCACATATCTCCAACGTCTAAACTACGGAAACATGATCAAACTAGTGCAGGAATAGTAAACTAATGTAATCATAACATATAAACTAATAAACAATGCAATAAAGATAAAGGAAAGAGAAAACCTGAATATAATCTGATTATAACTTGTAAATAACATGAAACCAACTTGAATCTTCAATATAACAATGGAAAAGATGAATAAGAACATTAATCTAACCTAATCTACTCCTAATCTAACCCTAAAACTACACAAAACTGCTGTTTTCTGCGTTCTGGAGCGTCCCCCCTTCGTCTGGCGTCAAAACGACGTATATATAGGGTTCCCACAGAGTTTACGCAACTTTTGGGTGAATAAAAGGTTCGATCGATCGAACTCAGTTCGATCGATCGAAGGTTCGATCGATTGAACCCTTCTTCAATCGCTTGAACTCTCTGATTTTGACAGCTCTGCACACCGATGGGAGAATGGCCATAACTTTTTACTCGGACCTCGGATTGACCTCCTGTTTGCGGCCACGCGACCGTAACTCAAAGATCTACATTTTATGTCTCTGGGAAAATCTTCCAAATCTGAAGTCATCATTGTCAAAATTGGCATTTTCTCAGCTGCTTCCGTTGTTCTATCCACCAAAATCACTTTCTTTAGCTCCACTTCATTGATTTACATCCTAATACCTATAAAACCATGCAAAAACATATAGTTTAGCATTAACACAATAAAAAGAACATTGTTATTAGAATGAACCTAAATGTAGGGACTTTGGGGATAAAGTATGCATAAAATACTACGTAATACACTAGAAATATGCACTTTTCACCACGAATCAGGTGTAATTTGCAATTTACCCTAATAGTATCAAAGAAGAAGTAAAATTACACTAAAGGAGAAACAAATTAGAAAAATACCAAATAAGGACAATCAATTGGAATTTTACTGTTCATGAGCCTTAATGCTCTTTTATATAATGGTGTAAATAATACACTGTTACTATGGAAGCTACACGACCGAATCTTTGACATGTATTTTATTCCTAAATGCTTGTTTCAACGTTGAAGATTGGTTTAAGGAAGTGAATAAAAAGAGTAGACGAAGAAGAGGAGATTGGGAGAAACCTGTCAGGGTCAGTTCCGAGTATTTGGAGGTCCGGGACGAACTATTAAAAGGGAGGCCCCTATACGGGGGTTCACCGAGACAATTTTTTTTTGGCTCTATTTATACATAATTGACAATTTGTTTAGGGACTACTTATACATAATTGGAGATTTTTTTGGACTCTAATTATAATATGAGTCTATTTGTGAAACTTAAATATTGTATAGTGTCTTTCAAAATTCTACGGGAGCCTATTTCTAAAATAAAAAAAAAAAAAAAGAAAATTCTTACACTATAAGTGTATTTTTTAAAATTTTAGGGGACTTTGCTTTTGAGTTTTGTATATATCAATATGGATGTAGTTGATGACACTAAATTGAGTCTAAGGCTCCTTCGGAAGCTCTAAACATAATTGAGGAGGGCCTAAATTTAAAATAATAAAAAATCTCAAAATAAAAATGTAATTATGAAAATTTCATAAGAGTCCTCAAAATTTAATCCCCCTGATGGCCGACCCTGAAACCAGCCTGCAATGGAGTTTTAGAAATGAAAGTTTGTGTGAGATGGTTTAGATCAGTTATAGCTTCTCCAATGCACTTTCTATACTTAGTGTTTATGGTCAATGCACTTTCTATACTTAGTGTTTATGGTCAAATTGTAGCATGAATATTATGAAAATCACTCAAATGCACCATTTATCATTCCTCTAAAATAATAGCAACGCCGAGAGCTGGAAGAGCATTGATTTTACCTGAGAGAAGTGATAGAATAAAGGTGCATTGGAGAGATTTTTTTCAACATTCATGCTAAAGTGTGTATAGTAGTCCGTTTGGAATGACATTGGCCGAATGCGTATAACTATACAAGTACATCATCATCTTCATTTTTAACTTATTTACAAGATGTATTCTAATATAATTTTTGATTCTTCGAAAAGCAAGTCTTACTTGCTTTTATTTTTAAGTTGGAGGAGGTGTTTTTCATACACGGACATGGATTGGGGGGAAAACTCATACTCCATTTTTATGATAAATAACTATCACTCCAATTTATTTTAGAATGTTTCATTCAAGCAGAAATGTCAAGATTAAGTATTTTGGCAATGCCAAAACTATAAGTTTGGCTCCAAGAAAATTTCATTTTACATTGAAGGTGCTCTTAGGCCCCGTTTGGTTTGCATGGAAAGGAATGTGTACAAGTAAATAGATTTCAGGTAATCAGAATCCATGGAAAGGAATCTGTTTTATATTTCATTATATTTAGGGGTGGGCATTCGGTCGGTTCGGTTCAGTTTGGAGAAATTCGGTTCGGTTTTGTTCGGTTCGGTTTGGAGAAATGGAAACTGAAACTGAACTGAATTATATTTCGGTTCGATTTGGTTCGATTGGTCAATTCGGATCGGTTTGGAAATTCGGTTAACCGAATTTTGAAAAAACTATACTTTCTTTTCTTTTTTTTTTTCCATTTTCACAACTTTTTTTATATGTTTCTTTTCCCATTTTTCTTTCATATTACAAAGAAAACATATGTTTATATTTACTTATATATATTATACTTATATTTTTGTAATATATATAGTTGTGTATAAAAATATATTAATAATATATAAACTAAAAAAAATTCGGTTTTTCGGTTCGGTTCGGTTTGGGAGAGTGGAACTGAAAACCGAACTGAAAAAAAATATAGTTCGGTTTGAAACTGAACTGAAATTTTTAACTGAATTAACTGAACTGAAATGAAAATTTTAGATCGGTTCGGTTCGAATTTCGGTTAACTAAACTATTTGCCCATCCCTAATTATATTATTTGGGTAAATAATGAATATGATAATGGAAACAGGATAGATTTCAACTCATTTGTTTGGTTTATGATAATTTAGTTGAGAATTGAAACAATATTTAAAAAAAAAGTAAACTAAATTCTCCCTATATATTTACCACATACATATATAAACGTATATGTATATATATATATTAATCAATAAGATCACAAAATTGAAATCTGATAAAATCAAAAATTTAAAATGTCACTTAATCAAAATTTTAAAAATAATTAGATATGGTCAAAAGATAAGGATCAAGTTGGTTGAAGATCTCTAATGTTTACATTTTTTTCTTAATTCCTAAGGAAAGGAATCTCATTACCACCTCTAGATAAGGAATTAGTTTCCTTATTTTTCTAAGAAACTACTTCCATATGGAATTAATTTCATTTTGCATTCCAAACCATTTAAATGTACCAAACATACGAAAGTGATTCTTAGGAATGAGTTTCCTCCATTGGATTCCTTTCCGTGCAAACCAAACGAGGCCTTAGAGGTATGTGTAGATGTGTATACTACACTTAGAATAATGCTATAAGAACCGAATGTCACCGAAAATTTACACCGAATTATGTGGTCCCCACTAGTTGAACCACTTTGATTGTTAGAAACGAGCAAGGGTCGGATCCTATAGTTAACCCATTTTGTGTAATTAAAAAACCCCAAATCTCAATACCTTTCTCTTTCCTCACTCCACAACAAAACCCCAGGAACCCATCTCAGGGCTGAGATTTGACTCTCTCTCTCTGTAAACAAGATGTCATCATCAACTGCCAATGATTCATCTGAAAAATTCAACAGCCCTTTCTCTCTCTACACTCTCTGTAAACAAGAAGATGTTCATCATCAACTGCCAAAGTTCATCAACCCAAAATCCCACACTCAATGTCGCTGCAACTCATGTTCTTCTTCTCTTCAGTTCTTCTTCTTCTTACAGTTTGTTTGGGTTAGCAAAAAAAAAAAATTTAAGTGATGAAGGTGTCCCTATTGCGAGAGACCAGCGATGGCCTCATTGTGAAATCAATTATAGAGGTTGTGATGATAAAAGTTTCTGAGCAGAGATCAAGGGTATTTTAAGAACCCAATCCGTATAATGGCGGGGCAACCCGGAGGGTCTGTGAGATAAACTTGTTCTTCTCTCACAGGCAACTGTTTGTTGCAGCCATGGCGGACTCACTTCTCTCTCCTGATCAAAACACAGATCTGAGCCCCTTCCTTTTTTTCCATTTCCATTTTATTTCTTTATAATGGTCTGAGTTTTCTATATAATGACCAAATAAAAACAAATTGGAAACCTTCAATATATATAAGAGTCTGATAGTTCCTACGATTTGGTGTTTGAGGAGAGAGAAATTGCTATAGTTTCATTTGGGTTTAAATCTCAACATCGATATGGGTTAATAGGATCCGACCCAATCTCAGCACCAAACAATTAAGTGGTTCAACTAGTGGGGACTATATAATTCGGTGTAAAGTTTCGGTGACATTCGGTGCTTATAGCATTATTCCTACACATAATATACTTGAGTGTTGTTACTTAGGTCATTTAGATGTTATTTTTTGAATGTTATTGGCTCAAACAGTGCTTGAATAGATAAAACTTACACTTATGGACCAAGTAAAGATTTAAGCACCAAAAAAAAATGCACCGAAGTTGTGCACCGAATGATCAGTGCCGTCCATTTTGGTGGACCCCACGCCCTGTACGCGTGGGGTCCATCGAAATAGACGGCACTGATCATTCAGTGCACAATTTCAGTGCATTTTTTCGGTAACTCTAGAATTGTTGTTATGGACCAGAACAACACTTAAAACTTGCTTGGAAACAGTGAAGTAATATTTTCATGAGATGCCATGCGACCGGACCATCTATTGCCAAGTATGCCTCTAAACGCTAAAGTTGTTCTATTCCCGTCAGGGAATTTTGTTATCTGTCTTTTGTTATGTTGTTGTTTTCGGCAGTTTGATCTCTAGACTTCCGTTTATTTTATTTTAGATGATTGTAATATAAGTATGTATAATAGAGATTGTAAGACTTTGATATTGCTTCCGTTGAACTTAGAATCATTTCCCCTGTTATTATTACTCTGGTATTTTAAATCTCACGAGTATCTTGACAGTCATGCGATCTGTAACTTATTACGAACCTACGGGTCCGATAGAAAGCTTACTTCCCTTAATTATCGCAATGCCTGAACGTGACAGAGCGTGAATTGGAGCACCATTTGTGCAACTAGGCTAGTTCGCTGCTCATTATTTGTCTAAATTTAAATACTAACTAAATACAGATCGAAAATTAAACCTTTTTCAACAAAAGCCCAAGAATGTTTGGACATAGGGTCCATTTGGCACAAACTATGCTTATGTGATTTGATTGCAAAACCATTTCAGACTAATGTCAGCGACGAAGTCATAGTTTTTGGCCAATTGTATTGACTCACTTTTTTTTTTTTTGCAATAAAATTGCAAATCAAACTATTTTACTTTAACTCTTAAAATTCCATGATCACTTGAAAACTCCACTAAACTAGTTCATTAAGCAATTATAAAGTCAACTGATTTGGACTCAGCACCAGGTCAATGTCATTTTTGTGAAAAACTCTTTGTACGTCCAAATGGTTTGGACGTAACCATGTTCCTTTATTTTGATATAAAAAAAATAAAAATTTATTTGTTTTTGTTAAGAAATATTTATTTTGGGTTGTTTTGAATGAAAACAATTGTTTGTACCCAAAACTATTAAAACGTAAGAACGTCCAAACCATTAGGACGTACTGTAGAGTGTAGAGTTCTCCCTCTTCTTCTTCGGTTTTTTTTTTTTTTTGTCAATCTCATCACATGGTTGAGTTTGGACAACAATGTATCAACCAATTCGACATATGAACTAAATTAGATCCAGATTCGTTAACAACTCTACTATCCAGATTCGGTCCATTTATCTGTCAGATCTTTCTTATTTAATTCATAGCCAGATTTGATCGGATTTAGATATTTGGATCCGTTTGTCGGATCTAAAACGGCAACTTAGCTGCTTGTATGTATTCTAGTATTACCATAGAAACTATTGTTTTTTATTATTTTTCTCTATGCATACACAAAAATCAATTAATCAACGTTTAGCCCATCAATACACTTGATTGTGTAGAAAAATCATATTTTTAAATCAAAATAATATACTACTAAAAGTAAATATTTATAATCTAGTGTATACTATATATGTTGTTCAATTTTACATATAATAGTAATCTTATCTAGTGTATTGTATATATATTTTTTGTGCATAGTTTATTCTTATTCGGATCCGGATCTTAGGCGGATCAGATACCATATCTGATTCGTCAACCTAACGTTCTAAACGAATCTGGATATGGTTATGGATCTGGATCTTTAAAAGAAAAAAAATCAAATCTATCAAAAAGTGCTGAATCCGGACCAAGATTCGATCCATTGATAGATCTATTGCCAAGTGCCTTTCTATGAAAAGAAACAAGTTTTTTAGTTATTCTAAAAAGAATAATAAATACTAAAAAATTAAAATATTATTATATCCTTATATGATTTAGGGGTGTTCAAAAAACCGCCCGAACCGAACGGCCCGACCGGAACCGACCAAACCGAACCGAAATTCTCAGTGATTTGGTGTGTTGGTCGGTGATCGGTGGTAGCTATTGAGAAAACCGAAACTTCGGTCGGCGCACGGTTTGTGCTTGTAAGGGACCGACCCCGACCGAAACCGACCGAAGCTTCTAGACTATAAATACTTAAATTATTAATTTCACATATCATGATATCAGGTTCTCTCTCTATTCTCTCAGTTTCTCTCTCCTCTCCCTTATCTCTCTATGCGATTTAGGGTTTGAAACACTAACGTTTCTGCCGCCTCCACCATTAGCTACCATCGCCTCCACCCTCACCCACCCACCACTGCCTCCACCTTCACCCACCATCGTCTTCACCTCTCGGTCTCTCTATCTTAGTCTCGACCTCCAGATCTCTCCAAGTAGAAGGAAAGGAAACAAAATCGTCGCCGTCACCATGCTCAGGCTTGTCACCGCCGCGATGCTCATGCCCCTAGCGGCCTCGCCTCTTCTCCCTATCCTTCACGACCACTCCGTCAGCGCCGTCAACCACCGTCAGCGACTCAATGTCGTCACGGCCTCACCGTCACAGAATCGAGCCCTTGGGAGTTAGAAAGGTAAGCCTCTCTCTCTCTCTCTCTCTTTCTCTCAGATTTGTTGAATATGTATGTTGAATATGTTTTTGCTGTTAGGTTTTGAATTTTTTGGATGAATAAAATGGGTTTTGGTTCTTGATTTTTGGATGCTTTTGACTTTTGGGTCTGTGAATATGGCTTAATTTCCTTAGGATTTTAGTCCCAAAATGGAATTTTTTTATTGAGATTCTGATTTTTTTTTTTCTTGGTGTAATTTGAGATTCTGTTAAGCCATCCCCGAATCACCCCGACCACCCCGACCGAAACCGACAAAACCGAAACCGACTGAAACCGAAACTGATTTGGTCAGTTTCGGTGTTTGATTCTGCTACCCCGATGACTTCGGTTTGGTTGACAAAGTACTCCAATCCCGACCGAAACCGACCGATGTACACCCCTAATATGATTACATATTTAATGTAATATTTTATCTTCCTTACCTCATCGTCTTGTTTTCAATTATGCTAATGACATACTCCCTCTATCCCATATTAAGAGTCTTTGATACCATTTTTTGATGTCCCATTTTAAGAGTCATCTTTGAAAAGTCAAATTACTTTAATACACACTTTCCAAATTTGTCCTTTATTATATCCAACTCTTCCCTCTTTTTTTTTTTATGTGACACTATAATTTTGAATTTAAAAAAGGGTAGTATTGAAAAGATAAAAATCTCACCAAATCAAGGTTGTCCTCTTAATAAGTTGGAATTCCCAAAAGAGACTCTAAATATGGGACAGAGGGAGTAATAAATAGTACACTTTACTTTCCTCGCCTTTTACACTTCTTTGATTTTCGAATTGCGTAATATTATGCTTCTCAAATTAAAATTTTAAATTTTAATTTTAAATGATATGGCATTAATCAAAATTTAGTGAGTCCGCTGACCATCATGGGGTCTTTTGAATTTAGTAGTTGTTATTTTTCACTTGTTTCCTGGTGAACCTCCTTCCCAATACAGGTTTCCCAGTCATCACTAGGGGTATTTGGTCGGTTTTTTTTATTCACTTTCAGTCGGTTGGTTCGGTTTCTTTCTGTGAATGTATTTTTGAAAACCGATCGAATGATTTCGGTTTGCTCGGTTCGGTCGATTGATTTTGGGGTCGGTTTTTTTTTTTCCCTTAACAGCCCTAGTCATCACTGTTATATCTACTCTATATAATAAGAAGACAGCCACATTTAGTAAGCACGTCAAAAAATATGAACTTCCTCTTTTGCCCTTCACTATATCATAATTACTCATATATCTATCTATACATTGTAAGGATATATTGATTTGTGTGAGGGTATATCTGTCATTTTGGACAAATAATTACATTCAAGTCAGCTTTTGAAATTTTATTTAATATAATAATGAGGTTTTAATCAACAATCTTGTGTCTAATTACATTTGGGTCAATAATTTTTGGGAGATTTATTATTGACTTCAAAAAAAGTCAACAAAAGTGGCTATTTAGAAATTGGTCACTAATATTTACAATTTGGTCAACTTCTTCTCTCAAATGAGATTTCAATCAACAATTTGTGTCTAATTACATTTGGATCAATAATTTTTGGGATATTTATTATTCACTTTATAAAAAGTCAAAAAAGTGGCTATTTTAGTGGTTATTTAGGAATTGGTCACTAATATTTCTAATTTGCTCAACTTCTTCTCTCAAATTTAGGATTCATATATTGTAATATGCGTAATTGCATTTAGGTCAACAAGTTTTGGGATATTTATTATTCACTTTAAAAAAAATTTAAAAAGTGGCTATTTTAGGGGCTATTTAGGAATTGGTCACTAATTTCACATTTTGGTCAACTTCTTCTCTAAAAATTCAGTTTGGTATATCTAAAATGTCAAATAAAGTGGTTATTTTAGTACCTATTATGAATTGATCACTAATATTTACATTTTGGTCAACTTCTTCCCTCAAATTCAAGATTTATAGATTGTATTCGAATATCAATTAAGGCCTACAAACACATTCATGCCATTTTTTAGAGGAAATACCCTACTTGTGTCATATATTTTTAGTGGCGCTTTATTAGTTACCTTTACTACTCATGTATATGATAGTCATAATTATCAACTTTTTCCGTCAGAAGACTTTTAAATTAAATAGTTACATTTTGTTTGCTGTAATTTTGGTTCGGGCGTGCCAGAGCCTTGTAAGGTAGACCCAAACTAATAACACAAATTTTCCTAAAAGCACTTGTGTGAGTGATACACAAGGTTTGAAAATCTGACTTCTATCAAAACGATTGTGATGGCCAAGTAGGAAAGTACCCTTGGCCTAAAGTCCCTAGACAGTACTGAAGCGCACAAGTCTAGCAAGTGATGAACACAAGCAAGAGAAATTAAATAAAAATAGCATTTTTATTTAATTGAAATAGGGAAGAGAAAATTACAAGAATGTAATTTAAATGCTAAGAAAGCCTAGAAAAAAGAAAAAGAATGCTAGGAGTGCTATATATTTAGAATGCATTGGGATGCTTTTGTCGAAGTGACGCGGAGTGAGTTGATAGCTTGGCATGCCTGTTAATTTATAGCGGCTATGGAGGTCTCCTAGATAAGGTAGGAAATATCTGATCAACAATAATCTGGTAAAAAATACCAATTTATTTCCATAAACTGCTATAAGTTGCCATATCTTCAAATATGTATATATATATGTGCGTATATATCTTGTATCTGGTCCGAATATGGTATAGATTCGGCTTGCTTGGCCACCAAGTAAAAGATAGCTCCCATAAATGTGATAATATCTTGCCAAATAAAAGATAATATCAAAATATTATCTTCTCAAATCTGATAATATTTTCCCATAAAGCTGATAATATTTACTTCCCAAATCAGATAATATATTGAAATATTATCTTTCCTTAAGTGATAATATTATCACATTGAGAGTTTGTAGTGTGATACACTTCCCAAAAGTGATTGAATCAGTATCATTCCATAACTGATTGCACGCCAAATTGGGGTTAGCCCGAGACAAACAAATGTTTAGATGAAATGGCCAATTTGGCTTGAAGGCTGATGTCATTGGTGGGCCCTCTTTAGCACTTTCCAAAAGATAATTGAATGTCATGTTGATGCCCAAATTTGGTACAAGCCCGATAGAATGAAACCAAGCCCGATCATACACATTGGAAGCCCGATAGAGTAAACACGTTAGAAGTCCGATTACATCGAACTGCCAAACAAGGCCTAGGCCGGCCTTAAATTTGGTAAGTCCGATTAAAATGATAATCAGCCCGATGAGATGGCGATCAGCCTGATTACAGTCATGCCCGATCAAATGATGATCAGCCCGATATAACAATGGTTAGTCCGATCTCATGGTGAGTCCGAGTGAGCAAAGGTGCTAGCCCAACTGTAATAAGCCCGATCAACTTTTAAAATAACCACTTTGCCATTAATTTTGTCATCGGTCTCATGAGTCCGATTATAACATCCCAATCGGCCTCTACCAACATTTAATTTAAAAAATGTATTTTTTAGGTGCAAACACATTTATAATTTCTTATTTAACTGTTTTTACATCTTATTACCTTTAATGTCAAGATTAATACACCATATATCTAGAAATACAACTATCCAACGGACACGTACCTTGCACGTACACCCTCACTAGTATATATATATATATATATATATATATTTTCCAGTGTGGTCCGTCAAGTCCACTTCATTAAGTTACGGGGTTGGATGAAATAGGTGCTCGAAGTGAGCTTAGTCGCCCTAAGTGGCTGATACTTCTTTGCTTGCCAGTTTCCCCCTTTTTCATCTCATTTATTAATTTGAACCGTGATAATTTTCTTATAGAACTTAACATACTCGTATTTCTTTCAAACAAACTTTATATGTTTCCTTCTATAGAAATCTAAGTAAAAAGTCCTGCATTGTGTTAGTTTAAAAGTCATCTCGTTTTTTAAGTTGAGTCAAAAGTCATTGATTAGTGAAATTTGATTAAATAAAATTTTTATTGAGAGACTTTTTACTAGAAATAAAATAAAAAATGGGTTAAACCTATAATGCAAAAAGTCTATTTTTAGGACTTTTGCTTTAAAATCCCTTTTTTTTTATTATTTTTTATTATCGGAATGGGGATTCAAACCGACGCTCAAGATGTGTGGAGAGTTGACACCCCAGCCATACAAATTCTGTGATATCCATGGTGAAAAACTTCTAGTCACATAATCACATTTGTAAAGTTGTGAGGTGGCTGCAGGCTTGTCTGGAATTTTGAGCTTGGCACAGTTGAATGAAAGAAAAAAAAATTGCAAACCCAAATATATCATTGAGTGAACAAGCAGGACCCATCATTTTTCATAAATAAATTATAAAATTGGGGATGAATTAATAATAGAAGATATTGTTCTCCATTTTGAATTACGGATTTCCATTGGGCTTGGGGTGTCTCATAAATAAATTATAAAATGAAAAATTTGGTGAAAAGTCTCATTCTACTAATGTTTGTTGTAATAGACCCACAAATTGGTATTTCCTAATGATAGACCCTATAATTGGTAGAATTGTTAAAGATTAGTCCAAAATATCCTATTATAGATTTACTATATGACTTTTGTACCCCCAACCTATATATATATATATATATAGAATTGTATATATATATACATATATTACAAAACAGATTTAAAGTTTGAATTAGTTACCAAATCTGACCAAATCTCATCAAATCCCAAATTATATTGGTGATATCTTGGGAAGTATTGTAGGGCTTTATACGTTAGATTCTGTTTAATATTACACAGATTTTGTAAATTTTGCATTTTCACCATTCTTGGGTGATCTAACAGTCATTCATCACCATCACCAAAAAAAAAAAATTATTAAAAAATTAGTGTTAAATTTCACACTAGAATTGTTAAATTTCACAGTCATATTCGAGTTATTCAACAAATGGAACATTATCTCTTATCACAAATTAATTTGCACATTCATTTTACACTAACTGCAACATTTCATTGATATCAATTTTTCTTTACATAGTATATAATTTCGCACCACATCATGTGAACGAAGAACATGAGTGTTAAAGTTTACACTATAACTTTTTGAACCACAACCTTCGAACCACAACCTTTGAACTATTTCACATCACAACTTTTGGAGCAATAACATGAGTGTTAAATCCCCTTGAAAATGTGGATGAACACATTGCAACTAATTTGCAATGAGTGTGAAATTGTATACCAAGAAGTAAGTCCACCTTATGCATACACAACGTTTTAACACCTAAACTCTGTGTGACTGTAATTTTCAAATGGTGAGTAGCAATGTAGAAAATAACACTGTGTGAAATGTTCAAAGTAGTGTCAAATTAAATACTATGACGCCTCGTGTAATGAATCACGAGACGTGTTAAATATGACTACCTGTGTATCGATACCAGTGTTAAATTTATCACCGCCATTTTATGGAGTGATCATTGGGGATGAACTTGAGTGTTAAATTTCACACACATAAAGGGTTCTCCATCTACAGAATTTTGGCATAAATCCTAGATTTGCAGCTTTTCACAATAATATGTCAAATAAATTCTAAAAAATTTCTGTTGATCCTTAAAAAAAATTAAAAGATAATATCTATGTGTATTTGAAGGTGCAAATAAAAATTAAACAATAGCAGAAACGATTGTCAACTGACTCAAGAACAATGTGTCAAATATCCAACTTTTTTTCCCAAACATTTTTCTTCCCAAAAAAAAAAATGATTTCGAATGAATCACCCGGATCCACGAACTCGGCATCATCAACAGATTGATTGTGCTTGGATGAAACTGGGTTGCAATCTTTTCCTATGACTCCATTGATTGATGGGTTAATGGAGTTTTTCATCCAACCAATCATGTGGTCAAAAGATCTGTTCTCCAAAACCAGTACCACAATGGCTTTGATGGGTTGTTGTTCTTGCCTGATTCCATATACCAAACTTGATTTCAACTCTCTTGTTAAGTATCTCACTTATCATTCTTCCCCATTTTATCATCGGCGAAGGAGTCTTGAGTGGTTTTCTTTGATTTCTTCAATTTTCTATTGATGGCATTGGAAGAGTCTGGAATGTTTCAAATTCTTCTTCCATTTATCTTGCCATTTTCTCTAGGTAGAAGAAGAATTGATTTAGATTTTTTCAAATTTGGAAAACCCTAAAATTGGGCCTTGAATTTTGGATGTGTATTGTTTTAGCCGTAAATAGAAATAGTTGGGTATTTAATCACATTTTAAAAATGGGGAGATTATATGGTGCATGCTAAATTGGGGCAGGGGTAGTAATGTTCAGATTTTATGTTGTGGACCATAGATTGAATTGTTTTCAAGTGTGGACCAATTGCAACAAATATACGCTATTTAGGATTTTATAATAAATGACTCTTATAAAATTGGGAATGAATTAATAATAGAAGGTATTGTTCTCCATTTTGAATTACGGATTTCCATTGGGCTTGGGGGTTTCGGTGGGCCAGATCTCCCATCACCCGTTGATGAAGATGATTGGACGGTGGAGATGAAGATCCAAATGAAGAAGCCGAATAGTTTCTTTCATTCCTTTTGTCGCTCCTTCCCACGTTGAACCGTTCAGGGTGGAATCCAAACATATTGCCGGATGGCCCGGATGATATTTTGGTTGTTGCAACATTAGGGGCCCACAATTTGCACAAGCTGCTGGCATCAGCCTCTCCATTATAGGCATATGCATGTATATATATATATATATATACTAGTGAAGTAAGCACGTGCGTTGCACGTGCCCGTGTGTGTGTTCGTGGAATATTTTATAAATTGTGTTGTAAAATATAACTCTAATTTTAGAGGAATAAAAAAAGTTGGGTAATGTTATGCTTCTCAAATCTAAATCCGAATTACAAATCCAAAATACTATATATGTTTAAACAATAATATCTTGTACTCCTTTAATTTCAAAAAAAGCGTTCACTTAAAGTTGGTACACTATTTACAGAAAATATCTTTGATAATGAGCGTATGGTTTATTAATTCTCCAGTTTTTTAGGCTTTATCAAACTATTAAACTCTACAAGTAAGCCTTCCAGGTTATCATATTATTTCAACTTCAAGAATAATATTCAAATTTTGTTGGAAGAAATAGTAGAAATGATATTATGATAAGTTGTTATGAGTGGAGGACAATTAATATTATTAATTTCACTTAGTATCTCTAAATATTAAGTAAAATTTGTTTCTTTGATGTTAGAATTAAGTAGACCTGATTGAAATTGAAACTTGATTAGAACTAAAACAAATGGACAAAGCAAATATCTCAGAATTTAAACAAGAGAACGAAATGGAGGAAAAAGATTCAAAGCAAGAGAGAACGGCAGAGGCTGAATTCAATGGGAAAACAAAATCAACATCACAGAAGCGGATTTTACTAAATTAAGGAGAACGAAAAGCAATAAAATTATTGTAAAATAATAACTTGGATTGTGTATTTGTTGGTGTTTGGAATCTGTTACTGCTCATTATAGAGTTGTTTGCATTAAAGCAAGCAAATAGGAGTATGAAAACAACCTATTTAAGAGTAACAGAATGCTGTCATTAAAAAAAAAAGTAATAGAATGTTGGTCTTTGAAGTTAGCCTTATATACAAAATATACATAAGTTAGGGAAAACGAAAACACTCCAATAGAAGACTCGTTGAAGTTAGCACAAAGAAATATAAACATTTCATTCAAATAAAAAAAATTTATAAACATGTGTAAGTACTGAACATATAACCAAAGTTTAATTAGTTATAGCATTGGGTATTATAAAGTTTCTTTTGAGGTTCAGTTCCGTGAGTATATTGCAGCACTCAGCGAATTATAATCTAGAAAGGATGTTATTATGATAACTAACACTCTAAAATTCATTTCCACAAAAAATGTGGACTGATGATCACTATTTTCATCCTGCAAAAGATATCACCTAACTTTCCTTGAAAAGGGTAACTTCTACGGGGTTTGAATGTCATCAATGCAGTAAGCCCTCAATTTTGATGCATCAAAAAGAAAATCCTAACTAATGTGGCGTCATTAAAATTTTCATTTGGTTAAGCACCGATAGAAGACTCGTGGTACATGAGAAGTGACAGAGCAGACGATAACAGAATCAAATACGACGGGCAGTTTTCCCTGGTTGGACATATTTTACTCGGACAAAATGAATAAGAAGAGTAAGGGGTACAAAAGAAACAAAGAAAATGAAAATACTTGATCTTTCAAAGTACCTGAGCAGGGCAGGCTCGGCGGGCTCTTGGTGTAGATTGTGCAGCAACATATTGCAAAATCTCAAAAATCTTGTGTGACTATAGCTTGCAGCTCTTTGCCAATACAAAATTGCCATATCCCCAGCCCTGGTCCTCAGTTCCATTAAATTGCGATCAATTTCAGTCTCATGCTTTGCAGCGTATGGTCTAAAGAATCAATCATAGACATATGATGTTCCCTGAGATAATTTAAGAAAAGAGGTAATGTAACAAGATGAATACACGTAATCAGCTGCAGATATGATTCCAACCAAGAGAAGATTGTATACCTTTGTTTTAGGGTACCACAGATATATAAAGAACGCCAATTTGGCTTCACTATACATTGGAATCCTTCACAAGGAGAAGATATGTAAATACAAAACTAAATATATCAGAGCATAAAACGAAAATCTCCATTGAGACCCCAAATCAAACACCTTATAGGCAATTAGCCAGCCTGGCACGAATAATAAAACCTAATTAACGCCAAACCTGATTTGGCATAAAGTCAGAATCATCAAATCAAAAAACCCAAAGCGAACTGCTAGATTTGTTGTTGTTGTTGTTGTCGACTCTTGCTTGTGCGTCTATGTCGAAGCAGTAAGATTGGCGCCAAGGAGAAAGGCACAGAGAAAGAAGAACAAATTTAGGACATTAATAAACCAAAAATGAGTCAAATTAAAGAAGAATAAATTTCCCCACATCCAGGACCCTAATTTCACAAATTGTGAAGCCTAATTTTACAAATTATAGAAAATATAAGACCAAGAAATTACCCAAAATCCAAGAGCCGAAAGCGAACCGTTGAGTTTGTTTTCTTCAATCAGATATCTCATCACGATCAACGATGTCAGTCGGTTCTTTGGCGAACAAATTGAGATACAGTTCTCACTTCACTGTCCGGCGCCGCAGTGAAGTGGAAGGAGGTGGGAAGAGAGAGACAGGAAAAGGCAGAGAAGAGGCGATGTATCATGTATGTGTGTGTGTGTGTGTGTGTGTGTGTGAGAGAGAGAGAGAGAGAGAGAGAGACGTGCAGAGAGCACATCGCAAGCAGAGGAAGAAGAGGGAGAAACATGCGTGTAGTCGCCCACTGTGACAAGGGCAGATTGGTAATGAAGCCCTAAAATCAGAGGGCAGTTTGGGTAGTCCATAAAATTCGAGCAGTGTGCTTAAGACCTGATGTATTCTTATAAGATAGTAGATATATACATATTTATTACACACACGCACGCGAGTACTTTAGGGATATTTGATGAAAATGAAACTGTGTAGAGAATATATAGGATACAGACAAGAAAAATGCTAGACCCACACAATGAACCACACATTTTTTCCACACACTTCTTTAAATGCTTGTACCTTTTGCTGTATAAGTGGGGCACAAAAAAGTGTAAAAAATTCAAGCAACACAAGGTACAAGCATTTAAAGAAGTGTGTGGAAAAAATGTGTGGTTTATTGTGTGGGTGTAGCATGACTCGACAGACAATGTATAAGTTAAGAAAAATAAGACGGAGTATTCGGGACACATGTTTTTGTTGCTTTTTAAAAATTAAAAAAAAAAAATTGTTTAATAATTTGGATTTTTGCTTTGGTAAAATAGTAGCCTCATCTAATTATAGTGTAGCATACACGGGTGTTTGAGGGCAGCATCTTCAAGGCGATTTTTTTGAGGACTGCTTATAGATAATTGATAATTTTTTTAGGGTCCATTTATACATAATTGACTATTTATTTGAGATCTACTCATAATATGAGTTTATTTGGTGACACGTAAATATTGTATGGTGTCTTTCAAAATTCTAAGGGGCTTATTTTTAAAACTCATAAAATTCTGATACTAAAAGTGTAATTTTTAAAATACTAAAGGCATTTCTTTTGAGTTATATATATATATATATATATATACTAGATATAACCCGTGCCTAAAGGCACTACGAAATGATTTTATCCATGCGTGACATTTTACCAATCAGTTTTCCTTCTCCCTATTTATAGGCGATTTTGTTCTTGATAATCTATGAATTATCCACATCTCATGCTTTTTAAAAGTAACAGATGACAAAACTAACCGACCAATCAAATAATCTCAAAATCTGATAAACAAAGCATTTCATCCTGGAAATCCATTCAACTTCAAATGTATAGAATGGTTTTAAAGAGTACTCTAGCTAGGAATTTGCAGTACCAGTTCGTCAATTGAAAATCCAAGCCAATGATCCATACAATTTCAGTTGGGTTGGTAGCACTTGTAGCAATGTGACCAAATCTCCAACATACAAATCTAAGTAGTATTGTAGTCAGATGGTAATTCTACAAAAAAAAAACCTCTTATAAAAATGTCTCCAAAGGAAAAGAATAACCCACTTGCTAGCAGATTGCATGTCGAGAACTTTAAAGAGTCAATAATAATTTGAGGACAACCATGTAAACTTAAAAAACACAACTCTATGTTTAATGCTCAATTTTGATGTTTTTACTCTACTTTCAATCAAATAAGAGTAATGCTATGCTTCCCAAATTTTATTCCAAAATACTTCTCAAATGATGTGGGAATGGGTCAGGTCTAATACAGTAGAACCAGTTAAATTTTGATTGAAAGTTGTTTACCTGACCCCATTGCTGCATAATATGTGAAGCACTTTTGGGATAAAAATTTGAAAAACATAGCATTACTCATTAAATAATAAGTAATCAAACAACCACAACACAATATACAAATACAAAGAATGTATACAAATACAAAGGTCTCCCAAATATTAAAAATAAATTAAAATAAATTGGCTATTCTTCACTTAAAACACCTAAAACAGCCAATTCACAACAACATATATCCATCATAGCCAGAATCTCAATGATCCGTCAGCCAATTCATCCAAAGAACTAAATCAATTCATGAGCCCGAAAGGGCTAGAGATAACCCAGAGGCCATTTTTGTTTTTTTTTTGGTCCAAACCAAGAGGCCATTGGAAATTGACACCTTTGCACTCTCCAAGAAATCCTAGTAAGGAAATATAGTCTAGTGGTTAGACCTATAAGAATTTCCAAATAACATGACAAATTGAAATGAAAACCAACAAAATGAAAGCAGAGGCACATTAAAGGTACGGTCCCCACCCGGAAAAAGGAAAAAAATGTAAATAAATAAATAAAATAGAGAGACAGAGAGAGAGAGAGAGAGAGAGAGAGAGATTTGCCTAGGAATGCAATGATTTGAACTAAACAAAGAAATTAACAGAGTACCAAACACTTTGGGAGAAGTAGACATTGTAAACCTCAAGGTTATGTTTCATTTTCAAAACCGCATAACCCTAGAAAGTTGTGCTTTTGAAAGCCTTTTAAATGCTTTAAACAAAAATTTTCAACTTTGGATTCCAAAATCTAAAACTCAAAATCCCAACTCAAAATCAATTAAAAGATTCATATATGAAATCACACACACCTAAGTCAAAAGTTGCCATCAACAACATATGGTCTTTAAAGGTACTACCATCAAAGTCAGATTCTAGCTTCTACTGATGTTTCTTGCGAAGTCCTGCAGAAACGAACTAAACATTGTTGAAGAAACCCAGGTAATTAGGCCAAGGGCCCAACACTCTTCCCTTTTGAATAGAAGAAAACCACAATTTTCTTTACACCCAGGAAAATTAGAAGCTTAGGCTGGAAACATGCAATTGTCACCCAAAAACAGCATTAGATCCCCAAACTTTCCATCTCAAACCCATTTCTGCTAGTGGTACTTCAAAACTTTTTCCTCTTCCTTTTTTTATTTAAAAAAAATAATAATAAATGAAAAGCATAAAACATACTTAAATCAACATAAGCACTCAAATGAAGTTGAACGTACATAAGCACTCAAATGAAGTTCCACGAACAAAATTATAAACCTGATTAGGTGTTTGTGGAAGTAATGTGCACATAGACGATGAACCCGCAATCAATCCTAAGCATAAAATAACATATAACAAATGTTCCATTAAACTAAAAAACCCTGCACAATAAAAATCTTGTCCAAGGTTGAGATGGGAGATAGCTGGGGTGAGTTTTAGAGGGAGAGAGAAAGAGATGATGTAAGTGAAAGGAAAAGGCAGAGATTGAACGGTAAATATAAGAATAGAGAGAGATAGAAGAGGTCCAAAATATTGATTGTGTTGAGTGAAATCATAGCATTTATGTTGATTGGGATTTAAGTGAGATAATTAAGAAATAGATTTCAAGGCATTAATTTGAGGGAAATAATAAAAGGGAAAGTAAAATTATGAGTAATAAATGGGATTTGACTACTTTAATTCGGATAATATCCCTAAATTGGGGACAAAATTTTGGAAAGGAAGAAAAATACGAAAATCAATAAAAATCAGAAATCTAAACTATGGTTATAATAGTACACACAGAGTAAGGTTAGATGAGAGCGAGAGAGAGAGACAGAGAGAGAGAGAAGAGGTCCAAAATAAGAGAAATCTAGCTTTTAATGAGAGATAATTGGAAGATAGATTAAGTGGCATTAAATTTTTTTTGATGGAATTCATGGCATTAAACTTCGTTTAGTTGAGAGAAGTGAAAAGAAGAGAAACATATCAAGAGAATAGAAGAGAAAAGAAAGTTGAGTTTACTCCATCATGTTTGGATAGACAATAAATGAGAGAAGAGAAACATAACTTTTTCTCATTTGGTTAACTTTTATAGGAGAAAAGAAAAGAAAGTACTTATAACCAATTTACATTTTTATCCTCTATTAGGGATATATGTTAGATGAAATAACAATATATTGGGACGTATTGGTCTTTTATACATTGTTTAATTAAGTTTCTCTTTTTTCTCTCCGGAATCTCTCCGAAACAAAAGTGGGCTCTTTTCTCTCCACTTTCTCCTCACTTTCTCTCCATTTCTCTTCTCTTCTCTCCCCACTTAAATTACCAAATGTGACAACTGCTCTCCATTTCTCTCAATCCAAACGAAGTGTAAATTGGGGAAAAAATAAATGGGATGTTGAAAAGAAAAATATACGAAATCATTGAAATCAAAGAAAATCGTAATATGAAAATCAATGGTAGAACAAAGATGCAATGTTACTGGGTGTGCTCACTTAATGATAATGGTGATTTGGAAAACCTTTTAATATACTAAAATGGTCATATGACTTAATCTTCAGAACCCTAATCTATCATTGATAGAGAAACAAAAAAGTTGCTTGATAAAGAACAAAGACGAACAATAATATTGCAATGAGATAATCCTAGAGCCCAAATCAAAATACGATTACGAAAAAAGCAATAAACTTAGTTTTGTTCATCTGAGAAGCCAATCATTCGGTTTTAAGAGGGTACAGGCCATTCCCCAACAACTTGGTGAATCTCACATACAATGCCTTGAAGAATCTCACAGATTTCTACCCAATTGCACTGTAACATTCATCATCATCATCAATTTAATTTTTGGAAATTTTTTACTTTTGTTCGAAAGGGTTTGAAATATAAATTAAAATTCATCAGATCTAACCCCAAGCCCAGATGTCTAAAAAATAATATGAGTAAATGGGTGAGCAAATTAGAACGCTAACCTTGGAAATACATGTCTACTTCTGCTCTTGTAGCTAACTTGCTCCACACTTGTTCCATACCTTCCCTTGAGCCGGGAGGCCAAGGGAGCGAGAGAGAGAAGGCCGGAGCCAGACTATCTCGAAAGCGACGACAACAACGCCAGCGATGGTGATTGAGACGACATATCTGCATGAAAGAGAGGGAGAAAGGGAGTTTAGACAGAGAGTGTGATTAAGGGAATTAAAGCCCTGCAATCAATTCTCACAATCAAAGAACCAAATCAAATAAAATAATATATGGAAAAATAAAATTTGCACAAAAAACCAAAATGAAAACCTTCAGATCATCATTCATGCTTTCGTTGATGGAGGGCCATGACTTGAAACATTTGAAAAAATAGAGCCTTTGAACGAAGATTAGAACAGACCCTTTGGAGTTTGAAACTTCTGATCATGAAATTGCCAAATCAGATTAGACCGTGGGGTGATGTCGTAGCCGTGGGGTGTGATCGTGATAGCGGTGGTCCGATCATGGCCATGGTGGTGCGACGTGCCCGAGGGTGGTCGTAGTTAGTGGTGAGAGAGAGAGAGAGAGAGAGAGAGAGGGGAGAGGAGAGTAAATGAACAGGGCAGAGTCAACAAACACATAAAAAGACACATACACAATTTAATTGTCCAGCGCACCAGCTTCGACCAATCAGAGTCTGTAGTCCAAGCCCAATCACATTTCTCTTGTCCTAGTAGGACAAAATCTAAATTATTATATAGATATATATGTATATTAATATATATGTAATTGATAACACTAAATTGAGCATTGAGCCACTTTGGGGGCCTAAATATGAGTTGAGGGAGAATCTAAACACAAAAAACTAAAAAGTCTTAGAGTAAAAACATAATTTCTAAAATCTCAAGAGGACCTGGCCAACCCTAACCCTTAACTCCCTCCGCCCCTAGTTATGTATCTTTTTTAACTATTTCATGGAATATTAATTTTCTCCTTTCTATAAGAGCACTTGGCCTTAATGCATGTAAACAATGATAGTTCTTTCCTAGGATTACGTTCTCATCCTCATGACAGAAGTTCAACAGCTTCACTTAAGTGGTGAGTGTTTAAATCTTCTCTTCTCATGTATTAAAAAATAATAATAATAATAATAATTAGTATTATTACAGTTTCACTTAAGTGGTGAGTGTTCAAATCTTCTTTTCTCATGTATTAAAAATAATAATAATAATAATAATAATTAGTATTATTATTGTTTCCTGGTATAGTTGTTGATTTTTTGTTAAAGACTATCCAAACCGTCTTCATTAATAATTTTTTATTTTGAAGAATAGTCTATTAACCAAAAGTATTATGGTTGGTGTCACATGGGTTGCTATTACTATATTCTTTCTCCCAATTATTGGCATGACATTCGTCTGTCCGACTAAAACTCAAAAGCTCACCTTTATTCCCATCTCTAATACTACAGAAAGGCAAGCAAGAAAATAATATGAGAAAAAGCACGTGTGTGTATTAAGATTTGGTTTTTGTAGCTATTCCCTGCTAGCAAACAATTTATAGACTCTCCTAAAATTTCAACTTTTGAATGTAATTAGAGCCAAGCTATCTAAGATTATGAGTAAAACTTTACTCAAAATTTTTACACAATTTTTCATCTATAACCCACTAAAGTGTGTCTATCTCTCTTCTGTACCGTTGTGGGATCTACATCATAGGATAACACATAAGACAGATAGACAAATTTTTGTGGATTGTGAATGAAAAATTGTGTGAAGGTTGTGGTCTGTGGGTAAAGTATTACTCTAAGATTCTATACTGTAAGATATAGATGAATATACTATTTAAAAAAAAAAATTTAAAAAAATGAATATGATAAAACTATAAGAAATCGGTCCAATTGTATTTTAAGTCATCAGAGGCTATGATTTTGTGGATGGTTCTTAAATAAAATGGCATAATCTGTGTAAACTATAAAGCGTAAGAGCAATTCTAATGCTACATGCCATTTTTATCACGCCAATTTTTATTTTTTTTTTTGGCATTATTTTTAATACCCGAAATTGTGTTATCACATTTTATTACATTGTCATGCATGATAATGTGATGTGTTGTGTATATTGGCACATGTGTGATTGAGTTTTGACTCACGAGTTTATTTGGGTGTCTATGTAAGAGAATCCTTAGAGACGGTGTTGAACGAGTATTGTGATGTTGTGAAGTCTCTCCGAGGATGAGACGTTCATTGTGGAATACCCTAAATGTTTATCTGGAAATAAATGTTTACTTATGTATTTCACTATCTGTATTATTATCTGGTTTAGATTATATTTCTGTTGTCAATTTTAGTATCCTAGTGAGGATGAATTAACACGCTTCAGAATTGGTAGGCTAATTAGCAATTTCGTAAAATCATGTAGAAATTTGCGTTTTAGCACCCAAACGGAAATTAGGCGAAAACTTTTATAATTTTTAGTTTTCACTCATGAAACTACGAATTAGCTGAAAGTTTCGGAGACTAATTAGGAGTTTTGAGAACTCACGGGGAGGTAAACGTAATTTCTGAGAGTCGTGCCTATGTATAGAAACTCACAAGATATTTTCATTAGTTCAAATCCTAAATTAGAAATTCTAGAGAAGAGATTTCGGAATTTGGTTGCTTAGAGCTTTCTGGAATAAATCGACGACCTTCTGTCCATTTGTTTTTTTCCCAGATTTCATATTCGAACTCCTTGAGGTAAGGTGTCACACCCGTTCCAAAATTTCATGGTTTTAACATGCATATTCAGATTTTGTGAATTATCAATGTTAGTTGATAATGGTGGATTGAGGTTGACTGTGAGTCAACGGTAAGGTGTCAGTGAGGACACGGGAACATGGAAGTTCATATTGCATAATCATGAGTAAATGACATTTATATGATTTAAATGTTATTTGACCTTATCTGGTATTTCTGTGAATAGTAATTACACCTGTGTAGTATAATTCTGGTATTTGAATACTTTAGTATATCATTTTGAGAACTGTGGTGAGAACGTGAGTGACACGTTAAATAAAAAGGCTGGATGTGTAGAGATTCCACAGAATTTAGTTTTCGGACGTGATTTTTGGACCCAAACGAGACTTAGTTGGAAACTTCTGAAATTTTATATTTTCACTCGTAAAGACATAAAATGGACGTGTACGAAGTTCCAAGAATTAATTAGAAGTTTTGAGAACTCATGGGGTGGTAGACATAATTTCCTAAAATTATGTCTATATATAGACAAGCTTAGTTGACAAGCTTTCCGAAATATCTAGAGAGAGGAGAGAGAAGGGAGATTTGGCTCCTCCGGGTTTTGCGACGCCGATCGACGACCATTCGTCTGTCAGATTTTCTCCAGATTTCATATTTGAACTCGTGGAGGTAAGATCTACGTTTTGATACTACTTAGGCCATGTTTGGCAACTTTTTGTAAAAATCTTAATTCTAGACTTTTGGGAAAAATCAGGTAAAATTTGTAGGAATCGTACCAAATTCGAAATCCGACGTTTATTTAGCCCCTAGACGATCCTTCAAAGTTTCAAGAGATTCGCACGAGGTATGAATTTTAGATCTATGAAATATATGGATTTTCATGTTTTGGACATCACTTTTGATATTCTTGGATCCGAGCGAAATTCATGTGTTAGTTAGGCCCGTTAATTATGCACGTAGAATTATGATAAAAGCACGTATAACTGTTTATGTGAGCATGTTATGTGTCTACTTGGGTCAAAGGGGAGTTTGGTGCAAATTCATTCGGAGCAAGCTCCTCGAACCTTGAGGGTTGTGATCTTGTTGGAATTGGAATTGTGGTTGTGTCTGGATTGGAGGTGGGCCCAACCAGTACACGGTACCTGGTATGGAGGAAGGCCCAACCAGTGTACGAGATGCTTGGGAGAGGTGGGCCTCCTACGGCATCGACCGGATGAATGCGTACCACTCACCCCAGAGACTATTTCTATGTGTTTTAGATGCTTAAACCATGAATTGTCATATAAGCATACATTTAGAATTGTACGCTCAGCATATAGCTGAGCAGTGGAGATGTACTCCATTGCAGGTAAGAAGAAAGATAAGAAGAAGCGTGATGAGTGAGGCCGATGAACGCCGGGGGAATCAACTTGTATATGTTTTTGTCTTAGGTTCTAAACCTTGTGTAAGGATTTGAATATTGTAATATGATGTAACATAAACATGGATTAGTTTCGCAGTATTGTAATCTGGTAATAGAACGTCTGTAATTGTGTTTTAATATGTTGGAAATCAGTTATGGTTGTGATTGTTGTTGGTATTGAGAAGCATGAGTTATTAGTTTTCAAAACAGGGCTGCCAGCAGGGAAGCAGTCGACTGGACCCAGGGTCAGTCGACTGGATCTCGTGTGTTTGAGACACTATTAGTGAATACTAGAAAAGCAGTCGACTGGACCCTTTGTCGGTCGACTGAACACTGTAGATTTTTGGCTACTGCTTCTTATTATAGAAAAGCAGTCGACTGAGTCCCCATGTCAGTCGACTGGAATTCTGTGTTATATGCTACATTTTGGGTTCTGCTTACCCCAGTCGACTGAGCAGTCGACTGGACCTCTGTTGAAGGTTTAGGGTTTTAGTTTCTGCCAGGCACAGTCGACTGGACCCTAGTACAGTCGACTGGGCAGTCGACTGAACCTCTGTTTTCAAAACTCATTCTTTTGAAAGTGTTTTCCTTTAGCCAAAACTTTTTATAACTCTGATTTCAATGGATTTTACAACCTTGGAGGGTAATGTACCCTAAGTTTTAAATACCCAGGATTGTTTTAAAGTTCTTTCTGCTGCGTATATTTATATAAATTGTTTGGGATGAGCCTTGGTGGCGTGCCACGTGTCCTATTTTCACGCGTAGTGGGATGGGTCGTGACATTTATTGGTATCAGAGCTATAGGTAACAAAACTTTGGGAACGTTCGACGACGAGTGGAGTGTTGAGTGAATTGTCACATGTTCTAGATTGCATTCACATATTGTGGAGATGTTTGATGCATATGGTATGTTGTTATACATACATGATTATGTTATTGTCATACATGCATAGCATTTATGCATTTGTGAATCGGTGGAATTATACGGATGTAGAGCTGTGTGATGAGGTGAATGTATCATGAGTTATCATAGACAGCGTGTTGTGGCAAGAGGAAAAGATGATATTTTGGTAGTGATGAACAGTGGAATTTCTAAGCGAAAAGAAAATGGTTTTGATTGAATCGGTGGATGTTTTCAACGATAGTGACGAGTGTCCTTTGAGGGATCTAACTGAGAACGGAGTTTGAATAGTACGTCAGAGGAGATTTCTGCATTGTTCACGTAGAAAATGAAGGTAATTGTTCGTAGTGGAATTTTGGGATTGAGATTGATTGATAAGAGTCTTGTTTCAGACATTGGTTAAACATCGTGACATCGTGACGTAAGAGAATAAGGATGAACAGTTGGGGTTTGTGATAGAAAGTCCAGAAATATGTAATGCTAGCGTATGGGGTCGGTGAGGAATCTCTCACCTTATCTTACGATGTTAACCTACGGTACGATCGTACGAGGTTCTCTTATGATGTATCTTACGGTATATACGATATGTATTGGATGGTTGAGGAATCTCTCAACCTATCTTACGGTATGTATTGGATGGTTGAGGAATCTCTCAACCTATCTTACGGTATGTATTGGATGGTTGAGGAATCTCTCAACCTATCTTGTGGAATGTATTGGGGATTGGGCAATATCTCTACGGGTTATCAGTATTGTGGTTATTGAGGAACCTCTCAACTGAACCTGGTTTCAATTAGTCATAGCACTATAACAAATGCAGATGCAGTGTAAGGATTTGTAACGAGTGCTATTGAGTTAATAGTAAAAAGGAAATTGTTGGGATTTGAAGATTGACCTAAGATGAGAATTATGAATTGAAATGATAGAGTACGAGTGAACAGTTTGAGCCAATAGATAGTCGAAGGTTAACTGATGAGATGATGAGACTTCTAGAGGGGTTTCCTAGACTCGATGGTTATGCCTGTAGAAATGCAACAATGAGGATGATAACTGATGTTGAAGGACGACATAGGTCGGAGGAGAAATTGTAGAGGTCTTGGTGAGAAACAAATGAATGGACATGAATAGCAATGAAATTTCGTTGGTGTTTCGAGATGGTTCCCTAAAGGAAATGGAATAAAGGAAGTAAGAAGACGAGACCAGAAATAATCGGTGAAGGGAATTGATCAAAATGTGACAGAAGTCCAGAGGAATCGAATTGATAATTCGATAACGTAAGGATAAGAGGATCTTGATAGAGAAATTCTATAGAAAGGTTGATGGAGAGTAAACGAACAAAAATGTAGAGTAATAAGATTCCCTGATATTTTGCCGGGGGTTGTCGGAAGAGATGGAATAAAGGGAGTAAGATTAGGAGACTGAGAATAAAAGATAAGTGTGAATTATGGAACGTGATAAGAAACTCAGAGAAATCGAGTGGATATTTGGATATCATAGGGATGAGAGTACTTTGATAAGAAGCTTGTCGTGAAAGTGGTTATCACAAAGGGGTAAAGTACAGGTGATTTCAAACCTGGATTTTAATGTATTATCAAAATAAAACGAAAAAAAAAAAAAATCTTTCCTTTGAATGCTTTTAAAATATCGTTGAATATTTAACACAAGATACTATCATCAGGACGCTAGAGTACAACGGGTATTACGATAATGAACAAGAGCAGTTGTGGGAACGATAGACGAGCAGAGAGACTTTGGGTAAGTCAATATAGAGAAGTGACAATATAAATCGAGAAAAATGAAACCTTAATGAGTAAATGACCGGGGACAGTTGAGTGGAATGAAGACTTGGTAGTACGTTGAGTATGTTATTAGATATGATAGCGGGAATGTAAGGCTGATAGAGTACAGTGGTGGATGCAATGGGAAGCTATCACAGTTGTCTTGAATTCCAACAAGGTTGGAGGATTTTGAGAATGTCGGATTCCGTCCCTGAGAAAATTTTAAAATGTTTAAAATATCTCAAAACCTAACTTTTGTTTAAACGAGGGATGTGGTATTAAATGCTGGCGATAGTGTATCAAGTAAGTTTTGAAAGCTTAGTATTGTAGAAGGATACAGTATACTTAGTGCTGGGGAACAACAATGGTGATTGAATGATTGAGTTCTACGTGAATAGGTGGTGAATTACGAAATGCTAAAGTAAGGAGATGGTGGGGTTTCGTGCACCTGAATTTGATAAGTTTGAGCGTATGACATTAAGGGAGTTGTCGTAAGTATCGTGCCAAAAGGGAGCTTGATCCAGGTTTAGGTATTGGAATAATCTGAGATTGTGAATGGTTTGAAATTTTAAAAGAAACTTGATGAGATACATAACGTGTGAAGTACCTGAAAGATAACAGTTATGACCAAACGGTTGACTTTAATAACTGTAGTGAGAATAGGGTGACTTTGTGTATTGTCGCGACAAGTATGAGAATTGGGAATTAATAAGAAATGTATTGAACACAGTGAGACGTACCTTATGGAAATATTTGATTACCGGACTATCTTTAGATGGGTTACGAGAATAAAATGAACGTTGAGCAACAGGATTATTCGGGGACAATGGAGTGGAGATCCGGATAGAACAAACAAAGGATTAGAGAGTTTGAATTGGAATTGAGTCAAGGTCGACTACAATTATGAAACATTAAATGTCGGGATAAAGTATGGAGTCGTGAGATGTTATACGAGGAGCATGTACTTAGGGTAAAAGTTTATTAAGAGCCCGGTATGAGTTGAGGTATACGGAGGTGTGATTGATTTGGATTTGTGTAAAGATAAAAGTGAAACAACCGAGAAGTATGGAGCTGTATAACTACGGCAATGGTAAGGGATCTATGTGAACCGGTGAATGTAAAGAATGGTAGACGGGTAGTATATGAGATGGGAATGGACTACAGTGAGTTTGTGATCTCCAACAGAAAAGTAATTGACTCAGAGTATATGTACACTATGAGAATCAGATGGACTGCGAATAGTCAAACGATAGAGACAGTGATGAAGTATGTGTTGAACGTAGAGATACGCTGTAATGAACTCTGTGATACATGGAGAATTGACTAAGTTGATTTTGGTTGACAATGTTATTTGTTACTAAGAATAGTGGGGCAATTATGTTGCGAGAAGGGATGAAAGTATTATGTGAGATTTTAAATTAGTTTGTTTTAAATCATAAATGATAAATGTATTTGACTTTATTAAATGTTTTAAATTGAAAGTATAAAGTGAAATATCCTACGTTAATCGACAGAAGTTCGAGTACAGAAGTGAGAGATAAAGGGGCAAGTGTGCTAACCATTCGGGACATCGGGTGAGTTCGAAGAGGTAGAATGATATGAAATTGCCAGTTAGGAACCTGGATAGTATCTTATGAGGCATATATGATCAGAAGTAAAATACGAGGTTGGTTAAACCAAAATGGAATGATGACAATTGTCAGAGACATAGAGAGAGTACTAGTACGACATGCTACTGACAAATTGATGGTTATGTAAACTGATATTACGTTATATGAATTCCTTGGGAAAGGAAGATTTGAATTTGATAAGAAATGAGAGATATTTGAAAATGTGTGTCATTCTACAAGTATTTTGCGTTTGACATGATAAGGGATTGAATCCATGGTATATGAAATAAGATGGTTGAGGCGTTGACTTCTCAACAGAGTATGTAAGTGTGATAGTACTCAGTTTTGGTTCACTTCGAGATGAAGAACCGTGTGTGATTGTTCACCAGCTAAGGCATGTTGTCAATGACTTTTAGTCAAAAAAGCAAGATAGGTAAATGAGAGATGAATTATTTCCTTAGGGTTGAGAATTATGATGAAACTTTTGAGTTCTGGAAGTGAAATGTGACACGTACGATGAAATGATATGTGAGTTGACGTTGTGATGGCGTGAGGTGAGTTAATGTCAGGGTTGACTATTGGGTAAGTTTCACTCAAGTATTGACATTCTTATCTATCGAGATGCTTCGGAGTATTGCTAGGATTCTGTTTGAATCTCCTATCAGATTGAGACGGAGGCTCTGAGGATTTATTTTCCTTAAGAGCCTGAGGATTTATTTTCCTCATGAAACTGGGATTTCTCGGTAAAGTGATTGTGCTTGTGTGAAGCCTTAATGACTTGAGAAGATGGTTTAAGTTTGGGGACAAACTTCCTTTTTGGAGGGAAGAGTTGTCACACCCGTTCCAAAATTTCATGATTTTAATATGCATATTCAGATTTTGTGAATTATCAATGTTAGTTGATAATGGTGGATTGAGGTTGACTGTGAGTCAACGGTAAGGTGTCAGTGAGGACACGGGAACATGGAAGTTCATATTGCATAATCATGAATAAATGACATTTATATGATTTAAATGTTATTTGACCTTATCTGGTATTTCTGTGAATAGTAATTACACCTGTGTAGTATAATTCTGGTATTTGAATACTTTAGTATATCATTTTGAGAACTGTGGTGAGAACGTGAGTGACACGTTAAATAAAAAGGCTGGATGTGTAGAGATTCCACAGAATTTAGTTTTCGGACGTGATTTTTGGACCCAAACGAGACTTAGTCGGAAACTTCTGAAAATTTATATTTTCACTCGTAAAGACATAAAATGGACGTGTACGAAGTTCCAAGAATTAATTAGAAGTTTTGAGAACTCCTGGGGTGGTAGACATAATTTCCTAAAATTATGTCTATATATAGACAAGCTTAGTTGACAAGCTTTCCAAAATATCTAGAGAGAGGAGAGAGAAGGGAGATTTGGCTCCTCTGGGCTTTGCGACGCCGATCGACGACCGTTCGTCTGTCAGATTTTCTCCAGATTTCATATTTGAACTCGTGGAGGCAAGATCTACGTTTTGATACTACTTAGGCCATGTTTGGCAACTTTTTGTAAAAATCTTAATTCTAGACTTTTGGAAAAAATCAGGTAAAATTTGTAGGAATCGTACCAAATTCGAAATTCGACGTTTATTTAGCCCCTAGACGATCCTTCAAAGTTTCAAGAGATTCGCACGAGGTATGAATTCTAGATCTATGAAATATATGGATTTTCATGTTTTGGACATCACTTTTGATATTCTTGGATCCGGGCGAAATTCATGTGTTAGTTAGGCCCGTTAATTATGCACGTAGAATTATGATAAAAGCACGTATAACTGTTTATGTGAGCATGTTATGTGTCTACTTGGGTCAAAGGGGAGTTTAGTGCAAATTCATTCGGAGTAAGCTCCTCGAACCTTGAGGATTGTGATCTTGTTGGAATTGGAATTGTGGTTGTGTCTGGATTGGAGGTGGACCCAACCAATACACGGTACCTGGTATGGAGGAAGGCCCAACCAGTGTACAAGATGCGTGGGAGAGGTGGGCCTCCTACGGCATCGACTGGATGAATGCGTACCACTCACCCCAGAGACTATTTCTATGTGTTTTAGATGCTTAAACCATGAATTGTCATATAAGCATACATTTAGAATTGTACGCTCAGCATATAGCTGAGCAGTGGAGATGTATTCCATTGCAGGTAAGAAGAAAGATAAGAAGAAGCGTGATGAGTGAGGCCGATGAACGCCGGGGGAATCAACTTGTATATGTTTTTATCTTAGGTCCTAAACCTTGTGTAAGGATTTGAGTATTGTAATATGATGTAACATAAACATGGATTAGTTTCGCAGTATTGTAATCTGGTAATTGAACGTCTGTAATTGTGTTTTAATATGTTAGAAATCAGTTATGGTTGTGATTGTTGTTGGTATTGAGAAGCATGAGTTATTAGTTTTCAAAACAGGGCTGCCAGCAGGGAAGCAGTCGACTGGACCCAGGGTCAGTCGACTGGATCTCGTGTGTTTGAGACACTATTAGTGAATACTAGAAAAGCAGTCGACTGGACCCTTTGTCGGTCGACTGAACACTGTAGATTTTTGGCTACTGCTTCTTATTATAGAAAAGCAGTCGACTGAGTCCCCATGTCAGTCGACTGGAATTCTGTGTTATATGCTACATTTTGGGTTCTGCTTACCCCAGTCGACTGAGCAGTCGACTGGACCTCTGTTGAAGGTTTAGGGTTTTAGTTTCTGCCAGGCACAGTCGACTGGACCCTAGTACAGTCGACTGGGCAGTCGACTGAACCTCTGTTTTCAAAACTCATTCTTTTGAAAGTGTTTTCCTTTAGCCAAAACTTTTTATAACTCTGATTTCAATGGATTTTACAACCTTGGAGGGTAATGTACCCTAAGTTTTAAATACCCAGGATTGTTTTAAAGTTCTTTCTGCTGCGTATATTTATATAAATTGTTTGGGATGAGCCTTGGTGGCGTGCCACGTGTCCTATTTTCACGCGTAGTGGGATGGGTCGTGACATTTATTGGTATCAGAGCTATAGGTAACAAAACTTTGGGAACGTTCGACGACGAGTGGAGTGTTGAGTGAATTGTCACATGTTCTAGATTGCATTCACATATTGTGGAGATGTTTGATGCATATGGTATGTTGTTATACATACATGATTATGTTATTGTCATACATGCATAGCATTTATGCATTTGTGAATCGGTGGAATTATACGGATGTAGAGCTGTGTGATGAGGTGAATGTATCATGAGTTATCATAGACAGCGTGTTGTGGCAAGAGGAAAAGATGATATTTTGGTAGTGATGAACAGTGGAATTTCTAAGCGAAAAGAAAATGGTTTTGATTGAATCGGTGGATGTTTTCAACGATAGTGACGAGTGTCCTTTGAGGGATCTAACTGAGAACGGAGTTTGAATAGTACGTCAGAGGAGATTTCTGCATTGTTCACGTAGAAAATGAAGGTAATTGTTCGTAGTGGAATTTTGGGATTGAGATTGATTGATAAGAGTCTTGTTTCAGACATTGGTTAAACATCGTGACATCGTGACGTAAGAGAATAAGGATGAACAGTTGGGGTTTGTGATAGAAAGTCCAGAAATATGTAATGCTAGCGTATGGGGTCGGTGAGGAATCTCTCACCTTATCTTACGATGTTAACCTACGGTACGATCGTACGAGGTTCTCTTATGATGTATCTTACGGTATATACGATATGTATTGGATGGTTGAGGAATCTCTCAACCTATCTTACGGTATGTATTGGATGGTTGAGGAATCTCTCAACCTATCTTACGGTATGTATTGGATGGTTGAGGAATCTCTCAACCTATCTTGTGGAATGTATTGGGGATTGGGCAATATCTCTACGGGTTATCAGTATTGTGGTTATTGAGGAACCTCTCAACTGAACCTGGTTTCAATTAGTCGTAGCACTATAACAAATGCAGATGCAGTGTAAGGATTTGTAACGAGTGCTATTGAGTTAATAGTAAAAAGGAAATTGTTGGGATTTGAAGATTGACCTAAGATGAGAATTATGAATGGAAATGATAGAGTACGAGTGAACAGTTTGAGCCTATAGATAGTCGAAGGTTAACTGATGAGATGATGAGACTTCTAGAGGGGTTTCCTAGACTCGATGGTTATGCCTGTAGAAATGCAACAATGAGGATGATAACTGATGTTGAAGGACGACATAGGTCGGAGGAGAAATTGTAGAGGTCTTGGTGAGAAACAAATGAATGGACATGAATAGCAATGAAATTTCGTTGGTGTTTCGAGATGGTTCCCTAAAGGAAATGGAATAAAGGAAGTAAGAAGACGAGACCAGAAATAATCGGTGAAGGGAATTGATCAAAATGTGACAGAAGTCCAGAGGAATCGAATTGATAATTCGATAACGTAAGGATAAGAGGATCTTGATAGAGAAATTCTATGGAAAGGTTGATGGAGAGTAAACGAACAAAAATGTAGAGTAATAAGATTCCCTGATATTTTACCGGGGGTTGTCGGAAGAGATGGAATAAAGGGAATAAGATTAGGAGACTGAGAATAAAAGATAAGTGTGAATTATGGAACGTGATAAGAAACTCAGAGAAATCGAGTGGATATTTGGATATCATGGGGATGAGAGTACTTTGATAAAAAGCTTGTCGTGAAAGTGGTTATCACAAAGGGGTAAAGTATAGGCGATTTCAAACCTGGATTTTAATGTATTATCAAAATAAAACGAAAAAAAAAAAATCTTTCCTTTGAATGCTTTTAAAATATCGTTGAATATTTAACACAAGATACTATCATCAGGACGCTAGAGTACAACGGGTATTACGATAATGAACAAGAGCAGTTGTGGGAACGATAGACGAGCAGAGAGACTTTGGGTAAGTCAATATAGAGAAGTGACAATATAAATCGAGAAAAGTGAAACCTTAATGAGTAAATGACCGGGGACAGTTGAGTGGAATGAAGACTTGGTAGTACGTTGAGTATGTTATTAGATATGATAGCGGGAATGTGAGGCTGATAGAGTACAGTGGTGGATGCAATGGGAAGCTATCACAGTTGTCTTGAATTCCAACAAGGTTGGAGGATTTTGAGAATGTCGGATTCCGTCCCTGAGAAAATTTTAAAATGTTTAAAATATCTCAAAACCTAACTTTTGTTTAAACGAGGGATGTGGTATTAAATGCTGGCGATAGTGTATCAAGTAAGTTTTGAAAGCTTAGTATTGTAGAAGGATACAGTATACTTAGTGCTGGGGAACAACAATGGTGATTGAATGATTGAGTTCTACGTGAATAGGTGGTGAATTACGAAATGCTAAAGTAAGGAGATGGTGGGGTTTCGTGCACCTGAATTTGATAAGTTTGAGCGTATGACATTAAGGAAGTTGTCGTGAGTATCGTGCCAAAAGGGAGCTTGATCCAGGTTTAGGTATTGGAATAATCTGAGATTGTGAATGGTTTGAAATTTTAAAAGAAACTTGATGAGATACATAACGTGTGAAGTACCTGAAAGATAACAGTTATGACCAAACGGTTGACTTTAATAACTGCAGTGAGAATAGGGTGACTTTGTGTATTGTCGCGACAAGTATGAGAATTGGGAATTAATAAGAAATGTATTGAACACAGTAAGACGTACCTTATGGAAATATTTGATTACCGGACTATCTTTAGATGGGTTACGAGAATAAAATGAACGTTGAGCAACAGGATTATTCGGGGACAATGGAGTGGAGATCCGGATAGAACAAACAAAGGATTAGAGAGTTTAAATTGGAATTGAGTCAAGGTCGACTACAATTATGAAACATTAAATGTCGGGATAAAGTATGGAGTCGTGAGATGTTATACGAGGAGCATGTACTTAGGGTGAAAGTTTATTAAGAGCCCGGTATGAGTTGAGGTATACGGAGGTGTGATTGGTCTGGATTTGTGTAAAGATAAAAGTGAAACAACCGAGAAGTATGGAGCTGTATAACTACGGCAATGGTAAGGGATCTATGTGAACCTGTGAATGTAAAGAATGGTAGACGGGTAGTATATGAGATGGGAATGGACTACAGTGAGTTTGTGATCTCCAACAGAAATGTAATTGACTCAGAGTATATGTACACTATGAGAATCAGATGGACTGCGAATAGTCAAACGATAGAGACAGTGATGAAGTATGTGTTGAACGTAGGGATACGCTGTAATGAACTCTGTGATACATGGAGAATTGACTAAGTTGATTTTGGTTGACAATGTTATTTGTTACTAAGAATAGTGGGGCAATTATGTTGCGAGAAGGGATGAAAGTATTATGTGAGATTTTAAATTAGTTTGTTTTAAATCATAAATGATAAATGTATTTGACTTTATTAAATGTTTTAAATTGAAAGTATAAAGTGAAATATCCTACGTTAATCGACAGAAGTTCGAGTACAGAAGTGAGAGATAAAGGGGCAAGTGTGCTAACCATTCGGGACATCGGGTGAGTTCGAAGAGGTAGAATGATATGAAATTGCCAGTTAGGAACCTGGATAGTATCTTATGAGGCATATATGATCAGAAGTAAAATACGAGATTGGTTAAACCAAAATGGAATGATGACAATTGTCAGAGACATAGAGAGAGTACTAGTACGACATGCTACTGACAAATTGATGGTTATGTAAACTGATATTACGTTATATGAATTCCTTGGGAAAGGAAGATTTGAATTTGATAAGAAATGAGAGATATTTGAAAATGTGTGTCATTCTACAAGTATTTTGCGTTTGACATGATAAGGGATTGAATCCATGGTATATGAAATAAGATGGTTGAGGCGTTGACTTCTCAACAGAGTATGTAAGTGTGATAGTACTTAGTTTTGGTTCACTTCGAGATGAAGAGCCGTGTGTGATTGTTCACCAGCTAAGGCATGTTGTCAATGACTTTTAGTCAAAAAAGCAAGATAGGTAAATGAGAGATGAATTATTTCCTTAGGGTTGAGAATTATGATGAAACTTTTGAGTTCTGGAAGTGAAATGTGACACGTACGATGAAATGATATGTGAGTTGACGTTGTGATGGCGTGAGGTGAGTTAATGTCAGGGTTGACTATTGGGTAAGTTTCACTCAGGTATTGACATTCTTATCTATCGAGATGCTTCGGAGTATTGCTAGGATTCTGTTTGAATCTCCTATCAGATTGAGACGGAGGCTCTGAGGATTTATTTTCCTCATGAAACTGGGATTTCTCGGTAAAGTGATTGTGCTTGTGTGAAGCCTTAATGACTTGAGAAGATGGTTTAAGTTTGGGGACAAACTTCCTTTTTGGAGGGAAGAGTTGTCACACCCGTTCCAAAATTTCATGGTTTTAATATGCATATTCAGATTTTGTGAATTATCAATGTTAGTTGATAATGGTGGATTGAGGTTGACTGTGAGTCAACGGTAAGGTGTCAGTGAGGACACGGGAACATGGAAGTTCATATTGCATAATCATGAGTAAATGACATTTATATGATTTAAATGTTATTTGACCTTATCTGGTATTTCTGTGAATAGTAATTACACCTGTGTAGTATAATTCTGGTATTTGAATATTTTAGTATATCATTTTGAGAACTGTGGTGAGAACGTGAGTGACACGTTAAATAAAAAGGCTGGATGTGTAGAGATTCCACAGAATTTAGTTTTCGGACGTGATTTTTGGACCCAAGCGAGACTTAGTCGGAAACTTCTGAAATTTTATATTTTCACTCGTAAAGACATAAAATGGACGTGTACGAAGTTCCAAGAATTAATTAGAAGTTTTGAGAACTCCTGGGGTGGTAGACATAATTTCCTAAAATTATGTCTATATATAGACAAGCTTAGTTGACAAGCTTTCCAAAATATCTAGAGAGAGGAGAGAGAAGGGAGATTTGGCTCCTCCGGGCTTTGCGACGCCGATCGACGACCGTTCGTCTGTCAGATTTTCTCCAGATTTCATATTTGAACTCGTGGAGGTAAGATCTACGTTTTGATACTACTTAGGCCATGTTTGGCAACTTTTTGTAAAAATCTTAATTCTAGACTTTTGGGAAAAATCAGGTAAAATTTGTAGGAATCGTACCTTGGAGGGTAATGTACCCTAAGTTTTAAATACCCAGGATTGTTTTAAAGTTCTTTCTGCTGCGTATATTTATATAAATTGTTTGGGATGAGCTTGGTGGCGTGCCACGTGTCCTATTTTCACGCGTAGTGGGATGGGTCGTGACATAAGGGCTTCATTTTGATATGTAATACCCTGTATTTTTGGATGCATGGTTATATAAATAAGACCCTATATGCTTGTGTGAACCCTTGGTGAAGAACCTTTTTCGATCAATCGAACTGTTCTCGAGCGATTGAACTTCTGTCATTCTCGATCGATCGAACCTACTTCAAGCGATCGAAGCTCTGCCGACCTGATTCTGTGATGTGGACCCTTTCCCGAGCGATCGAACTATTCTCGATCGATCGAACCTTAACCGACCTGTTCTCAATCGATCGAATGGCTTTCGATCGATCGAACGTTGTATTTCAGTATACGTTTTCTGCCACCTGCCTCTCTTGCCTCCTTATATATATACGTGTGTTTTGTGTGTGTGGGTGTTTTGGCAGTTCAGGAGAGAGTTAGAGAGAGAGAGCTCTTGTATGTGTGTGTGTTTCGTGTATATATATATATATATCCGTGGGTGTGTGTGTGATATATATTATGTGTGTATATATATATACTTAGAGGAGAACAAGAGGGAAAGAGGAGAGGAGCAGAAGAAGACAGAGACAGAGAGAAGGAGGAGGGAGAGAACGAGCTCGCCGTCACCATAGCCGCCGCCGCGGAGCTCGGAACGCCGCCACCGGACCACCGGAGTGAGGTGAGTTCATTAACTCACTCAAGGAAGGATTGTAGGATGATTATATGCAGTTTAGAATGTATATATTGTGACCCCGAAACCTTTATTCGTCTCTGCCCAATTTCTGGGTAGAAGATGATGTTCGAGCGATCGAATGGCTTTCGATCGATCGAACTCTCCGATTCTTCAATCGATCGAAGGGACTTCGATCGATCGAACTTGTTTGACTTCAATCGATCGAGAGGACCTCAATCGATCGAACCTCGCATAACATGATTAATTCCTGTTGTTTATTATATGAACTGTTTAGTTGATTAAATGTTGATCCATGCTTTAATATGCGATATTGTTAAATTAAGAGATAATGCAACACTGTTGTGAGATGAACTGTTTAACTGTTACATAATAATATTGCTGAACTGTTAGTAGAATGGAACACGACAGCATGTTAATAATCAGAATTGAGTAGATATGATTAATACAGAGCATGTGGTATTTCCAGTACTTAGTATATGAGCATTTCACAACATGTGTCAGCATGCATGGGATAGTGATGTGAAGAGGCAAGAGAAGCTGATGAGAATTGGGATATGGGACTTATGTGGAATATGAGATATGTGTACTTTGGATCCATGGGATCAACGGCTGACGAGTCGGGTGGACGTGGGATGGTTAGAGTTCCTAGTGCGCCTCTCGCTGTTGAAGATGTCCAGTGATGCGTATGCACTGTTGAAGACGTCCGGCTAGTGCTCTAATGTATTCTCAGCTGTGTAGATGACCAGTGAGGGTATACGCATCGTTGAAGACGTCCGATGTGCCGTTCTATCGTTTACAGATAAGTGCTACCGTGTAGACGACCGGTAACCCTATCAAGGGATTGTGGGACCTACTGCCTAGTCGGGTGATTCCGATTGGCATTATTGTATCAACAAATGAATACTGATTGGCATTATTGTATCGACGTATGGATACGGATATGAGATTTTGGTATCGACGAATGAACACAGATTTTTAATATGGTATTGATGAATGGGTACAGAGATGGATAGAGGTATGAATGTGAGTACGTATATGATGAGATTAATGTTCAGTCGTGGATTCAGCGTCCCGACGTAAAGGTATATGCATAGGTGGTTGCATGGGTTACATGCATGGATTTGGTGAATACGTGATGATATATTTATTCCATGATCGTTATTATTGTTTTCATTCAATATGATTTCTGTTATCGTTGAATTCATATACAGTTTAATGACACCTTTGCTATGTCCGTGAGAGACGCCATTGTTAAGAGATTAACCGCATTTTAAGATGCTGAACAATAACGGCGAGGAGTGTTGTTTAGTGTACTCACTCAGCTTTGTATCCAAAGCTGATGGCGTTTGTGCCCTGGACATTCCAATGTCTAGAGCTTCGCAGGACTTGAGGACGAGAGACTGATGTTCTGCCGGTCTTGGAGCTGAAGGCTTGGAGAAGAAGACGTGCTGCTTGTAATAGTTAGTTTGTATATCTGTTGTTGTTATTGTTATAGGCCTGAGACTATAAGCCAGCTGTTGTAATAGTTTTAGTAGACTTTTATAATTGGTACTTGGGCATCTGTTGCTTCCATACCTTTTATAGTTTCCGCTGTAGCCTCTGATTATGTTAATAAGATATGTTCTATGAATAGCATCTTCCCTATCGTGGTGTTTATTGGTTTGAGTAGATGACAATGCGGTTATTCACCCGTCATTCCCTATGGACCCATAAAGGAAATTTATTTTTCCCTATTTATGCTGCTCCGGGGTGTGACAGGATTTTTGGTATCAGAGCCTAGGTTTCAGTTGTTAACCGCTTGTCTTTTGTAATTAAAACCTGAGTTCTAAGTTAATATCGATAGCATGAGGATTAGTTGAGATGAGATAGAACTGGAATCTTGTCATGTAGACGAGAAGTTTGAAGAATCCATCTGAGAATGTTTCGTTAGCAGGTAGTAACTGCTAGAGGCGATAAGAAATCGTTAGAACTGTGGATAGCTGAGTTCACAGAGAACAAGGCGTTGAGAATTAATTGTGGTTGTGGAGATCCTATATATAGAACCGTTGGATATTAGACGCTGATGGATCCCGAAGCAATCTCGGAGCAGTCGGTATGATCTAGAAATAGAAAGAGGTTTAGGATAAGATTATCCTGTTACCTTGAGCCACATGTTAGTTGAGTGTTCTCACATTTTAGTTGAACAATACTCATAGTCTGGAACCTGGGAATGGAAATAGAATGTTTAGATTTGACGTTACGCGTAGAACCTATAGTTTCGTAACCCGTGTTTTGAGCATAGATATATTGGAGTACACTTGGTAGATAGACTGACCTTGTGGTTATTATTATTTATATGAGGTATCCGTATTGCTTAATGTGATCGTATTATATAGTGGTACTATATATTGGTTACCACATGTTTTGTTCTTACCTGAGCTGTAAGATAGAATGCGTCTGACCGAATAGATTTTCATTGTAGGTAGCGACATCGAACACTACCAGTACTCGCTATGGTTAGGACGACTCGAGGAAACCCGGGCCAGCTGAATGGAGTACCTGAATTAGTACCTCCTGAGATAGATCCAACAGGAATGATTGGAGTTTTCATCCGTCGCATGGAACAAGTAATCAATCGTGCGGATCACGTCATCGGCAATGAAGCACCAGTACGTCAGACAAGAGTCAAGCTGCTAAAGGAATTTCGTGCTCTTCAACCAGAGACCTTTACCGGATTAACAGGAGCATGGCAAGCTGAGCAATGGATTCGCCAGATAGAATTGATATTTGAGACACTTGAATGTACTGACACTGAGAAAAGACATTTGGCTATATTTCAACTGACATTCTCAGCAGCAGATTGGTGGGACGCAGTGAAAGCTACGATAGGTGAAGAAGCTGTAGGAAGGATGACTTGGGAATCATTCAAGACTCGATTTCTAGAGAAGTACCTTCCAGAATCCGAGAAGAACAAAAGGGAGATAGAGTTCATACAATTAGTCCAAGGTAGTTTTACAGTGCCAGAATATACAACTCAATTCGAGAGGTTATCACGATTTGCGCCGCATATGATCGATACCGCAAGAAGGAAGATCAAAAGATATCATCAGGGACTAGTTCCACATATCCGTCATATGACTATAGGACATTTAGATCAATCTTTCGAAGCTTTGGTAGAAATGGCAACGAAACTGGAAGACGACACTCAGATTAGTGAAGGACAACACTTTGATCAAGCATTTCCAGAGTACGATCAGTTTCTCCTAACGGATCAGAGAGGAAGAGATAGTTAGATTGTGTTGGCTGCTAACCAAGTTCAACAAGGAAATACAGAGAGAAGTTACATAGGCAACCGCCAGAAGCGCAAGAGATTTGAGACCGACAAGAAAGAATCAAAACTAGTGGCGACTCCGATGCAGTACAGAGAACGAGATATCTGCTACAATTGTGGAGTACCAGGACACCATTCCCAAGAATGCAAAGTATCAAGGAAATCTAATAGATGTGGAATACGATGCTTTAACTGCGGTAAAGTTGGTCATGTCAGGAAGTTTTGTCCAGAACTGGAGATGCAACACAATGTTCCGTCGCAACAAGTATCACGAGGGCAAACTCGTCATACAAATAATTGGTCTCAACTTAGACAAGGACGATAGACAGAAGGTACAATACTCAGCACCTACATTTTGTATTACATATGATCCCGACATTTCTAGAACTTTGGCAACCGTTTGATTGATTGTAAGAGGATTAGCCTACACCGTAAATTGTAGTTACCGGAACAATTCATTTGGCACAAATCAGTAGTTGTCTCTGATAGTAGTTATCCGAGAATGGATATAACATCATTTGCATCCCTGTATAACATCTATTGCATCCCCATAAGACATCAATTGCATCCTTATATGACGTCAATTGCCTCCCTATCGAAAGACTACGCCAACCGTTGGTAAGTTGGACAGAGATTAGAGATGAGGAATCTCAATTTTCGTTAGATATAGCCTTGACAAGAAACGACAAACTAGAAGATTTCAAGTCTATAAGAGAGGATACTAGTGACGCAGAGACGATACCAGAATTACGAGTACCACGGAAGATTGCTTTTTGACACCGAGTTCCTGTTGCTTTTATCCTTTCGAAATGTTATACAGTAGATCGGCTCACAGAATCAGTATACAACATTGTCTAACTTGTGTAATTAGTACGTGGAAGTAGAACAAGTATTCAATGGATAGTACAAACTCGAGAGATGATTATATCAATAGTATGTGAGAAATTGGAGACACATGAGGAAGTTTAAATCATTTACTACGATGCCAGAGTCACGATACTCTCAAGACAACATACTAAAGAATGACGGTGACAACACTGGAGTTAACAAAGATGTCACAGAACGTTGTGTACAACAAGAGACCGACTAAGGACGCTGACAAACATAACCAGGAGCCCAGAGATGGGAGACAACCAACTGTTGATACAGTAGAGACATCGTTAGCAAAGTTCGAAGTACCTTTGGAAACAGGAGTAGACGGCAACGCTTCGCTACAACTTAGATGAGATTAGAACATTTGATCAGTAGAATCCTCACACTGTAGAGTTTGACCTGAGGGAGGAACCTCATGTGTTTTGAGACTAGCCGTTTCAGATGTTGTGAGATGATTTGATTGTGCTACCTAGAACCTTTTCCCGAAGTTCGACATACGAATTTCATACGTCTAAACCCAAGGATTGGTAGCTGTCACCCTAGTACCCGTAGATCGTTGATATCTCTATATCATGTGATTAGAACTTTAATCCGTTGGCTGCTGAGGTAATCGTTTACGTAAAATGAGAACTTGAGCATTTTTAGATTCTATCTTCTGAGATGGATTTCTTTTTGGTTATAAGAACCGCTGCTTCAGATTTCGAGGACGAAATCTTTTGATGAGTGGTGGATGATGTAATACCCTGTATTTTTGGATGCATGGTTATATAAATAAAACCCTGTATGCTTGTGTGAACCCTTGGTGAAGAACCTTTTTCGATCAATCGAACTCTTCTCGAGCGATTGAACTTCTGTCATTCTCGATCGATCGAACCTACTTCAAGCGATCGAAGCTCTGCCGACCTGATTCTGTGATGTGGACCCTTTCCCAAGCGATCGAACTATTCTCGATCGATCGAACCTTAACCGACCTGTTCTCAATCGATCGAATGGCTTTCGATCGATCGAACGTTGTATTTCAGTATACGTTTTCTACCACCTGCCTCTCTTGCCTCCTTATATATATATACGTGTGTTTTGTGTGTGTGGGTGTTTTGGCAGTTCAGGAGAGAGTTAGAGAGAGAGAGAGCTCTTGTGTGTGTGTGTGTTTCGTGTATATATATATATATAACCGTGGGTGTGTGTGTGATATATATTATGTGTGTATATATATATACTTAGAGGAGAACAAGAGGAAAAGAGGAGAGGAGCAGAAGAAGACAGAGACAGAGAGAAGGAGGAGGGAGAGAACGAGCTCGCCGTCACCATAGCCGCCGCCGCGGAGCTCGGAACGCCGCCACCGGACCACCGGAGTGAGGTGAGTTCATTAACTCACTCAAGGAAGGATTGTAGGATGATTATATGCAGTTTAGAACGTATATATTGTGACCCCGAAACCTTTGTTCGTCTCTGCCCAGTTTCTGGGTAGAAGATGATGTTCGAGCGATCGAATGGCTTTCGATCGATCGAACTCTCCGATTCTTCAATCGATCGAAGGGACTTCGATCGATCGAACTTGTTTGACTTCAATCGATCGAGAGGACCTTAATCGATCGAACCTCGCATAACATGATTAATTCCTGTTGTTTATTATATGAACTGTTTAGTTGATTAAATGTTGATCCATGCTTTAATATGCGATATTGTTAAATTAAGAGATAATGCAACACTGTTGTGAGATGAACTGTTTAACTGTTACATAATAATATTGCTGAACTGTTAGTAGAATGGAACACGACAGCATGTTAATAATCAGAAATGAGTAGATATGATTAATACAGAGCATGTGGTATTTCCAGTACTTAGTATATGAGCATTTCACAACATGTGTCAGCATGCATGGGATAGTGATGTGAAGAGGCAAGAGAAGCTGATGAGAATTAGGATATGGGACTTATGTGGAATATGAGATATGTGTACTTTGGATCCATGGGATCAACGGCTGACGAGTCGGGTGGACGTGGGATGGTTAGAGTTCCTAGTGCGCCTCTCGCTGTTGAAGACGTCCAGTGATGCGTATGCACTGTTGAAGACGTCCAGTGTACCGTTGAAGACGTCCTGCTAGTGCTCTAATGTATTCTCAGCTGTGTAGACGACCAGTGAGGGTATACGCATCGTTGAAGACGTCCGATGTGCCGTTCTATCGTTTACAGATAGGTGGTACCGTGTAGACGACCGGTAACCCTATCAAGGGATTGTGGGACCTACTGCCTAGTTGGGTGATTCTGATTGGCATTATTGTATCAACAAATGAATACTGATTGGCATTATTGTATCGACGTATGGATACGGATATGAGATTTCGGTATCGACGAATGAACACAGATTTTTAATATGGTATTGATGAATGGGTACAGAGATGGATATAGGTATGAATGTGAGTACGTATATGATGAGATTAATGTTCAGGCGTGGATTCAGCGTCCCGACGTAAAGGTATATGCATAGGTGGTTGCATGGGTTACATGCATGGATTTGGTGAATACGTGATGAGATATTTATTCCATGATCGTTATTATTGTTTTCATTCAATATGATTTCTGTTATCGTTGAATTCATATACAGTTTAATGACACCTTTGCTATGTCCGTGAGAGACGCCATTGTTAAGAGATTAACCGCATTTTAAGATGCTGAACAATAACGGCGAGGAGTGTTGTTTAGTGTACTCACTCAGCTTCGTATCCAAAGCTGATGTCGTTTGTGCCCTGGACATTCCAATGTCTAGAGCTTCGCAGGACTTGAGGACGAGAGACTGATGTTCTGCCGGTCTTGGAGCTGAAGGCTTGGAGAAGAAGATGTGCTGCTTGTAATAGTTAGTTTGTATATCTGTTGTTGTTATTGTTATAGGCCTGAGACTATAAGCCAGCTGTTGTAATAGTTTTAGTAGACTTTTATAATTGGTACTTGGGCATCTGTTGCTTCCATACCTTTTATAGTTTCCGCTGTAGCCTCTGATTATGTTAATAAGATATGTTCTATGAATAGCATCCTCCCTATCGTGGTGTTTATTGGTTTGAGTAGATGACAATGCGGTTATTCACCCGTCATTCCCTATGGACCCATAAAGGAAATTTATTTTTCCCTATTTATGCTGCTCCGGGGCGTGACATGATATCTATTAGGACTCGTTTGGATAAGATTTCCAAAAACTATTTTTCTAGAATTTTCCTAAAAAGTTGATAATTGGAATTCTGATTGATAGGAATTGTACTAGAAGGAATACTGCACGTTCTTTGTACTTGAGTTTTCCTTAGATCGTATTTTAGGCGTAAATCGGAGGTGAATGATTCAACTATGTGTTTTGGACTGATTTCTTGACATGTATTCATGTTTTGTATTAAAGCATGTGTTAGTTCATAACTATATATATTGTGTAGTTCATATTGGGCGTCTATATTGATAAGTAGGTCCAATTCTACGGTGAAATGTTTTGATTATGTCGAGAGCACGGTGAAATGTATTTGAGTATGTTGAGTTGCTATTTGGGTTAAAGGAGTGCGTGTATCAAACCATTGTTGTAGAGCCGTTATAGATATAAGGTCGCACGTTTGAAGAAAAGAAACGTGGGTCTTACCTTGTTGCGTGTACTTATTGGCAAGGAGTCGCGGATTAGGAGTGAGGAACGTACATGTGGGACTCCAAAGAGTATGAAATGTAGAGATGTGAATGCGAGCATGTTTATCATTTATGTGCATTTGTTGTTTTATTCACTAAGTATTAACTTAAACAAATCGATTATGTGTGGTTATTCAAATAACCATTTCAGGTGTTAATGCCGACGAGGAATCAGAAAAGTGATCACGGGGTATTGGGAAGTCCATTAGAAGGCGTTGGAGTATGTGCACCTCATAGTTTTGTAATAAAAATGTTGTAATAAGGATTTTATGACTTTTTGGCTATGTTTAACTTAGAATCGTAGAACGAATTCGTGATGTTGTAATAGGTAGTAATCTCTTGTGATAATGTTTTGGTAATATTATAATCCAGTTAGGATCACTTTTGTCACGCCCCGACGTAGCATAAATATGGAAAGCGTTTAATTTCCTTTATGGACCCGTAGGTCGCGACAGTTTGAAGGATCGATTGCGTCCCAAACGTCGAACAACAAACATAATAATCAGAGCAGAGCAATCAAGGCTTATATAATTTTCTAACTTATTACATCTTATGATACGGGGTCAACTAAGGCACAGACCGCCTTGAAACAAAACAATAACATAAAGTCCATTACAGTCATCCTTAATACAAAACAGTTCATAACATAAAGCATATAACAGAAATTTCTTTTCCCAACAGTTGTTCTCAATTCACATAGTCATAAGATTCCTCCTGGTTATAACCTGAAAAGCCTGAACACGAATGTCCAGGACGCATCAACGTCGTCAGCTTCAAGAAGCTGGTGAGTATTAAAAACATAACTTCGAATGTAAAACATACTCAATTACCCTTTTTCATTTCTCATTTAAATCCACAAATTTACTTTTAAGATAAAGAGTTGGTTTAGAAAACAACCACAACATTATTTAAAAGATAAATTCACACATATGTGACCGTGTATGAGAACGATGCACCATCTCATCTGACCGACTCTTTTCTCTCGACAAAACCCAAAAACCCAACATCACACACCGGTATCTTTGAAAAGCTAAGATAGCCACACTTTAGCACAGGGGTACCAGGGAATGTCCAGTTTGCCTCACACTTTGGTCCGGGGTACCAGGGAGTGTCCATTGCCTCACACTTTGACTACCTAATCCGCCATGCAAATACCGGAGGAACCCTCACGCAGTATCCAGACTCGAGTATCAGGGAGTGTCCGTAGGCCACACTTTAGCACTTCCATGGGTGCCAGGGAATGTCCAAGTTCGGCTTCACACACTTTGACGCTACCATGGTCGTCAGGGAGTGTCCATTTTTGCCACCGTCACATTTCAAAGACACCCTTGCCGCAATCTCAATCACAACACACTTTGGTATTCACTTACCAGGGAGTGTCCACATCACAATCTCAACCGCACTCACTGTACCACACAGACCATTACTCTTTTCCATACTGACCAACATTCACACTCACCATGCATGTACAACTGACTCCACATGTATGTCATGAAACTGTAAAACATGCGACAATTCACTGAAATATAAATACAACATGCGTACGGGGATTAACAAGTCACCATTCAGCGTCCAAATCGTTAAAACATAGCCAATTAAGATTCTGATTTAATAATTTTCCCAAACAGGGCCTTAACAGTCCTTAAAAGTTGAACCAAACAGTCCTTTAACACAAAACAAGCAAAACCAGAATCTGTCAGATATCGCGCGCGCGGGCCGCTCGCGCGATATGCCTAATTTTCATTTTTCTTATTAAAAACTTTCCAACGGCCAGAAAACACAGGGCTCGCGCGCACGGGCTGCTCGCGCGAGGGGTCGCTCGCGCGGGCCGCTCGCGCGATCCTCGCGCGTGCGATCGTGGCGCGATTAATTGCTGAGGCTCCTTCTTCTTCGTAGAAACTGCTCTGTTTCAGTTTAATGGGGTCTTTTTGACCCATTTTGCAATTCCGAATTAAATATGGCAAGTAATATATGGATCTCTCCGGTTTTTGACGAGGATTAATAATCTACGATCAATTTAACATAATTCAAACCGTAGCTCACGAATTTTATGAAAAACCAAAGCATGTCAAAACTTCAAATCTAATATACTTTCTCATGTGGACAAATTAAGGTCTAATACCTTGGATACAACATCTATAACCTATAATCTTTCAGAATCATCTATAAAAAACAGATTTTGGTTGAGTTTGAAAAATTATGATTTTGAAGCTCAAGCTTCCATGGACGAATTTAGCAATGGTGGTTCATGTTAATATACACCAAATCAGTAATTGAATATGAAATTACAACCAAAGTGAGTTTAGAATACTCACTGAGATTAGAGATGAAGAGTGTGTTGAGAAAGATAAGCAAACTTAGAATTTCAAACCCAAGCTTTGGCTATGGGGATTGTGTAGCTCTTCTCCTAGAAATTTATGAAATGAAGCTCTCTGAACTCTCTCTATTCTCTCAGTGTATCATTCTGCTGGAATTGTGTGTGTGAGTAGTGCAAAGGTAGTCTATATAAACTCACAAGTATAGGAACTTGGGGGCCAAGTCCTGTGAACAATACTCAACAAATTGAGTTTAGTTCTCAATTCAAAAAAAAGCACAGCAAATATGCATACGTACACACATATACACAGATTCTAAAATGTCTCCCAACTAGTTTGAAAGGTCATGTAGATTACTAGGGGGCAACTATAAGGTGTTTGGGAAAACTTAGCTTATGGCATAAGAATTACACACACAAGCTATACATTCCAAACAAAGCCTTACCCAATGATGAGTTGCCATAAATGGAAAGTAAAGTGTAAGTCAAATCTAACTTTACATCACTTCCAAAATCTGTGGAAGTTTAGCACAGCGTGGACAGTTTTGAAAGTAAACTGGTATTTTCGTGGCGCGGTGTTTACCACAAAAATACAGAAAATTCATTTTAATGTAGGAAGTGATTTTCTGGTTTTATTAAAATACTGATTGAGCTAAAAGAAAATATTTCCACCGTTTTGAAATACAGTTTTGAAATCTAACACAGATGTTATTAATATTTACAGAAATTACAGTTTTGACCCCAATAAGAATTTCAAACATGAAATCGAGCAGGAAAATAAATTTCACACATAAGAATTGAAATTAAAATAAAAGCAGACAATGTATATTTAATTGTAAATATGACAAGACAAATGAATGAAAATGCAGGTTATTACATCCTTCCTCCCTTAAACAGGATTTTGCCCCCGAAATCAAGACTAACTAGTCCTGAAACAACTCTGGGTACTTCTTCCTCATATCAGTCTCCACTTCCCACGAGGCTTCATTCTCGTCATGGTGATTCCACTGAACCTTCACCAACGGAATGTCCTTATTCCTCAACTTCTTGATACTCTGATCCAAAATCTTCACCGGTCTCTCCTTGTAAGAAATGTTATGACTCGTCTCAATATCGTCATAACTAACCACATGCGAGGGATCTCGTATGTACTTTCTCAGCATACTAACATGGAATACATTGTGAACCCCAGACATCTTTGGTGGTAGCGCCAGTCGATAGGCTACTTTCCCAACACGTTCCAAAATCTCAAATGGTCCGATGAAACGTGGGGCTAACTTTCCTCTCTTGAGACCAAAACGTACTACTCCCCGGGTCGGTGAAACCTTAAGGAGTACGTGATCTCCAACACTAAACTCCAGATCTTTTCGGCGTCGATCAGCATAACTCTTATACCGGCTCTGAGCGGTTCTCATTCTTTCCTTGACCAAGGAAATCTTCTCGTTGGTTTCTCTAACCAAATCTGGTCCCAACAACTCCGTGTCACCAACCTCTGCCCAACCCAAAGGAGAACGGCATGGTCGTCCGTACAATGCCTCGAACGGAGCCATCCCGATACTCGTGTGATAACTGTTGTTATAGGCAAATTCAACCAACGGCAAGTGTGTTTCCCAAGATTCTTCAAAATCAATTACACAATCCCTAAGCATATCTTCCATGATCTGATTAACACGCTTAGTCTGCCCATCTGTCTGAGGGTGAAAAGCAATACTCGTTTTGAGCGAGGTTCCCATAGCTTCTTGGAAACTTTCCCAAAATCCAGAAGTAAAACGTGCGTCACGGTCTGACACTATCGATACAGGTGCACCATGAAGTCGCACAACTTGTTGTATGTACATCCGGCTCATCTTTTCTACCGGGTATGTCATACTATAAGCAGTAAAATGAGCAGACTTCGTCAATCGATCCACAATTACCCAAATAGAGTCATGACTCTGCTGCGATCGAGGCAATCCTACTACAAAATCCATCGTGATGTGCTCCCACTTCCAACCAGGAATAGGTAGCGGTTGCAACAGTCCCGAGGGTCTCTGATGTTCAGCTTTGACTTACTGACACGTCAAACACTTGGTTACGAATTCGGCCACGTCCTTCTTCATACCTTCCCACCAGAAATTTTTCTTCAAATCTTTGTACATTTTTGTTCCTCCCAGGTGAACTGTATACCTTGACTTATGTGCTTCTTCTAGAATATCCTTCCTTAGCTCACCATAATCTGGCACACATAATCTCTCTCTGCACCGATATCCTCTATCGACTCCCACCTTCCATTCCGTCAGGTCTTTTTCTGACATCTTTACGAACCAGGCTTAAAACTTCTCATCTTTTTTCTGAGCTCCAATAATGCGATCGATAAGAACAGGCTGTAGGATGAGACATCCGAACAATTGTCCTTCTCCTTCTTCAGCACTCTGTACATCGAACTCTGCCAAGCTCTCCAACGCTCGCCACTCTCTAACCATTAAGGTGGCGATCGTCTCACGAGTCTGTCGACTCAAAGCATCGGCGACCACATTAGCTTTACCGGGGTGGTATTCTAACGTGAAGTCGTAATCTTTGATCAGCTCCATCCATCTGCGTTGCCTCATGTTCAACTCTTTCTGTGTGAACAAATATTTCAAACTCTTGTGATCGGAGAACAAATCAAACTTCTCACCGTAGAGATAATGTCTCCAAATCTTGAGTGCAAATACCACTGCCGCCAATTCTAGATCATGAATGGGATAGTTCAACTCATTCGGCTTCAGCTATCTGGATCCATAAGCGATAACTCTACCATCTTGCATAAGTACACACCCTAGTCCTTGATATGACGTGTTACTAAAGATAGTGAACTTCTCATCAGGTTTGGGTATTGCTAGTACCGGTGCGGTAGTGAGTCTCTCTTTTAACTCTAGGAAGACTCGCTCATGCTTCTCTGCCCACTCGAACTTCAAATTCTTCTTTGTCAACCCAGTCAAAGGTGCTGCTATTTTGGAGAATCCTTCAACAAATCTCCGATAATAGCCTGCAAGTCCAAGAAAACTCCGAACTTCTGTAGGGTTGCTCGGCCTAACCCAGTTTGACACAGCATCGGTCTTGGACGAATCCACTGAAATTCCTTGAGATGATACCTTGTGTCCCAAAAATTTTACTTCTTGTAACCAGAACTCACACTTACTGAATTTGGCATACAACTGGTGGTCCTTAAGCGTCTGCATCGCAATCCGTAGGTGTTGCTCGTGTTCTTCTATCAAAATATCATCTATAAAGACGATGACAAACTGATCCAAATAAGGCTTGAACACTCTGTTCATCAAATCCATAAACACTGCCGGGGCATTCGTCATTCCAAATGGCATCACCGGAAATTCATAATGACCATATCGGGTTCTGAACGCAGTCTTAGGTATATCTTCCTTCCGTACCCTCAACTGATGATATCCCGACCTTAGGTCTATCTTGGAAAATGTCGTAGCTCCTTGTAGTTGATCAAACAAATCGTCAATCTGAGGTAAGGGATACTTGTTCTTGATAGTCACTCGGTTCAGTTCTCTGTAGTCGATACACAGCCTGAGCGTCCCGTCCTTCTTCTTCACGAATAACACCGGTGCTCCTCAAGGCGATGTACTTGGACGTACAAAACCTAGGTTCTCGAGCTCTTGTACTTGTTCCTTCAATTCCAAAAGTTCGGTGGGGGCCATTCTGTAGGGAACCTTGGTAATCGGAGTCGTACCCGGTATAAGCTCAATACAGAACTCTATACTTCTCTCGGGCGGTAAACCGGAAACGTCTTGAAATACTTCTTCGAATTCCTTGACTACAGGTAAAGACGACGTTGTCGCTTCTGTACTGACGACTTCGATGTTAGCCAAACATCTTGTGAGGAACATATCTCCCGAAGGGTTACATTGAAAATCAAAGGGTTGATTCTCATTGTCGGAGAATGTAATTCTCTTCCTCGCACAATCCAACTTCACTTGATTCTGAGAGAGGCAATCCAATCCTAAGATTATGTCGAACTCCTTCATTGATAGGACAATCAACCTTGCCGGAATTTTACGGTCTCCTAACCGTAAGGGACAATCCTTGCACACGTGTCCTAATCTGACTGCAGCTCCTAATGGTGATGTAGCCTTCAAAGCTTTCTCTAAGCGATGAGGTAAGATACCCAATCTCCGAATTGTGTTAACAGTTATGAATGATAGAGCAGCACCCGTATCAAATAACACTTTAACATGGGAGTTAAACAGAGTTAATGTACCTTCCACTGCTTGCTGATCAGGTTGAGCTTCTCTATAATCTCCTTCTTCGTACACAGTTCCATCATATCCAGCGGCATCAGGGATTACAGCATTCAAGCGAGTCTGACCCTGTTGACCATAAGTCACTTGCTTAGGAGCAGTGCAGAACCTGCTGATGTGACCTGGTTCACCACAGTTGTAGCAGACTATCCCTTGCTGAGCAGCACGCCTTGGTGCCTTGCAATCTTGAGCCAAATGACCAGGGTTGCCACAGTTGAAACATTTTCCAGCGTTGCTCCCTTCTCCTACCCGGGGTTGAGTCGAATAAGTAATAGCCTGGGTCTTCTTGCTCCCATCGAAATTCCTCTTCTGCCCTTGGGTACGATTCATTGGTGGTCTATTCCCAAAATTACCCCTTTGAGGCGGCCGAAATTCAAATTGCTTTCGGTTTACTAGAGCATCCTCTTCCAGGTCGGTAGCCAAACCAACAAGTCCTTCAAACGATTTATCTAGGTGGCCGAGAGTTAAGCGACGAATCTGCGGTGTCAGCCCTTGATTGTACTTACGGATCTTCTTCTCCTCAGTATCAACCAGGTGTGGAGCGAACCGAGACAGTCTCTCGAACTATGTGGTGTACTCTTGCACCGACTTGGTTCCTTGCGTCAGATCCATGAATTCTTTCTCTCTTCTATGCCTCTCCGTAGCCGAGAAGTACTTTTCCAGAAATTTTCCCTTGAACGCAGTCCACGCCATCCCCATTGCAGCTCCATTCCCGATAGTAGCTATAACCGAATCCCACCAATCTGCAACAGCATCGGTCAATTAAAACGTAGCCAATCTCCTCTTATCCATTTCGTTGCACTGGACAGCTTCGAACATGCAGTCCATCTGTCTTAACCACTGTTCCGCTTTCCAGGGTTCCGCGGTACCCGCAAACTGCTCGGGCCTTAGTGCACGGAATCTCTCCAGCAATTTGTCTCCAGTTTGGCGGTCTCGTCGGTTTTCATTCTTATTACTAACCCTTTCGAGACGCCTGATGCAAGCTTCAAATATTCCCGTGGGATCGGCAACCTCAGGTGCTCCCTCGATCAAATTCCTGTTCCTCCTTAGTCCTCCAGCCATTCTATGCATGATAGTGATAGTAGAATGAGAAACATGCATGCAATAGTACTATGAAGCAATTCTAATGACGATAATATCCAAAAGAGTATATTATATACATAACTTCTTGTCAAGTTGATACAAAAAGCATGTATGGTCAGATCAATGCCTACCCTACCTGTATAGGTTAGGACGCATGCAAGAGTTAATGTTACAAAAATGGGCCATTGCCCTACACTCTAATGCATGCAATTACAGCTTGCAAAAAAAGATAGAGCGAATAGTCAAAAGTAGTTAATATATACAAGGCCATATCTAGAAAGTCAATCGTCTCCATAAGCGGCTATCAAGAGATCTAGCGAATCGACGGGGCGAAATTGCTGAGCCTGAAAGGGGCCCACCCCATCATAGCCTGGAGAGGTCGAAGATGAAGCAGGCGCAGGGGCATCTGCCTCAACTAGCATCTCCTCAGGTAAGGCTAGCTCAAGTGCTAGCTCAGCCTCGAGCTCAGTGGCAAGATCATCTAGACCTATGCCGTCCTCTATAATCTCCCCTCCTACAGGGACCACATGAACGGCCTCAGCATTGTCCTCGACGATGGGAACTACTGGTGGGGGCATCTCTAACTGAGCCAGATGGGCGTGCACAATCTGGATCTCGAGGGAGAGATAGAAAGCATCGCGATCAATCAACCTCAAAACCTCAACCAAAATCAAGCGCTGAGCCTCTGCAAAGTAACGAAGCTCTAGGCGGATACGAGTCAGGTCGACTAAGCCTACCACATGAGTCTGGTGCCATAAATCAGATACTCCGGTCGCTGTGGCCAACTGCTCAATGGCCGCATGATACAAGTCAAGAAAGGCTGGGATCACTACCCCAGGTGTCACCAAGTGTCCTCCAAATTTGTCTGGTACATATAGCGGATGAGCTGGATCCATACCTGATAAAAAGGTACTACTTACGTCAGGACAAAGATAATCTTAGGCGTTTGGGTTCTGAGTCTATCCTCCCTGTCGTATCATCGGGTGTGTAACACTTGATGGAATGTGGAATCGGGTCTATACTGGTAAACCCTAACCTGGCTAAACTATCTTGAGATAAATAATAACCTGGCTCTGATACCACTAAATCCTGTCACGTCCCGACGTAGCATAAATATGGAAAGCGTTTAATTTCCTTTATGGACCCGTAGGTCGCGACGGTTTGAAGGATCGATTCCGTCCCAAACGTCGAACAACAAACATAATAATCAGAGCAGAGCAATCAAGGCTTATAAAATTTTCTAACTTATTACATCTTATGATACGGGGTCAACTAAGGCACAGACCGCCTTGAAACAAAACAATAACATAAAGTCCATTACAGTCATCCTTAATACAAAACAGTTCATAACATAAAGCATATAACAGAAATTTCTTTTCCCAGCAGTTGTTCTCAATTCACATAGTCATAAGATTCCTCCTGGTTATAACCTGAAAAGCCTGAACACGAATGTCCAGGACGCATCAACGTCGTCAGCTTCAAGAAGCTGGTGAATATTAAAAACATAACTTCGAATGTAAAACATACTCAATTACCCTTTTTCATTTCTCATTTAAATCCACAAATTTACTTTTAAGATAAAGAGTTCGTTTAGAAAACAACCACAACATTATTTAAAAGATAAATTCACACATATGTGACCGTGTATGAGAACGATGCACCATCTCATCTGACCGACTATTTTCTCTCGACAAAACCCAAAAACCCAACATCACACACCGGTATCTTTGAAAAGCTAAGATAGCCACACTTTAGCACAGTGGTGCCAAGGAATGTCCAGTTTGCCTCACACTTTGGTCCGGGGTACCAGGGAGTGTCCATTGCCTCACACTTTGACTACCTAATCTGCCATGTAAATACCGGAGGAACCCTCACGCAGTATCCAGACTCGGGTATCAGGGAGTGTCCGTAGGCCACACTTTAGCACTTCCATGGGTGCCAGGGAATGTCCAAGTTCGGCTTCACACACTTTGACGCTACCATGGTCGTCAGGGAGTGTCCATTTTTGCCACCGTCGCATTTCAAAGACACCCTCGCCGCAATCTCAATCACAACACACTTTGGTATTCACTTACCAGGGAGTGTCCACATCACAATCTCAACCGCACTCACTGTACCACACAGACCATTACTCTTTTCCATACTGACCAACATTCACACTCACCATGCATGTACAACTGACTCCACATGTATGTCATGAAACTGTAAAACATGCGACAATTCACTGAAATATAAATACAACATGCGTACGGGGATTGACAAGTCACCATTCAGCGTCCAAATCGTTAAAACATAACCAATTACGATTCTGATTTAATAATTTTCCCAAACAGGGCCTTAACAGTCCTTAAAAGTTAAACCAAACAGTCCTTTAACACAAAACAAACAAAACCAGAATCTGTCCGAAATCGCGCGCGCGGGCCGCTCGCGCGATATGCCTAATTTTCATTTTTCTTATTAAAAACTTTCCAACGGACAGAAAACACAGGGCTCGCGCGCGCGATCGTGGCGCGATTAATTGCTGAGGCTCCTTCTTCTTCGTAGAAACTGCTCTGTTTCAGTTTAATGGGGGTCTTTTTGACCCATTTTGCAATTCCAAATTAAATATTGCAAGTAATATATGGATCTCTCCGGTTTTTGACGAGGATTAATAATCTACGATCAATTTAACATAATTCAAACCGTAGCTCATGAATTTTATGAAAACCAAAGCATGTCAAAACTTCAAATTTAATATACTTTCTCATGTGGACAAATTAAGGTCTAATACCTTGGATACAACATCTATAACCTATAATCTTTCAGAATCATCTATAAAAAACAGATTTTGGTTGAGTTTGAAAAATTATGATTTTGAAGCTCAAGCTTCCATGGACGAATTTAGCAATGGTGGTTCATGTTAACATACACCAAATCAGTAATTGAATATGAAATTACAACCAAAGTGAGTTTAGAATACTCACTGAGATTAGAGATGAAGAGTGTGTTGAGAAAGATAAGCAAACTAAGAATTTCAAACCCAAGCTTTGGCTATGGGGATTGTGTAGCTCTTCTCCTAGAAATTTATGAAATGAAGCTCTCTGAACTCTCTCTATTCTCTCAGTGCATCATTCTACTGGAATTGTGTGTGTGAGTAGTGCAAAGGGAGTATATATAAACTCACAAGTATAGGAACTTGGGGGCCAAGTCCTGTGAACAATACTCAACAAATTGAGTTTAGTTCTCAATTCAAAAAAAAGCACAGCAAATATGCATACGTACACACATATACACAGATTCTAAAATGTCTCCCAACTAGTTTGAAAGGTCATGTAGATTACTAGGGGGCAACTATAAGGTGTTTGGGAAAACTTAGCTTATGTCATAAGAATTACACACACAAGCTATACATTCCAAACAAAGCCTTACCCAATGATGAGTTGCCATAAATGGAAAGTAAAGTGTAAGTCAAATCTAACTTTACATCACTTTCAAAATCTGTGGAAGTTTAGCACAGCGTGGACAGTTTTAAAAGTAAACTGGTATTTTCGTGGCGCGGTGTTTACCACAAAAATACAGAAAATTCATTTTAATTTAGGAAGTGATTTTCTGGTTTTATAAAAATACTGATTAAGTTAAAAGAAAACATTTCCACCATTTTGAAATACAGTTTTGAAATCTAACACAGATGTTATTAATATTTACAGAAATTGCAGTTTTGACCCCAATAAGAATTTCAAACATGAAATCGAGCAGGAAAATAAATTTCACACATAAGAATTGAAATTAAAATAAAAGCAGACAATGTATATTTAATTGTAAATATGACAAGACAAATGAATGAAAATGCAGGTTATTACAACTTTGGAATGAGTTTGGAGTGCGTGTTTGATCCCTGATTGATTTCAGAAAAGCTTTAAACTTGGAATTTCAGCAGAATGTTCTGTTGCAAGGAAACCAGTCGACCGGACCAGGTCTAGTTGACTGGAACTCTTTGTTATTCAGGCACTGCATCGATGATTGGAAAAATAGTCGACTGGTTCCCTCGACACAGTTGACTGGACGGTATTTCGGTATCACACCCCAAACTCGCTCCCACGGATTAGGACACGTGTAACAAGACTATACGCACCCAAAATACACTAATAAGCAAGAACCATGTTAGTTATTAAGGAAAAAACATGATTTGAAGTAACTTAAAACTAGTATACTGAGATAAAATAGCCCAAGGACAAAATGGTCATTAATAAAATGTGACAAAATTTTACATCAAAAGATAGCTCTTTGAGTCTCGGTTCCAATGCAAAAAACGGCGCATGAATTCGAATTTTCTACAAAGAGTTATGCCCGTTTCCGTAAAAGTCGACGAAAAATACCTTCGAAATCACTGTCTTGTGCAGAGGGGCATTCGACTGGTCGAGCGGGTCAATTCGACCGGTCCAAGTACCCTCTGAATCATATTTTCCACCATTTAACATTCTTAAAAGTTCCCAAACTCACAAGGCACTTGGAGCTACCTCCTAACCAAAGTAGAATCACTGAAATGTGCACAAAAGCATCGAAACTCATCAAATCACGCAACCGTTGGAAGATTTCAATTCATTCCAACTGAATTCAAGCAAGTAACTAACTCATGTTCTTGCTAAGAACTAGCATATACATGAAAACATTTTGAAGAAGAGTTTGAGGCTTTATTAAACAAGCTTGAGCCAAATAACACTAGTTTACTTGTGCCAAATAGGATATTCCGCGGAAAATACTTACCAACCTTTGTAAGTAAAAGTGAAGTTTTTATTGGTCAATGGGACCCCAAAGGTATCCTATTGGCCTTTTAAAAGTTAAAACAAAACATGGGAACATTTAGAATTAAAGGTCTGACAGTGGGTTTTTCGACCGGTCGAACGGGTCCTTTCGACCGGTCGAAAGCCCCTCTGCAGAACCATTTCTGCAGCAGTAACTTTCAACCTGTTTATATAACATTTTGAATCTAAAACCCACTCAAACACTTTTGAAAACTTGTAAACCTTCTTAAACATGATCCTAATACACATTGGGGTACTTTCCACCACTTTTAACTCGTACTCAAGCTCAATTGAATCAAATAAGACATTTAAGCCAAATCTTGGCTTAACTTGCACGAACATAGAATTTTATCAGAAAAAGAGTTCAAAAGATTTACATATAACTTAGTTACAACCAAAACTTGTCCAAAATAGTTGCGACATACACCCGGACTTGCCGAAGTGGTCCAACTCAACTAACATACGAAATCCATAGCTTAAACAAAATGAATTACATAAGTTCCTCTAGATTAACTCCAACTTCCACAACTATAAGCGTTATAACTTAAGTACCACAAGTCCAAACCATAATTTACATCATACACAAGTTCAAAGAAGTTCACATGCTTTAGCCCCAAATCTCCCCCATCTCTCCCAACGCGCGTCATTTCCTCTCCGGATACGGCTCCGAACCTGCGGTGGTTGTTTTGTACCACAACAGAAATAGGAAAATGGTTTTCTTAAGCATTACGCTTACTGAGCAATCTAAACATGATTGAATGTTTAACACGTGTAATGCTACCAATAACACATCAAACATAAACATAATCGCCGAGTCACCTGTTCAATGATTCATTCAGACCCGGGACCTCCCTTGATCCCGTGGCCACTTCTATTTCTTGGACTTCCGTATTTATCGGATTCTTCCTCTACACCACCCTTATTACTCCCAACAATAAACCATTTTCCCGGTGCTCATTGACTACCATATAGACATATATGCACATATAAACACATATACATGTATCAACATATAATCTTCATATTCATTCAGACCCGGGACCTCCCTTGATCCCGTGGCCACTTCTATTTCTTGGACTTCCGTATTTATCGGATTCTTCCTCTACACCATCCTTATTACTCCCAACAATGAACCATTTTTCCGGTGCTCATTGACTACCACATAGACATATAAGCACATATAAACACATATACATGTATCAACATATAATCTTCATGAAATTGATACAATATTCACAAATTAACAACAAAATAGCCTCTAGCATGAGTAGTTATTCCTAACATCATCAAAGCCTTGAACCCATTAAACACAACTATTTGGTTTGTATAGAAACTCACCTTAACAAGACCCGTCCAATTAAACCAAGTAGATGCTGAATTTCCCCAAATTAAAGCTCAATTTTTACCCCAAAGTGAATCCTACATAGTTTTGGGTCAATAAAATAGCGTCTATTAAGAACGGCTACTGGAAAGACGTTGCCGAAAAAGAAAATAAGTTACGTACATGTAATCCTCTTACCTCCACGAGTCCAAAAGTGGTCTCGGATCGTAAATCCGGCGAATGGAGGCGACGGAACGGTGAAAAACGTCGTCGGTGACGGTCCGTCTTCTCTCTCGGAGCTCTCTTCTTCTTCTCTTCTTTTTAATTTCAGTAAATGAGAGTCTAAACCCTCTTTAGACACCTATACATGCATAAGCATGAGGTGTTTTGATCTCAATTTTTTCCCTTTTCACTTACACCCCCGGAATTTCTTAAATTCTTATTATGAAATTCCCAAACATTCCATTAACTACCCAATTATCTAATGAGTGTTTGTCTAAGTTTCGTATGGGTCCCTACGTGGGTTCCATATATTTTGTGAAATTGCTATCGCACCTACTAATTATCAATCTTTTTTCAATTATACGCTTATTTGGGTATACAAACTAATACAAGTTACTAACACATGTATTATCATATAATATATAAGCATTTAAACACTTATTCATGTAATCACATAAATGCATTTAATCACGTAAAATGCAAATTTTATTTAGGCCCTTCACTGGGTTCCACTCCACCACCTGTCCCACTTCACTGGGGACTTTTTCAACTAGTGTCCCTCTTCTGGACACTTTTTTTTTTTCCCTTTCCGGGCGAGTCCAAAGCCTCCCCTTAATCCATTTTACACACCAATTATATTAACTAATGCATATAACATGATAATTAACCCGTTCTCTGGGTACGGGTGTTACATTCGGAAATCAGATCTTTTTGCCTAGGTAGGATTTCAGTCGACCGGACAGTACCAGTCGACTGGACATGACAGTCAGTTGACTAGACTGCTCTTTTCAAAATGGTTTATTTTCTTTACGTGTTTCAAATGGAGAATTCGTTTTTATAACTTGAATTTATGGATTTGTACTCTTGTTTATTTCGCTGCTATTTTACGTTAATGAATTGGAGTAGCCTCGGTGGTGTGTCACGGGTTTCGGTTCTGCTATTGTGGGACCGGACTGTGACATTATTACAGTGTTAAATGCAATATTTTGAAATTTTTGCTCCAATGTTACATGCCATTTCAAATGTTATATTTTGGCCAACTACCCTTTGTCTTTCAAAGTAGTATTTTGTTAAGGGGCAAAAGGGTCATTTAATAAATGCATATGCTTCTCAAATTTTGCATCCCAATTACATGTAAGTGGAGAACTTCGTAGTCCCCAAAAAAAAAAAAAATTCATGTGGCAATGGGACACTTCAATATCCTTCAACAAAAATCCAGTGGTACGACTATCACATGTATTGAGGAAGCACTTGTGATGCAAAATTTGTAAAACATAGTAAGGAAAATAGTCAAAATATGTCATTTCAATACTCATATGTTGGTATGGCACAACTAGCATGTGCTATTTGTTATGCCAAATATGGCATGAAAAATGATTATAATATGGCATGACATATGACATGGGCCGGGGTTGGAGTAGTCATGTTTGTTATTCATGCTATAATATAGAATTGACATGACATATGATATGGAGTCGGTGATGGTCCACGCGAAGCGGCCAAACTCTAAAACGAGTTCTGACGCCAAATATGACGCCGTGATTAGAGGAACTATGTTGTCAAATGAATTTTGATTTAGTATCATCAGTTAGAGAAAGAAAAATACAATCTTTTCAAATTTCTACGTGGAAACAATGTTTTCATGGACTGATAGTCTTATCTAACCACGAGCACTGTAGATTAGTGGTAGGCGGCTCTTGACAAAGGGGTGTATTAGTCTTTTGGTCATGATTTCGATACTCTATAAAAATAAATATAGTGTTTGTGGCTAGAGTTTATGGTTTTCTAAAGAAAGGTCAAGGGTTCAAAACCTTCCAGGGACCGTGTGAATGGATTAGAAGAACGAATCTCAAATAGTTACCCAACCCGTATCCAGAGTTTGACATGAGTACAAATCCTACAGCTCACTCATCCGAAAAAAAAATCAGTTCTTATCACACATATACACATAAAAACATAAATATATACACACTTTCAAGAGCATGGAAGTCACTCAGATCATTCACCAATGAGTCAATGAAGTCACACAATCACAATCCAAATTCCCCCTTCAGCAATCACAAGTCTATATTGAGTCAAAACTGAAGCTAATTGATTCTTCAAGTAAACAAACAAATATTTGTACACCTCAATCGAAGCTTTACAAAATGACAGCCCGAGAAGTGGAGAGAGAAGAAATTCATTAAGTGGAGAAAGTAAGGTTTTCTCCACCCTATTTGGATTGGTAATATACAAGAGAACAGAAGAGAAGAGAAACACAAATTTCTTTGCTTTGGTTCGGATCATAAGAGAGAAGAAAAAAATGTATTTAGAATCGAATAAATTATTATTATTATTATAAATTTTTTCGCTGGCGATAAAGGCACATTCATTTTTTAATTAGGGCACATAAATTTAAGTTAAAAAAAATCAGTTTTTTACCTTTTACTTTAATTAATAAGGGCACCTCACTTATTTTACTATATATTATCTCTTTGTGTCTCTTTCCTTATTTATTTCTAAGTCCTTGGCTACTTCCGATTTCTTTATCTATTAACTCTTAATCTGTATTCAGTGTTTTCTTCGATATGACTTCTTCTCTTGTAAGTTTTTTTGTTTTCATTAATTGTGATTCTTCTCTCGTCTCGATAGGTGTTACATGATCATCTTTAGCATAATTTATATAATAATATGAATTTGCCCATATCATGTTTCGAAATTGTTTATTTGCATCATCAAGTTATTAAACTTTATGGTGAAATTACGTTTGCGCGTGCGCGCGCGCGCGTGTGTGTGTTTGGCATGGTTCGTATTTATTCTAGATTATACTTGTTGTAATTTAGCAGCCATGTCATTTTTCCTTTTGTATAATCTAATAGTCTTATGATATCCATATATCAAGTGACGAAACCAAAAAAATTGCAAAGCGTCTTGCACTGGAAGAAGGATTACTAGTAAGTTCAACTGTTATAAAACTCTATAATTGCAAGTAACACTGTTGCAAGTACCAAAGTTATTATTGCTATTATTATTCTTTGAATATCTTTTAATTTTATAATATTTATGAAAAAATACAATACCTAATTATGTGTGTTATGCTTGTCCCCGTAGTTTGATCCCTGTAATTTAGAAAGTGTCACTTTAGTTCTTGAAGGTTCATAAGTGTGTCAAATAAGTCCAATTAGGTCCCTTTGTGATGAATAATTTTGTCACTGAAAGTAAAAAAACTTGTCAGAAAAAGTGTTTGAAGGACTAAAATGACACACCTGTGAAGCTGCAGGGACTAGAATGACACTTTCTAAACTACAAGGACCAAATTGACATAAAGGGCAAACTAAGAGGGTGTAAAATATAGTTAAGCCTACAATATATACACTAAAATAAGTGAGGTGCCCTTACGAATTAAAATAAAAGGTAAAAAACTAATTAAAAAATGAAGGTGTCTTTATTGTCTGCCTAATTTTTTATTTTTTTAATATCTTTATTGACTTTATATATGTGACATACTTGATGGTATGTAATTTTAAATAATCTCTCATTTCTATTCTTTCCAAAAATCTCTCCGATTTAGAGAAACAAATTTGGACTCTATTCTCCACACTTTATCTCTAGTAATCCTCTTTTCTCTCCCCATTTAATTTACCAAATCAGAGAAATGGAGAGAAAGTGGACTTCTTTCTCTTCTCTTCTCTCCATTTATCTCAATCCAAACAGAATGCGAGAGAATTTTAAATGTTCATAAACAGGTATGTACAAGACCAAAATGACAGGGCTTTGATTACGTACAAGTTCAATAGGCATTTATGTTACAAATTGTAAGCATCTCAATGAAGAATGTTTTCAGGTTCCAACATTGATGGAACAACTGTTTGTGCGATCCAAGACACAACTAAACACCTACAATGTTGTGTTGTTCAACAAATCCTTTCCACGATGCTGGGAGAAAAACCATGCACCGTTTGTTCATCCTGTAGCTGTCTATAGCCTTAGTAACTTGAGAAATACCGTTGGCATCCTTCATGAATGGCGGTTTCATCTTTATGATACATCCAACTTGCCATTGAGAGTAATAAGGTCATGTTCCAGGAAATGTGGAGTCCGTACTAGAGAGGATTATGAAAGCACAAACAACAGAAAGTGAGAAGACTGAGACCCATGTATTTTCTGTGTACATCTCCATGGCATCTGTGAAAGAAAAACGAGTTCGGCTTTCAGCCCAATTACGAATTCGGTCTGCCTCCGCTGCATATAATGCTCTTCCCTGAAGTACAAATATCAAAGATCGTGGTCGTCATTGAAATCAAAAAGAGAAAAAAGGGAAAAAAAAAAATGTTTGGAATAACTGGCGCTTGTTTAGGAAGCAAAGGCAGATTCAAACCATCAAGGAGTCTCATCAAACTGAACGAGAAAAGCCCAAATGTGAATAATTGAATGAATTACTAGGTAAAAATAAAGTCATTTAGCATAACTATATCGCTAATCCTAAACCATGGTTCCATTAGAGACATGAATGCACTTTTAAACAAGTTAAATTCAGACATAACATGAATTCATATGTCAGGGCTATTTGAAAAGGATCAGAACCGGTTTTGCAGTTCATAAGTGAACTGCTTCTATATATTCAAGTGTTTGGTAAATGCCTTTTCACTGTGTAGAATTCTGTGCCACCTAATATCACTTCTAAAACAAATTCTTTGTTGAATCAACATAAAGTTGTTTCCACAAATTAAAAATTATAGTGGGATTGATATTATTTTAATTCATGCACTCCCAAATAGGCCCCAAGTAAGCTAAGGTCACCGCTCCTGATGCCATACCCATCAGGGGATAAATTAATATCATACTTTATAATTTGTGGTACATCACAAAGCATAGGACACATCCACAAATGTTTAAAAATATTACCTGCTCATCAAACCAACGGCCTTGTCGCAGCCATGCAGTGACCAAAGCAAGTAAGATCCTAGGAGGAGTCAAGTAACTGATAGCTTTCCCACTTCCCTTCACCACCCGCATTCTTGGAACTAAAGTTCTAGCCACTGTTTCAGGAAGCTCGCATATAATATTGAACATCTGCTTGTTTTGTATAGTAGATCCGCTGCAGACAAACAGATAAACATCATTCTCGCATTACTACAATCTCTAAGCTTTAAGGAATCATTCTCATACAAAATTAAAACTGTAAAATGGTAAGCTTGGTCGTTGAAGAATAGTGCTCCAAACCAAACTGAACTCGGAGCGATTCAAGAGAAAAAAAAAAGTACACTAAGGCTCTCCTTTGTTCATGAATTTAGTGAGGAAAAGGATCAAAAAACATTGAGTAAAACACTTTTCTTTACTTGAGTAATAAGGAAAACAGTGAGAAAAATAGGACAGAAAAGAAAAAGAAAAGAAAAGAAATATGTTGAAAATAAAACTAAAAAATCCACTTTCTTTTTCCTTGAGTTCCTATAATATTTTGAGAACTTAAATTTCCAACATCATTTAAGCATGGAGGAAACACCACGGAAACAATTTTCCTTCTCATTTTCCTTTTCCTCCTCTAATGACATAAACCAAACAGAGCCTGAAGAAAACAGAATGCTTTAGATGTACCTCAAGAGTAAGTCAGTCAGGACCATGCCTGGAGATGCTGTATGAACCCCCACCTTTGATTTTTTGCACTCTTTCAAGATTGATGATTGAAGCTGTCTAAGACCACACTTTGTTGATCCATAGCTAAAGTCAAATGAGATTAACCAATTCAAACATTATCAGCAAATACATGGATTTAGGGAAGTTCACACTCCTGAATGAAAATATTATAGTCTATGAGAATCGTTCAGTGCTTGCATACAAGATAGAGAAACTTACACAGCAGTCAAAGGGGTGCTAGATCCTCCGGAGCCAGCACCATCCATGTTAAATATATGACCTCCCCTATCCTGGCTTCTCATTACACGCATGGCTTCACGAGTGCAAAGTATAGATCCAACCAAGTTTGTCGAAACAATCTCAGTAAAATCAAGAGGTTAGATGTAGATCAGTTACAAATCTTGGCGAACATGTAAATTTGAAGGTCAAGCACATACAGAAAGGGAAGATTAAACATGTCCAAATAAGAAATTCCATGCAAAATATAAATCAATGAGCCCACATGCTTTGTCTGTTGGTTCGCCAGAGAGAGGGTGCTTAATCTTAATCTTATTTGTTTAGCTCGAAGCTTTCTATTTAACAGCAGCCCTTCAGCTAGATGACAAAATTCCTCTAATTCAGTATCTAGAAAAGAAAAAAACATAAAACGTTGATCATGTGCACACCTGTTGAATATCTTCGTCACTGAACTGCAGCAATGGTCTAAAACCCTTGTTTGTCCCAGCGTTGTTTATCTGTAAATGGGTTAAATATTGCAAGCAAGAATTAGGAAATTGAGAGAAGATTCAGCTTTGCATCCTACATTAATCAAAAGTCTCTCGTGTCCAAGTATATTAATTACTAAGTACTCCGTAGATATTAAGGAGTTAAGCTTGTATGAAATCAGGAACCAGTTTGGGACAATTACTACAAAACAAGTATCTCATTCCCATACGAGGCAAACATTCATCGCAGCATCAATTGATTCTGATCCCTTCAAGATCAGTACTAACACTTCTCAAAAGCAAAGTAAAAAATGAATATTGCTCTGCATTTTTTGTTATCACCATTCTTTCAGAAAAAAGAGAAGCCTTGGAACGAGAAGAATACCATATGAAACTATAAGAAAAATCAAATAAGGCAAAAAATCTATCTAGACCACTCACCCAAATGTCAATAGAACCGAGTTCTTTTACAGCAAAGTTGGCCAAGTTGCTCACATCATCAGGTTTGCAAACATCACATGCAACACCCACCACTTTTGCAGTAGACAGATTTGTCCTAGATGATCCAACTGCTGTGATCATACATTCCTTCAGATTCTCCTCGAGCTCTTTGATGGTCATATCCACAGATTCAGGACTGCCCTGACAAGATTAAATACTGATAAGGTGGTGTAGTGAGAGGAAAAAAGAGGAGATGACAAAAATTGGGACAAAATAGGAAATAGTAAGTGAACAAGTACGTCAAATAATAGTTCAAGGCACCACCTGCGAGAAGCTACAACCACGCGATCTCCAGAAAGAAGAAATTCACGGGCAAGAGCTTTTCCCAGTCCCCTTGTACTGTAACAACAGTTATTCCGGTCACAACACAGAAAATTTGATATAAAAAGTCTCAGATTTCTTGCACTTGAGTCAGGCATTTACATGTGAGTATATCTTAGAACAGCTCCTGTGGTCAACTAAAGTCGGTTTATTTGAAGATTAGAGAAAGTGTGTTTTTTCTCTGGACAAGATAGGGGTTTTCTCTAGACAAGTGTGTCTCCATCTGTTCGAATATTGACAAAGAATTGATCAAGCTTCTTGTGATGCTTTAATCGTGTTTTAAGCGATCATAGACAAATTTTGAATATAGTACTACTGTACTAGTAAAAGCTGTAGTAGTTACATTAGATGGCATTCTTGTAGCGGGTAAAGTACACAATACATATTTAAAAAACTTTTACATTGTTAGGCTTTGTTTGGTTCATGGATTTCACGAGGGAAAAGCGAGGCGAAAGGAAAACAAGATGGAAAACTAGTTCCTTTTATTTTACGGATGGGACTAGTTTTTCATCTTGTTGTCCTTTCTTATCTCTTTTCCCACACGAAATTCAAGAACCAAACAAAGCCTTAGTGTATTGCTCGGTTGCTCCTTACTAGCTTTCCATTGATGTACACCTTACTGCCAAAACCACATAATTCATGGATTCTTCCTTCTGTTGTGTTTACTACATTTTGCTTGCAGGCTTGTAAACTATATTTGCACTTGTTTGAGGACTTTACTGGGATTGGGTTCTGTACTTGACATTGGAGTCTTTAGTTTTTGGAAATCAATCATAATGGCAGGTCATTGACAGTTAAAAAAATACCTCATCCATATCAACATTTTTATTAGTAACCTTCTAAGCGTATACTTTCTGCAAGTTTTATATAGGCAACTCTTAACAGTAAATTGTAATGCTTGAAGAAACCACCTCAAAAAAATCATTCGATTAACCTACATTTTTTATTATTATAAATAAAAAAATTAATAAAAAAGAGGCAAAGAATTATAAATCAGAATGTCATGCATGTTACATCACAAAAGGAAGCTCTTTCCTATCAAAAATTGATTAGAGCACCGAGTTCGGAGCAAGAACGTGCAACTTTGGGCTCTGTCCACAGGAGAGTGTACAAAAAAAAAAAAAAAATACCATAATGAAAGGGACAGCATAAATTTTGGATTTTGAGTTAAGTGAAAATCACTTTAGTTAATAATCAAAACACAAAGCAACAGATCAAATGCATTCTACTTAAGACCAGAAAGGAATACCTTCCAGTTATGACAACATTTCGCGGACCAGCTCGACTGAATTCATCTAAAACCATGTTTGCACCAATCATGGTTCCAATTACGATACCGCCAAGCCAGCTATACCATATCAATTCATTCATCTGGCTATCTCCACCTTCACAAAATTTGCATAAAACCTAAGTTATAGTATTCAATATCCGTCTTTTAAACTCTAATATTAACGGTTTCATACAATATACATATATATATATATATATATGTATGCATATGCTGATATACATATTCATATACAACTATATGTATGTTAACAAACCAGAGAGCTGGAATCCAACTAAGAGAATTAATCCAGTGCTCATGACAGTGACAATATATCTTCCCATTTGCAGAGCAACCTGGTCCCAGAAAAGGGAATATAAATTACTTCACTATGTAAAATTAAAACCAATACTTCCTAAAAATGTTGGAAAAAGAAACGGAAGTTAAGCAGTAAAATTTTCACATATCTGATGCTCGTTCATGAAATTTTTTTTTTTATTTAGTCAGCTAAACGTCATGCAATCACTTCATAGCTGAGATGATTCTCAGTTTTATCAAACCAAACAAAACATAGAATTGGAAAAAAAAAAAAGATTCCCTAATTTTTTTTATCAGCAACCAAACATATTTCAAATTAATGAAACTCACCAAGGACAATCTCTCCTCGAACTTTACCAACGATTTCTGAAACTCCTCTTTGGACTGTGAACGCGAATTTAAAACCCTAAGAAAAGGAGAGCTGAGAGAATTAAGAAATTTATTCCCCTTCTTAGACTCCAATAGTTCATTATTTTCATTCGAATTCCCACACTTTCTCGCTCTTTCCTTGTCTCCCTCATCAACAACTTCCCCCCCACCGTTCTCGTACCTAAACGACCTGCATGGTCTTACACAAACCCCTCGTCGGCCCTTTGATTGCCCTCCGACGATAATTGAGTCAAACATCGGCAAAATACGCCGACAACCCGGTCGGACCGGCGGTGGCTGCCCGGTTCGATGGTAGTCCAACGTCGATATGTGCAATTTCACAGCGGTGGCCATGTTTGGCCGATCGAAATGGTAAAGTTGTGAGAATTGAGAGCTCAGTAGTTCAGGAAAGTGAGATCCAATAATTCTTCAGAGGGTTTTTAATTTCGTGTCTCTCTCTCTCTCTCTCTGTTAAGTGTTTGGTTACGTTAGATTTTGTAGTTTTGTAAGAAAAAAATCGACGTCAAACAATATCTAGAGAGTAGAGAAGAGAGTAACAGAGAAGAGCAACGTGATGACCACACGTTAAAGCAAGCTTCCTCATCTGTACGTTTCGTGTGAGTGTAGAATTACTCATTTGTGGTCGACTTTTTTGTGAAGATAAAACGGAGTTTGAATTTAGTGGAGTACGAGTAGGGTAGTCCCCCCAAGCTTCCTCGTGAGTTCAAATGAGTCAAACTTTTAAGTGATTGTGAATTTTCTCGCAAGTTTTTTAACGAGTTCTTTTGCATGTCGTTTAAAATTATATAGTTTAATGATAAATTAGTCATTTATCAAGACTATTTACGAAGTTTGTCATATTTTTTCTAAAATTATGTAATTTTATACTCTCTCTGTCCTATATCAAGAGTCCTTGATGTCATTTTTTGATGTCCCATTTTAAGAGTCCTCTTTGAAAAGTCAAAATATTTTAATACACACTTTTCAAATTTGTCCTTTAGTATATCCAACTCTTCTCTCTTTTTTTATTTTTTATTTTTTTTATGTGACACTGTAATTTTGAATTTCAAAAAAGGCAATATTGAAAAATTGAAAATCTCACCAAAATTAAAGTTGGCTCCTTAATAAGTTGGAATTCCCAAAAAAGACTCTATTAACGAGCTTTTTCACGAACTTGTTCGTGAGCCTTAATCGATCGCGTTCACGAGCTCAAATCAACGAGCCGAACCTAACCTTAATCGAGCCGAACTTCAAACCCTTATTAAGCGACTCTGTTCGTATCCACCTTTGTACGAATAATTTAAAAAAAAATAATAATTCTTTGACAACACGTCTTCTAAATATTGGGATTGGTCGAAAAGAATTTCTTTTACAGCCATTTGAGTAACTCTACTACTACTTCAAACTTCAACTAGTAATCACATCATTATATTAGACATAGCCCATGTGATATAATTTGAGAATTGAGCTCATGTATCGAGTATATAACATTTGATCCAATCTTGACTTTATACCAAATTTAGTTCATGTATCTTGTAAAACTATGTATTATACAATAGATGTCTATCTACAACCTCTTTATGAACCTTATTAAAATATATTCATGAACTCTATCGAATTAAGTTCATAGGTGATTAAGCTTGTCCTGTTTATTAAATTAGTCTAAAATATAAGCTTGAACTTGACTTATTTATTAAACACAAGTCAAGCAGAACTTTTATCGAACATGCTAATAAAAGCTTGTTGAGCAACTCGGTTCGGTTCACCTCAGCTAGTGTACTGCCCAGCATTACCCGATGTACTAACACAATGGGGATTTTGTATCCCAAACTACGCCCATCTTCTTTTTTGTTTATAAAAGAAAAAAGAAAAATGGCACAATTGCTCTCAAGGGTTTGTGGGCCTTGTGAGTTTTGTTGAGAAAGAGACTATTGGGTGCTTATTTTGGCCCAGTTATGGTGTATTGTAATTTGTATGTATCGATTGATTCGAACCGTTTGATGAACTTTGACCTAAAAATAAAAAATAAAAAAAAAAACAAAAACAAAAACAAAGTATTTGATGGTACGTATTTCATCAGGGATGTAATAATACCCAAGTCCACTACATAAAAAAGTAGGACAGTGGCACCAAACTTGTCTTGCGTACACGGAAAAAATAAGCAAACTATGGGTGCATTTGATAAAACTAAAAATTAAGTACTGAAAATTAAATGCTGGATTTTAAGTACTGAAAATTTTAAGTGATTGACTTTTGTAATGCTGAAAACAATGCTTCAACTATTGAAATAGAATGCATTCAGTGATTATTTTCAGTAGAAATTTTTCACTTAAAGTTTTCAGTGGTTTTTTGGCTACTTTTTCAATTAAGTGGTACATTATCAAACGCACTGAAAAAGAATAAGTGCAGAATCTTTTTATTTTCAGCACTTAATTGGGTTATCAAACATACCCTATGTTTATGTAATAAAACCCAAGTCCACTGCATACCATATGTCATATGATGCAATAATGTCAAATTATGTTTATGTTTGACAACCAGTATTTCTACTATTAATTAATATGCTTGGTTTTAGATTCAAGGCCACCGACATATAAACCAGTTGATCAGCTTATTTTGACTAACAAAAGTTGTCTGTTTGGTTGTCCAATGCTAGTTTAATTTACTAATTCGCAATTTCTAGAGAATGTCTATTTGGTTAAATTGGTTGTCCAATGCTAGTTTAATTTACTAATTCACAATTTCTAGAGAATTCTAACATACATAACGATCATTGTAAAGTAGTACAAAAATGCTAAAATTGTTCAATATTTCTTCTTATGCGGTTAATTTTTATTTTTTATTAAGAAGATTGTGTGCAAACATGCCCATAGATCATTTTACAACATCCGAGTAGAAGGAGAGTAGAAAATTATATAGTACATGTGTGTAAGGGCGTACCCAGACTAAGGTAACTATATGGGAATTTGGTAGCAGTGTTCTCAAATTTTTTTTTTTTTTTTCTATTTGTACATATTTGATAATGAGATATGATGTCAAATTGAGTCTATTTAAGAATAATATTATCTTTTGAGATAATATTTATACATTTTGGGGTCTATTATAGTGTCAAATTGAGTTTGAAACACTTAATTGGAATGAACTAGACTATATTTGAGCTAAAATATTACATGTATTAAAACAATTCTCAAATTTTGAGGTATACTAGACTATATTTAGGTTAAAATATTACATATACTAATTTTTATTTTCAAATTTAAAAAAAAGGAGCTAAACTATAATAAAAATTAGGGTTAATTACACTTATACCCCCTGTACTTTGGGTTAGTTTCACTTTGACCCCCTGTAGTTCAAAAAGTGACACTTACACCCCCTGTACTTGTAAAAGACCAAAATGCTTTAAAATTTCTCCTTCTTCAGCATAGGAATTCTCTGGCAAGGCTCCAAGCAATGAAATCAAAACCAAAAACAAAAATCAAAACCCCAAATCAAAACCCAATCCGACCACCACCAGAAAAGAAGAAGAAAGAGAGGTCGTTGACTTCGGCCATCACCATCAGCGACCATTTCTAACCACCTTCAAATCTGTGAACATGCGAGAGGTAGAGAAGAGGGTTTGAGAGATTGAAATAGAGAGAAGCTAAATTCTGGGACTGATTTTTGTGCAGAATATATAGAAGGTGTTCTTGATTTTGGTATGTATGTTGGGTTGATCAATTTTTTTTGGGTTGATCAGATTTTTAAATACAACCTAAAACATACCAAAATATCAAACAACTTGAAAATTTTGATCAACCAAAAAAAAATTGATCAACCCAAAATCAAGAACACCCTCTATGTTAGGGATATATACTAAAAGTCATGCTTTATGTAGTTGATTTATTATTCATTTTATAAAATCAGTTAATCCATTTTTTTTTAGAATCTATGTGGGCAATATTTATATTATATTATTTATTTAATATTATGCATGTGTGTCTCTCATTCTATATAGTAGGTGGTTTGGTGTGTAGAGTTCGGCTTACACACGGAAGATCAAGCCATCAGATATTATAGAATGTAAGATTTTGGTTTACAGTCTTAGATGTGATTGGACACACCATCGGTAGGACTGCAGCATGGTGTTGTAGTAGGTTTGTCTTGACTACGAAAAACGGTATAGTGTCAACTCACTATGCTGGTACACTTTGTGTATTAAACGGGACTGACTTGGGGTAATTATCTTTATACTGACTTATAAGATAATTAATACATCATGGCTATTATGAGTGCTTATGCTCTAAATTCTAAGTTAATTTGTAGACACGTACATTTGATATTTACACTTTGATCCCTAAAAGGGTGAAGTCCTTAAATGAGTCAATATCTCATTGGATTGGGTGGCAATATTAATTGTGTGGTGGATATTAATTAATGATGAAATCCATGTCTCAATTTTGGAATTGATGATGTCCCCTTGAGAAAGCTTATAAGTTTTGATTATGTCAAACCCTGCAGGTGGATTTTGTATCCGAAATATCAGATAAGTTAAGCAGAGGATCTCAAGAAATTTTAAGAAATTAATTAAATATGATTGTCAGTAATTATACTTAATTAATGGATATCTGTAATCTTAACATGGGGAGATAATAAGCATTTAATAACATGGAGCTCGAAATATATTTTTGAGATAAGGGTAGGAGTGCAATTATAATTCTTTAGTGGTATGAATTATAATTTATGAAAATAGGAATCTGATTCAGTTCGAATTAGGGTTTCCTAATTCCATAAGGAAGCCTATTCCTTATTGACTTCTTATGGTCCCTATCGTAGCTTATATATATGTTGCTTTGGCTCTCTCTTCAGTTTGCGTTTTTTCATCAAGAGTATTATAACTCGGAATAGAAAAGAGAGCGTAAAAAGGGAGAGCAGAAAACAAAAAAGATTTCGAAAGAGCCCACACTCAGTTCGATATTCTGGCAGCGGATGAATACGGTAGAAGAGCGTGAGCTGTTATCGAGCCCGTGTTCTCGATTCGTCTACTACAGCAATCCGTTTTGCAGTTCAAGGTAACCCTAGTTCCGCCCTTGTAGGTTTATTATAGATTTCACAAATTTTTTTGCAGTACCAATTTATACGCACTGTCAACGGATTCTGGGAACGCAGTTTCCTAACAGTGGTATATATCAGAGCAACGTTGATTCTGCGTATGGGTTTGACGCAACCATGTTGTCCAATAAAACAGATCTTATGCGTGTTTTGATGGATGGATAGAACGTAGAACTGTGCTAACCCTTGTTTTGCAGCGTTCTTATTCCACTATTATGGTCACTGATTTTGTGTGATTGGATCCCACGATGGTTTTATCCGTGGTTAATTTCGTTGTTTTAATATAGCATGTGAACTCCTTTATGGAGGCATAGGATTTGTATGTATTGGATCCCACGCTTGATTGATGTGTGGTTAATTTACTGCAAAGAAATAGCATGTGAACTCCTTCATGGAGGCATAGGGTTTGTGTAATATATCTCAAGTAAATCCGTGAAGACAGTTTACAAGCAGTTTCAGAAAGCAATCTGGAGGCAGTTTCTGAAGGCTGTTTCAGAAAACAGTTCTGGAAGGCAGTTGCTGATGGTAAATCGGATTTAGCTTCCGGGGCGCTGCCCCGGAAACCCCGCGGGGGGCGCTGCCCCCTCAACATAGAGCTAACCGGGTTCAATGAAGATTTCTTCACAAGAGTTGCAGCTTGACCATAATAGTGGGATTCCTATTTTATTGTGGTTTCCTTATTTATGTGTGATTGAATGATTATTATTTGATACGCCCAAAATTATGGGCAGTTTCCTACTCAAGCTAGAAGACTAATGGAAAGTGCATCTATTTCCTAATCCAATTGGGAAACTCCCACAATTAATGTCAATCAATCCTAATACAATTAGGAAACTCACTTGATTGGTGTCAATCACACCCTAATAGGATTATATTTCCTTATCCATGTATGAGTAGGTCTCTTACATCTATAAAAGAGACCACTCACCCCCCATTGAAGGGGCGGCCAATTCTGTAGTCTACACAGCGCCTCTACAATTCACCATTATACGCATACACCCGACCGGTATTACTGGTAGTGCCGCCCCTCTTTGTTGGCTCACCAGGCCCGCCGGTGATCTGCTAGTGAACGTGCTCAGACACACCCGTGGACGTAGGTACCTTCATTAACAGGGCCGAACCACATACAAAAAATAGTCTCTCACTCTCTCTCCCTCTCTCTTAAATTACTCTACTTTACTGTTACCAATTTTTGGCATCATCAGTTTGGCGCCGTCTGTGGGAAAGACAATTCTTCTCATCAACAAATTCTTGACTGATCAATATGCCACCAAAGAAGGCTGCGCAGTAGTCTGACCGGGATGTTCCTTCGGCCCCAGCGTCGACTGCAGCAGTCCCGACATATGATCACTGCAACCCTCACACAACTCTTGGAGGGCCAGCGTCAAATCCAGCAACAGACCGAAGCACTGCTAGCCCAACAAAGCAATCCTCCAGTGGCCGGGAAATGACCCGGGAACATTGCGTACGGTCGAGAACCGATCTTGACCAGATAACGGACCCGAGCCAACCCGTCCCATGTTGAGGATGCCAGAGACATCAACAGTGGGCGTGCTGCCCGAGAGGAAAGGCAGGAGCATATGGCCCGGGAATCAGTCCAGGGTCACTCGGTCAAGAGCCAAGTTGTCCCTAGGCGAACGGTTACCCGGAGTCATAGCCGAGCCCGATCCCAGAGGACAACACCCTGCCATGAAGAAGCCTCTTCCACCAACCCGACCAGCTCCTCAGACACCGGTCGGGAAGGAGTGGAAGCCCGAATCAAGGACTTGAAGAAACAGATCGACGGAGTGGCCAAAAAGCTTGGTCAAAACTGTGTTCCGAATCAAGCCAATACCGAGACAGAGTCACCATTCTCCAGCTAGATCACGAGGTTCTCTATCCCGCGCAAATTCAAGCAACCTCGGCTAGATTCATACAACGGCTCGGGAAGCCCGATCGACCACGTCCGAACCTATAAGGCTCAGATGGTCCTAGCCACCAACTCCGATGAGCTACACCTAGCCTTCCTCAGCACTTTGAAAGGTCCGGCCATGCAGTGGTTCTACTCCTTGGAGCCCCGATCGGTCTGCAGTTTCAAACAACTCAGCAAGTAGTTCATCAACCAGTTTGCCGGTATGCATGAGCGGCCAAAGCCAGACATGCAGCTACTGACAGTCAGACAACGGAATAATGAGTCCCTCAAGGAGTTCACCGACCGGTTCAACCAACAGAAGCTTCAAATTCGCGATCTAAACGAAACAATCGCCATCATAGCCTTCTGCTCGGGAGTTCAACACACCAAGTGCGCCGCGTCGTTCCATAGAAACCGACCGGAAACTTTGGTCGAGCTCTCTGAGAGGGTTGGAAAATACATCGACATTGAAGAATTTCTAAAGATCAAAGACTCCGGGCAAGAAAGCAACGAGTCGTCCAGAAGTAAGCGAAAGCGAGATCAGCCCGGGAGTTCTTACAGTTCTTACAGTTCACAGAGGTCTGAGTCCGGCAATCCCGACCCGACCACCGGTTCACAGCAGTCCGGGTCAGGCAGCCCCGACCGGATCTCCAGCTCACAACAGGCATGGTTCGGCAGTCCCGACCCGACCTCCAGTTTACATCGGTCAGGATCAAGCAGTTCTGGCTTTGCCTTCAGCACATAAAAATTAGGAGCCCGACGATCCTGATCCGACCCCCTGTCTCCATCATTCTAGATGAGCCCGACTACAACGATACTTGCCTGATCACTACGTGAGGCTCCACCGATTGTCAGAGAGCTCATCCAAAGACCTCGGGCCTAACCCCGAGGCATATAAAAAGACCTCGGGCCTAACCCCGAGGCATCCAAAGACCTCGGGCCTAACCCCGAGGCATATAAAAAGACCTCGGGCCTAACCCCGAGGCATCCAAAGACCTCGGGCCTAACCCCGAGGCACTAAAAAGACCTCGAGCTCCGAACTCAGGCGCTAAAAGACCTCGGGCTCCGAACCCAGGCACCAAAGACCTCGGGGTCACGCCCGAGGCACCGGCTTCGCTTAGGTCCAGCCGACGATGGAGGCAAACCTCCTAGGTGGCTGATAATGGCAAGCTTCAAAAGACCCTGCAACCACCATGTTCCAGGTCGGTTACATACAGATCATAGCCTCTGTAAGACCCTCGTCTTAGCGAAAGCTTGGGGGGCAAGACGGCGTAGTGAACTAAACAGGTAATCACACCGGGTATCTACAGGCCTCGCGGATAATCAAGTCAAAATCTTGGACAACCCGAGCACCTACAGTACTCAGAGACATTAACTCCACTTAGGTCCAGACCGACGATAGAGGTGACTAAAATCTCTTAGGTTGGCCGACGATAGAGGAGTAAAAGGACCCTAAAGCAACGTGATTTAGGTCGGCTCCACCAACATGGTCAAGCTCTTCTCCCAACAGTCTTGACGAAGGCTGGTCGGGTAGAAGACAACCATCCTGGGGAGTTAACAGTAAAAAGGACCCTAGAGCAATACGCTTTAGGTCGGCTTGTCCAACATGGTAAAATCCTTCTACCCACAGCCTTGACGAAGGTTTACGGGCAGAAGATAACCATCATGGGAGCTAACTCAAGAAAAGAAGACTCCGAAGTAGGCCGAGTCTCAACTCTCGGTCACTTTCCGAGCATTCAAAGACTCCGAATTAGGCCGGGTCTCAACTCCCGGTCAGTTCCCGAGCACCCAAAGGTCCCGAGCTAGGCTGGGTCTCAACTCTCAGCCAGTCCCCGAGGACTCACCAGGCTCAGAAGCCCCGAGGCAGCTTCCACAAGCACTCAGACAGTGACAAATGGAATCAACTAATTTCCAAACTTGCCCCGATATAGCATCTGGCCAATCTTGGAAATGGGGGGCAGCTGATACGCCCAAAATTATGGGCAGTTTCCTACTCAAGCTAGAAGACTAATGGAAAGTGCATCTATTTCCTAATCCAATTGGGAAACTCCCACAATTAATGTCAATCAATCCTAATACAATTAGGAAACTCACTTGATTGGTGTCAATCACACCCTAATAGGATTATATTTCCTTATCCATGTATGAGTAGGTCTCTTACATCTATAAAAGAGACCACTCACCCCCCATTGAAGGGGCGGCCAATTCTGTAGTCTACACAGCGCCTCTACAATTCACCATTATACGCATACACCCGGCCGGTATTACTGGTAGTGCCGCCCCTCTTTGTTGGCTCACCAGGCCCGCCGGTGATCTGCTAGTGAACGTGCTCAGACACACCCGTGGACGTAGGTACCTTCATTAACAGGGCCGAACCACATACAAAAAATAGTCTCTCACTCTCTCTCCCTCTCTCTTAAATTACTCTACTTTACTGTTACCAATTTTTGGCATCATCATTATTGTTTCATGTTTAATGAATAGGATAACATGGATAATTGTTCCTAGACCTATTTCAGATGTCTAGCTGCATGTTTAATTTATATTAATTTAAAATGATGGACAACTACATGTGTATTTAGAAATAAAACTATTTCCATAATTTGAAAACATAAGTACTTATTTTCTAAAATCATGAGAATAGAATAATTTTATTATTTACACATGTGGGTTTCACAAGTAAGGATGAATTAATCCTTGTCAAGTATTCCATTATTTTTTATTAATTAAATTAAAAGTTTTTCTAAAAAATTATAACCCTCAAATTTTTTTAAAATTCTAAGTGGGAGAGGGAATTTATCAGGTATAAATTCCATGGTCTCTATCACTAGTTTGTAGATGATATGATTAATTTTGTGTGATGGCTCTAGTGTCATCCTCCCTATTGGATGTAGTTGATTATGGAATTATCAGTACAAACTTCTTTAAAAGAATGTTTTGGGTGATTGTTGGTGTGGGTCACCTCTCCATCAGAGGTGTTCCTCATGGAACTCTTGACCTAGAATTAAGTGATGGTATACACTTAGCTATAAATAATAATATCCTCTCCATCTGAGTCACTGTTATTATTTATAGGACCAAAGCAAGTCAGCAGTTTAATTTTATTAGGCAAAGTACATTGCCTGGATAGTAAAATTAAAAGGCAATTGTCTATCTGTACAAATGATGGATAGTATATGGCTTCCCATCGAGTCATACTATTCGCGGTGTATCAGGTTGCTGGCGGATTCCTTTCAAATATGGTAGAGGGAACCAATATTTTCAACTCGAATCCATAGTAATTTTTGCCCAAACGTAATTATATATGTTATGTGATTCTCAGGCTTTTAAATGGGTACTTTCAATCCACTTGCCGTTATACTTAAAGAAAACAAACTTACTGGACCAAACTATATAGACTGGAAAAGGAATTTGGATATTGTGTTAACTGCTGAAGAGTACAAGTTTGTGCTTACTCAAGAATGTCCTGAGCAACCTGGTGAGGGGGCAACCGCTGAGGAAACCCAGGCTCACAAGAAATGGGTCAAGGCTGATGAGATGGCGCGGTGTTACATTTTGGCATCCATGTCAAATGTTCTGCAACATCAACATCAGTCAATGACCAGCGCCTATGACATGATGGAGAGCCTCCGAGAGATGTTCGGGGATCAAAATCGTGCTGCTAGGCAGGTTGCTATGAAAGACTTGATGAACACAACCATGGTTGAGGGGACGCCTGTAAGGGATCATGTTCTTAAGATGATATCTCTTATTAATGAACTAGAGATCCTTGGAGCTGAAATCGACGGGGAAACCCAGGTCGATATCGTACTCCAGTCACTGCCAGAGTCTTTTAAGCAATTCCGCCTCAATTACAACATGAATAAATTTAAATATACTTTGGCGGAGCTGCTTAAAGAACTCCAGGCAGCTGAGAGTCTCAACAGAAAGTTAGGGAGTGCTCTTGTGTTTGAGAAATATTCTGCTTCAAAGCCGAAAGGCAAGAAGAAAATGAAAAAGGCTCAAAAAGAAGGCCGCGGGTCCTCCGCCAATCCAAAGGCCACGAGGACAACAGGGAAAGCGTAAAGGCAAATGTTTTGTTTGTAAGCAGCCAGGACACTGGAAGAAGCAATGTCCAGTTTATCTCGCCAGACAGAACAATCAAGGTAAATCTCATTTACTAGTTGTTGAATCGTGTTTAGCGGTCCGATCTACCGGAACCTGGTGTGTAGATACGGGAGCCACTGATCATGTATGTAATTTTTCGTAGGGGTTCCAGGGAACCAGGCAGCTCAGTGATGGAAAGATTTATCTATATATGGGAAATGCTACGAGAGTAGCAGCAGTTGCAGTAGGAGATCTACATCTTAGTTTTGGTAAAGATAAGATTTTAATATTAAGAAATTGCTTTTATATACCTTCTATTAGAAGGAATTTAGTTTCAGTTTCTAGTTTAGTAAAGAATGGATATTCAGTTCATTTTAATAAAGTAGTAGTTATTAAAGAAAATAAACGTTTTATTTGCTCTGGTCAATTGGTGGATGATCTTTATATTATAAATCCTATCTCTCCTATACTGCAACTTAATGAATTGAATAACACAAATAGTTTGCCATTTAAGAGAAAAGAACCTTCGAGGATGAACCAAACGCATCTTTGGCACTTACGCCTTGGTCATATTAATTTGAAAAGGATTCAAAGACTGGTTCAAAATGGGCCATTAGGCTCATTGGAAGTGGAGGCACTTCCAGTTTGTGAATCCTGCTTGGAAGGTAAAATGACCAAGAGGCCATTCTCGGCCAAGGGCTATAGAGCAAAAGAGCCGTTGGAACTGGTTCACTCTGATTTGTGTGGTCCTATGACTGTCGAAGCAAGAGGGGGATTTGAGTACTTTGTCACTTTCATCGATGATTACTCAAGGTATGGGTACATTTATTTGATGCGGCGTAAGTCTGAATACTTTGAGAAATTCAAAGACTTCAAGGCTAAAACGGAGAAGCGTCTAGGTAAATGTATCAAGACACTACGATCTGATCGTGGTGGAGAGTACCTCTTGGGAGAGTTTAGGGAATACTTATTGGAGCAAGGGATTACATCCCAATCGTCTGCACCCCGTATGCCTCAGCAGAACGATGTAGCAGAAAGAAGGAACAGGACTCTCATGGATATGGTAAGATCTATGATGAGTTACTCGAATTTACCAATTTCTTTTTAGGGACACGCATTAGAAACAGCTGCATACATTCTAAACTTGGTACCATCTAAGTCAGTACCTACTACTCCCATGGAATTGTGAACTGGGCGAAAGCCTAGTTTGCGGCATGTTCGGATCTGGAGTAGTCCAGCACATGTGCTGAAAAGGGAACGCAGAAAAGTTGGAATCAAGAACAGAAATATGTTTCTTTGTTGGGTATCCAAGAGGAACTAAAAGTGGTCTATTTTATAGTCCTAAGGATCAGAAGGCTATTGTTAGCACCAATGCCACATTCTTAGAAGAGGACTATGTTATGGACCACAAGCCCAGAAGCCGTATTGTTCTAGAGGAAATGAGAGGAGAGACACCGACATATACTTCTTCGATACCAACGGTACGAGAAGAAACACCACAAGAAAGAGTTATCGATATTCCATTACCACGTCGTAGTGGGAGGATTATCGAAACACGTGTAGATCCCGAACCAACCATTAACACGCAGGTTCCTGAACCAGTACAACGTGTCGATAATGGTGTATTAGGTTCAGAATCTTCACAACGAAATATCAGTGATGCACAGACACGGGTTGTGCCTCGTCGTAGTGGGAGAGTTATTATTCAATCTGACCGGTATATGTTCTTGGGAGAGTCTTATGACCGGGTCCCTAATGAACAAGGTACCGACCCCTGTAACTACAATGAAGCACTCCAAGATAAAGATGCAGATCTTTGGCAAAAGACTATGAAGTCTGAAATGGAGTCCATGTACTCCAATCAAGTCTGGGATCTTGTAGAACCACCCAATGAAATAAAACCCATTGGATGTAAGTGGATCTATAAGAAGAAGAGAGGAGCAGACGGTAAGGTGAAAACCTTTAAAGCAAGGCTTGTTGCGAAAGGGTTTACTCAAAAAGAAAGGAATCGATTATGAGGAAACTTTTTCGCCGGTGGCAATGCTGAAGTCTATCCGGATTCTCTTATCCATTGCTGCACATTTCGATTGCAAAATTTGGCAAATGGATGTCAAGACAGCATTTTTAAATGGGAATCTTGACGAGTGCATCTATATGATACAACTAGACGGGTTCATTGCGAAGGACCAAGAACACATGTTGTGCAAGCTTAAGAAGTCTATTTATGGACTTAAGCAGACATCTAGGTCTTGGAATATCCGCTTTGATCAAGCAATCAAGTCTTTTGGTTTTGATCAATGTGCGGATGAATCTTGTGTGTACAAGAAACATGATGGAAGAGTGGTGGTGTTCTTAGTACTGTATGTGGATGATATCTTGCTAATCGGAAACGATGTGGGGGTATTATCTTCTGTAAGGGTATGGTTGTCCAGTCAATTCGATATGAAGGACTTGGGAGAAACCGGTCACATCCTAGGGATCAAGCTTATGCGAGATCGCAAGAATAGGATGTTGGGCTTGTCACAAGGCACTTATATTGACAATATTCTTGCAAGGTTTAGCATGCAAGATTCCAAGAAGGGATTCCTTCCCTTCAGACACGGAATTACTCTATCTAAGGATTAGTGTCCTAAGACACCTGATGAGATAGAGAAGATGAAGGCAGTTCCTTATGCCTTGGCAGTAGGAAGCCTAATGTATGCTATGCTATGTACTAGACCTGACATCTGCTTTGCTGTTGGCATGGTTAGTAGATACCAGTCTAATCCAGGGCAAGAATATTGGACTGCGGTGAAAAATATTCTCAAGTACCTGAAAAGGACTCGAGACTATATGTTAGTTTACCAAGCAGACAGTCTTGTACCCATTGGGTATACATATTCTGATTTCATGTCAGATAGGGATTCCAGAAAGTCTACCTCAGGATATGTGTTTACCCTAGGAGGTGGAGCCATTACTTGGAGGAGTATCAAGCAGTCATGTATTGCTGATTCCACCATGGAGCCGAGTATGTGGCTGCTTCGGAAGCCGCTAAGGAGGCCGTTTGGCTCAGAAACTTCCTTATGGATCTAAGAGTAGTACCTGCGGTACAATCGGCTATTACCCTTTATTGCGATAATAGCAGAGCGGTTGCTAACTCAAAGGAACCAAGGGCCCATAAGAAGGGAAAACACATTGAGCGTAAGTATCACCTGATACGAGAGATCGTGCAAAGAGGTGATGTTGAAGTGACCAAGATAGCATCAGCAAATAACCTGGCAGATCCTTTCACCAAGAGTTTACCGGCCAAGACTTTTGACAGTCATGTAGAAGGGATAGGAGTGAGGTGTGTCGTATCATGGCTTTGAGTCTAAGTGGGAGATTGTTAGGGATATATACTAAAAGCCATGCTTTATGTAGTTGATTTATTATTCATTTAATAAAATCAGTTAATCCATTTTTTTTTGAGAATCTGTGTGGGCAATGTTTGTATTATATTATTTATTTAATATTATGCATGTGTGTCTCTCATTCTATATAGTAGGTGGTTTGGTGTGTAGAGTTCGGCTTACACACGGAAGATCAGGCCATCAGATATTATAGAATGTAAGATTTTGGTTTACAGTCTTAGATGGGATTGGACACACCATCGGTAGGACTGCAGTATGGTGTTGTAGTAGGTTTGTCTTGACTACCAAAAAACGGTATAGTATCAACTCACTATGCTGGTACACTTTGTGTATTAAACGGGACTGACTTGGGGTAATTATCTTTATACTGACTTATAAGATAATTAATACCTCATGGCTATTATGAGTGCTTATGCTCTAAATTCTAAGTTAATTTGTAGACACGTACATTTGATATTTACACTTTGATCCCTAAAAGGGTGAGATCCTTAAATGAGTCAATATCTCATTGGATTGGGTGACAATATTAATTGTGTGGTGAATATTAATTAATGATGAAATTCATGTCTCAATTTTGGGATTGATGATGTCCCCTTGAGAAAGCTTATAAGTTTTGATTATGTCAAACCCTGCAGGTGGATTTTGTATCCGAAATATCAGATAAGTTAAGCAGAGGATCTCAAGGAATTTTAAGAAATTAATTAAATATGATTGTCAGTAATTATACTTAATTAATGGATATCTGTAATCTTAACATGAGGAGATAATAAGCATTTAATAACATGGAGCTCGAAATATATTTTTGAGATAAGGGTAGGAGTGCAATTATAATTCTTTAGTGGTATGAATTATAATTTATGGAAATAGGAATCTGATTCAGTTCGAATTAGGGTTTCCTAATTCCATAAGGAAGCCTATTCCTTATTGACTTCTTATGGTCCCTATCGTAGCTTATATATATGCTGCTTTGGCTCTCTCTTCAGTTTGCGTTTTTCCATCAAGAGTATTATAACTCGGAATAGAAAAGAGAGCGTAAAAAGGGAGAGCAGAAAACAAAAAGGATTTCGAAAGAGCCCACACTCAGTTCGATATTCTGGCAGCGGAGGAATACGGTAGAAGATCGTGAGCTGTTATCGAGCCCGTGTTCTCGATTCGTCTACTACAGCAATCCGTTTTGCAGTTCAAGGTAACCCTAGTTCCGCCCTTGTAGGGTTATTATAGATTTCACGAAATTTTTTGCAGTACCAATTTATACGCACTGTCAACGGATTCTGGGAACGCAGTTTCCTAACACTCTATACATTCTGCACAAAAACCAGTCCCAGAATTTAGCTTCTCTCTCTATCTCAATCTCTCAAACCCTCTTCTCTACCTCTCGTATGTTCACAGATTTGAAGGTGGTCAGAAATGGTCGCTGGTGGTGATGGGCGAAGTTAATGACCTCTCTTTCTTCTTCTTTTCTGGTGGTGGCCTGATTGAGTTTTGGTTTGGGGTTTTGATTTTTGCTTTTGGTTTTGATTTCATTGCTTGGGGCCTTGCTGGAGAATTCCTGTGCTGAAGAAGGAGAAATTTTAAGGCATTTGGTCTTTTACAAGTACAGGGGGTGTAAGTGTCACTTTTCCGTTAACTTTAACGGAATTTCTGACGGTGACACTTTACATTAAAGTATAGGGGGTGTTAGTGTCATTTTTTGAATTACAGGAGATCAAAGTGAAACTGACCCAAAGTACATGGGGTGTAAGTGTAATTAACCCTAAATACTATAATATTACATGCACATATACACTAAAAAAAAAATCTAAATTTTGAACGCTACAATTCGGCCGAGCCTACGTTCTAGTCTAGGGGTGGCAATCGGGTCGTGTTAGGTCATAATCGTGTCGGGTCATTATCGTGTCAGGTTATAATCGTGCCGGGTCATATACGGGTCACCCGTTTAACCCGTCTAACCCGTGTAGGGTGTCATCGGTTCGGTTCGGATCAGATCGGATCAAATTGAATCGAATCGAATTTTCATTTTTTTATTTTTGATTTTTTTTTTTATGTTTTGAAAACCAACTGAAGTGGTCGGTTCAATCTATTTTGCCAATTTTGGCGATCAGATCAATTTTTTAGTTGTAAGTAATTTAAGAAACTCAATCGGTTAGCTCAGCTCGGCTATTTGAAATAAGCTTACAGCCCTACTAACAACACAAACAAGTCTTCCATCAAATGTATCAACTATTAACACGTACATCTTAAATACCAAAATACTACAAATATAGCAATATCTAACTATTATAAACTTAACACCTAAGCACATCCACACAAATTGAATAAGAAGAAATATTGTTTTTACTAACAGTATAAAAAAATTTCTTCACTTGCCATCCATCAAGAATCAAGATTAACAGTTATATTTATCTAATTGACTAATTTGTCTCCCTCCTAATCCAGCAATCCTAGCGGGCTTCCTCCATTTTTTTTCTTTCTTTTTTATTTTTTAATTATTTTTTATTTTTATTTTTTATGCAATGCTTGATGCATGAATGCTTCCAGGCTCCAACTTCCTTCATCCCTTATTAGTATTAATTATTATTTTTTTATTACATTAGTTATTAATTATTATATATAAATTTACTTGTTTGGTAAGTTGGCAACTACTCTTTTTTTTTTTTAGCAAAAAAAAAAAAAAAACAATTTTAGTTTATATATATCTATATATATTTTAAATAAATTTTTTCTCTAAAAAAAATAATAATAATAATTTTAAAAAAAAATTATATTACTTTTATTTTAGACTTCCAGATTATTAAAAATTATTTTTAAAACTAAAAAAAAATACCCTAACTGCACTTAAATACTTAATCGGGTCAAACGGGTTAACCCACTTCAACCCGTTTATTAATCGTGTCAAACGGGTCGACTCGTTTATGACCCGTGCCCTTATACGGGTCACCCAAACCCGTTTATTTTCGTATCGAGTCGTATCGGATTGCCGTGTCGTGTCGAAAATTACCACCCCTACGTTCTACCTCCAAGAGTAGTATGCAAACGTGTCAAATTTGAAATACGAATTATTGCAAACATGAAGCATGCAATGCATAACATGTAGTCCCGGACCGTGAGAGTTGAGTTGTGATTAGTCAAGTGGGTTTTGCTTTATACAGCTTGGTTATAACGAGCAAGAGAGAGGCCCACATACAGAGGCACAGTGAAGGAAAGCTGGCATTTTTAAAATGCCAAAGAAATTGGAAACAATACTACTCTTTAATTATTACTTATTTTCCCACCGGCTGTAAGATCCGGAGAACGCAAGAGTCGGAGGTCGGAGGATTCATTTCCATCATTGACCCCCAACGACTCGCCTCGCCCAAGGACATTTTCTGACAAAACAAGCCCCCCCCCCCCCCACCGTCCCCAATTTCTCTCTCTCTCTCTCTCTCTCTCTCTCTCTCTCTCTCTTCTTCTTCTTCTTCTTCTTCTTCTTCCCCCTTTCTGGAGGAGGGAAAAGAAGTCTCTCCTCGACCGAAATGATGCAGAGGTCTCAAGATCAACGTTCAAGATCTGCCAAACCGACCACTATTCATGGCTACGCCCAATCTGGAGATCTCCCCTCCTTTCAGAAGTTACTTCGTGACAACCCTTCTCTTCTCAACGATCGAAACCCCGTTGTGAGATCCCATTCTCTCTCTCTCTCTCTCTCTCTCTCTCTATATATATATATATATATATATGTATGTATGTATGTATGTATGTATAGGCATGTCTGCAAAATGTGTGTACGTATGCAATTGATTAGAATGTGTAAATAAGAACCCACTTTTTGAGGATTGCAAATTATGGATGGTTGTCTAGAAAATTGAAAAGAAGATGAATATTTTGAGTTGTATTCATCTTCTTTGTACGTTTTGCCAGCATGGATGTGAATTAGTGATTAGTCTTATCTGTTAATGTGAGCCGTTCACAAAATTGAGACAAAAAAAAAAGGTTTTGATTGGAAGCTGTAATCTCTGGACTCTTTTTTGATCAACTTGCTTCACTGCAATTTTTATTGACACCCATCAAATGTTCACATTCATACATGTACATGTACATCTACAAATGTGTATACCAACTGCCAGTATCATAGCAAAATTTAAAGTTGTAAACAATTGGGTGAATCATGAATGATTAAAAGAGTCCCAAAAAATATATATATATATATATATATATGAAGAGGGGCGGATCTGGAAAATTAATGCAGGGGCTTAACAAATGTTTGTTCAGGCCCCCGAATTTTTTTTTTGGACCTATTTATATGTATTTTGTGTATATTTTGTGTAGATGATATAAATTAATGCTAAAAAACTTACCCCAAAAACATAGGAGGGAGGAGGGATTTTATAATTAGCACAAAAATATAAGAGAAAGGGGGCTTAGTATGACAATTTTATAATATTAGGGGGGGCTAATTGTAATTTTCAAGGGGGCTAATTGTAAATTTTTTTTTAGTGCAATGTAGAATTTTTTTAAAACCTAGGGGGGTGGTCCTTGAGCCCCCCTTGTACCTCTTTACCTCCGCCCTGCATATGTATGTGTTATATATATATATATATATATTTTTTTTGGGGGGGTTTCTTATGGCATTATTCGATTTAATGAAAATTATGAAACCAATGGGAATGAAGCCAACAATTTATGGAGTCATGCATTAGAATCATCAATTTATTTTTAGGATGAGCCAGAATAATTCTTGAAGTAAGATCTGCAAGTTTTTATAAATTTCTAGAATGAATAACGGACAATAATAGATTGGTGGCACAGAGAATTTTTATTTTTACTATTTTATAGAATGGCAATGTATACGTGTCATCAAAGATGATGTCGGAAGCAACATGTGCCGAACACTCATTTGACATATTGTCAGAAATGACCTACACTCTTCTTTCAGACGTACTGTTTTAGGACGCAGAAGTTTTATTCATGAGAGAATCAGTATATATGTGTGTGTATTATCGTGCACTATCCGAAAAGTTAAATCAGATCTAGATTTTATGTTGGTTCACTTGCTATTGAGTTCCTGAGATTTCTTTGCTCAAGGAGTAATAATTTTTCTTTTCTGTTGTATATTTACTATTTTCTTTAAGTGCAGATGGCAAATACGCCACTTCATGTTTCTGCTGGTTACAACCAGGTTGACATAGTCAAGTTTTTACTCGATTTTCGAGGACCAGAAAAGGTTGAGCTGGAGGCCAAGAACATGGTGGGTAAAATATATCTATTCTCTAAACTGTGAAAATTGACTCAAAACTGTACAGTTGTGTGATTGCTTTGTATTTATTTGTTATTCTTTGTAGTATGGAGAAACTCCTTTGCACATGGCAGCTAAGAATGGGTGCAATGAAGCTGCACAGTTGCTCCTTTCTCATGGTGTTTTTATTGAAGCCAAAGCAAATGTGTGTTCTCTTACCCAGCTTGATTTGCTTGTGTGATTGAACTTGTAATTAAAACTTGGATGCAGTGTTATTACCATTCAAACATTCTCTTATATAGCATCTTTGGTTGACTTGGATTTAAATAGCATCATGCCCATCATCATGAATGAATGCATTTATTTATCATATATTGTTTTTATTTTCTTTTTATTTTTCCCTATATGACAATTTCTATGTTTGTTAGGATGGAAAATTTTTACGATTTTAAGCCTAATTTTTTAAACGACCGCAATCTTTTCAAATGAACCATTCAAGCTCATCATCTACTAAGTTAAATGCTATATAAAAGCATGAAAGCAATTATTGCATTTAAAGACACCCAAACAGGTCATTAGTTTTGTATTTTGCTCATGCAGAATGGTATGACTCCATTGCACCTTGCTGTTTGGCACTCCCTGCGAGCTGAGGACTGCTCAACTGTAAAGACATTGCTTGAGAACAATGCTGATTGTAGCGCCAAAGACAATGTATCATTGACTGCCATTTGAGACCATATTCCATTATACTGAAATATATTTGCGCACGCACACATATATTTTGGAATATATTAGTGATTAGTAAAAACCTATATAATGCAGGAGGGTATGACTCCTCTAAATCATCTTTCACAAGGTCCGGGAAGTGGGAAACTGCAGAAACTTCTAAACTGGCACCTTGGAGAACAGCGAAAGCGTAAGGCCATTGAAGCATGCAGTGAGACAAAAGCCAAGATGGATGAGCTTGAAGATGCAATATTGAGTATTGTGGGTCTGCACGAGCTTAAGTTACAACTTCGGAAGTGGGCAAAGGGGATGCTTTTGGATGAGAGGCGCAGGGCACTGGGGCTAAATGTTGGCCCACGAAGACCACCTCACATGGCTTTCCTTGGGAATCCTGGAACAGGTAATACGTTGCAAAATCATAACTGCGTGGCAATTCGAATGTTCTCAATACTAAAACATGCATGTATATTATGCCACCATAATCTTTTTATCTTTGAAGGCAATCCTACCATGAAAGATTTTGTGGTTTAAGAGTACCATAGTCTCGCCACTTATTTTAGTTCGTTTTTGTGTATTACCAGATTTGCCGTAATTTGTGACATTATGGTGTACTATTATATAATTTTTTCACTATTACATATTTTCTTGGCATGTTTTCTAGATTATGTTTTGAGGAATTGAGCTTAAACGTATCATTTTTGGTCTTGTTGCTGCCATTTGAACCATACTGTTCCTCACTGATGAGTAGTCTGTGGCTCATTCATTTACACATGGCAAGGTTTCTTTAGTAAACTCTTTGATCTGGTTCCTCATTGTTAGCCTTTTTGTTTTTCCAGAAATCCCTATTGTTAGCCGTACCTCCTTGTAAATGCATATATTGTTTTTTCTAAAAATGTTGTCATATTTTTTTTTTTTCGCACCATACATCTCTCTATGTACTTTGTTGGTAATCCTACATTAGACACAACATGGTGTATTTTGTCCGTTGTCATGATTCCACAAAGCAGTCCTTTTTGATCCCGTCATCTTTTTAATTCCTTTCCTTTCCCACTTTTATAGCCCATCATATACAATATAATCATATGCTTTTGCTAGCTAAGTCTATTAAAGATTCATTTCCCCTCCCCCACCCACACCCACATACGCACACCCTAAAAACCCTCCCATAAGCATCGGTGATATCTGGGATGAATCCCTAGGGTCAAAGGGGTGATTCAGACTCAAGACCTCCCGCATGATGAAATTTTGTCCTAGCTTCTATTTTATTTATTTTTCTATATTGAAAATTTGAAGCAAAATTAAAGACAAGTGTGCATTTGTATTGAAATGCTCAATTGCGTTGATATGGCAAGACTTCATATATTTTCGGTTTAAATGGCCATTTGCCTTGTAGACTGTCTCTTAGAAAGCGTAACGAGTCCTCTACGTATCAGGTAAAACAATGGTGGCCCGAATTCTTGGAAGATTACTCTATATGGTTGGTATTTTACCTACTGACAGGGTAACAGAAGTTCAAAGAACTGATTTGGTTGGTGAATTCGTTGGTCATACAGGACCAAAGACTAGGCGAAAGGTACCACATTATCCTTATCTGAAATCCCATCTTTAGAATTTCCTGGTAGTAACCGAAGTTCTCTTTTCATGTCTCAATGACCTAAATTTTAACATGTCTGCAGATTAAAGAAGCAGAGGGTGGAATTCTATTTGTGGACGAGGCCTATCGACTGATACCTATGCAGAAGGCAGACGATAAGGACTATGGCTTGGAAGCCTTGGAGGAGATCATGTCTGTAATGGACAGTGGAAAAGTTGTGGTCATATTTGCTGGGTACAGTGAACCGATGAAACGTGTGATATCTTCAAATGAAGGTTTCTGCAGAAGGGTTACAAAGTTTTTCTATTTCGATGACTTTAGTTGTGAAGATCTAGCTAATATTCTTCAACTGAAGATGAATAATCAAACTGAAGATAGTTTGTTGTTTGGGTTTAAGTTACAACCTTCATGTAGTGTCGATGCTGTTGCAAAACTGATAGAGAGAGAAACCACTGAGAAGCAGCGTACGGAGATGAACGGAGGTCTTGTGGATCCAATGCTGGTTAATGCTAGAGAAAATTTGGACATGAGGCTCAATTTTGAATGTATAGATACAGATGAACTACTTACAATCACCTTAGAAGATTTAGAAGCAGGACTTCGGTTGTTATCGCAATGAGACCCAGAAGAAAGAGAAAGAAAACATTAATTCTTGAAGGTATTATTGGTATCGCAATGAGACCAGAAGAAGGCTCTCGCTATCACTATAGAAGATGACTCTGAAGCTGGCATGATCTTTGAGAAATTTTCCCCTTTTAAACTTTCATTTTTGTTTGAATAAATTGATAATTCTTTTGATGCACTTCAGAGTATTTTCTGGGTCTTTGAAATTCTTAGCTTTGAGCTATTGATAACTGTAGTTAGTAATTATATACATTCTTCCTCTGTATAAGAGATGTTTGTTTTGCTGTTGATGTGTAACTTTTTTGTTTGTTGTTTTGGGTATACACGCAAGTTAAATTAAAAAAAAAACAAAAAACAAAAAACAAAAGGTTGCAGATGTTCTGTACCATAAAAATGCAGTAAATGTTCTCTCTCTAACTTCTGGATGTCCCTCTCTTGTTACCTTAGGTACCTTATCAAGGACATAGGCAAAATGTACAGGTGATGAGGTAATCTTAATAGGTGGAATTGTCTGGGCTGTCAAGGTTGTAGGCAAAATGTATATATGCCTTTGTATATACTTATAAATCGTCCTCATTGAAATATAAATGGTAGAAGTATTTGCCATACATATAAATGTGTGGCATTACATTGATTTAACTCGAGCAAAACACTTTTGATTCTGCTAATTTCAGTAATTTGTATCCATCAACCGAATTAAAGTACCATTGGCCACAAAACATATGAGGAGGCGAGATAAAGAGCATCTCCACCCGAACTGTTAATTATATTTGAAAGCTTAATTAACTGGCCAATTGACATATGAAAAGTTGACATCGATTTAAAAGTTTCACCTGATATGTTAAATTATGTATATGTCAGTTATTGAGAAAAAAACAAATGGCAGATGCTTTATTCATATGACTTTTCTAACATATCAACATACCAATTGTCAACTCAGCATTTGACATATTGGTTGGAGAAGACTGTAATACCAAAAATAACCGTTAGAGGTGCCAAGTCATTTTTAAAAGCTTGGGTAGAAATGGATCTTATGAGATTTAGAAAGTGATTTGTACCAGAATTTCCATTACCATCCTAATTGCCTTTTTTTTTTTTAAACATTAGTCACATAATGACTCATGAGTAATGGCATGTTTCCCAAAATTGTATCAAGTGTGGTTGACAAGACGTGGTAATGGGTCCAAATAGGGGTGTGTTTCGACCGGAACGGATCGGAAATACCCTTTTCGGAAAAAAAATTCCGAAATTTTCGGAAGCCAAAAATGCATTCCGAATTCCGTTCCAAAATTTCGGAAATTCCAAAATTATTTCCGATTCGGAAATTTCAAAAATTTCAGAATTTCATCAGATTCGGAATTTTTCGGAATATTCGGAATATTTTCGGAATTTTTCGGAATATTCGGAATTCAATGGGATTTCACTTGAGACTTGTAGGCCTTTTATAGAAGTACATCACATCCCATTTTTTGTGTTTTTTTCGATGTGGGATGAACACAATTTTCGGAATATTTCCGAAAAAGTTTCGGAAAATGCAATTTGGAATATGTTCGGAAATTTTTCGGAATATATTCGGAAAAGTTTCGGAATTCTGAAAACAATTCCGATCCGATTTTTTTCGGAATTTTTGGAATTCGAAATGCATATTTAGTTGCCAAAATCGGAATTGGAATCGGGCATAGATGTAGAACTCCATTTATTTATTATATATATTGGAGTGCTGACAACAAAGTCGCTTTGGCCGAGTGGTTAAGGCGTGTGCCTGCTAAGTACATGGGGTTTCCCCGCGAGAGTTCGAATCTCTCAGGCGACGTACCCTTTTTTTTGGGGTAATTACACAGACCTCCCTCGAGATTAGGTCTAATTACACTGACCTCCCTTGTGATTTTCAAAATTACACAAACCTCCCCTGAGTTTAGTATTTAGGTAACAATTTGTCCCCGTTAGTAAACCGTTAAATATATTGCATAGATCTACCTTGAGGTTTTTCAAAAATACACAAACCTCCCCTGACTTTAGTATTTAGGTAACAATTTACCCTCTTTGTTAGTAAAAGAGTATAACAAGACATGTTTAGGCCAGCAAATATTTGTGTTAACTCTCCCAAAATACCCTTATCCTCGTTTTACGTTTTTTTTTTTTGTTTTGCCAACCACCAAAAAAAAAAAAAAAAAAAATTGCCATCCACATGTCATGATCCCATGCAAATATAGGGTAAATGTATGGTTGAGATTATAGGGTCACATCTAGGGATGGCAATGGGACGGATTTTCCGGGTTCCCTGCCCCGCCTCGCCCCTAATAGGGGGGGGGGGGGGGGGGGCTTAATAGGGTTAGGGGCGGGTATGGGGGAGGTTTTCAAAATCCCGAGTCGGGTTCGGGTCGGGGTCGGGGTCGGGGTAGGGTCAAAAAACCCGAACCCGCGCCCGAATATACTTGTATTATTTTTTTACCCCTCAATAGTTATGTGTATTACCATTTAAAAAAAAAAAAACTGCACTATTGGGGAACTAATTGGGTAAGTAAAAAAAAAAACTGCACTATTAGGGATAAAAATGCATTAAAAAATTGCTTTTTCAATTTGTGTACCAAAAAACAAAAAAAAAAAATCATAATCGGGGCGGGGCGGGGGGAGGGTTTACTAAAGCGGGGCGGGGGCGGGGGCGGGGTACGGGGGCCCCGTCCCATACCCGCCCCGTTGCCATCCGTAGTCACATCACATCAACATGCTAATATGGTGTGACAGGTTCACTAAATTTGAAATTTTACAAATTAGTCATGACCCCTTTGGAAATAGGGGATATACATATTGTCTAGATTAGAGGGTCATACCACATCAACATACTAATGTGGTGTGACAAGCCTATTGAATAATTTCTCAAACAAAAGTTGCATCTTAATATGAATTCTGTTTAAAAATTGATGATGTGACAAAATTAAATTGGAGGTCGTAAATCCTTATATTTACGGCTCATCTGTTTTAAATTTAAAGCCAAACCAAAATTGAATCACCACTAATGTATGCATATATATAAATTTATATAACAATCAAATCTTTTATTGTAGGTGTAATAAGTATGAGCATAGACTTTAAAACAAAAGTCTGAAAAATAAGAATAATTTTAAAATTTAATTGGGTTAGTGTCAATAAAAAAAAAAACACACACACACACACACAAGAGAGGTGTGTGTTGTTTGACATAACCTTGAGGGAAATAAGAGTAATTTGGAAAGCTTATAAGGGTATTTTGGAAAAATTAATACAAATATTTGCTGGCCAAAGCATGTCTTGTTATGGTCTTTACTAGCAAAGGGGGTAAATTGTTACCTAAATACTAAAGTTAGGGGAGGTTTGTGTACTTTTGAAAAACCTCAAGGGAGGTCTATGTAATATATTTAACGGTTTACTAACGGAGGATAACGGAGGGGGCAAATTGTTACTTAAATACTAAACTCAGGGGAGATCTGTGTAATTTTGAAAACCACAAGAAAGGTCAGTGTAATTAGACCTAACCTTAAGGGAGGTCAGTGTAATTACCTTTTTTTTTTGTTGTTTTTTTGTTTTTGGGTTTCTATAGGAAACTTCATGCATGTCACGAGTCTCACGACTCACATTTGTTGAAGAGAGAAAAGCCCATTGTAACCAAGGTCAGCATTTTGCAGCTTTTCGTTTCATCTATATAATAAGAGAGGGCGGTGTGGGTCCCTTCCATTTTAGCAACTTTTCATCTCAGCCCTTGAGAGAGTTTTAGATATTTTTAACCATTAGATTATTTGTCCACCAACCCACTACCTTACCTCAGCATAAAAAACCCTCACCCACAAACTGTATCCTCTCATTCTTTCACTCTACATGGCAACCAAACATAATCCATATACACACTGTATCTATCTAACTACCCCACACATCAGAAATCAAAGAGAAAACAAAAAAGGCCCCACGTCTCTCTCTCTCTCTCTCTCACACACACTCTCTCTCTATGCCCCACGTCTCTATCTCTTTTTGCCTCACAAACCAAAAACAAAAAGTTTACTGCCCCATCTCTCTCTCTCTCTCTCTCTCTCTCTCTCTCTCTCTCTCTCTCTCTCTCTTTCTCACACACACACACACACACACGTGTACACACCAAAACCCAGGAAAAAATATTACTCCGTAAAAAATACGAAGGGCCCACGTTCTCTCTCTCTATCTCCATGTCTCACAACTCTCCTCCATCACCTTACCAAAACTCAAATAACTATCTGTGCATCATATTACGTCTCAAACAAATTTGTATTTGCAGTCTTGCAGATGGACTTGGGAAATATTGTACCTGCATGAGTCTCAAAAGTGGAAGAAAATATAGGTAACAATCTTACAATTGTCTCTTTGCTACCCGTCCATTGTTATTGTGTGACCACTATAATTGATTCTTTTACCCAACAACAGTTCTACCATTGCAACAAATCACATTTGTGGAAGCCTCAATCGAATACCCAGGTCCTCTTTATCTTCATTTACACTCTCTTTATTCTGTAGTCACAATGTTGAAAGAGAATGATTTTAGTGTTTTTCTATTTTCTTTATGTTGCTATAATTGTTCGATGTTTTGGGGAAATTGTGCTCCATTATTTTATGTAATTTGTGATACTGTACAACAAATATATGGTTTACACATTTGTTTGATTTGACAGCATATAGAATAGGTGGTATTTTGGGTGGTACATTAAGGTGTCCTCCTCTCACACGTTCTGTAGAATTTTTTTTTTAACTTTGTTCAATTAGTGCTCTCTCTCTCTCTCTCTCTCTCAAAATGTGTTGGTTAAAAGACAAATGGAGATGTATCTTTGTTGAAGGTATTCACTTTTCATGTATCTTTTTTTTTAATGAAACTTTTCATGTATCGCTATGTCTCTTTGTTCAATTTCTGTGTTTTTTTTCCCTTCTTTGATGTTGAATCTTCTAAACCCAATATGTATAAGTACACAGTACAGTTTCTTATGCATTTAAAAAAAAAAGAGAGAGTTAGCAGGTGGCAATAGTGTTTGTGGATCCCACTTTGGGTAAACAATTTCTATACTGTGTCAATTCATATCCTGAACGTGGCACTAATACATGGCAATAGTAAAATTTGTTAAGGTAGGTACCCCAATAGTACATGTCTAATGGTACATGGCAATAGTGTTTGTGGTTACCCAAAAATTATTTCATGTAATTAAACGACATTATGTGGATACAAAAAAAAAAAAAAAAAAAAATAAAAAAAAATTGACTTTATGTGGGTTCGGTGTGGGTCCCTTCCGTTTTAGCTACTTTCAATCTCAACCCTTGAGAGAAATTTAGATATTTTGAACCCTTGATTTCTTTGTCCACTACATTCAACTGAAAGGAAAAAAAAGAAAAGAAAGAAAGGGAGTCAACATCTATATAATGTCTTCACATGAGTTTGAATGACATGGATAATTTTACGAAAAAATTTGATCATTTGAAATATTGAATTTCGTTTTTTTTTCGTCGTGCCCACGGGCACGGGTTATTACTAGTACTCTCATATGGGAAGGTGACCAAAACTTCATTAATAGATAGAAACTTATTAGTAATAGCATCTCCAAACAAGCAAACATGGTAGGTTTGACGGTGTCCATCGATGTTACGGTTGCAGTATAACTCATTTATAGCTATTTTTATCTTCTTTAAGTGACACTAAGTGTGTGGGGTCTAATTAAATTTCAATGGGTTCCAGTACCACTTATGAGAGAAATAAAGATTATTGTAAATGAGTTGTACTTTTTATCTTTACTCTTTTTTTTTTTGGCTAAACAAACAAGTATTATTAAGGCTGCGAATCGAAATGTCGGTAGAAACAAAGTCCCTACCTATGAAGCACAGACACAGACACTGTGATACGGATTCGACACCACACCAACATGTCGACACGATCAAATTCTAAAAAATTGCACGTGGACACTACATGAAAAATAATATGACACAGAACACTAAAAAGTTGAACAGCCAGGCGTGTATGCAAAACCTTTTTCCTTAAAATGTCTAGGGATAATTATGACTTCTTCCTTAATAAATAAATTGCGTTTTTGGTTTATCCAAACAATATATAAAAGTTTTGAGTATATGATTCAATTTCTATGGATTCTCCTTACTTTTGGTTAGGGAGACAGAATTTACCTTATCCCAAACTCTTATTAGTGGTGTGGTGGTGATGTAAAGGCGTGAAAGCATATACTTCGGGGACTTAGTTTGGATAAGAAAATTACAAGTAATCCCGTTTTTCTCTCTTCAAGTGCGTGTGTGTAGTGGGTATATATATATATATATATATATTTCAAACACATATATTACATGTATGTATATCCAGTTGAACCTACGTGTCAGTAATTCCTTAAAACTGTGCCAGCTTTTCATTCATGCAATTAGCACCTTCAGTTTCTTCTGATACCAAACAAACAATCAGCTTAGAACTCTGACTCTGATTCATAGAGGCAAAGAAAGTATAGGAACAGAGAGAGAGAGAGAGAGAGAGAGAGAGAGAGAGAGAGAGAGAGAGAGAGAGAGAGCATTGAATTGAAATTAAGGACCCAAATGGAAACCACTGAAGTTGAATCCTCACAACACACAACCAAAAGACCTCTTAACAAGTATGCCCTATACTGTGTTCTTTTGGCATCAACCAATTCCATTCTATTGGGTTATGGTAAAGTCCAATTTTCTACTGTACATAAATATGTGAGTGTGTATATATATATATATATATATATATCTACAAATCTATAGAATTGAAACTTGATTGAAAATTGATATATGCATCATGCATGTGCAGATATTGGGGTGATGAGTGGGGCAGTGCTATACATCAAGGACAACCTCAAGATCTCATCAAAACAGGTGGAAATTTTGGTGGGGTCTCTAAATGTGTGTTCACTGATCGGATCATTTGCCTCCGGCAAGACATCCGATTTAATCGGCCGGCGATACACAATTGTCCTGGCAGCAGCAACATTTTTCATAGGAGCACTCCTAATGGGCCTAGCCCCATCGTTTCCATTCCTCATGGCCGGAAGGATCGTCGCCGGAATCGGCGTCGGCTACTCCCTCATGATCGCTCCAGTCTACATCGCCGAGCTATCTCCCACCATGACACGTGGCTTCCTCACATCGCTCCCCGAAGTGTTCATCAACGTTGGGATTCTATTAGGTTACATTTTCAATTTCTCATTGTCTGGTCTACCGGATCACATAAATTGGAGGCTAATGCTCGGCCTCGCTGCAATTCCGGCCATCGCCATCGCCGCCGGCGTCGTGGCAATGCCGGAATCGCCACGGTGGCTAGTCATGAAAGGCCGATTAGCCGAAGCAAAGAACGTTCTAATCAGAACATCTGAATCAGAGGAAGAAGCCGAAGTTAGGCTCGAAGAGATCACGAAAGCCGCCGGGGACACCGCGAGCGGCGGAGCAAGCCAGTGGCACGGACAAGGGGTTTGGAAGGAATTACTGTTTAGACCCTCCCGTCAAGTTCGCCGGATTCTGATCGCCGCCATCGGAGTAAACTTCTTCATGCAAGCCTCCGGCAACGACGCCGTGGTTTACTACACGCCGGAGGTTTTCAAGGCCGCCGGAATACACAACCGGAAACAACTCGTTGGCGTTACAGTAATAATGGGGATAGCGAAGACCTCGTTTGTTTTAGTCTCAGCCCTATTCTTGGATAGGTTTGGAAGGAGGCCTCTTTTGTTATTGGGCACGACTGGTATGGTCTTTTCGTTAGCTGGGCTGGGTCTGGGCTCGAAATATCTCGAGTTTTCAGATCACAAACCAACGTGGGCCATCGCGTTGTGTGTGGTGGCTGTTTGTGCTGATGTTTCGTTCTTTTCGATAGGGCTTGGGCCCATCACGTGGGTTTACTCATCGGAGATATTTCCGATGAGGTTACGAGCCCAAGGTTCGAGTTTGGCAGTGTCAGTGAACAGGTTGGTGAGTGGTGTGGTGGCAATGACTTTTCTTACAATTTCAAAGAAAATTACGTTTGGGGGTACGTTTTTTGTGCTTTCGGGAATTATGGTTGTGGCTACTATTTTCTTTTACTTCTTTTTGCCAGAAACTAAAGGGAAGAGCTTAGAAGAGATAGGGGAAATATTTGAGGATAAAGAAACCAGAAAAGATAGGGCAAGTGAAATGTCTGATAGATAGTGTGTCTAAGCATTTTTTGTAAGTAGTAGTATAAGTTATTACATTTTAATATAGGCATTTATGTTATGTATATGATGGATTGTTTGTTGATTTATACATTTAGTTGCAGCAGATACTATTGACTAGCGCTGTACAAACTCAACAACTTTTTCAAATTTAATTAGTTTTGGCGCCTTCATTCAAGGACTAAAGCTTTTGCGACCCTCGTCCAAAAAAAAAAAAAAAAAAAAAAAAAAAAAACAAAAAATAAATAAATAAATAATTTATCATGAGCTTTATGTTGGCATAAATTTAGTTGTGTCTTTTGGTTGTGTCCCAAGTATTACTCATAAATTTAAATTTTAATAACCCTAAAGGTAACCATAGTTAATTCGGGCTCCACTTAGTTGGATGAGTTGTAATTCTAATGCAACTAAATTGGCAAGGAAGGTTACAACCGTTTGCTGATTTTCAGCACAAATTTCTAACTTGGATTTGTGCAATTGGTTCTTGCAAAAGGACTCCTTTACGAATGATCCTTGTTAAATTCAATCTCATGATTCTCATTCAAATTTCATTACAAAATTATTATTATTTTTTCTTATTTAAGTATATACATATATTTTTAGTAAAAGCATTTCAAATCAGATTTGAGGAAGAAACTTAAAAAAAAAATACTCTCCAATCATTACTCAAACCAATAACAAAGTTGCAAAGTGAGTATAACTCATTTGGCACAAGTTGGGTCGCTCCTTTGCATAGTTGAGTGTTCAACCCCGACCATTCCCCTTGTAATTAAAAAAAGAGAATAAATACATATCAAATTTTGAGTTTGAATAGCGTTAGTTTAATTTGAGTTTGAGTGAAACTCGATTTAATGTGTTTGAGTTAAAGATTGGAGAAGATTAGCGAGAATTTTTACTCAAATGAATTTAGTATGAATTTTGGGTAAGAATTAGAGATAGCAACACATAATTTTGAGTTTTAAAGACCCAAGGGCAAAGAGCAAATTATCAAACCATAAAGAAAGATGGGTCATTTCCTTGGACATGTCCGGCGCTGTTAATATGAGATTTGGAGCCCATTGGGTTTAGCTGAAAATAAAATTTAAGTGATGAGTTGCGAATTTCGAAGAAAAAAAAAATAAAAATTTTGTTAAATTGAAGTGTTTGAGTAACCTTAATATTTTTGCACTTAAATAAAACCAGTTTAAAATTTCAGCCATTTGGATTGCCTCCTGTGAGGCCCAAGGGTCCCTGCGTGATGATTGGGTTTCTAACCATCCCAAGGCACTCCTTGATATTCTGTTTTTCTGATTTTTCCAGTGAGGGAATTGATCGATCTTTGTATATTTGTTTCTTTGTTCAAAAGAATAAATAAATAACATATCTGTTAAAAAATTAAGTTAAAAAAGGTAATTCAATATTTCAGCTAACTCAAATGTAGTAACAGAGCCAGAATTTTGCGAGTGTGAGCTGAGTTACTAATTGAACTTTGACGTGGGAGTCCGGGGGCACCTGATCAGGTGGAATTCTTTCTGCTGTGTTCATACATATTTTTAAGTATGATTTTAATGTTAAAACTTTAGAGTTAATTAACATATGAGATTTTAACATGTTAGGTTTTAACATGTGAGGTTTTAGTGTGTTATAGTCTTTTTGGCTTATAATTTATGACATTGAGTGTTGTAATTGTACTATCATACATTTAGGAATAATATTATAGTTCTCACTTCCCAAGTTGAGTTCGCAACACATGTGATAGTGGAATTATATTCAGTTATTGTGTTACCGCCTATTTTTCATGAATAAATGCAACGATTTTCCAAATATGAATCTCATTGCTTTGACAGGTTTACCGCATGTAATGTCAAATGTGATACCACCAACTAGGGGTGAAAAAAAACCGAACCAAACCGACACACCGAGCAGAACCGATCGATTCAGTCGGTTTTCATTTAGTGTGCAGTGTAAAACCGAAACTGAATTAAAATTTTATACACTCCGAATCGAACCGAACCGAACAAATTCGAACCGTTTACATCCTTACCACCAACCACTGCAACAACATTTAGTACGATTGTTATTGCATTTGAGAACTTTAGAATACATAACACTACTGTATTTTCACTGAAAGTTTGGTACAAATATTTTGAAACTATAACATTACATATAAAAAGTTACACTAGAAATGATATCTTTGTTAAATGTTCCCAGTAATTCCCCATAGTCCATAGATAATATCTCGGAAAAATGCTAGGTATTACATTCTCGAAACAATAATGTTAGGTGTACACACTTTTTGACACACTGTTTTAAATTTATGTACTCTGTGATGTGTAAGTGGTGCACAGAAAAAGTGTGAAAAATTCAAACAGCATAAGGTGCACTCATTTAAAGCACAATGTATCAAAAAGTGTATACACCTAGCATTATTGTTCTCGAAAACAGCTACTTTTGGGGATCTCCACATCCTTCGATTTTGACCCCTCTCTGTATTCAATCTTGATTTGGGCAATTAAAAGGCCTATAAATGTCTTAATTCTTAACTCCGGGAGAGGAGGAGTAAATATTGGGTATTCCAGGGATACTATGGGAGATTTTATATAAATAAAAAATTTGCTCAGTTTGAAAGATTTCTTGCTAAGTTAAATTAAGAATCCCTTAAAAATAAGGGACCAAATGAATTTATACTAGACTTGTTGCACTACGCATAATTATACACCCATTATATTGAATAATTTTTCCTCCAGGAGGCTCCAGCCATTAAGCAACGCGTGACCTCCATATGAAGCCCATTGGAGCCCATTTTCCTATTCATTTTTCATCATTATTTATAAGTAAACCATAATACAACCTATGAAGTCCAACACACAACCCCAAAGGGAATATTTTTTTGCTCACCATAATTTTTATACAACTTTGTTCATTCAAGCCTCTATTAGAGAATATGTGTCTTATTACATTTTCATTTATCCATATATTATTAATATAATTATTAAAATGAGACACATGTCACTCAATGAAGGTCTAAATGAGCATGGGTGAACAAAAGTGCTCTCCCCAAAAGGGTTTGATCTCATAATTCAATCACGCAGTGTTTCATTGTGATACTCAGATGGCCATAGTTACAATTTTTCTAACCAAGTTCTAATTTTTTTTAAACTACTTTCTATTTTATCTTGATAACAAATGAATTCAATTAATTCCGTATTTTATAATAAAATTTAGGGCTCGCATGGTAGCGTTGTGATTTTTGGTTTTCGATTTTAATTTTAATTTTTTGTATTAAATTAGAGGTAGACATCAATATAAAAAATGAAAACAAAAACTGAAAATAAAAAATCAGAACGTTACCATGCGAGCCCTTACTTTTAAGTTTTGGTATTATGAATGTTTTACCTTTTGTCAATTTTTGATATGCAATTTTTTCTTAATAAATACTCCAGATGCGATGTTATGCTTTATTTATTCATTTTTTACAACTAGCAATATCTATTTTTTTTTTTTAAATATATATATATTTTTCCTAACTATGAATGATATTTTTTCCAATAACTCTCTGATCCAATGCCCCAATATTTATCAAAATGGTTTACTCAACAAATAAGTCCAGAAAAATGGGATCATATTTTCAGAAATAATTTGACGATTGACAATACATAAACTGATGGTACATGACAAATATATACACACACGTACAGTCACGGGTTCAGACAGGCCACACACTTGACAAATTAGTTGGACCCATTGTACGAATATTACCATTAGCAATGCTGTGATCCTGCATGCAACGTTAACCCACGGGTTAAGCTTCACGGATTTGGGGTAGCGGTCTCGAACTAATTTTTTTTTTGGGTCTATATTTATTTTTTTGTTGATTTTTTTTGTCTACTTATTATACATAAATTCTTCAATTCAATATAAGTCACAATTTTATATATGCACAAATTCACAAGTACCCAAATTCAATACACAAATATCCCTCATATATATATATATATATACATACAGTTCTTCTCCTATGAGGACTCCCTCATTTTATAAAATGCGCACCTTTCACTTCTCTCTCTATTAGCGTCTCTCTTTCCTATTTTCCCTCCCACCGATTTCAAAATTTTTTGAATTGGAGAAGGAATCCCATAGAAATAGGGGGTTAGATGGATTCATATAAACTCTTTATTGAGAGAGAAGTGAAGGGTGTGCATTTTATAAAATAAGGGAGTCCTAAAAAAAATTGTATATGCATATATATATATTTCCAATTCTATTTCTTTTTGAGTAACATATTCTCTAATTAAAAGACGAAGAAAAGATGTAGAATTAGTTTTTGACCCTATTTCGGGTTAAGAGATGTAATTTTTAATTTTAAAATATAATATTTAAAAATATAATCTGAACTATTCGAAAAAAACTTAAAAATTATAGGACATCCTTTAAAATTCCAAAGGAACCTATTTACAAAATTCATAAATTTTACAGTTAAAATTTTAATTCTCAAGATTCCAAGAGATTTGGGCCAACCCTGAACCCTTAGTCTCTCCTATGGATATTTCATTATATATATATATATATATATATATAGGCTAGCACCTACATGTCCAGGCAACATTATCATGTATAGAGTCTGGTCTAGAGATCTTGCACTAATTTATACGTAGCCCACATCAGGTTATATAATATGTGGATATAGAGTCTAGTCTTGTACTAGTTTACGGTCCAAAATATTCAAATGTTTGAACGCGCGCGCGCACACATATATATATATATATATATATATATATGGCTTAATTTTGAAATATTTAACCGTTTACATTATGTAAAACTTATAGTCATATAAGTTGAAATATTGAACAAAGTGGTTGATCAATGTACAAATAGCTTGGCTCATAGTATGGCTCAATGCCCTTGTCTTGTACCTTTTCCAACATTATTCTTTGTGATTTTCAGAGAAATTTTGCCCATATTGAAATGACTTAATTTGTGCTAATCTCAATTCTCAAACATTAAAGTCATAAAAATTTTGGAACAAAAATATGGTTATGGCCAATGTAAAAGACAATCTCACATGAAATTAAAGCTACACATCCAACTTTACCAAAAGTCATAATCCCTAAAATTAAAATAAGTGAGAGTTTAAATTTTTCAGAGCCATTGTCTTACATATAAATACAAGTAGTGTGTGTATATATATATATATATATAAATTCAAAGCATCAATCAAAGCTTGGACAGGAAATCTATGTCATGAAAATGGGTTGATCATCTGCTTGTCACAGAGCTAACTTCAACTTGAAAAGCTGAATTCTATCTAACCAAAACTGTCTGTTAGCTATTGGTATGACTATTGAAGTAAAAGGGGAAGAACTTCACTCTTTGGTGTGTTTGTTTGCTCTTGGAAACTTCTATGACTTTAAGATTCCCTTGATATATATATATATATATATAGAGAGAGAGAGAGAGAGAGGGAGAGAGAGAGCATTTTAAGTTGTTTTGGGAAGTGGGGCAATGGTGAGTACTGTGGTGTGGCATACCTGTGTGGTACTCTTTAGCCAATATAATTGCCTTATTTGGGTGGAATTCACATGTAGAGAGTGTGAGTCCCACTAAAAAGAGTTATTCTTATTGGTTGCAAGTATGATACGTGCTATTTAATTTGAAGGTATACAAAAATTTCTCCTAATCTCTAAGATATATAACATAGTTTCTTGGTGAGCCAAAGTTGTAGACTGCTTCAATTTGTCATTTAATCATTGAAGAAATTCGAACAAGACATATATATGTTGACAATGTAAATATTAGAACCTATTAGATTGAAACATGCATGGCTACTGTGAGAATAAAAACATGGAAAAGGTGACAATATTGCCTTTGTCCTTAATTCGCCTTCAAGCTCACTTTTCAAAAACTCACACACTCTTTCTCTTAGAAGCTTGTTGAGAGGGGATACACTTACACCTGGCCTTCTGCAGCAATTATTTTCTATTTGATTAATAACATTGGAAATTTCAGTGCTAAGCTCGAATCTCAGTGTTAAGTTTGATCAAGATGAGTTAAAAGGTGGACAATCATGAACAAGTCATGTATCTATGTGACTTAGATTGGCTTGATTATATGATCATTTAGCTAGTTTCATGACTTTCTAAAGAGCGGTTAAATATATCCACTGATCAATTTCTCTCACGTCTATATTGTACAATGAGGACTACGTACATACATCATCTTCTATTATGCATGAAACAGATCCTCATATTTGTTAGAGATGTACAAACTAGCACATGCGGATCAATCACATCTTGTGACCGTACAAAATCTACACAACTCTTATTCTTAAACTAGCATACATGCATGTATCAGTTACTAAGTCGTGATGAAAACAATTATTTTTGCATTAAGCTACATTAGAAGTCCTCACTTAATTTCTAAAGAGTGGATAAATACACCCATCCAATTATTTCTCTCACGTTTACATTGTACAATGAGGACTACATACATCATCTTCTATTATGCATGATACAGATCCTCATATTTGTCAAAGATGTACAAATTAGCACATGCGGATCAATCACATCTTATGACCGTACAAAATGTACACAACTCTTATTCTTAAACTAGCATACATAATGCATATCAGTTACTAAGTCATGATGATGCACACAAGTATTTTGCATTACGCTATATTAGAAGTCCTCACTTTCTTAAAAATAATGAATCCCTCATTAGAAGCTCTCTCTCTCTCTCTCTCTCTATATATATATATGTATATGTATATATATATATATATATATAATTTGGGCATATTATTTCTCAAATCTCATAGGAGTATATAAGGGGAGGAAAATTGCTCTTAAAGCTTCATTAGTACTGCTAGCTTTGGACACAAGAAAGATCTAGATAATATCTGGCCATATCTTTAGATCAAAGTCTTATAAATATTTAGTTTGAGACAAGCCATGTCCTTGTTGCCTGTTGGGGCCAGACAGCTAAATTAATTCAATCCTGTTGGTTTTTCAAACCGATAACTAACAAAAAAAAAAAACAAAACACATTAATTTGCGAAAACAGTTTATATATGATTAAATGAACAAATGAAATAATTTCTGTGGATGGTGTGATCACCTTTATGGATTGAAAAAATATATAGAAATGGAGTACTATATATGGTAACCGGCCAATCTCAAATTTGGTTCGCTATACATAGAGACTAGCTACTTGATTTTTAATGAAAGTTATTTGATAACACTTCATTTGGATGGAGAGAAATGAAGAGAATAGAAGAGAAATTTATCAAAAAAGAGAAGAGAAGAGAAATGAAAGTTAAGTTTTCTCCATCATATTTGGATAGACAATAGAGGAGAGAAGAAAAACGAAGAGAAACATAAGTTTATCTCGTTTGGTTAACTTTCATAAGAAAAAAGAAAAGAAAGTACTTATAACTAATTTACTTTTTTATATCCTCTATTAGGGCGTATTGTTTTTTTTTACAAATTATTAATTAAGGATGTGTTTGATAATCCAATTAAGTGCGAAAAATGAAAAATTTAAGCACTTATTTCTTTTCAGTGCGTTTGATAATGTATCACTTAATAAAAAAAAGCAGCGAAAAAATTATTGAAAACTTTAAATGAAAGTTTTCTACTTAAAATAATAATAATTGAAAGTTTTCTATTTAAGTACTTGAAACACTGTTTTCAGTATCGCAAATTTAATCACGTAAAATTTGCAGTACTTAAAATTCAGCACTTAATTTTCAGTACTAAATTTTCAATTTTATCAAATGGGACGTAAGTTGCTCTTCTTTTCTCTCCAAAATCTCTCCGATTAGGAGTGAAATAAAAGTGGACTCTTTTCTCTCCACTTTCTCCCCACTTTCTTTTCTCCTCTCTCCCCCCTTAAATTACCAAATGAGACAATTAAAGAGAAAATAGTCCCCTTTCTCTTCTCTTCTAGCTTTCTATTACTCTCAATTCAAACGATGTATAAACCCAGTATATATTGGAAATCATATTTGAAATTGGGAATAGGTCCCTATCCTACCAACCCAATTTGATAGCGTACAGATGTGGGTATATGAATATAATCTCTCTAGAACTACGTATATAATCCATAAACATTTTGCTGTGATTCTTCAGGAAAAAAAAAAAAAAAGCCATGGAATATTCCCGCAAATAGTGTTTGCTACCGTTCAAAATAAAGCTGCGTTGCTATTAATTGTGTCTTAGACATTCATTGTATCTAAATAATATATAATTCATATGCAAGATAAAAATAGTGATGCACTTATAAAGAATTAGAACTGTAAAATGGGGGAAATGTCTGTTCTACATCCTGAATATTCAATGCCACAATTTTTCTTCGAGCATTGTAATTTCCGATAACGTTAATATTTTAAAGTGAACTAGAAATGCTAAAGTGTAAATATAAAAAGGGTTGCATATACTAACCCTCCATTTAATTGGCCGATTTTTGGCTCATTGCTTTGACCACATACCAAGGTGTCATTAAATTAATTAATTAATTAATCGGTTTACTTTATGAAACAAAAAAGTCTTGTTTGTTGTTTGAATTTAAGTGACAAGCCACCCTGGTATATTGCTGGCTTGAGATCAAATGCACACGTATATGTATTAAAGATTCTCTAAAGAAGACCACCTCTCTTTATTAAAGGGAGGACCTTTGTTTTGACCGTCAGATTGTGTTTAAAAACTGTGAAATGACAAAACTGCCATTAATGAAAACACAATCTGACGGCTAAAACAGAAGTCCTCTCTTTATTAAATAGAGAGCGCCCTCTTTAGAGCCCTGACTGTATATGTATATACACATATGAATACATGAATTTGCTATTCTACTACATGAATAAAATTACATTGTGTTTACTTCTAAAGAGACAATAAAAGTTCTTACTAGATACCTCATTCAGATACGGATATTAAATCAATGTCTTTTACTAAACCATTGTTCCCCCTCTTAGAACAATATGATCATGTGATAAACCATTGTCCTCTCTCCTGGAACAATGACTCGATACTGAGTAGTTGAGGGAGAAAGTTGTTAGAGAGACCCATAAAAGAGATCACCACAAACTCTTTAGATTTGCGAACTAACCCCACCACAACTCTAAATCTAATGAAAGAATACCAAATCAGATGGAAACAACACCTAATCTGCAAGAGGAGATCACCATATTTGAAAAGGTATTACTGTAACTATGAAGAGTAGTAGCCGAATTTGTCTATACTTCATATGAAGAAGAGAGTAAGGAGATCACAGGTGAGAATCTGTTTACACCCTAAATTAGGGTTTCCCAAAGCATGTGACGGTCATGTAGATTGAGGACGTCATCACGGGACCATGTAGGCAGATGAACAGGTGATGAGGTCGATGACGTAGGAAGACCGATATCTGATCTAGCTGCTGGTAAGGATGGTACATTCAATAGGAGGATATCGATGTCCAGACCGAGGATAGGTTGATAAAAGGTTCTCAAAGGAAAACCCCAGTTTCAACAAGTATGGCGGGTGGCAAAGCAGCATCATCAATAGCCCCAAGATCGGTCATAATAGACCGATCCCCAACCTATCTATGAGTATTAAACCCAAATATCTGCAAGAGGAACGCGGCTCTAATAAAGATATTGGGCTCAATAAGCAAGGCCGATATCAGAAAAGATCAGGGGCATACACCTCGACATTAGTAGATAAGGCCGATGACCTCCTCTACGGATCCTGCAGTGCTAAGCTCATAGAATCAGTAATGGTCAAAGGCAATATCGGTTAAAAGAGACCGAGAGACGCAAGTAGGCTTCCTATTGACTAAAAGGCCGGCTTCTATCACCAGCAGAGATTAAGTTACTCAGGGAGAAACGCAATCGGTCTTGGATTTACTCAGGTGGCAGGCAGTTGAGCATGAATGAGAACGTGGTCAGAATACGCTGAGCTGGGAGGAAAAGCAATTACGTGAAAAGAGGAACATGGCAGAAGTGGGATCATCACACAAGTTATGGAAGTTGATCATGAGACATAGTGGGAGCAGAAACTGATACATGCCTAGAAACCAGGGGCCACATACCCCACTACCCTACTACCCCACTAACATGGACGGTTAAGCAAACAAGTCTATAAATAGGGCAGGTGGTGCAACAGTTGAAGGGGGCTAACACACACGCCACTTCTGCTCTCAACAGACTTCAGTGTCTCCTCATAGCAATTCTCTTTTGTTCTTTGAGTGATTTTGAGTGATCTGTGAGTTTTTGTTCCTGAGTGCTCGTTTTTGTTTGTTACTTTGAACGTTTGTATTTACTACTTTTCAATCAATGAAGATGATGTCTATGGAGGTACTCTTAAGTTATTGTATTTAGCTCGCTCTTTTCAAATTCCATTTGTAGTTGCTTGCTTGCATCAGAGTAGAGTAAAGCCCACTTTTTGTTATTTTGAATCGTACTAATAACAAATCGCTTAAGTAGAAGTCAGATCAGGTAATCACCACAACTTTGAGTCCACACGGACTCTGGCACGCCCGACGCACATCACAGCAGAAATTATTGCAAACAATTTTTGGCATGCCCGGTGGGACCCCGTGTCAAATGGCTGCAAAGGGAACACGATCTAAGGGAATTTCCCAGGAGGTAGGCTCACGTGAACCTCTCTTAGACCCTGTCATAGAGCCTGTCATTGAACCCGTCATAGACCCAGTCATTAGCTCGGTAGCCAGTCAGGCCGACTTATCTAATATGAGTAATCACATAATGGGAATGTTCAACCAGCGATTGGCTGAGATGTCTATTAGGCAAGACCAGACCTTTACCCAAGTGAGTGAGATGCTCTGTGAAATGAGGGAGTGGAAGGAGCATCAAGCGGGTGATCCCCACAGCCCTCTATTCCACCAACTTCCCTTTCTCGAGTTGGGTTGGGGGCAAGCCAGAATGCCCCCTCTTCCTCCCAGACTGAAAAATATGTTACACCGCCAAGGAGGGATGGTAAAGAGATTTTAGGAGAAACTGGAAACCCACCTCGGGTAGTGGTCCGACCAAGCGTCACCATTCGGGAACCACTTGTCGGTCTAAACGGGCAGGATTCAGACCGACACTGGGGGAGAATCAACCCGTTGTTCGGAGACAATATAGTCACTGAAGAGGAACAAATGTGGAATGGTAGAATCGGATTAGAACATGAGGCCGGCATAAGAAGGACTAATCCAACCCAAACGGTGAGAGTTGACCGAGAAGAGATCGTCGAAGTCATTAATCAAGATTTTGGAGGCCTTCTTCGAAGGACTCAGCGGCCCATGTATAGGAGGTCGTATAGCGATGCCATTGAAAGAATGCCTCTTCCACGAGGATACAAGGTACCCAATTTCATAATGTTCTCCGGTGAAGGAGATCAATTGACAGTAGAGCATATCGGTCGTTTCCTGCTTCAAAGTGGGGAAGTGAGTCACGAAGGGGATATGCTACTAAAGCTGTTCCCCAACTCCTTGACCGGGGTGGCTTTTAGTTGGTACATCAATTTACCTCCAAACTCATTCCATACTTGGAACCAAATGAAGGAAGCTTTCCACACCCAGTTTTATCGAACAGAGCCTGAAGTCTCTATGGCTGATTTGACGAGGTTGTATCAGCTACCAAGTGAATCAGCTGAAGTGTACATTGCTAGGTTCAAACGAGCTAAGCATCGCTGCAAAGTCATATTACCCGAAGAAGAATTCGTCAATATAGCCATTGGGGGACTCTTCTTCGAACTCAGGAAAAAGTTTGAGGGTATGGGTTTCCGCGATCTCTTCGAGTTGGCAACTTGAGCAGCCCAATATGAGCGTATGCTCGAGGAAGAGCAAGAAAGGAAGAATTCATCTAAGGGAACCTATTACAGGGATCCTAACTATGATATTTATGCTACTGAATATGAAATCAACACCGAAGTGGACGTGGCCGAGATCGTTTCAAAACGGCCATATCTATGCCAGCCATTGCCTAAATTGACCGACGCGCAGTTATCCTCGGTCAAAAAATAGCCTTTTGAGGCTGGCAAACAATACTCATTTAACATTGCAATGGCTGACCAGATTTTCGACTTTATGATGACCGATAGACAAATTCGGCTTCCTAACGACGCTAAATTACCTTCGGCCAACGAGCTGAAAGGAAAAGAGTACTACAAATGGCACAACTCTTGGCGCCATACCACTAACAATTGCTTGGTATTCCGAAATGTTTTGCAGGATATAATTGATAAGGGAAACCTGAAGTTTGCCGAGAAGGAGAAAGAAGTAATGGGAGTTGATAGCAACCCATTTCCAGAGATAGTGGGGGCAAACATGGTGATACCTGATTTCACCATCCTGCGGAGTCAAGGGAAAAGATCGATCTCAGAAGAGTTGATGTTGCCGAATCAAGCACAAAACTGAAGGAAGGAAAATTAGGAACGAGATTGGCTTCTAGTGTGGTGGCAGACAAGGTTACTCCCGAGGCAAATAATGCCCCAACTTTACAATGGATGGTTGATCTGATCAATCAAGGGTTGTGTCCAAAGTGCAAGGCTGAGGTAACTAAAAAACCTGAACCAAAGAAGGAAAAAGTGGATCGGCCACCAAGTCCAAGAAGGCCAATCCAAAGCCGCCTCACCTATCCAAACCAGGAGTACCACAGGAGGCCCGACATTCGGAAGCACGAGCAATATCTGAAGGAATCAAGGCAAGTGGCTAGGGATGTGAGACGGAAGACTTACCAACGCCAAGACTGATCTCCGAGAATGATCGATCCACCACGAACTGAAGTGAACCGATGGACAAGAGTGGAGCACCCCAAATTCCCGGAACATGCGTACTTCAGTAAAACCCAGAAGAGAAGAATGCAGTGGCTGAGGCAAGAAGCTCGAGATTGGAAAGCCAAATATCATTTGGAGAAGAAGCGGGCAGATCAACAAAAGAACATGGTACCGAGGGCGATCATAAGCCATAAAAGAACGGAAAAGATTGAGGCTGAAGACCGAGATGTGAAGCCTCAGAAGCTTAAAACATCAATTCCGGAAGTGAACGAGTCGGACTTAAAAATGGCCGATATCGGTTCAGACTACGAAGAATCATTGGAGAAGTTTATCCAGTTCGGGAGCGTTCCAAAAGACATCTCGGTGAATATGGTGTACACTTTGCCGATGTCTTTTGGAGCGAAACCGGAACAGGAAAGAAAAATGGAAGGTGATATTCATAAAGACAAGGTTACATCGACGCCCGTGTTTATCAACCAAGAAGTAAAAACGGAGAAGTCAAGGGTCTCGGTAATCAGGCCGAAGACCGAGGATGAGGTAGAAAAGAAACCGGCGAAGGTAGTTTTTGAAAAGCCAGTAGAAGGAATGTCATAGCATCTAAAGCCGTTATACATTAATGCAGCTATTGATGGAGTGACGTATTCAAGGGTGCTAATCGATAATGGAGCAGCAGTGAACATCCTACCATCAATTATGTTGTTGAAGTTACAACGCAATGAGAGAGAGTTAATCCCAACTGAGCTCACAGTTTGTGGGTTCACGGGGACACCAGCAAGGACCAAAGGAATCCTCCCAGTAGAGCTGACAGTGGGAAAGAAAACCACCATGACAGCTTTCTTCGTAGTGGACTCTGGAGCTTCATACAATGCCTTGCTTGGTAGGGATTGGATTCACACTAGTTGGTGTATTCCATCGACCTTGTACCAATTCCTGATTTTCTGGAATGGTGATGAGGTGGAAGTAGTTTGGGCTGATCACAAGCCTTTCGTGGCTAGAGTTCATTGTTCTGAAGCTGTTTTATACGAAGACGAGATCGGCCCTGTTAAATTCATCGGAACAGACAAGAACGGTAGGCCGAGATCGGCCACCATGGTAAAGGACCAGAAGAATCAACTAATTCAGGTATACAAGTAACTCGATCAGCCATCTATCGTGATCACGTCGATCGACGACGATGGAGAACTTGACACCTTTAATGGACCAGAGCCCATGATCAACGAAGTATAGAAGAGCACTGGCCGTGCAGGCTAGTGTAGTCAGAATACAAGTTTCTAGCAGATAAATAAGCACAAATATCTTCGACAGACATTGCCGATATCCTAGAAAATCAAGAGATTTTGGAGGATTGCATCAATCTCGAAGAATTGGCCTCGGCCCCTGCAAAACTCGACGATTTGAAGGCCGAGGTACAAGACCCTCTCCTTGAGGTTAATCTGGGGGCAAGCGGGGAATACCAGCCCACTTTCATAAACCAATTACTAGAGCCCGATTTCCAAGCATCATTGATTTCCTTGCTAAAAGAATTCAAAGATTGTTTCGCTTGGGATTACCATCAGATGTCGGGCTTGGCAAGGGGACTTGTGGAACATCGGTTACCTATTAAAGAGGGGTGCATGCCGTTCAAGAAATTACCCAGTAGAATGTCCCCTGAGGTGATTCTAAAAGTCAAATAGGAGATCGAGCGGCTGAAGGCCGGTTTTATAAGAACAACCAGGTACGTCAACTGGATTTCAAATATCGTACCTGTGGTCAAGAAAAACGGCAAAATAAGGGTCTGTATAGATTTTCGAAATCTGAACATGGCAACGTCAAAGGATGAATACCCTATGCCGATAGCCGATCAACTTATTGACGCTGCGGCCAAACATAAAATTTTATCCTTTATGGATGGGCACTCGGGCTATAATCAGATATATATAGCTGAAGAGGATGTCCCAAAAACTACTTTCAGATGTCCAGGAGCGATTGGAACATTTGAATGGGTAGTGATGCCGTTTGGATTGAAGAACGCTGGAGCAACGTATCAGCGAGCTATGAATGCAATCTTCCATGACATGATAGGAAAAATCATGGAAGTATACATCGATGATGTTGTTGTAAAATCGGCCACACAGGCGAAACATTTGGCCGATTTGAGGCGATCCTTTGAAAGAATGAGAATCCATGGGCTGAAGATGAATCCCTTGAAGTGTGCCTTTGGAGTATCGACAGGAAACTTCCTCGGGTTCCTAGTACACCAAAGGGGGATTGCGATCGACAAAAACAAAATCCGATCTATTCAATCAGCGAAGGCCCCACGGAATAAAAAATAGCTACAGAGGCTCCTCGGGCAGATCAACTTCTTGCCGAGGTTCATCTCGAACTGCGCGGGTCGAACACATGTGTGGTCCCCGTTACTTAAGCTAAAGGTCGAAGAAGAATTCAGGTGGGAGGCTCACATCAGCAAGCCTTTGAGGCCATCAAGCGATATCTATCTGAACCACCAGTTATCATGCCCCCGAGGAAGAAGAGGCCGTTAAAGCTGTATTTATCGGCCTCAAACGAATCAATAGCTTGTATGCTTGTACAGGATAACGAGTGGGGAAAGGAACATGCAGTGTACTATCTAAGTAGAGTTCTTACTCATGTTGAGCGTGGATATACTCCGATAGAAAAATTATGTTTAGCCTTGTACTTTACTTCACAAAAGTTAAGAGTATATATACTCCCTGTTCTTGTTTACTTGATCTGTCAAACTGACGTCATTAAATACATGCTGTCAAGACCAATAATGCGTGGGCGTGTAGGAAAGTGGACTCTGGCTATGATGGAGTTCACATTTCAATACGTTTCACAGAGATCGGTAAAAGGCCAAGCCCTCGCCGATTTCTTGGCCGATCATCCTTGTTTGGATGTCGGCCCGGAATTAAATGAAGCTATTGATTCTACTCTGTTGTCAACAATTTCGTTGACCCCATGGACGTTAATATTCGACGGATCCAGAAATGCCAACGGAGCTGGAACGGGGATAATTGTGATATCACCGAGAAAGAGAAAGACCGTCTTCTCATTCAAATTAGAATTTGATTGTTCTAGTAATCAAGATCAGTATGAAGCGTTAATCATCGGTCTTGAGATAATGGCTGAGTTAGGTATATCGGCAATTCATATTATCGGCGACTCAAACCTCGTTATAAATCAGCTCAGTGGTGAGTATCGGTGCAAGAGTTGGGAATTGTTACCTTTCAACTCAATCGTTCTCCAATTGTTGCATGAGTTTAACGATATCAGGGTGTAGCATGTTGCTCGAGCTTATAATTTCGAGGCCGATAATCTGGCACAGGTTGCGTCAGGAACTAAATTGGAAGTCACCGATAGTGAAAAGTTGATTAGAGTGCAGAGGAGAATATTACCATCGGTTAGACAAAGGGAGATGGCAACAGAAGCATTCTCGGTAGTCATGGATGATCAGGACTAGAGAGTCTTAATAATCAGATGCCTCTTGTATCCAAGCGGAGAGGCCCAGAGGAAAACAAAGTTGTCCTCGGTCAATTATGTCCTTCTTGATGGAGAGTTGTTTAAAAAAAGTTTCAAGGACGAAGTCCTATTGAGATGCTTAGACAAACTCGAGGCCATGAAAGTAATGGCTGAGATACACGAAGGAATCTGTGGAGCACACCAGGCTGGTACGAAAATGAAATGGCTCCTTAGGAGATATAATTACTATTGGTCGAGCATGTTAAAAGATTGCATTGATTACGCAAAAGGATGCCAGGCATGCCAAAAACACGGCCCAATTCAGTGAGTACCAGCCACCGAGATGCAGGCGATTGTCAGACCATGGCCATTTCGAGGTTGGGCCATGGACTTAATTGGAAAGATATATCCACCGTCATCGGGTCAACACTGTTTCATTGTGGTGGCTACTGATTACTTTACCAAATGGGTGGAGGCAGTACCAGTAAAATCAGTGAATCAGGCGTATGTGATCAAATTCATTAACGAACATATAATTCATCGATTTGGACTCCCAGAAACTATCACAGCAGATCAGGGATCGGTCTTCACGGGAGATGAAGTTAAGGCATTTGCTGAAAGCCGAGGTATCAAAATCCTTAATTCAACTCCGTATTTTGCTCAAGGAAACGGACAGGCCAAATCGTCAAACAAAACGATCAAGGGAATAATAGAGAAGACGGTGGAAGGTAACCCTAGGGTATGGCATGATTTGTTATCAGAGGCGTTATGGGCATACCGTACTTCTAAAAGGGCGTCCACAAACATCACTCCATTCATGCTTACGTATGGTCATGACGCAATGCTGCCAATGGAAGTAACAGTCCGGTCAACGAGACAAGCATTCCAACTTGGCCTTAAATCAGCTGATTACACCGAAGCAATGATAGCCGAGTTGGAAGAACTTGATGACGTTCGTCTTAAAGCATTGGATTGTATTAAGGCACAGAAGAACAGAATTACTCGGGCATACAACAAGAGGGTTAAGCACAAGTCGTTTGGCGAAGGAGACCTAGTTTGGAAAGCTGTATTGCCGTTGGGTGAAAAAGATGCCCGGTATGGGAAATGGTCAGCTAAGTGGGAAGGACCATTCCAGGTGATATCGGTCATTACGGGGGGTGCATATCGGTTAATGGATTTAGATGGCGAGATGCATACAAGACCGATAAATGAAAAATATTTAAAGCAATATGTACCATCCCTTTGGGAATCAGTAAGAATAGAGGAATGATGGAAATATTCATTTTCATTAATTTTCAAGAAAAGTTTACATGGCATTAGCCGTACACTCCTACAACGGCTATATATATATAATTTAACATTATTTCTTAGCAAATCTTAACCTAAGCTCTTCCCAAGCCCGGTCCAAGTATTCCAGCTCCTTTTCAACAGTAGCTTTGTCGGTCTCCCACCTGCTTGCTGTCGCTGCAGTGCCGGTCAAAGCATCCACGTGATCCTGCGCTGTACGCCCAACATCGAGGATGGCCTTCTCAGAAAGTGCAAGGCCTGCAGCTGTATTGTTTAACTCGGCCTGGAGCTTTGCTATCTCGGCCTCGATCCTTGCCTTCTCATGAAGAAGGCGCTCCTTCATGGCCTTGGACGCCTCAAACTAATGCTTGCAAGCTCCCAGATGCTCGACGCGAGCTTTGCGTTCCCTGGATTTCTCTTTGATTCCGGAGATAAGTTTGGTGGCAGACCGATGTCGGTTTAAATAGTCTGGTAGCCTCAATTGCAGATCCCGGAGATCGGCCTTCATTTCTTCTGATAGGTCCAGCCAGGAAAGCAAGATACCCATGGCCGAGTGAAACTCATCAAAATCTGGGAGCTGGGAGAGTTTGCGTTGGACCGTAGTCCGAAACCACTCCTCAGCCCGTTGGTACTCAGCAGCGGAAGGACCGGCGGTAGCCTGAGCAACGATTGGTTCGGCCTGAAGGAGCTTCTTGGGGTTCAAAAGAGCGAAAAAGGCTTCAACTGATGTGACCGAGCTGAAGTCGGGGATGGGAAGAGAGCTAGAAACCTGCAAGAGGAAATACATTAAGCACAAAGTATAGTAAAGATACAGACGACACATAGTACAGTATAGAGGCAATACATTACCTGGACCGAGGGGGAGCTGGTTGAGGAAGTCGCCGGTAGGGGTGGTGGTACAGCGGGTGCTTGCACTTGGACCGATGGAGAAGCCGATGTCTCGATACCAGAAGCACCGGTGGAAGGAGGCTGATCGGGGACAGATCGCTCACCAATGACCTCAGTATCCCGAGGCGTTCCAAGATCGCTGAGATCGATGGGATCATTGCGATCCGATCCAGAGGGCCTCTCATCCTCAGTAGTTCCCAAGGTGTCACCAGCACCGGTGCTGTCAGTGGCAGGTGACAATACCTCAGTCGCACCACGAAGGATGGCCTGCCTGGCCTCGTCCAGCCCTCTCAACCGTTGGATCTCGGCCATCAGCTGATCGTAGGTCATCTGAGGTGCGGTCTCCGCTGGTGCAGCTGGGAAGGACGATGAAATTAGAGGTTACAAAGGAGACTTTGGAGGCGGGGGCATCGTTGCTCGAGAAGTTGGAGGCTTCATCGTCACATGGTTGGTCTTCTTGGAGGCAGCGCCTCCAGCTCCCTATTATCAAACAAGGTCAGCCAAAAAGAAATCTTCAAATTAGGAAAGGAAAGAAAACGCAAGGGAAATTTGATACCTTGCCCGATTTGATGGTGGCCGTGGCAACGTTACGACGTTGACGAGTTGAGAGAGGGGTATCCTCATCCGACTCTATATCGGTCGCGCGGGATGGATTCTCTCTAGGAAGAGCCTCTGAACAAGAATAGAGATAAAATCAGTTAGAGAAAGGGAAGGCTCATTGAAACAAAATAAAAGAATACCTAAAACTGGTGCTCCAGTTTCTACAACCCGTATGGCCGATGAATGATCGACCGCGCTGAGATCATGCCGCCCGGTATAGGTAGCTCTCTCCCAAGGTTCCATCGTTGACGATGCTTGCTTATCCACCATTGGAATGGCAATTGCAAAATCGGCCTCGGGCAAGGGAGGTGGACAACATTCAAAGAGCTTAAGGAACTGCTTGAAGGGCATGACGGATGAGTAGTCAACCGTCTGAAGGTACTTTTTGTATGCCCTTGTTGTTTTCTCCTTGTGTTCCCGCTCAAGCGCCCTCAAATGCCAATTCATATCGGACTGCATGATCTCGGGATGTCTGAGGTCATATTTAAATTTAAAGAACTTTTAAGCAAGAACGGCTTGATATGGAGTTTTACCTTTGGAGGTAGCACCTTTCCTCTTTTGACCTGCAACCTGAACTATAGAGGGATTAGGGGAACGAGATGGTTTCTCGGCGACAGGTGGAGAAATACGTGCAAGTATAGAGAAAACGGGCTCAGAACGTGAACCCGATAGAACTTTGGACCACCAAGTTTCAAACTCGGTGGATGTTGAAGGAAGCTCTTCAAAAGGGAAAAATTCCAATCCTGCTCGGGCCGATCTACTAAAGAAACGACATTTCTCGACCTTGGCCAGGTCAGAAAAAGAGACCGCCTTGCCATTGAACGGTTGAATGTTCGGAATGGAGGAATGGGGATTAGTTGAGTTAGCCTGAATTGCTGGGCTAAAGCGGGAGCATTGTAGTACTCTACCCCACATTTGTTGTTGTGTTGGGATAAGACAGGACTGTACAAGAGATCTCGGCCAACTAAAAAGCTGGCCCAGATTTCCTCATGAGCTTCTTGTTCGGCCTCAGGAGCTTGACCCGGACCATAAAGAAGCCAACTCGGGCACCGAAGACGAGGGTGGAAGGGAAGAAATTGTTGGGGCGATCGGTTCCCCATGAGTTCGTAAAAGAAAGAAAAGAGATGATCAAAAGAAAGGCCCTTTGGGCCGAATCCAGCAAAATGAAAGGCGAATGCGAAAGAGCCCTCGGGAAGAGTAGCGGGATCGAAGTTATCAACTAAACATTTCTCGGGGAAGTAGGATTGCAGCCAACATTGGAGGAGCCAAAGGGCTCCTTCCGAATTTTTTAAATCGGAAAAAATGAATTCAAGAATACCACGGTATAGGTGGGAAGAACAAGAGGATCAAGTGCAAGTTTTGTACCCGAGGCAAGAGCAAGGGCGATGTGGGTGTACTCTTTGGTTATGCCGTATGAGGCCGAGCAAAGGATAAATCGGTTCAGCCAATAGATCAAGAAGGCAACATGTTCTCGATCAGTGACCTCCCCTTGTTCCATACTGGCCGAGATGAAAGGACCAAAGCCAGTAATAACACGAGAACCCTTGCCCGATGTGGTCCTAGGGTATTCGAACTCAAGTGCGGAAGAAAGGTTAGGAGTAACTTCCTCACCATGGGCAGGAAGACCAGTGAGGAAACAAACGTCTTGGATTGTTGGGTTCATAAGGCCGCAACGGAAAAAGAAAGTGTTGGCCGAGGTTGACCAGAAGAAGAGAGAAGAAAAGAAGAGAGGGTTATCAAGGTAAAATCTCTCTCGGCTAAGCATAATGACATCATAGATGTCAAGGGCCTTCCATATATCCTTTTTCACCTCCGCCAATCGGTCTACCCAGGAGATCCAGTCAGGAGAAGGAGTAGGCCAATTTCGCAAAGAGTTAGAAGGGGCATACTGGGAGCCCCAATCAAAATTAGGGAATTGATAGAGTAGTTCCTTGTCTTCTACAACCAGAGGGAAGTAGGGATCTAAAGAAGATGGGGGAAAAGAATCAAAAGAAGGACCAAGTCCTATTGAAGAACTTGGAGGAAGAGGAGCCAAAGGGTTGATTAGCCCAGTAATGGTCTCGAGAGCCTGCTTAACGGTGGTGGCATTTGTTTTCGCTGCCGGCGCAGTATCAGTAGCAGCAGGAGAAGACGAGGTAGCACCGACGGTGTGGGAAGCACCAGTTGCAGAGGAAGAAGCCATGGAAATTTGAGAAGGAAAGAAAATTTTTCAAGAAAGTAAAAGGCAAGAAAGTAAAGAGTGAAAAATGACAAGGGTTAGAATGATTTATATAGAATGAAGAAGGGGGTCATCATGATTTGGGAACGGGTTCCCAAAAGGTACGTCTCGTTTCTGGAAACGAGGAAGCCTGAGCTATTGGGAAAATGACATGTGGAGCCGTACGCCGCCTGTTGCAGAGTAGCATTAAATTTGAATTTTAAAACGTCTCATCAAACTGATGGCGCCACTTTTGACAAGACGTTTTGGGAGCATTGTTTACACCCTAAATTAGGGTTTCCCAAAGCACGTGACAGTCATGTAGATTGAGGACGTCATCACGGGACCATGTAGGCAGATGAACAGGTGATGAGGCCGATGACGTAGGAAGACCGATATCTGATCTAGCTGCTGGTAAGGATGGTACATTCAATAGGAGGATATCGGTGTCCAGACCGAGGACAGGTTGATACAAGATTCTCAAAGGAAAACCCCAGTTTCAACAAGTATGGCGGGTGGCAAAGCAGCATCATCAATAGCCCCAAGATTGGTCATAATAGACCGATCCCCAACCTATCTATGAGTATTAAACCCAAATATCGGCAAGAGGAACGCGGCTCTAATAAAGATATCGGGCTCAATAAGCAAGGCCGATATCAGAAAGGATCAGGGGCATACACCTCGGCATTAGTAGATAAGGCCGATGACCTCCTCTACGGATCCTGCAGTGCTAAGCTCATAGAATCAGTAATGGTCAAAGGCAATACCGGTTAAAAGAGACCGAGAGACGCAAGTAGGCTTCCTATTGACTAAAAGGCCGTCTTCTATCACCAGCAGAGATTAAGTTACTCAGGGAGAAACGCAATCGGTCTTGGATTTACTCAGGTGGCAGGCAGTTGAGCATGAATGAGAACGTGGTCAGAATACGCTGAGCTGGGAGGAAAAGCAATTACGTGAAAAGAGGAACATGGCAGAAGTGGGATCATCACACAAGTCATGGAAGTTGATCATGAGACATAGTGGGAGTAGAAACTGATACATGCCTAGAAACCAGGGGCCACATACCCCACTACCCCACTAACATGGGCGGTTAAGCAAACAAGTCTATAAATAGGGCAGGTGGTGCAACAGTTGAAGGGGGCTAACACACACGCCACTTCTGCTCTCAGCAGACTTCAGTGTCTCCTCATAACAATTCTCTTTTGTTCTTTGAGTGATTTTGAGTGATCTGTGAGTTCTTGTTCCTGAGTGCTCGTTTTTGTTTGTTACTTTGAACGTTTGTATTTACTACTTTTCAATCAATGAAGATGATGTCTATGGAGGTACTCTTAAGTTATTGTATTTAGCTCGCTTTTTTCAGATTCCATTTGTAGTTGCTTGCTTGCATCAGAGTAGAGTAAAGCCCACTTTTTGTTATTTTGAATCGTATTAATAACAAATCGCTTAAGTAGAAGTTAGATCAGGTAATCACCACCAATTTGCGTCCACACGGACTCTGGCACGCCCGACGTACACCACACCAGAAATTATCGCAAACAGAATCTGGCCATAAGAAACACACACACAAATTAAAAAAAAAAACCCCATTTATTTGATTAGGGTCATTTAATGTGATATGGTTAATGGTGGTTGCATATTTACTGAGCGACCATACTCAGAAAATTGCACCGAATCAGGCAGCTCGCTGTCTACAATTTGATTCCTTTGTTCGACGAAGGAGATTCGTGCAGGGCTATTAATTATACCAATTTATTTCCCTTTTTCTTTTTTTCGAAGGCTAATTCTACTTGTTGGGCTTATTAAGGCACAATGAATGCTCTGTAAAATTGCTTTAGTTTCATGGTTGTGAGTCGAATTTTGAATCCCAAAATGACATATTAAATAAGGTGATTTATTTTAAGTAGTCACCCAAGTATTATGACACCAAAAATGCTACACTCACATTAAATTTTACATCCAACACATTCTGATCCTTGATTTATGTGAGTCATGTGTAGGATTCATGTGGGATCCACATGGAGCCCAATGAAATCAAATGCCAAGATTGCGAGGCGTAAAATTTGGTGTGGGTGTAATATATTACTCTTATTAATGATATTGTAAAAAGAAAAGGAAAGTGAGTTTCTCGTTAATTTAGGGTGGGACTATTTCCAGCACTTTTTTTTGTTGTTGCTATTTACACCATTTTTACTTTATGTTAGTTTTTAAATACTAAAATTATTCACTTTTCTAGAAAATTATACTCTTTGATATAGCCAAAATACCCTTTAAAAGCCAATTACGACTTGTCAATTTTATGTCACACACAGTTCACCGTTGCTTGTCTCTTCCAAGCAAACGTCTCCCATCGGACGTCCATCATCGCTGTCACGCCCCGGAATGGCAACAATAGAGAAAAATAAATTTCTTTTTTGGGTCCAAAAGCAGCGACTGGTGAAGTCACATGATTGTCCACACCACGCAGTACTAAGCAACAATAAGTAAAAAAGATAACAAAAATGAAATCTAGAAACTGGTTAAACCATAGCTTAATGTCAAAAGGAGGTTACTAACTATTATACATCAGAGTCTCGAATCAAAATAAAACACGGCGGAAGTATAATCGTCAATGCAACATATGCCTGATTACAAAAGGGTCTAGAAAGTGGTAAAGATAATTAAACTACGGTCTAACCTAATCTTCAATTGGTGTAGAGGTAGTCCTCGGCGTAGTAGTCCTGTTCTGTCTTATCTCCATCGGGATGATCCTCCAAAGGAACATCGTGACCGGCATAGTAGTCCTCGCCTGCATATCCTTCACCTGTATGGTCATGACCAGGGTGCGCTGGAACATAGAAATGTCCATCGGCATAAACGCCGTCAGCTTAATGAAAACTGAGTGAATTAGATACTAACAGGGTATCAACAATTGAAGTTATAACAAGTTGTAAACGATAACCATTAAGATTCAGTGAGGGTAACTCCTTCAATCAAACCGATGATCCGATTACTACCATCTTACTTATTTTAAGATCGACAATACATTGTGATAGAAGAATAGACTCGACAGTAGTTCACCCTTAAGGATACACCATTGCTCCGTCCACCGCTTTTAAGAACATATGCACAGTCCACTGCATATCATGGATACCACGTCAGTCCATCCCCAGTTTTTAAGAACATATGCACAGTTCACCGTACTATAGGGATATAACGCTTTAAGCAACAGTACATCATTCTAAAGCCACACGTAGCGATGTCTACCAGTGATCACGGTCCACCGCAGTCGTAGACACCTTCGTCTGTCTACCACTTTTGAGAACATATGATTAGATCATCTGGCTATCTTAGGGCAAATGGTTCGGTCCACCGCAGTCGTAGACACCTTCGTCTGTCTACCGCTTTTAAGAACATATGATCGACTAAAGCCCGTCCACATAAGATTCCCGAATCTTAACAAACCTACTTAAGTTCAACTCTAACATTGATACATGACAATCCCAATGTGGCCTGACTACTTCTGAATGAAATGAACGTTAACTCCAAAGGATTCACAACTATTACATTATCTAACGTCACAACCATTATCCATCAATCTCGTCGTTACTACGATCCTATAACGCATTAACTGATTATCACATCTGTATTAAAACAATAAAGCATGCTGGGAATACTGAATAGTAAATAAATAACTAAATAGTTATGATATAAACTAAACAAGGAAAACAGTATTCTGCAACCTCCAATCGATTGGGGCAGGGGTTCAATCGATTGGTAAAAAGTCCAATCGATTGGATCACATGCCAATCGATTGCTAATAATGGCAATCGATTGGGATATCAATTGATTGGGAAAAGTCCAATCGATTGGGACTTCGTCTTTTTCACACAGTGAGAATAAAGAGAGAGAGAGAGAGAGAGAGAGAGAGAGAGAGAGAGAAAGAGAGAGAGGGGAGGGAGTTATGATGAGAGGGAGGAGAATCAGGACGTTATGTGAGTAATGGGATGCAGGAAGTTATACGGTGATGAGATGTGTCTGTGAACTTTTAGTTGGACCGTTAGATTAAGTAGATCTAAGGGTGGAGAGAGGATGTGGTAGGGTGATGGTGAAGATCCAAAGTTGGGGAAGAGGGAAAGTTTGGGCCATCAGATCAGATTTTTTTTGGGACCTACACCGTTGCCCAATATAAGATAGATATGACCAAAAAAAAAAATGGTTATTGCTGTTTTGTTTTACATACTACATATTTTAGGGTTATTGTTGTTTAATTTTCAATAATTGTAATTGTAGTGTGGATACCGGGCTTCGGACCACTCCTCTCTTGTTTGAGATTGTTTTGAAATTGATTTGAATCAAGGAAAGAAAACGAAAGGTCTGTTGAAAACAGATACAGAGTCGCCACTTGGTCTTTAAGGAACCAAGAAACCTAATTTTGACTCACCCAAGCGGATAAGGGCACCGGCCCTTCATAACCAAAGAACTTGGTTCGGGGTTTTGGTACGAGTGAGGAAGGAGCCTTTGTCGCGACTAAAACACCCTCAACTCGCCCCGTCTTTCGACGGGCCTCAATTAGCATCCAAATAATCATCTTATACTATGTTTGGTTCGACAATTAATACTATTGTAGTATATTACATCACATAAGAAAACTTGAAATTGGAAGATCAAAAGATAAGATATCATTCATAAGATCTAAGCCAAATATCATACAATGTAAAGCGAAAATCACACAAATAAACCTAGGAAAAATCGTCTAATCATATATCAATTAATAAAGTTTCCTAATCTAAAAGGGGCATGAATTGTTATTGAAACAAATAACCAAAGAAATAAAAAAAGTGCTTAGCAAGGCTAGAATGATGCATGTTATTCTTTGATAAAAGAAGACCTCTCAATCCCCGGGACGGATGAGAAAGGATGAATAGATCAAAGGGGAAGCATGAACGAGTGATCGAGTTCATTCCTTATAATCTCCTTAGATTAAGAGTTATAAAAACCCCAAATCTTGCATGAATGCAATGTATGTATCTAAAATGTGCAAAGGTTGTAGTGTGTTTTTGTGTACATGGATTTCTAGAATGACTTAGAAGTCTAAAATGTGTATGAATGAATGAATGAAATTAACATGGGATGTGTACAAATGTAGTATGGACTACTTCCTAAGATATGAACTAATTTGGAATGCATATGAGCATCAAATCAAAGAATGAAAGTTGAAATGTACTTGCTGTGAATAGTGGACAGAACAGTAGCATGATCTTTTGGAATTTGAAAAGAGGGGTTAGGAATGTTTTCAATGCATGATTTTTTAAGGAGATGTTCCTTATTGTGTCTAGAACACAACCCAAAAGGCCAATCTTGAATAGCTATCACATATTGAGAGAAATTATATAAACAATAGAGGTCACTCAGAAACAGAGTTCGTACTGTCGACTGAAATGTTAGAAAATCTTAGAAAATGAAAAAGAATGATCTAGAGGCCCATTTTATACAGAAAGTTTCCTAAGACATTGAATTTTAAGGGAAAAATAAGTTAGGATCACCCCTTTTGGAAAAGTTTTCTGTAAAAGAGGTCGTAAGTTCACCTAGCTGCTGTGACAGTAAAAACAGAATGTTTGGGAGGAATGTTGGGACCCAAATGGACCATTTCCATGTACTTCCAAGTCAAACCAAAAATCATGGGTGTTCTCCAATGAGTTAGGAAGACTTTCCAAGTGGCCTTGCATCCATATGTTGAGTATTGAGTTCTAGAGAAATCTTTGAACTCAACTCACTCACTGTTTTGACTCATTGTTTTGAAGATTTTGGAGAAAACAAAGTTTTGTTTCTTGAAACCAAATGAGAGGGATTGAGAGGGGTTTTGAAATAGATGTTTTGAAAGCACATTTTCAATACTCAATAAGGATTATAGCCACTTAAAATGTCAACATTAAACTCATCATCAAGAACCTCCAAGATTGTTGGAGAGATTTATTTTTATTTTTGAACATAACTTCAATACATTTCAAGAATACCTTGGAAGTATTGAGGTTATGATCATCATCTATCAAACATGTTTTTGAGGTCAAGAGCTACTATCCATAAGGATTCACTCACCCCAAACTTCATGTCATCACTTAGATGATGATGAACTAGTAAGTAAATAAAGAAAAGAAAAAGAAATGAGATAAGGAGAGATGAACATATATATAATCAAAGCAAGTAAATAGCAATCAATAGATGATAATCAATGTGATTTTGGACTTGTAGCTTGGTGTTTCACTCATAGATTTTGACATTTGGACATGGAAGTAGCTTCCTATCTCATGAATGCTCAAGAATGAGGGTTGGAGTGGACTTTGAATGTGAAGTATATAGAAGGATGATGGAAGAAAACAAGAATAAAACTCACTTTCTTCTGGAAAATCAATGGGAGAAGCTCCCTTTCTCTCTTCTAAACCTATCTCTATCTCTCTTCTTCTCTACAACTTTTCAAGCTTTGCACTTGGCCTCCCCAAAATGAAGAGCAATGGGGGGTTTAAATAGGCCAATTTGGGGTGGTTTTGGGGTTTTAGAAGTACTCCCATTGGTCCCAAACAACTGTGAACATAAAACTATGTCGTTTTGGCTTTCAATTAATCAAATTGGACCCCCAAAAAAATTACAAAAATGGACTCTGCGAGGGATGAGTGCCGCGGCGGCACTGGGCCAGTGCCGCGGCGGCAGTGGGCCAGTGCCGCGGCGGCACTGCTCCTCAGAAGCCCAGAAAATTACGTTTAGGCCCCCAGAGGTTCCGGTATTCGCGAAAAGGCCCTATTTCGTCCGAAATTCACAGAAGATGCATAAGAACTCCAAATTGAGGTTGTGATATACCGTTGGAAAGGTAATGGAGTCTACTTTACATAAAAAATAGTTCGGGGATAGGTCACTTTGAAAACTTTTGCGGTATTCGCGATAAAAGCTGATTTGATCGCCTTTTTCACCTTCGGAAATTCAAAATAAATTCGTTTTAAATCCAGAAATTATGTGCGATATACCGTTGGAAAGCTATTGACCTCTAGTATCCATGAAAAATATTTGAAAATTGTTTCGGTGCCCCGATTCTAAAGTCAAATCTTGGTCAAACTGGTCAAACCTGGGATTCCCGGGAAGTTCTGGGAACCTCTGGGAGCTCCCAGGAGCCGACGTTTTCGCTCGATTCTCTTTTAAAATTTATTTTAATACTTTTCTAATGATTCTGGTGAATTTGGACAATTTCGGTCAAACTTGGTCAAACTTGGTCAAACCTGGTCAAACCTTGGTCAAACCTAGTCAAACCTTGGTCAAACCGGTCAACGGGGACTTTTCGGGAACTTCCGGGACTTCCGGGGGTCTCTGGGAGCTGACGATTTCACCCGATTTCTCTTAGGAACTCATTTTATCGCTTTTCTTACGACATAGCATGTTTTCAGAACTTTGGGACCAAATCTGGGAGTTTTCGGGCTTTTAGGGACATTTTGGTCATTTTGAGCATTCTGAGAGATAGAGCTGACTTCCAGGAGTCCTTTTGAGTCTTTTACGATCATTGTGAACCACCAAGCTATGGGTCTCCTAAATCTGATAGCCGACAAAATGGGGTGTCTACATGTAGGATCACCGAAAACATGTTTAAAGAAAATTCAAATTAGAGTAGCCATTTAGTCGGATCGGTTTGGGAACCAACGAACTAAAAAATGATCGAAATATAATTCGGGTATTTCGGTTTGGTTAACCGAAATTTCAGTTCGATTTGATTTGGTAATTCAGTTAACTGCATTGTAAAAGAACCTAATTTTTTTTTTCGTTCATATTGCAATTACAACACTTTGGTCCCTGTAGTTTTGAATTGGTTTCAATGTAGACCCTACCTCTAACTCCGTTAGTATAACTTAACGGCGCACTCATATGCCTTGAAAACTCCAGGGGCCAAAGTGAAACTTCTCTGAAACTCTAGGGGCCCAAAGTGAAACTTCACCCAAACTATAGGGTATTAAAATGTGAGTTTTTCGTCAACTTGTACTAACAGAGTTAGAAGTAGGGCCTGCATTGAAACCAATTCAAAACTACAGGGACCAAAATAAAACTTCGCCCAAACTACATGATACTAAAATGTAATTTAACCTATAGAAAATAAATGAAAAATAAATTTTGGTTTTTCGGTTCAATTTGGTTTGTGTAAAGGCTACCGAAAAACGAAAATTTTAAATTCGGTTTGTTTTTTAACCGAAATGAAATTTAAAATTCTGTTTGGTTTGGTTCAGTTTGATTTTCGGTTAAATGAACTATTTGCTTACTCCTATATTTAATAAAAAATGCTACATTCACACCAAATTTTACACCCAACAAATCCTGACCCTTGATTCATGTAGGTCTCGTGTAGGACTTATGTGAGACTCATTTAAGGTCTACTGGAATCAAAGAACATGATTATTGGGTGTGAATTTTGGTGTGAAATTTAGTGTGGGTGTACCATTACTCATATTCAATATGGTTTCACTGTAACATATGTTAGAAAATTGAATTAGGAATACAAATTTGATGAAAATGAATTTGACTAGTTGACAATAATCACAGTATCACCTAAGAGAGATATATATTGTGTTTGTAAGTGTTTCACACTAAGTATTACTTAAAAAAAAAAAAAAAAATCAACTCATAAATTCCAATACAAATTGTGCATCAAGCGCTTCACTGTATCGTGGGTTTCAAACTTTGAAAATGTCAAAATTTCTAAACGAGGACAAGCAAGAGGACGAGAACAGCAAAAAAAAAAAAAAAAAATTTCTCATCACAACTTTTTAAAATAATAATAAAAAAATATATATCCAAACAGGACTTTAAAATTTCAGTTTCTTCCCATTTATATATACTCCCCTCAACTCCGCCACCTTCCTCTTCAAACACACATTCTTTTTCTCTCTCTACAATGGAAATGGAGAAGGAGAACCGACTGAAACTGCGAATCTCTCGCATGTTCCGATCATCATTCGGGTCGTGCAGGTCCCGAAACCTAACCGACGTAATCGAAAAACCGAATTTGGGTTTGGCCCCTGTAAACCGTCAACACTATCAGTTGATCGAACTCTTCTCTCCCAAACCTCCTCGTCCCTTTCCTTCCATTTGCAGATCCAAATGCTCCGAAACTTTCCAAAACATCGAACCAAACTGTATCATTCCCAAAGAAGACTACTACTCCTACTTGTTCCCCAGGCCCAAAGTATCCGACAGAAACTCTCTCCTCATGAAATGCCCTCCGGCCTCACCCAATTCCCCTCATTTTACATCAGATTTCTTCTTCGAATCGAACCCAAAAATGACTAAAAAATCAACCAAAAATAGGAGGAGGAAGAAGAAAACCCAATTCAATTTTAGCAATGAATGCCTATTTAGCAGTGATGAAGATGGTCAAACTAGTACTCTGTTTTCTTCAAAGTCTCTCTCCTCTGATACATCGGACTCTTTCCGCCGGACCAAAACTCGCCGGAAAAGACCTCCGACGAGGAACTCCGATGTGGGTCTATTGCCATTACAACAGGGGAGAGTTAGAGATAGCTTCCCAGTGGTGAAGCGATCGAGCGATCCGTACAACGATTTCAGGACTTCCATGGTGGAGATGATCGTAGAGAAACAGATCTTCTCTACGAAAGATCTTGAGAATCTGTTACAGTGTTTCTTGTCTCTCAACTCGTATCATCACCACAGGGTCATTATTCAAGTTTTCACTGAGATTTGGGAAACACTGTTCTCTAACTGCTGTTGAACAGAGAAAATAGATGGATGTACTCACTCACTCTGTTTTCTCATACTCGTTAATTTGTTGTTTTAACTTTAATAGATGTACTACTGTATTAGTAGTAATTGTTAATTACTCTCAATTAATTACTGTAGTTCTTTCCCCTTTTGTATCATCAGCTAATTGTCTGTCATCTTTTCTTGTGTTTGTTTTCTTCTGTTTTGGGTTTTTGAGATGCGGTGTTTTTGAAATTAAAGTATGATGAAATGAAGAGAGAAGTAATTTCTGATGTGTGTGTGTTTTTTTTTAATTTTTTTGTTGTTGTTGAAGTTGTTGGGGGTTGTTTTGAAAAAAAAAAAAAAAATTCGAGAGGGAAGGCAAGAGAGGACAAAAAGTCTTTTGGATGGTATTTTTTAACTTTCAAAGATTGGGTTGTAAAGACTTTATTTAGAAGCTTTGATAGATGATAGGGATGGAAAAGATGGATTATTTGTTAATTTTGAGAGAAAATGTAAACAAGGTGTCTCTCATTATAGTTTCTTTTGAGGCTTGACTTCTGGATTTTCTTTTTCAACATCTGTGTCAAAAGAATTGAAAAAGAAAATGCTCTTTTTGAAATGAGAAAAAAAGAGAGCCCTTTTCTACGTTGAAATAAGAGTAATATTTTGGGTACCAACAAATCTCACTAGCACTTACATTCATATATATATATATATATATATATATTTTAGTGATATTGAGACCCCACAGTGCTACTAGGAGAGAGATAGAATGTGGGTATGAGTGTTAGTGAGATTTGTTAGTGTCCCTAGCATTGTTGTTGAAATAATATGAAAGGAGTAAAGTTTGGACACACTTATTCCCTCAATTTTTGGGACACAATTCAAAAGATGTGTCTATTTCTCTCTTGTGATGTTACTGAACCCCACAGTAATATAGGAGAGAGATAGATACATCGATCTCTTAGGTTGTATCCCCAAAGTTGTGTGAATGAGTGTGTCCCAAGTATTACCCATATAGAGTAGAGGTTGACAAATACTAACTAACTCTTGATTCCATTGTAGTTTTGAAACATGAAATGATTTGCGATTGCATTTAGCAGAATCTAAAGTTTTTTTTGCTTTTTAATTGTTCCATTGTTGTTATTTTTGGCAATGAAATAATATAGTTGCTAAGCGACTTAGGGTCCGTTTGATAAAATTAAAAATTAAGTGCTAAATTTTAAGCACTGAAAATTTTAAGTGATTGAATTTACAATACTAAAAACAGTGTTTCAAATATTGAAATATACTAAATTCAGTGATTATTTTCAGTAGAAAATCTTCACTTAAGGCTTTTAGTGGGGTTTTTGCTACTTTTTCAATTAAGTGATACATTATCAAACGCACTGAAAAAAAAAGTGCTGAAAATTTTCATTTTCAAAACTTAATTGTGTTATCAAACGCACCCTTAATTTTCAGGTTAATAGAGGCTTTCCAAAATGAGTAATACTATTGTTTTTAAATTTGAATATTAAATTTAGTTTCAATGTATGTTGTAGTAGGACCACCTATAACAACTTCTAATAAAAATATTGGAGGTCTCATTGTAAATGAATATGCTCCCAGTGCCACATATGTTTTTTTTTTTTTTTTTTTTTTTTTTTTTTTTGTAATCGGGGGTGTCCGGGCCAGCTTGCGTGCACCTCGACTAATCCCCCAAGGCCTGGAGGCGCCGGGTGAATACTCCGGCCAGTGGCCACGCCTCCCATGACTCGAACACTAAACCTCTTGGGTAGTACACCCAAGAAGCTTACCACTCGGCCACAAGGGACTTGGTTAACATATGTTAGAAATTACACGTGAAGTTAAAATTTGAAAAGGGTGATGCTATTGCCACTCCATCATTGAACCAATGCACTCCATGGTACCATTCTTAAACATGTGGTACATGCATGTCATGCATTATATACATGGTACCACATGCTCTGATAGTAATACCATGGAATACATTGGTTCAATGATAGAGTGGAAATAACAATTCCCATTTGAAAATCATAGAATTTACTTAATTTGTCGGAAATCATTCCAAGGTTTCTTTGTTTATCATTTGAAGTTTCCTTGGTCCAATTCAAAAGCATGGTTACAATCTAGCTTTGACCAGCTAATTAAATTACTTTCTTTTATTTTTTTATTTTTTTTTATTTTTTATTTTTTATTTTTTTTTTATGGAATAAAGTTTGTGAGAACATGAGCTTATGTTATCCTTGTATTTTATCTTCTAATTAACTAATGCTATATATCAACATTTAAAAACTTTGTATTAATTTCAAAATCGCCAATTATACGTGCATCATATGGTAACCAAATTAGATAACTAAACATGATGTAATTGGCTTTCTTCATACTCTTAATTACATTTTTTTGAATGTATGTAAGTGTGGGTTTATGTGCATGCATAGCCTCGTCAACCACTCTACTATAATAAACTATTAACTTCAATTTCAAACAAGAATATTATATATATGCTTGTAACCTCATGCATAAAATCTGTTTTTCTTTTTTGCAGCATTTATTTAAGTCGTAACAATTATCATTGAATTGTTATAGCCATATGATTGGCATGAGGCGTATGGACAAAAACAGAAGCAATTATCTAAATTTATGTCTAGTGTTGGTATATAAAAGAACAAACATATATGTCATAATGTTAGGTACATCTATTTCCCCAGTTATCATTAACCAAATCAATTTAATTAGTACGACCCATTTGTGTCCATTATATTGAAAGTGAGGCAACACGAAAGAAAAAAAAAAAAAAAAAAAAAAAAACCCCACCCACCACCCTAGCATCGAACAGAGTTTTGTTTTGTAGCATATATATATATATATATATGTGTGTGTGTGCATTCAGGCTTTCAGCATTTACATTCATTATATCATAAGATGACAAAGTAATCAATAAAACTAATAAAAAGTGTTTCTTATGATTTTCAAATAATAACATAAGAGAAACACTTTGAAAAAAGTCTTCCTGCGATAGGGGTTAGAGTTCTGTGCAGTGGCGGTCCTGAGTATTTGGAGGCCCAGGACGAACTACTAAAAGGGAGGCCCTTATATGGGGGTTCGGGGGCAGCGCCCCCGAGATAATTTTTTTGGGGGTCTACTTATATATAATTGACGATTTTTTTGGGGTTTACTTATAATATGAGTCTATTTGTGAAACTTAAACATTATATGGTGTTTTTTAAAATTCTAAAAGGGCCTATTTCTAAAACTAAAAAAATTCTTACACTAAACGTGTAATTTCAAAATTATAAGGGCCTTTGCTTTTGAGTTTTATATACATCTATATCAATATATATATATAGTTGATGACACAAAATTGGGTCATGAGGGAGGCCTAAACGTAAAATACTACAAAAAAACTCAAAATAAAAATGTAATTATGAAAATTTTATGGAGACCCTCAAAATTTTTGGAACTTTGGTGGCTCGGGGCGGTTGCCCCTTTTGCCCCCCCTTTGAGCCGGCCATGGTTCTGTGCCACTTTCCACTACCAGAAAAGCTTTCGAAAGTGATATGTCAATTATAAACACTTTACACACGTACATGTGTGTGTATATATATAAATATATATATATATATATATATATAGAATATATGTATATGACTGTATATTTTAATGACTAGTCTGTTTCAAAGAGCGGGCTAGGGGCTACATAAGGGGAATGAATTTAAACCTTGTTTTTCTTTATGTAGGGGTCGTGATAGCTATGTAACATAATATACACATATGCATGTGTGATGTATATATGTACAAATATATATAAAGATTTGAGAGCGATATATCAGATCTCTCTCTTCTAGGTAGGGTAACTGAGAGAATTGAGGCCCTGCAAACATTCCATAACATCCCTTTTGAATTGATGACAGGTTGAGGAGGAAAATTTTGAATGTGTATACCAATTAGATGAAATGAAGAATTAAAGAATATCTGGTCATGACAGTTTGATATTTATGTTGGTCTTTGCCTTCCCATGCATTTTTTGGGTTTTCGAGCCCCTTTCCTCAGCCTCTCTCTCTATCTCTCTGTGCGTGTCTAACAACTGGGCCAAGCCCAACAAGCCCACTGGGTTGGAATTTTTATAATCTTTCTATAATCAACAATACTAGGGCAACACCTATTCACACCCAAAAAGTATTCATACCTTGAGGTGGACCAATGAGAAGAGACTGACAGTGAATTTAGGAATCTTTTTCTCACTTCTCATTGGTCCACGTCGGGGTGTGGATGCTTTTTGGATATGAATAGGTAGGTGTAACCCAAATATTACTCTTTCTATAATATAGTTGGGTCAAGTTACTGGCCGGTATATAAGAACATCTCTAACCGTGGAGAGCTAAAATAAGAGTCATTTTAGCTCCTCACAAAAAATTAGTGCTTCAATGACCGAGCTAAAGCAGGGAGTCAAAATTAGTTTGGACACTTTATATTTGTAGTTGACGGAGAGAAATTAAAAGAAAGGATGGTCATATTTGGAGGGAGAATCTTTCTTGTTGAAATTGCCATTGAAGCAATGTTTATTATTCCGTATCTATGATTTGGGTGAATCACTATACATAAAATACTAAGAGGGTGTTTGGAAACCAAAGGGAATGGACTTCTGGGAGAAGAAGTCCATTTACAGAAGTAAAATTCGTTTGATGAGGTTTGGGAATGGACTTCTTGACAAGAAGTGCATATCCAGAATGCCCATTTTGAGAAGTCAAAAATCCTGACTTCTCAAAACTGTGATTTTAGCACTTCCCTATAAGTCAGGAGCTTTATACATTCAATTACACTTTTATCCCTTATTTTATAATTAACTCCCTCTTTATCCAAATCACATACATGAATTAGATAGCCTAGCCGAATCCCTGTTGTTTTACAACTACTATTGAAAATAAGTCATTAAACCAACATTGTAATTAAAAGTATTTTCTTATAGATTTTTTTTCTGTGCCCAATTTTAATTCATTTGACAAGATAGTTATGGATAAATATTTTTAATTTATTTCAGCCAACTATTTTGCAGTCTAAAATTATATACTATAATATATTATATCCATTTAGTTTTAAATTCATGGTTAAGGGTAATATTGGTAAGTATGTACAAGTTTGTACTTTTAAAAAGTTGCCACCAAACGTATTTACACATTTAGATGCACTTTTTATTTAAAAAACACTCCTTCAGCAAACAAACTCTTCTATATAAAAAGTCCATTTTAAAAAGTCCATCTTCAGAAGTCCATTCCAGGAATGTACTTCTATGTGAGAAGTTACGCCAAACACCACCTAAATGATTGCAACTTTTAACTACTATGATTCGAGTGCGCGCATGAGGTTCATATAGTAGGTAAAATGTTATTCAAGTAGCAAGGTACGTACAATTTTGGATACTAACCATTGGAGAGGCTCTGAATAAATGTAAACTGAGGTGTGTAAGGGCAATTAATTGTCTCTCTTTTGGTGTGTACAATTTTTGCTTCTACAACGCTTGAACAAAAACTTGTAAGACCATCTCCAAAGGGAGACATCAAATTTTACACAGCAAAGTAAACTTTGATGGATTAAAGGCAAAATTGATGTAGGCTAAAAGATGAATGTCTCCAATCGTGTACATCAAATTATAATTTTTTATTATTTTGTAACCTAAATTTCCCAATTTACTCCACTTTCCCAATTATTTTGGGAACACCCCTCTCTCACTAGTAAACCCACATTTCACTCCATTTCTTCTTCTTCTCTCTATCTACCAAACTCACTCTCTCTACTCTTTCTCATCTGTATCCCTCTCTCTCTCTTTCTCTCTCTCATCTGTTCTGCATGTGGGTTGTGGTTGGCAGAACATGGCGGATTGGGTTTTGATTTTGGATTTTTGGTAGAGATTAATCACACCACCACCATTGCCGACCCCATGGCTACCACCAACACAATTCATAAAGCCGATGGTGTGCAGCGACCAGAGATGGAGGACGATTGGCCACCACCAACACAATTCATGAAGCCGATTAGGGTTTTCTTGGATTGATTTAGGTAATTTTTGCAATTGATTTTTGTTTTGTTTAGCCGATTTAGTTTTTTTTTTTTTTCAATTTCCATGTTGCTGAGTTTGGTGATGGAATTTACTTTCTTCTTAAATTTTTTTTTACAAGTTACAAAATCTGAGTGTGAGATTTGAGTTTCTTGACCGTTGTGGCTTTGATTAAAATAGTCGAGGATTGTGTGATGTTTGATTAAAATATTGAAAGATAACATTTGATGGCATGTTTAAATCTCAGCATTGTTGCTATGATTTGAGGAACCCAGCAACTTTGCCTCACCATTTGTTGTGCCCGTTGGAGCAATAATTTCTCCACTTTCACAGCAACTTTGTCTTTGCTGCAATGGTTGGCTCAGAGTTGGAGATGGTCTAATCTTCCAAAATGGTTGTCCGCATGTGGTTCATATTTTCCCTTTGGAGAAGTGTAACCACAGCCATAAAATTGCTCTCTATTACTATTAATTAAGTTTCCCAAGCTTCTCTCAATTGCTAGTTTGGAGTTTAGACCCTTTTTGATACTTTCCAGGTCCGCCATCAAGTTGGTACATTGCCCTATGAAGCCGTAGTATCTTCCTATCCGCTTTTCTTTTGTCATCTTCAATTAATAGCCACTGAAACATCTTTCCGGGTTTCTTTTTTTTTTTTTTTTTTTTTTTACAACCATTAGTATTTAAGTTTAAGAAAACCTGTAGAAGTAAAGGGCCAAGAAATAAGGTAATTATCCTTTAAAACCGTAGTCTCATCATAATTTATACAACAATTTAAAGCAGTATCCCGGCCCTTAGCTTTGAATGAGATGTGACTAATCATAAAATCGAAAGATTTCAGCATTATTTCTTCCAAGGTGTTTATTAATCTAAAATTTACTTGACATGAAAAATGAAAAATTGGATGGACTAAACTTATAAGAAATGGATCCACGTACTGTAGATTATGAATTTATGCATGGGAATGTTGTGTATAAGATGAAAAAGACAATTTACTTCATCTATTTTTTTATGCACCACTTACACAACACAATGTACATGTATTTAAAGCCTTGTTGTAGAATGTGTTGTGGAAGGTATTGCGTGCCTAACATTTTTTAATAAAAAAAAGGTCAATTTAATTCAAAGAGATTACCAATCAGGCCCATTAAATTTATGCATAATTATGTCATGTGAAAGTTGAATAAGACCATCGAATTCAAAGGAAATAACCAAACAGAGCCATATATGTATGTTCCTTTCTAACCAAAAGTTCCCACTTTCACTTGCGAAAATCCGAAGGGTATACGTATCCATTCTAATAATTTAACTTAGATTTCCTAACAGTAGCGTATTTCGAATTCTCCAAAAAAAAAAAAAATAAATAAATAAAGTGTATTTCGACATAAATATTAATTCGGAAATTAGTGACAAAAAAATGTTAGAAAATTCCAGAAAGTAAAATCTTAAGAATTGCTAGTAGATGAGATGAATTTGCCGCGCACACAGGAAAAAAATAGTAAACTTGAACATGCATGCCAGATTTTAGTTGACAGCACACTTAGGGGCGGATCCAGGATTTTGGTCCAAGGGGGCAAACCTCTAACTACCGAGTTTTTGCAGTAAGAAATCAGTACTTTAGACCATTCAAAAATAACAGAACATTAGCATTCATTGTATCAATTCAGGTTATACATTAACATGTTTTCATGCATTGAAATTGAAACCGTTGCAAGATATATAGACTCCTTATCAATTGTACTAAAAACAAAATTTTCAACATAGACAACTAAACTATCATTCATCCACTCATCTCCCATTCGATTGCGCATTTTATTCTTCACAATTTTCATTGCTGAAAATGCCCTCTCCACTGTAGCAGTCGCGACATGTAAAATTAATGCCAAAGTAATAAGCTTGTAAACAAATGGATACACCTTATCTCTTTGACTTTCAACCATGCATCTTCTGTGCAAGTTCAGAAATTCTCTTCAATTGGCAAAACTCACTACTAAAGCGCACATTAGTAATATAAACCAGAAGTTGATCACTAAGTGCCAAAAGCTCTACTTCTGAAAAGTCTCTAGGATAGAATTGGGCAAGACGAACTAGTTTTTGCTTGTCAAATGTAGAGAATGAGTCATAAGGATTTAAAGATGCAACACAAAGTAGCGATTCTGTGTTCACTTTGTTGAAACGGTTGCTTAACTCTTGGAATTGCCTATCTATGACAGTGTAAAATAACTCAACTTGGTAGTGATGCAAGTTTGTCTTTTCTTCAGACCTACGCCTTGATTGTCCTCGAGGTATATACACATTGTCCATAATAGGAATATCAATGTGATGTTTACCACAAAATGAGCAAACTTCATTAACAGTAGAACTCCATCCATCATTCTTCATGTCTTGGAGGCACTTTTTGGATGCTTTAACTAATCCCATGGCATTCACACTATCTTGATCCTTTCTTTGTAATGCTTGTGACAGGTTATCAGTGATTCCCAATACAGATCTCATCAAATACAGATTAAATACAAATTCAAAAGATCTCATCTCATCTAACAAGTGACTTACTTATCTTCTTTGGTCTGAATTATCACCATCCTCTTCAATCATCCCAACCACCTCAATAACTGGTGAATACATACTAATCAAGCTGATCAATTAATGTTAATGTAACCCCCAACGTGTATCACCACTGCGTGCAAGTGAACTTTCTTGATTAAGGCATTTCCCGCAAGAAATCTCATCATTCTCAAGAGCTTGAATAATTATAGCAGCTTGTTTCTCTCGAAGTTTATCTCTATGTTTACATGAGGCACCAACAACGTACATTCACCACATTAGAAACCTTGTAGAAGAGAGAGTTAATTTTGACATGGTTCTTCGCAACTGCCACAAGAGTTAACTGAAGTTGATGAGCAAAACAATGGACATAATATGCACATTCATTCTCTTGCAAAATAATTGTCTTAAGACCATTAAACTCACCTTTCATGTTACTAGCCCCATCATATCTTTGCCCACGTAGGTGCGATATGCTTAGCCTGTGTTTAGAAAATATCTCTTCAAAGGCTGTCTTAAGTGAACGGGCACTAGTTCTAGTGACATGCTTAAGACCCAAGAATCGCTCAACTACACAACCCTTTTTGTCTACGTATCTCAAAACAACTTCCATTTGCTCCTTCATTGATATATCACGAGATTCATCTCGAAGAACACAAAAGGGCCTATGACCTAGATCTCTTATGATGGCACTAGTGGTTAAAAATGCAGCGGCGTTTACAATGTCTTTTTGAATTGAAGGGGCTATCAACTTTAGATTCACCGGAGCATTTTTCAATAAAACAACATTTGTATATTCATTGTTGTCAGCTAGTAACCTTCAAAAACTCTAAAAAGTTTCCTTGATTTGGTGAGTCCCCAATTTCATTGTGATCTCGAAATGCAAGCCCTTGCTTTAGAAGATAAGTAATGCTTTGAACAGAGGCATCCAAACGAATCCTATAACTACTTCTAGCTTCATCTGATTGCTTGGAGACAATTGTCTCAATATGTTGTCTTTGATTCAATAAATCTTGACCTTTAGCCCAGGCTTTGTTATGAGAACTACCTACACCTCCAACATGATCTCTAAGTCTAAATTTTTTCTTCCAATTTAAAATCCCTTACCAACAAATGAATCACCACCAGCTTGCTCACCAATCTTTGCCTTAAAAAGATGACAACATAGGCAAACTACTGCATCTTTATGTTTGCTATAATCCAACCAAGTGCTAAATTCATTGAACCAAGGGGGGTTGAAACGCCGTATTACTTGTCCAAACTGTGTTTGTGGAAAATTATGATTTTTGAGGTTGAGTAGGACCATCCAATCAATATTTTCTACGAACTTGATCTCGAATATTAGGACCACAATCCATAATACGAGGTCGTAGACCTGGATATGAAGGAAGATTAGACATATTAAATTTTGTATGAATTTGGTTTGAAGTTTCACCATCTATTTGTGGACGAGAGTCATCAGGGCAGATTCATTCTGTAAGTTTCTTTTAAAATACTTCTCTATGGAAATTATTATTAACAATTAGTATTATTCATTCAGCAATCTAGACTTGGGAAACTAACAAAGACTTAAACTAATTTACCTAAATAAAAAGAATAAATTTGAGAGACTTAAACACAGAAAATGGAAAGAATAATAAACTCAACAAAATTAAGGAAACAAACTAATACAAATTCATAAAATGTTTGGAGAATTGGAAAAGTACCTTGAACTTGCGAGTTGCGATTTGCGAATGTAGGAGAAGAGAGAGGCGATATCGGTGACTGTGAGATGCAGAGCAGAGGTGAGATTGGAGAGCTTTGGAAAGATGGAAATATGAGATCGGCGAGCTTCAAGCTTGCGAGGCACTGAGCAGTCAGAATGAGACCATGAGGGGTTGCTGAATGTTGGAGATCGAGAGAATATTGAGGGGTTTCATAGCCTGATTTCCTATAAGAGAGAAGGGGAATTTTTTTTAGAGAGAAAGAGATCGTGAGAATGAGGGGCTACTGACCATTTAGGTTAGGTAAGTGTGGTCAAAATATTTCAAGGGGGTCAAAATATTTTTGCACATTTCAGGGGGGTCAAAATTGTCTTTGCATAAGAGTTTGGCACATGAAGTAGACATATATAATAGACTTTTCAATTATGCCAGGGGGCAACTGCCCCCGTAAGAGCCCTCTTAAATCCTCCCCCGAGCACATTAATTATCACAAAAAAATATTAATAAAATTAAATTGTCACTCCGCATCTTATTTATTTCTGTAAAACTTCATGATCTTGAGTTACACGGTAATGTCTATACCACTGCTTGATTCATAGATTTATTGGAGTAAAAGAAAAGTAAATACTAAGGGTATGTTTGATAACCTAATTAAGTGCTAAAAATAAAAATTTAACATTGACTCTTCTTCTTCATTTTTTTTCCAGGTACTGTATAAGAGCTCTCCATCTCAGCAAAAAAATAATAATAATAAATAAATAAAAAGAAAAAAGAAAAAAAGAAAGTATAAGAGCTTTCCAATTAACTGAAAAAGTAAAAACTACTAAAAAGTTTAAGTAAAAAAAATTCTACTAAAAACAATCAAAAGGAGATATGTTTTCCATCTAAAATAATATAGTTATAGACTATTACACCATTAGCTTAAAATTTTCAGCGCTTAATTTTTCAGTTTTTTCAAACGAGGCCTAAATAAAGCACTTTTCTTTGTTTTGATGATAAAGCCAGAGTGAGGGAGAGAAAATAGGAAGCAATGTAAGATAATTTTTTTAAATTTTGTGAGTTACTCAATATTAAGAAATTTAAATTTAGAATGATAAAAAATACAAGAGAATGCTTATCTTTATTGTTTTCCTTTCATTTTTCTTTCTTTCTTTAAATCCGCAATAAAAAAGGAGCTAGCGTGTTACAAAAGATAAAACAAAGAAGAGTATTATTGGCAGTGTATATAGTTACTAGGGGTGTGTTTTGGTTGGAACGGATTGGAATACCCTCTTTCGAAAAAAAATTCAAAAATTTCATAAATTAAATAGGTATTCCGATTTTTGTTCTGTTTTTTTTCGGAATTTTATTTTCCTTTCCAATTTTGGAAATTTTGAACTTTTGGAAATTTTGGGAATCGTAATTCTTCTGAAATTTTTGGAATTGAAATCGGAAATATTTTCATAATTTTTGGAATTTTCAGATACAAATACTATTGAAAGGGTAAGCAATGCTTTTTATAGAAAGTCCCATATTCTCTCCTTTCTTTTCTTATTTGATGTGGGACAAATAAGTTTACATTCTTTCAAATTTTCAAAAAATATTCGGATTTTTCGAAAATATTTTCAGAAAATATTTAGAAAACATGTTTTTAAAATTTTTGGAATTCTCAAAACAATTCCAATTTTGATCCGATTTTTTTTTCTTCGGAATTTTCAAAATTCAGAATTTTGGAATTTAATTTGTAGTGCCAAAATGGAAATTTTATGGATCAAAATTAGTTAAATTCGGAATTTTCGTTCTAAATTACACCCCTAATAGTTATCCTTGTAAGAAAACTACCCAATGGTCCCAAGCCTCGGGTAGAAGAACCCAGCCCAAATTAATTTGGGCCAGTTGAGTTATAATATTGAAACTCAGTAGCTTGTTAGAGCTAAAAGGGATGGTCTGTAGTGTCACACATCCAGCCCAATTGCACACAATTAACATACTGTTTAGTTTTTGTTCCCAGTGATGTATTTTTAACAAATATCGTCATGGGCAGACTAGGAAAACCTAGGACCGGGCTCGAGTATTTAAAGGTTCTGGACGAATTCTAAAAGGGAGGTCCTTATAGAGGAGTTCGGGGGCAGTATCCTCGCGACAATTTTTTTGGAGTCTACTTATACATAATTTTTATACTAAAAGTATAATTTTCAAAATTCTAGGGGCCTTTGCTTTTGAGTTTTAAATACATGTATATCAATATATGTTGTTGATGACATTAAATTGGGCCGTGGGACATTTGGGGGGGGGGGGGGGGGGGGTAAAACATAATCCAGGGGGGCCTAAATGAATAAAAAAGGTCTCTCAAGGTAAAAATGTAATTATAAAAATTTCATGGGGCTCTAAAAAATTAATAAACTTTGGTGGCCCAGGGCGATTGCCCTTCTCGCCCGCCCCCCTTGGACCGGCCCTGAGCAAACCGACCGGACAGACTGAACCGATCGCTTTGGTTCTATTCGGTCGGTTTTCATAAATTTCTGTAGTATAAAAATTAATCCAAACCGAACCGAAACTAATTAATTTGACTGAAAATATGACCGAAGTGAACCGTTTTCACTAGGGGTGTAAGTAAAAAATCGAAAACTGATCGAAACCGACCGCCCAAAAAACCGATTGGTCGATTTTATAAATGAATGTTCAAGCCAAAATCGGCCGACCACCCAAAAAACCGATTATTTATTTATTTGGTTTTATTTTTATTTTTATTTATTATTATTTTTATTAAAAAAAAACTAAAAAAATCGAACAAAATCGATCTTTTACACCCCAAGTTTTCACCCCCACATTTGGCAAAAACTTTTAGAATTCATAAATAATTATAAAATTATTTGACAGACTAACTTCAGTGGTTCAATCTTATAAAAAAAACATTAATTACTCACAAAAGTTACTATTGTCCAAAAGCAGTGGTGAACGGTTTTAGACCCAAAATAATTTTGTGACCGAACCAAAAACAAAGCTGTTGTCAAACATGTAACTCAGCTGGTCATATCATAAATGTGACCCATTGTAATGTCACTTCTTAATCATCTAATAAATACAAAATATCAATAGATATATTACATATACGCTAAGAAGGTTTAGACTCCGGAGTCCGGACACAGAAATGATAAGAAAAAAGAACACATAAAACGACTCTTTTGTGATTAATGATTGAGATGCAGCTGTAGGAAAATGACCTCCACCAAGAAAATTGGTCCACTGTGCACATTTTCTATGCTATAGTACAGCTATTAAGTCCACCTTTAAGTGCATTAGATTCCTCAGACTTAGGTTGGAGTTGGATTCAGACAATCTATAATGGATTCCTTGTTTATATCTATTGTCATGTACAACTTAATAATTTTCTTTTAATAGGGTCAAAAAAATCAATTATTTGCAATTATGTAACTACCCTTTTTGGCTGTGCTTTGCCAGTACTCAGTAGCCACCTCTCTTCTCTTAGAATTAAAAATGGGAAGAGTGAAGAGAGAGGGCAAAAAGAAGAAGAAGAAGAAGACAACAACAACAACGTCCACACCATATAATATAATTATAAAAAGAAGTAACAATTTGGCATTAGTGATCAATGGACTTTAATTAGGCTTATTGGATTTGGAACTATCTTAAAACATGATCAACTAGAAGCAACTTTTATGGTGTGTTTGGCATAATGAAAGATGGAAAAGAAATGAGGGAGTAAAAAAGAGAATAACCCTCATGTGGGAAGAGTAGTAGAGGGTAGAAAAATGAAAGGAAAGAGAGAAGAGACATCATTCCTCACTTACTATTTCTAATCTGTTCAAAGTGGATACGTTGGGAAAAAGAAGATACTTTCATCCATCTTTGACTTTTTGATTATTAAGCTATTCATCATTTTTTTTTTCTTTAAGGGTAAAAATGTATATATAATAGTAAAAATATACAAAATTGCAGTACTTCAATCATCTTTAATTTGCTCCTTATTAATTACTCAAACGAAAGAAGAGAAAGATTTTATTATTCAGGGGATACCTCCCGGTTTCTTCCACTTTCTCTCGCTATTACCAAACATGTACAAAATTAAGTACGATGCTATTTTTAAATATGATTGATCCACAACAAAACTGCACATACAAAAAGGAAATGTACTAAAATTCGTCCTTTTCTAGCAAATTTTCAATATTATAACTAAATGGATGATCCATTTTGTTGCCTATTGAGAAAAACTAAATGCTAACTTTTTTCCCCCAAAAAATTTCAGAATCAAAGTCTATTTCCTTCTACCTTTTTTCGATGGATTAGGTCGTAAGAATGTTGTTTAAGGTCCATTAATTAATGTTTCTCCTTATTTATTTATTTTTTTGGTCCATGCCAATAAAGCTCAAACTATGAAAATAATCTACGTTTGTAGAATACTTAGGTATGTTGATACAGTCAACAGAAAATATTATTGATCATGGTTTTCTTTTCTTTTTTTTTCCGGAAATTTCATGATTTACAGATCTGAAAAATAAAAATGAACACATTACAATATTCAAGGGGCAGAAGAACCCAAGAACACTAACTAGTACACCAAACATTTAAGAAACCAAGCAAAATGGTAATGGTCGTGGGGAGTGGTTCGGAACATGTGGCTTATCTTAAAGAAAACTGAGTCATGAGCTGAGCCGTGAGTGGCACAGCAGAGGGAAGGCTAGAAGGACCGTTTGACCATCTTTATCGGATGGAGACTCGTTCCGAACTTTCATGGACGCGTGTATTGATTTCCTGCGATTAATCTGTTTTTAGCATTAATCAATAATCAGTCAAAGTATTCATTTATTAATTATTAGTCACTCTTCCGGTCTTTATCAGCTACAGTTATAGCCGGTTCTTCAGCAAGCTGTTTCCATAATAAATGGAATTTTTTTTTTTTTAATAATTATTAAACAGTTTGAATTTAATGACAAAAAGAAGGGTAAATCGTTTTTATGAAAAACGCTACTCGATTTAGTGTCATTTTTAGATTTTCTATTTTTTGAATATATTTATAGAAAAACAAATTATATTTGAATTGAATGTCGTCTTTACTAACCACGATATTCAATTAAAACATGATTTGTTTTTCCATAAATATATTCGAAAAATTAAAAGTCTAAAAAAATTAAAAGTCTTGGTAGGAAAGGAGATACAAATGCTTTTTTATGAAGTTTTTACGATAACTTTCTTTCCAACTGTCTAAAAGTAGCAATTTTTTTTTTATTTTTTTTGTTTTTAATTTTAATTATTGAAGTTGGATTTTAGTAATAGAGCAATTTTTGGTGCCCTTGGGAACGTGTAATTTTGAGTACAATTGAATTGATTTTATGCATCATGCATGTTTAAATAAAATCAGTCACAACAACGGTGTAGTACAACACAAAGACAGATTATGTTGTCTAGTATAACTTGTTTTAATTTTTTAAACTTTCAATTTTTCGAATATATTTATAGAAAAATAAATCATATTTTAATTGAATGTCGCGGTTAGTAAAGACGACATTCAATGGTGTTTTTACTAAAATCGTCTTTACTAACCACGACATTCAATTAAAACATAATTTGTTTTTCCATAAATATATTCAAAAAATTGAAAGTAAAAAAAAAATAAAAGTTTAATGTAGTTTTTGCTAAAAACGACACTCTGTGAGAGTGGCATTTTTCCTGAAAACGACACTCAATTGAGTGACGTTTTTCTTAATAACGACAATGTAATGTCGTTTTTCCTAAAAATGATTTACCCTACTTTTGTAATTAAGTTCAAACTCATATTGGTTTAATAATTAATTATTTTTTTTCCATTTATTATGGAAATAGCTCGTTCTTCAGCCATCATCCGCAAATGAGCCGATCATCTATATGTACAACTCGTACATTAACACTATACAACAATATTATACACATATAGATGTATTGATCCACACGTGGCTTTTTAAAAGTAGCTTATAAAATTTATTATTAAGTTGTTTGATAATTTTGTATAAGTGAGACATTACTCTTCAAAAAAATTTCATGAAACCAAAACGCAATCTTGAGCTTTTAAAAGCTCTAGCTCCCCCAAAAAAAGCCCTAAGTTCAATTTTTGCAGAGCTCATAAACTAGTTATCACATGAATTTAACATAAAATTGTGCTTTAGAAAATGAGAAACACCAAAATAGAGGCCAAACTAAGCCCTAGTGAGTGGAAATTAATATTCCAAAGTGTGGATGCGAATACTGAAAACCTCACAATATTTTTTCCTCTCTCTCTGGCCGAGTGTAATCCTGCTGATTAGGTTTGTAAATGGATCGGATTTGGACCAGATCCACACAAATCATATCCAAATTCGTTAACAATTCTATTATCCAGATCTAGTCCATTTGTCTGTCAAATCTGCTTTATTTAATCCATATCTAGATTTTATCGGATTTGGACATTCGGATTCGTTTGTCGGATCTAAAACGGCAACTTAGCTGCTTATAATTTGTATTCTAGTATTACCATAGATACTATTGTTTTTAGGAAAAATTGGTGAAAATGTCATTAAGAGGGGTTTTATTGGATTGAAGGACAATTTAAAATACACATTGGAGATGAGTCCTCCCAATGTCCATGGACCAAAATGCCCTCATCTTCAACCTTTAACCCTATAAACCAAACCCTAGCCACCATTACCACTACTCCATACCACCTCCAACCACCACCCTGCCACCTCCGGCCTCCACCCTGCCACCTCCGGCCACCACCGACGACACCACCTCTGACCACCACCCTGCCACCTCCGGCCACCACCGACGACACCACCTCTGACCACCACTGTTCACGATGAACAGTGGCGTTCACCCTTGCTATCTCTGGCAACCAATGTTCACGACACCACCATCCTAGCCACCTCCGGCGACCACCGGCAACACCACATCCAACTTTTATTACAAAAATTACTTTTGCTTTTATGAACAGTTTGTTCTTAAGTGAAATTTCACTTATAATCAATCTTAAGTGAAATTTGACTTAAGATTTATTTTAAGTGAAATTTGACTTAAGATTGATATGTAAATTATGCAACCAAAAGAACTGAAACATCACTGAATAATCACAAATCACCATCTTAAGTGAAATTTCACTCATTAATAGAAGTTACAATTGTTGATTTAAGTTTGTAATTTCACTAAGATTACATCTACACTTAATAAAAGAACTGAAACATCACTGAAACATCTGAAAAATTTTGAAAATTTCAGTTTAAAAATCTTAAGAGAAATTTGACTTAATATGTAAATTCTGCAACTAGCATACCTCTGCAACTAAAAGCTGGTAATTGTCACCTAGAGTACATGGTTGTCACCGGAGTTCATTTACATTGGCCATGTATAATCGAATCTCGATCTAGATCTAGATTTAGATCTCAACTGGTGAAGGAGATCTAGATCTAGATCGACATCGGCGACGATGGCGGCGTTTGGGTGCGATGATGATGACAGCTGCTTACTGGTGGTAATGGCCATGGCAACATGATGCTTGGTGGTGGCGGCGGTGGATCGATGATGGTGATGCAGAAAGAGGTCGTGGAAGGGAGTGATTGCTATGGTGGAGGGAGGTGGCACTGGATCAATGGTGGTGGTTCCGGCAACGATGGATGGTGGCGATGACAGTGACGGTGGTGGAGGTGTACTAGTGGTGGTGAGAGAGATCTTAGAGAGAGAGAGGTCGTAGAGAGAGAGAGAGAGAGAGAGAGAGAGAGAGAGAGAGAGAGACCAAAACAGATAATATAGGTTTAGAGCATTTTTGGAAGTGAGGGGTAGTTTGGTAAGTTTATAGTGTTGAAATGGACTTGAGGAGTAAATTGTTAGTGGTGTGGACTGGAGTGAAAAAATGGGCTTGGACTTTTGTCCTTGTGGGGTTTATTGTTAATGGGCTATCCCTCAAACCAAGAATGGCCAACTTTAGGGACCTTACACCAAGCCTCCCTTGTTTTTATTATTTTTCTCTATACATACAGAAAAATCAATCAACGTTTAATCCATCAATATACTTGATTATGTTGAATAAATCCTATCTTTAAATCAAAATAATATACCACTGAAAGTAAATATGTATAATGTAAGTGTATACCATATACGTTGTTCAAATTTATATGTTATAATAATCTTATCTCGTGTATTGTATGTATATTTTTTGTGCATAGTTTATTCTTATTTGGTTCCGAATCTTAGGCGGATCAAATACCACAAAACTATATTCGATCTGTCAACCTAATATTCTAAATAAATCTGGATAATGGATCTGAATCTGGATCTAAAAAAAAAAAAAGCTCAAATTCATCAAAAAAAAGCTGGATTCGAATCGAATCCGAACCAAAATCCTATCCATTGACAGGCCTACTGCTGACGAAGAATTCTAGATCAACTAAGCTACTCTACTTGGAGATAAGAATATTGCAATCAAATCTAATTGGATAAATTCCAATTTATCATCCTTACCATATCCGTACAATAACCTTATCAAAAAAACAAAGAAACCTAATTTCTTTTGATCTCATGTGGATTGACCCCACAAATTTACCTTCTCACCGTCACATTCATGAGTTAACTATTCTAATTTAAATATTTTTTGAGTTATACATAAATCTTACAATGATCACATAATTGGCCACAAGACGTTGTATAGTCACTTAGAATAATTTCTCCCACTACCCCGCCAACTCTAATAAACTATGTTATTGTTTTAATTGTCAATTATGGACCTAATTAAATTGTTAGAATGTTGTAAGACTTCAACTAATCACAAAAATTCAAGAATTTGTTGAGAATTGGGAATTTTATTCATGATTGGCAACTCTACCTCAAGGTTCCGTCACGTGAATTGCGCTATTTATATGGGCTCATTTACTGTTAATATATCGATGTGTAGTTTTTACTTCTCATGACTAGGTAATTTTGCTAAGCCCTCCTAAATTAGTTCCTTTTAAGGGACTGGTAAGAAGCAAAGTGCAACCCAAACAGTACAGATGGTTATATCATAGAAACTATGCTTAAGTCACTGTTTTAGTATTGTTGTTGTTGTTGTTGTTGTTTTTTTTTTTTTTTTTCAATATATATATATATATATATATTGTTAAAACTAGTAAAAGTAATAAAACTCCATTCACTAGCATAGAACAGACAAAATGATGTGTAGCTTAATTAGGTCCTTGACCATCTGTCTATGGGACAAACATTCCACAAGCATTGGATCCCTTAATTCTTTTCTTCCCGGATTTCAAATTTAACAAAAAAAATAAGGGCAGATTACACTGACCTCCCCTGATGTATCTGACAATTATAGGGACCTTCCTTGTATTTTCAAAAATTACATTCACCTCCCTCCTATTTTGAAAATGACTGTTATACCTTTAGACAAATCATCAAAAAAAAAATCCATTATCTTTTAAAAATGAAAAAAAAAAAAAAAATACTAACAATTATAAAAAAAAAAAAAATTTTAAAAATCGTCGACAAAATTTCAGTATATACCAAATCAACTTTTTACGAATATATATTTTTTTAAAATATCATTAGTAAATTTAAAAAACATAAAAATCATCAACAAAATTATCTACTAACACTTTAAAATGAAAAGAATAAAAACAATAATGAAAAAACAAACATCAACACTTTTTTTTTTTTTTTTTAAAAATGAATAGTTATATTGTATTTTTGTTTGCTTTATATTTTTAAAATTTTGAACTTGCTCCCAACATTGTGAATGAGCTGCTCCAATGAAACATAATTAGTGCACGCCCTGAACGGGCATTGCCCTAGTATAAATATATATATATATATATGTATATGTATATATAAGACTTCATTGAGCATGTTTTTTTAAAAAATAAATAAATAAAGCAGACAAAAATGCAATATAACTATTCATTTTAAATTTTTTTTTTTTCATTATTGTTATTATTCTTTTCATTTTAAAGTGGTAGTAGACAATTTTGTTGACGACTTTTTTTTTTTTTTTTATATGTTTGTAAAATATTATTGATATTTATATATAGGGCAAATTACACTGACCTCCCTTGAGGTATATGACAATTACAAGGACCTCCCTCTAGTTTGGAAAATAACACTCACCTCCTCTCTACTTACTTTTTGATTGTAAGATTATCAATTTACCCCTTATCTCATTTTATAGATATATATGTATATATATATATATGTACGTGTGTGTGTGTGTGTATTTGTGTGAGTTTGTGTGCACGCACGCATTAGATAAAATTATATATATATTAGAAAATTTTACAGATTTAGATTTATAATATTTAGCCCTAACTATATAAAAATTTGTAGCTCGAAAAAAAAATTTATAAAAATTTCAATTATAATCTTTAGCCTAACTTGCAATAGTTTACAGATTTAGTTTTTTAATATTAAGCCATTAACCTTTTTGCCCAAGTAGTAGGTGAAAGATACTAGAACATTTATTTAGAGTAATACTATGCTTCCTAAATTTTTATCCCAAATGATGTTGAAGTGGGACCACAATTGAACCACTTTAACATCACAACAAATCAAAATCAACTGGGTCCATTGCCGCATGTGTTAGGAAACACTTTTGGGAAAGAAATTTGGGAAGCGTAGCATTACCCTTTTATGTATAAATATCAATAATAATAATAATTTTAAAACATAAAAAAATATCAACAAAATTATCTACTACTACTTTAAAATGAAAAGAATAATAACAATAATGAAAAAAAAAAAAAATCAACAAATTTTTTTTAAAAAAATGAATAGTTATATTGCATTTTTCCGCTTTATTTAAAAAAAAATGATCAGTGGAGTCTTATATATATACATATATATATATATATATATATACTAGAGCAATAATCGTGCAAAGCGTGTACTAATTAAGTTTCATTGGAGCAGCTCATTCACAATATTGGGAGCAAGTTCACAATTTCAAAAATTTAAAGCAAACAAAAATACAATATAACTATTCATTTTTTTTTTAAAAAAAATTTGTTGGTTTTTTTTCATTGTTTTTATTATTCTTTTCATTTTAAAGTGATAGTAGATAATTTTGATGATGATTTTTATTTTATTTTTTAAAATTTTACTGTTGATATTTAAAAAAAAACTAGCAAAAGCTTGATTTGGTATATACTGAAATTTTGACGATGATGTTTTAATTTTTTTTCATAATTGCTAATTTTTTTTCATTTTTAAAAGGTGGTGGACAATTTTTTTTATATGATTTGTCCAAGGGTATAACAGTCATTTTCAAAATAGAAGGGAGGTGAGTGTAATTTTTGAAAACACAGAGGAAGTGCTTGAAATTGTCAGATACCTCAGGGGAGGTCAGTGTAATTTGCCCTTATATATATAAAAGAGTAATGCTATGCTTCCCAAATTTCTTTCCCAAAAGTGTTTCCCAACACATGTGGCAGTAGATCCAATTAATTTTGATTGGTTGTGATGTTAATGTGGTTCAACTGTAGTCACACTTTAACATCATTTGTGATGAAAATTCGAGAAGCATAGTATTACTCTAAATAAATTTTATAATATATTTCACCTACTAATTGGACAAAAAAGTTAATGGCTTATTATTAAAAGACTAAATCTGTAAACTATTGGAAGTTAGGCTAAAGACTATAAAACATAAATTTGAAATTTTTATAAATTTTGTTTTTCGTTTTTCGAGCAACAAATTTTTATAAAGTTAGGACTAACAGGCCGTTTGGTATGCCACAAATCAGAAAAGAATTCATTTGCAATTCTTGTTTGTGGAATTCTTATGTTTGGTTTGACACAAAACAAGAAATGAATTGATTTTGAATTCCACCCAAATCTTGTTTTGGGGTGTTTACAAATCCGACCATTTTTGGTCGGATTTGGCAAGAATTGATTTGGATTCGTTACTTTTCCCAAACTGGCCTCCTGTTCATCGTCTTCTTCCACTCTGTCTCCCTCTCCTGCGATCAGATCAGGTACTCTCTCTCTCTCTCTCTCTCTCTCTCTCTCTCTTATCTCTCTGGTTACATATATATACACACACACACACAGTCTCTGATCTCTCTCTCTCTTCTTCTTCTTCTTCTTCGTCTTCGTCGTCTTCTACGTCCGTGTCTTCTTCGCAGCTTCTTCTTCTTCTTCTTCTTCTTCTGCGTCTGGGTCTGTGTAGTCTATGTCTTCTGTGTCTTCGGTTTTGTTTGGAAAATGTTAAGTCCAGTTTGGGTATTTTAGGAAATAGTAACAATCATTTCAATTCTATTCTTTTCATTTCTGTTTTAAACCAAATAGGAGAATTAGAATTGCAAATCAATTCAATTCTTTTCTTTTCTATTCTATTCTGTTCAATTCAATTCAATTCTATTTTACAATCATACCAAACGGGCTGTAAATACTATAAGTCTAAATTTGTGAAATTTGATAATGTGTATATAATTTTATCTAACGCGCGCGCGCGCACACACACATTGACACAAATACACACATACACACACACGTACATACATACATACATACATACATACATACATATATGGGGGCTGCTAACTTACAACCATCAGGTTGTAAGTTAGCAGCATACAACAATCCTTTTAGTGACGAAAAATAAATTTTTAGCGACGAAATTTTTGTCACTAAAGTTTCCAACTTTTAGCGACGAAAAATTTCGTCACTAAAACCTTATTTTTCGTCGCTAAAAGTCTCTATGCTTTAAGTTAGCAAATCCTTATATATATATATATATATATATGATGAGATAAGGGGTAAATTGGTAATCTTACACTCAAAAAATAGGTAGAGAGGAGGCGAGTGTTATTTTTCCAAATTAGAGGAAAAGTCCCTGTAATTTTCATATACCTCAAGGGAGGTCAGTATAATTTGCCTAAAAAATAATAATAAAAGCTCTACCGCACTTCTGAACAGTGGGATTGGTTTGACACCAATTAAAGTGGTACAAAAATATGCATCCCTCGAACACACACACACACACATATATATATATATATATATATATATTGTATCAGCTGAATTGATCAATGGCGGTCACTAACATAATTAGCTTAGACTATTTCATCGCTTAATCAAAGGGAAACTGGGTAATATATGGACCACAAAAGATGCACCATAAAACAATTGAAAGGGTTCTATCAAGTGGTCCACACCGTACCATAGTTTTTTTCTATGTTAGAATAGAGACATTTTCACATAACCGACTGCTTATGACAAAATTACCTAGATAAGACAACCACTAATGATTAGTGTACGTACAATCCTTTTACCAATACATACGAGTATTACATATCAGCATATGGCCACATCAATTAGTAATTAACATACCATTTTCCATATTAGCCAGCTTCAAAGCTGAGAGAGAGAGAGAGAGAGAGAGAGAGAGAGTCAATTCAACCACCACCCCGCTTCTTTCATTTTCCCAAAGAGGCGACACACCAACTCCACCATCAAAAGTAAAAGTGACGAAAGTGTCTTTTTCAATATATAAAATTACATAACCAATTAAGCATATATAATTAACATTAACAGACATATATATATATATATATATATGTGTGTGTGTGTGTGTGTGAAATTAACGGTCACAAATTAAAAGCTTCATCTTTGTTAATTTTATATTTTAGTGAGAGTCGATAACAAGGAAAAACATTAAGGGAGCAAGAAAGAGAACACAGAGACACCTAAGGAGCGTGTGAAGACAGAAAAGTAAAGCGGAGGTCCAAAAAGAGAAAAATTGGTCACAAGTCACACATTCACCTATTTTGTGCCTCTTTTTTATTGGGCAAGTATTTAAACAACCTTCCAATGTCTCCACATATCTTATCTTTTTAAAGAAAAAAAAACTTCACAGAGATAAGGGAAACTGCAAAATCCCACATAGCAAAGCCTAGAAAGATCGAGACAGACTCACCAATGCATCTAAGGGCCTCCATTTCCAACACCAAGAAGTTCTTCAAAAAAACCATATATAGCATCAAATCTTTTCTTTCTGGAGGCTACCAAAAGCTTCCCAAGGCCTCTCCTTTCCAACCCTTTTCTTGTAGTAAAGGCAATTTAGATATGAAATTCAGCCAAAGCTACAGAGAATTGGACAAGTTCTACACAGACTTCACAACCCATTGGGACAGAGACAAAGTAAAAAAAAAGAAAAAACATACAACTGGAAAAGAGGATCAAGAGGAGAAGGGAATTGTGTATGGAGGCGGGAAAGGAAAAGAAGGGTCTTCTTGTTCTGATGAGGAGAGAGAAATAAGGGGCTGTTTGGTGGAAAAGAAGTTGAAGGAATTGGAAATGATGGACAAGGGCAATGTAGAGCATGTGTTGGATATTGAAGAGGTTTTGCATTACTATTCTCGTCTTACTTGTCCTGCCTATTTAGATATTGTTGATAAGTTTTTCATGGACATGTACACAGATCTCTTTAATCTTCAATCATCTGCTCGCGGTGACAATTCGAGGACCGGGCTTCGATCAGTGAAGTTGTAGAGTAGACTCTTCCCCCTCATTGGTTTTTTTTTTTTTTTTTTTTTTTTTTGCAAATTATCTAATGTTTGGTATGGCTAAGTGGGAACAAGAAAATCAAGAATTTGTGTGAATTCTTTTTCTTTCTTTTCTTTCTTTTGAACTCATTTTTCTCTTTAAGGTTACAGTTTTAATGTCTGTTTAGGTAAGTGATTTCTTGTTGTGTCTAATCGATTTTCATTGTTTCAATGAGTGATGCATGCATTAACATGACAATTAGGTGATAAAACGAAAAAGGGACCCTTGTTGATTTATTCCAACCAAATTATTTTTCAAAAATCCACAATTTAATTAATTGCAGGCCAATCTTTGTGTGTATTATACATGAACAATTTGATCAAATTCCATCAAAGCATAAATGGAGATTCACAATATTAGTTTCTTTGTCTAGTGAAAAATTAGCTTAGTGTAAATGTTAGCTTCAATCCTTTTGAGTTATCAATGAATCTAAAGTCCCACATTGATTACCCAGTTTTTACATTTTATATTTTTAATTTTTGGAATCAAATATTGGATCGAATTCTTAACACTTGCTCTTCCGTTTAGATCTCATGTTAGCAGGTATTTATAGTTCCACAAAAGAAGTTAAAAAAAATTGAATTTTTGGTCAAAATCTGAACTGGGTAATGCTATGTGCACATAAATATTTGGGCAATTCATTTAGGTGTGTTTATGCCTGCATACACGGGACTAATCGAAATTAATAGCCCAAATCTTTATGTACACCAATCATTACTCATTTACAGGTTACAGTAATCAGGTTACATACAATACGAGACAAGCACGCACATATATGTGTGTATATTATCACAACTACAAGGTAAGTATTATGACTGGGCTGCTCAGTCCAGTAGATCTTGTATCAGAATGGTTAATTGGGCCAGCGGGCATCTATTATACAGGTTTTATTAGCTTTCTATAAAGGCCCACCATATGAAAACCTTCAATAGCAATCTATTTTCTATAGGCACAAATTAGGCAGTTAGTATCCAGCACTCATCGAGTTGGGCTCCTCTGGGATATGCCTGGCCCATTAAACCTCTTTAGAGGATTTAATTGATTTTCATTATTCCAGTCTATATGCACAAGGAATTTCCTATTCAAAGTATACTAGAAGATTGTCACTCACTTTGTGAGTGCAAGTGCAAGTGAGTGGTTGAAGGAAATTATTTTTTTTTAAAAAAAAAATTTTGAGAGGCCAGGACATTTCAATACCCTTGTAAAATAATTTTAATTAAAAAACTATAGTGGTTATCATGTAATTATTGGTGTTAGAAAAATTTATTTGGATACCCGTCACTTTCTCTTTCTATATAAGTATAGAATCTATAGATATAAGTTCATTTCTACAACAAATTTCGAGAATTACTGCCAAAAATTCCAACTTTTTGGAGTGCTATTGTTGGAACTTAGATGTTAGAATGAGGATTGTTATAATTTAAAAAAAAAAAAAAAAAGAGAGAGACCCAAGAAAGTGGGAAAATTGTTGACAAAAAAGAAAATTTCCAACTCTCCACTCCATCTTGGTGGATCCCATGATCATACTCTAAAAAAGCAAACGCTAGTCAGATATCCAAGTAAAGTTGGAATCTAGAAGACCGTTTGGAGTAATTGTGGGACTAAAGAGTTTTTTTTGTAAATAGAATTTTCCTATAGAGATTTTTTAAAGAGTTGTTTCAGTGTCGTTTGATAACCATTTCATTTTGTTGTTGTCATTTTTTAATTTTTGTGTTAGAAGTTTTTGTGTTCATTTTAAGAAAATACATTTGGTAACTTTGTTTCCTTTAAAAAAAAAAAAAAATGAAATAAAAAAATACGTTTGATAAGCTTGATTTTGTGGCCAAATAGAGTTTACCCAAAAAGTACATATATCGTAAAAATGATCAAATTGCCCTTTGAGACTTAATTTTAATAAGTTAATAGAAATCTTCATGTAACACGAAGTGACCTACCTTAAGGTTATTCGATGTTCTGGATCAAATGGCACTGTCCATTTAGCCTGAGATTTTTTGTAAAATGGCTATTTTACCCTTGAATCTTTAAAATGCTATAATTTTTTAAGATTAAACAAGAATTTTTGAACGTCGTTAGGTCACAAAATGTTCTTCGTATATGAGCTCATAGACTCTGACGATGTTCAATTTTGGTTTAATCTTAACAAGTTATGGGACATTTTAAAATTTCAAGGACAAAAAAAATTATTTTGGAAATACTTTCAGGGTTAACCCCGCCATTGGCCAGGTTCAAAACGTTACAGAACCTCAAGGTAGGTTAGATTTGTGTTATTGAGATGTGATTTGCATTAACTTATTAAATGTAAGTTCTAACGGCAATTTGGTCATTTTTACGATATATGTACTTCTATATATATATACATCATTTTTTCTTTGTATGAGATGTTTTGATTAGTGAACCGTGTTTTCATTTTGTTTTAAAATCGATTTTTGTTTTTTGGAATTCCAATATTGGTCTCTTTTTCAAAATTGTTTTTCAAAAAGAAAAAAAAAATTTGAGTTTACCAAATGTTTTTTTGTTGCCATTTAAAAAAAATGAAAACAATAACCAAAAAATAAGCCAAAATGAAATGGTTATCAAACAGACCTTTAATTGGCATTTGGTATTCTTGTGGGAATTAGTAAATTTTAAGTTTTTCTCAAAAAGCTCCAATTTCTTGTTTTATAATTAACATTTTTTTTTTCAATTTTCTCAAAAATTTGAAATTTGAAAAAACAGTAAAATGTTGGTCCTCAAATAACTCAATTTTTCACATAATCTCAAATAATTAGTTACAAAAGGGCACTAAAACGCATTTTGAAGATTTTATTCATCATGCCATGATTCAAAGTTGGAGAAGATTCTTTGTATATTTGATGAGATCGATTCTTAGATGGAACCAGGCAGAAGTACTAGAAAAAGTGACTAGTTGGTAGTGGCATGGGTTGTAACTTGGAAGTCTTTTCTTTAGGCTTTGTTTGTTTAATGGATTTTGTGAGGGAAATAAGAGAGGAAAGGAAATCAAGATGGAAAATTAGTCTCATCCATATGATTAAATGATCTAGTTTTCCATCGTGTTTTCCCTCTCTCTTTCTCTCATAAAATCCATGAACCTAAGCAACAAAGCCATAAGCAACAGTGCATATAACATTCTCTACACATGTTCTCTTAATTGGGATAGAAAAGGCAAGATAAATGGTCGTCCTTTTATGCTCTCTCTAAAACCTCATGGGGGAAGAAGTGGAATATTTTGTTGCGGCTCCCTCACCATGACCATAGTCTATGAGTAATGCTTGTTCTCAAATTTGTATTTTAAATACTTTGTCAGTAGTACCATATGCAGTATTAATTAGACTCGCAATTTGCATTCTTGATGTCTTATTCTTGTGCAAAATACCATTCCCGAAACTTCTAAGCTCATCGTGTATATACTTTTACCATGTAACCCTTATTTTTCTATCTTACATCATTTGGGGTTACTTGGTTGTTGTGTAGGTAAATAAGGTCGTGCTTATGAAAAGGGAAATCATATTTCAAGATTAGCGCTAAAGCTCCGACTTCTATCCTATTTTTAGTGCCGGAGACCATAATTTGAGAAGCCACTTCAAGCAAAGTTAATATAGTCGTCAAGTTAGCTTCGCGTGACCGCAAATTTCACGTCAATCCGAGGTCTGAGCTACAAGTTATGACAATTCTACGATCGGCGTGCAAGATAGAAGGAAAGTTAAAGCAGTGGTCATGCAGTGAGCTTTCGATCGGTCGAAGGTCCCTTTTCGACCTGTCAAAAGCCCCCGGATTTATCCTCTTTTGTATTACAAGTTTGTCACTTTAGAATTACTATATAAGTGTAACTTAGGTTTATTTTAGATATCTTATCTTTTTTCCAACAGCCTTTTGATCTAACATCTCTTCTCTCTCTTAGGGTTCTCATCTCTCTTGTATTTACTTCTTTAATCTATCTCCATTAGAGTAGTTAATGTTAGAGAGAGAAGATTGGTCTTTTACATTGTATACATTGAAGTTAATTGGTATTATTATTATTGAGGTTTTCTATGGCATTTATGATGATTTCTCTTGGTTGGTATCATTCCTCTTCCCTCTCTTTAATATTTATGTCTTTATTTCCATGAGTAGCTAGATCACGTAGGTTGGGAATCATAAACCCACCATTGGACCCATGTATGCTAATGTAGATTTTCCATGTTTTGTAGTATTTCTAGGGTTCATGTGGGAATGGTTTGATTTTCTAGGACTTCACTTACAATGTCAAGCATTGTAAGTTGTTTAATCCTTGGATTTTAAACCTAGACTCATGTATTCCATTAAAAACTTCTATCTAGCATGTTGGTTGACTACCATATGTTTGATAGGTTGTCTCAATGGAATTTTTCACTCTAGAATGTGCTACAAGCTTGAAATTTATGTGTTGTTTGGTCCAAAGTTATGGAATGCTCCCCAACCTCGATTTCTCCTTTTGCAAAACTCCAATCTCTACTTAAACTTGTTTTTAATCAAAGCTCACTTTTCATTTCATTAGTAGTCATTGCAGTATAAATAGTGTCAATTGAACCTAGGGGTGCCATTTGGAACGGAAATTCCGATTTCGAAACGAAAAATTCTAATTTTGACACCAAAAATTGAATTCCAAATTCCAAAAAAAAAAAGGATCGGAATCGAAATTGTTTTGAGAATTCCAAAATTTCGAAAATATATTTTCTGAATTTTTTTTAAAAAATTCGGATATTTTCTGAAAATTTGGAAGAATGTGGAATTGTTTGTTCCACATCGAATAAGAAGAGAAAGGAGGAAGCAGGAGACTCTCTTAAAAAGCATGACTTACCCTTTCAATAGCATTTGTATTCCAAAAATTCCAAAAAATGATGAAAATTTCTGATTCCAATTCCGAAAATTCTGAAAAAATTATGAAGAATTTCGATTCCAAATATTTCCAAAAATTCAGAAAATCCGAAATTGGAAAGGAAAATGAAATTCCAAAAAAATCAGAACACTTATTTAATTTCTGAAATTTTTGGATTTTTTTTTTCGAAAAAGGGTATTCCAATTCGTTCCGACCGAAACACACCCCAATTGAACCTCACCAAGACAAAAAGTCATTGTTTTACTTTCTAGTTTTCTTATATCTCGCATTGTAATTGGTTATTAAGCGTCCATCCAACATTGTTGCAATTCAATTCCTGTGGACTCGACACCCTACTTCCAACATACTACGTTTTTAATAGGGTTAATAAAGAACTTGATTTTGATGTAATCAAGTGTCTATTACCATTGATTAATGTCACAACATATGTTAGATCTTACAATTGTTAAGCCATTTGAAACCAAAAAAAAAAAAATTCAAATAGAAAAAGCATTGTTCATTCCATCATCCATCTTACGTGGCCCACTTCGGTACACCAAAGTGATTTTGGTGTACCTACACCATTTATTTCTGGGTAGGGAACATTTGTTTCGTGATAGGCTAAATGTTTCCTACTCAAAATCACTTTAGTATATATTTATATATACACCAAAATCACCTTAGACCATCTCCAACCATTACCCAAAATTTTTTACCCAAATTTCACTTAAAATTTGAGAAAAAGCTTGATTTGGTATTTTGCACTCCAATGGTCATACCCAAATTTCTTTAAAACAAGTCTGACAGCATTGCGTTGCATGTGGATGATGTCCTTTTATTTTGTATATGTAACCTAATTAGTAATTTGTTAACTTAATGCACCAAAGTAATGAACAAACATGGCATCATTTAAGATATCAATTGATTAGACTTAAAGTTTATTAAGCTTTCAAAAAAAAAAAGTTTATTGTGATTGTACCATCGTCTAATCAGAATACGCATCTAACATGAGGAGGTTAAATTTTTTTTTTTTTTTTTTTTTGGGTCATAATATGGTTAATTGAATAAACCATTGCTCCATCAAAATTTTTTTCCTCGTCTCTAAACCCCTACCCCCACCCGACCATTCAAGGGGCTCTTCCTCCATGGGAGAGCATTAGGTCTTCTCCTTTTCTCTATTTTCTTATAAATCTGTGCTCCCCTTTCTTTGTGAAGGTTTTCCCCCTTCTCCTGTGAAGGTTGTTCCTGTGTGATCTCTATGGGCTCAAGAAGTGAGATTTTGGCTAGATAAGTAGTTTACTTTTAGTTATCATTTTGCTTCCCTAGATCTGAAGATATTTTCTGCAGATCTGATGATGTCATATACAAAGATGGTGTTCTCATGCCAAATTGACACATCTAAGTCTTGTTATGAAGGAAAGCGAAAATCGTGTCCTCCTACCTATCTAGAGTGGTGCTCTGATATTCCGGTAGATGGAGGTTCCCATAGCCACTATAATAGTTTGACTTTTTGTGGCGCGCAAAGTGTTGGAAACAATTTCCAATCGCAGCGGAAAAATTGCTTTTAAAATTTTTAAAGCGGATCAAAAGCTTATTCGATTACATATGATAAAGGGTGAGAACAATATGAATTCACCTTTGAGATCTGTTGGATCCTCTTTGAGAACTCTTCGTGTCCTTCTTTCCTAGCAGCCTTCACCTCTATGACTTCAAGATGCACACCAAGAAGCTAGGGTTTATGTGGGTAACCCTAAGGAAGAAGATAACTTAGAGAGTATATAAGAGAGAGAGAATATATTTTGGCTAATATATCACAACCACTAAAGTGGCCGGCCCCCTTTACTCATATATATAGTTATAGACCATCTATAACACTCTCTAACCCTAGTCATCTTATCCATGCGTCCAAACACCCATTAAGCTAGAGATGGGACTCCTAGGGTTCATTAACCTGGCTAAACTAAAACTGGTTTCCATCCAACTCAACTCTTAAGTTTAGGAAATAATTTTAGTAAATTATTATCAACTCCACTATATGACAATAATTGAACTCCAGATTTAATAAACATATTTACCCGAAGATAAAACCTAGACTTGTATAATAAAATACAGTGATGTTCCTCTACCAAACGTATTCGTAATTATTTCTGGGATTAGTGTATCAACTATACTGTCAACCCGAAATTAATTACTTCTTATTATCCTTGAGCCCCAGTCACTTCTCATAAATTACTGAACATGTCAACAACGACTTGCTGACAAGACTGCAGTTCTCAGTAATTAAATATTAACCAAGTGACATTCTCAAGGGAATACTTACTCTTTACAGAGGGTAGATTCCATCTTGACAACTAGTGTTCACAATACTATTCATTTAATTACCCAAGATATCCAGGTGTTGATCTGTGAAGACCTCACTGATTGATAAGTCAAAGAAATCAAGTCAACAGCTTGTGTTCACAGTTATCTCAGGATTAAGAACATATGTCATATACAAGTTTGAGTACCTATTAACCTATGACAGCTTTTTGTTAATAGGTTTAACTCAACGTCCGTCAATGCACTAAATGCACCAACACATTAACTCAGAGTCACTACTCTAATGAATGAGACTTTTCATTCCACTAAATGGAAGTTAATGTGCTACAGTCTAAACATGTTAAGCTATCCATACTTATCATTAACTGTGACAATTTTTAACAACTGCCAGTGATGATTTATATCTCCTATGTGTTAATCTCATCAACACAAATAAATCCGACAATGTTGTTAATGGATAAACACGCCAAAACATTCAACTCATGAATAACACATATCTGAATATGTAAAGATGCTCATAAATATACGAATCAAAGATGTCTGATTACAATAACTAACTGGTTTGAGGGCATAATCCCAACAAACTCCCACTAGCACTCACAACCAATTAGGATTACATCTAATGCCTAGATTGTCCAAGTGACGATCAAAAACCTTAGAAGGTAAGGCTTTAGTAAAGGGATCAGCAAGATTATCTGTCGTGCTAATCTTAGTCACTACAACATCGCCACGTTGTACTATCTCTCTAATAAGATGATATTTTCTTTCCACGTGCTTTCCTCCTTTGTGGTTCCTTGGCTCCTTGGATTGAGCAACTGCCCCACTATTATCACAATGAAGACTAATAGGGGACTGTGCCAATGGTACCACTCCCAGTTCTATCAAGAACTTCTTGAGCCAAACAGCTTCCTTAGCTGCCTCACTAGCTGCAACATATTCAGCTTCTGTTGTGGAATCTGCAATGCATTTCTGCTTGATGCTTCTCCAACTTACAGCACCACCCCCAAGAGTAAACACATATCCAGACGTCGACTTTCTCGCGTCCTTGTCTGACATGAAGTCAGAATCTGTGTAGCCAACTGGAGCTAAGTCTTCTGCACCATAAATGAGCATATAATCTCTAGTTCTTCTCAAGTACTTGAGGATATGCTTCACTGCTGTCCAGTGATCTGGACCGGGATTGGACTGATATTTACTGACCATGCCTACAGCAAAACAGATATCCGGTCTGGTGCAGAGCATCGCATACATAAGACTACCCACTGCAGAAGCATAGGGTATCTTAGCCATGCGATCTTTGTCCTCTTGAGTCTTGGGACATTGACTCTGAGACAGTGAAAGTCCATGCCTAAATGGTAGAAACCTCTTCTTGGATTTATCCATGGCAAACCTAGTCAGTACTTTGTCAATGTAGGAAGCTTGAGATAATCCCATTATCTTATTCTTCCTATCCCGAATAAGCTTAATCCCTAAGATATAGCTTGCCTCACCAAGATCTTTCATGTCAAAATTACTGGCTAGCCACACTTTCACCGTTGATAATACTCCTATATCATTCCCAATGAGTAGGATATCATCAACATATAGAACTAGAAACACCACCACGCTTCCTTCACTTTTCTTGTATACACAAGGCTCATCCATATTCTGTTCAAATCCAAAAGATTTGACAGCCTGATCAAAACGAATGTTCCAACTCCTGGATGCTTGCTTAAGCCCATATATGGACTTATGCAGCTTGCATACCATACCTTCCTGACTATCAGCTATGAACTCCGTGGGCTGCAGCATATAGATGCCCTCGTCTAGATGGCCATTCAAGAATGCCGTCTTGACGTCCATCTGCCATATCTCGTAATCGAGACACGCTGCAATGGATAAGAGAATTCGGATGGACTTAAGCATAGCTACTGGCGAGAAGGTTTCCTCATAGTCAATGCCCTCTCTTTGAGTAAACCCTTTCGCTACAAGCCTAGCTTTGAAGGTCTCTACCTTCCCATCCGATCCTCTCTTCCTCTTGTAAACCCACTTACAGCCAATGGGTTTAATATTAGCAGGTGGATCCACAAGTTCCCAAACCTGATTGGAGTACATGGACTCCATCTCAGCTTTCATAGCTAGTTTCCAGGATTCTGAATCCTGGTCAGCAACTGCCTCCTCGTAAGTGGTAGGGTCAGAATCAGGTTCTTCGGGAACTACTTCATAAGCTTCTCCCAAGAACGTGAATCTTTTAGGTGCCCTGATAGTCCTCCCACTACGATGGGGCTCTTCCGCAGGAATCTGTGAGGGTGTGGTAGTTTCAGTTTCAGTTTCTTGATTAGTTATGACTACTGGGGATTCTGAGGGCTTTTCTTGAACTTCTTCTAGAATTATCCTTCGTTTGGGTTTGTAGTTCATAATATAATCCTCTTCCAGGAAAACAGCGTTTGTGCTCACAAACACTTTCTGTTCCCTAGGATTATAAAAGTACCATCCTTTTGTTCCCTTTGGATATCCCACAAAATAACATACTTCCGATCTTGATTCCAACTTCCCAGTGTTCCCCTTCAGCACATGTGCTGGACAACCCCATATCCGAAAGTGTTGCAAAGAGGGCTTTCGTCCACTCCACAACTCTCGGGGTGTCTTGGGAACAGACTTAGTTGGAACATGATTTAGTATGTATTTTGCTGTATCTAAAGCAAAACCCCAAAGAAATAATGGCAATTCAGAATAACTCATCATAGACCTAGTCATGTCTAAAAGTGTCCGGTTCCTTCGTTCTGCTACACCATTCTGTTGCGGCGTGCCTGGTGTAGTCAACTGAGATAGAATCCCATTCTGTGTTAGATGGTCAATAAACTCATTAGATAGATATTCACCACCTCGATCTGATCGAATGGCCTTGATACTTTTCCCTAATTGCTTCTCCACTTCAGCCCTAAATTCTTTGAACTTTTCAAAAGAATCGGACTTGTTGTGAAGTAGGTAAACGTATCCATACCTAGAGAAATCATCGGTGAATGTAATAAAGTATTCATATCCACCTCTAGCTCTAATGTTTATTGGACCACATACATCTGTATGTATTAAATCCAATAAGTCTTTGGCCCGATTACCTTTTGAAGAAAAGGGTCTCTTTGTCATTTTACCCTCTAAACAAGATTCACAGACAGGTATAGGTTCTACAACTAAGGAAGTTAAAATACCTTCCTTCACCAGCCTGTTAATCCTGTTCAGATTAATATGACCTAGCCTCATGTGCCAAAGTCTTGTTGGATTATGTGAAGGTTCCTTTCTTTTAGCAGGCGTGTTTGCCATTAAGTTATTCAATTCCATATCAGATAATTCATAAGATACAGGTGTCACTAAAAACAAACCATTTGATAAATTACCAGAACAAATAAAAGAACTATTCTTTTTAATCACAACTCCAGAATTAAAACTAACTGAATAACCTTTATTCACAAGTAATGAAACTGAAATAAGATTTCGCCTTATAGTAGGCACATATAAAACGTCTGACAATACCAAAGTTTTATTATTAGGAAATACTAAAACTACGACTCCAACTGCAACAGCTGAAACTGTTGCACTAGATCCCAAGGTAAGCTTGATTTGCCCATCACTACACTGGCTGGTCTGCCTGAACCCCTGCAACGAATTACAGACGTGATTAGTGGCTCTCGAATCAATACACCAGGTAGTTGAAGTATCCGTTAAATAACTTACTTCAATTACAAGAGATTCGATCATACCTTGGGCCTTCTTCGTAGCCAAGTATGCAGGACAATTTCTCTTCCTGTGCCCTAGTTCCCCGCAATTGAAACATTTTCCTTTGGGTTGCTTGGCACCTACCTTTCCTTTTCCCTTACCATTTCCCTTCTTGATGCCTCCAGTGGGACCAGGTGTACCTTTATGAGCCTTGTTCCCTTGCTTCTTCTTCCTCCAGCCTTTGCCTTTAGGCGTAGGCTTAGAAGAGGCAGCTTTCTCAATATTGAGAATTGAAGACTCTCCCTTGACAATCCCCTCCGTTGCCGTTAAAGAGTTCATCAATTCACTCAATGAATAATCAACCTTGTTCAAATGATAGTTCAGTTTGAACTGAGTGAAAGACGATGGCAACGAATTCAGGACAATGTCAACCTGAGTCTCAAGGTCGATTTCGGCACCCAGAACTTCCAGTACATTAAAATAACCAATCATCTTTAACATGTGTTCACGTACTGGTGTTCCTTCCGACATCTTAGTGTTTAAGATCATCTGCATGGTACTTTGCCTAGCAGTGCGACCTTGGGAACCAAACATCTCATTAAGGCTGAAGATCATATCTTCAGCTGTGGCAACTGACTGATGTTGGTGCTGCAACACATTTGACATAGATGCCAAGATGTAGCAGTGGGCCATCTCATCAGCCTTTTGCCAACGAGCATAAGCGTCATCAGTCCCAGCAGGTGCATCGGGAGCTGGAGGGGCAGGGCAAGGTGTGGTGAGAACATACTTGTACCCCTCAGCAGTCAAAACTATGTCTAAGTTCCTTTTCCAATCCACGTAATTAGGTCCAGTTAACTTGTTTTGGTTGAGAATAGTGGCAAGTGGGTTGAATCCAGACATTGTGATAGCTGAAATTAAACAACAGACATGTATAAATAAATGAACATCATGCTATTTGATAATAATATGTCGTATTGAAGTCCTCATAAACAATACAAAATATAATGTCGTCAGAATATCAATTTATAAAACAATGCCTCCGAGGGGAGGTCATTACTTTATAAATTGATTGGGAAACCCATCATAATCAACTGCTATGTAACTCTTACAAATTGAATTATGACTCCTGACTCTTCAGTCTCTAATGACTTCATTAAAACTCCGAGGGGAGTCTCTTAATGAAACATTAGTCTAGTGTTTACCATCAATTAGAATCCAATGACATCCGTTTCAAGTAGTGCCTCCGAGGGGAAGTCATTCTCTAATACGTCTCATTTATTCTATCTTCTAAGAAATTCATATCTAGTAACCAATGAATCAAACACCGTCCGAAGGGAATGATCACAGATGAATCTGTGACTCGCGGTATTCTATTCATTTTACAATGAATTATTGATGGAAGACCGTGAGGTTACATAAATTGTAAACCTCTCTCCCACTAGATTATTTGAGATTGAGGATTTTTATATGATCCATACATTCACACTTTTATATTTAAAAACTCATTTTTAATAAAATTTTGAACTTTTACATTTTAAAAAAAAAAATTTAAAATTTTTAGAATGAAGTATGGATCCATTTTGATGTTCAACATATTTATATTAGGCATATAAAAGGACATGAACAACAAAAACTGAAAGAGCATGCATAATAAAAAAAATGCAATTTAAATGCCCTTCTCTCTCATGACCGTCTTCATGAACTCTTCATGAACTCCTTCATGTTGGCACCTTCTCCCTTGACTGTAAAGTAATCCCTACACTAAGTTACATTTATCCCTATACCCCTTGCGAGGTGTACAATGATCTAAGAAAAAGATAAATGCATAGTGGCCTAGGGAGACCACTACAGCTCTCCTTTGCATAGGAGTGGAGCTGTAGTGCCCTTTACAATTTGCCATAAAAACCATAATAATATTTATAATAATTGTCATGAGAGATTAGGGTTTTTATGAACTGCAAGGAAAAAGTTAGCACATGCATATATTGGCAATATCATATATGGCAACTATACATATGAATCAAATTCAAGATAATAAAGCTAACATAAAGTCTTATGGATTTCCAAAATTAATCCAAATCTAATTTGGACTAGTCTATTAATTAAATCAACATGTATGTTTCTAGTTTAAAACCAACAAATATAATGAAAACCCCAATTTACTTTCCAAAAAAAAAATTTGAGAATAGAATCTGTAATGATTTTAAACAAGGAAATAAAAAAAAATTCCTGTTAGGAAGATATATATACACCATATATATATATACTGAAACTTTTGACTTCCCAAAAACAATTATAATGTTTGGAAATTAAATTAGGGTACAAAACTCTATTATTTAATATTATGGGTTACATCAACCCACTAGCTTACATGATCTAATCAAATAAAATAGGGTAGCAAAAGAAAACAAAACAGCCCATGGATTACAAAAAAAAAAAAAACGCGGCCACCATGACAATCATGGTCGCTGACCATGCGGGTGACCACCGTGTGTGCAACTTATGTGCACAACCCATGCACATAGAGGAAAACCCTAATGGGTCCAAGCCGCAGCCACCATGCCAAAACTGGCCACTGCCCATGCTAGTGATTACCATGCGCAGCCCATGTGCACAACTCATGCACATGGTGGAAACCCAATGGATCCTGGTACCCACGTCCAAGATGAGAAGAAAAATAAAATAACATTTTTTTTTCTTTTTGTTTCATACAGCCGCCACCCTAGAAAGCATGTAGACCAAACCATGCATGTGATATAGAAGTTCTATAACTTCAAACACCCATGGCTTTGTCACAGTGGGTCCAATCATGACCTCTTATAAAATATATACTATGAGATCAAGTGATCATTCCATGTTTTTAATAAAAAAAAATATTGGGATTAAACTTTCATGTATCAAAAACATGCAAGCTTTGAGTAGTATATGTAGGCCGAAACTGTTAGAGTTTATTAAAAAAAACTTTAATGGCCGAAACCCTCTAGAACCATATCAATATTAATAAACTACTTTGGAAATCCATAAACTAATCATATGCAAGGAATAAGTAGGCTCTGATACCAATTGTTGGAAACAATTTCCAATCGCAGCGGAAAAATTGCTTTTAAAATTTTTAAAGCGGATCAAAAGCTTATTCGATTACATATGATAAAGGGTGAGAACAATATGAATTCATCTTTGAGATCTGTTGAATCCTCTTTGAGAACTCTTCGTGTCCTTCTTTCCTAGCAGCCTTCACCTCTATGACTTCAAGATGCACACCAAGAAGCTAGGGTTTATGTGGGTAACCCTAAGGAAGAAGATAACTTAGAGAGTATATAAGAGAGAGAGAATATATTTTGGCTAATATATCACAACCACTAAAGTGGCCGGCCCCCTTTACTCATATATATAGTTATAGACCATCTATAACACTCTCTAACCCTAGTCATCTTATCCATGCGTCCAAACACCCATTAAGCTAGAGATGGGACTCCTAGGGTTCATTAACCTGGCTAAACTAAAACTGATTTCCATCCAACTCAACTCTTAAGTTTAGGAAATAATTTTAGTAAATTATTATCAACTCCACTATATGACAATAATTGAACTCCAGATTTAATAAACATATTTACCCGAAGATAAAACCTAGACTTGTATAATAAAATACAGTGATGTTCCTCTACCAAACGTATTCGTAATTATTTCTGGGATTAGTGTATCAACTATACTGTCAACCCGAAATTAATTACTTCTTATTATCCTTGAGCCCCAGTCACTTCTCATAAATTACTGAACATGTCAACAACGACTTGCTGACAAGACTGCAGTTCTCAGTAATTAACCAAGTGACATTCTCAAGGGAATACTTACTCTTTACAGAGGGTAGATTCCATCTTGACAACTAGTGTTCACAATACTATTCATTTAATTACCCAAGATATCCAGGTGTTGATCTGTGAAGACCTCACTGATTGATAAGTCAAAGAAATCAAGTCAACAGCTTGTGTTCACAGTTATCTCAGGATTAAGAACATATGTCATATACAAGTTTGAGTACCTATTAACCTATGACAGCTTTTTGTTAATAGGTTTAACTCAACGTCCGTCAATGCACTAAATGCACCAGCACATTAACTCAGAGTCACTACTCTAATGAATGAGACTTTTCATTCCACTAAATGGAAGTTAATGTGCTACAGTCTAAACATGTTAAGCTATCCATACTTATCATTAACTGTGACAATTTTTAACAACTGCCAGTGATGATTTATATCTCCTATGTGTCAATCTCATCAACACAAATAAATCCGACAATGTTGTTAATGGATAAACACGCCAAAACATTCAACTCATGAATAACACATATCTAAATATGTAAAGATGCTCATAAATATACGAATCAAAGATGTCTGATTACAATAACTAACTGGTTTGAGGGCATAATCCCAACACAAAGTGCATCACAAATAATCAAAATGCGTCACAAATGTAAGCCATACAGTTGCAGAGGCTTAACATCTCCAGCCAAACAGTGCCTTAGCTCACTATCTCTCTAGTATGCAAACCAGGTCTAAGAATGGTATAAGCAAAAAAGAAAGTTTTTGTAGCTACTTCTCAAGCCATTGAACCCACTTTTTATGCTTTAGCCACTCTTTCTCCTCAATGGAGATTGCTATGGCAGAAGAGTTTTCTTCTCTTTATAAATAGGGAACTTGGTTATTAGTTACTCTTCTCCCTGGCAAAAACATTGTTGCGTGTAAATGGGTGTACAAATTAAAACACAATGCAGATGGAAGAATCTCTAGGTACAAAGCTAGGCTTGTTGCTAAAGGGTTTCATCAAGAAGAAAGGTTGGATTACTTAAAAACATTCAGTCCTGTTATCAAATGCACTACTGTCAGATTGGTACTTAAAATTGCTACTCATTATGGCTGGTCAATTGGATGTGAAGAATGCATTTCTTCATGGTGCTCTACAGGAAGAGGTTTACATGACCCAACCATAGGCATTGACAGTGCAAATCCTTCTTTAGTCTATAGGCTGCACAAAGCCATTTATGGTTTAAAACAAGCCCCAAGGGCTTGGTTTGACAATTTCACCAATTAGCTTCTTCAATATAATTTTCATCAATCTCAAGCTGATTCTTCTTTGTTTATAAGGTCTCAAGCCTCATCTATTACTATTCTATTATTGTATGTTGATGATATTATCATCACAGGAAATGATTCTCAGTATGTCCAGTCCTTAATTCAAAAGTTGAGTGCTTCTTTTGAAATGAAAAACTTAGGTCCTCTTTATTATTTCTTACTGCATATTCATACCACTTCCTCTAGAATCTTTATCAGTTAACATAAGTATCTTCAAGATCTTCTTTTCAAAGCTCAGATGCATGAATCCAAACCTAGTAAGACACCACTTACAGCTTCTTCTAAGCTTAGTAAACATGATGGCTCTCTTCTTGCAGACCCCACCTCTTATTGCAACATAGTTGGGGCTAGAGGTGTCAAATGGGCAGGGTTGACCCGTGCCCAAGCTAGTCCGGCCCGCTATTTTCGGGCTAAAAGCCCATCTTGGCCCGGCCTATAACACCCGTGTGCGTGCTTATCGTATTTTCATTTCAATTATCATGCATGATAATGTGATGTGAGGTGTATTTGTGGCACATATGTGAGTGAGTTATAACTATGTGAAATGGATGTTTTGATGTTGTGACATCTCTTTGAGTGTGAGAAGGTCATTGTGGAATACCCTAAATGTTTATCTGAAAATAAATGTTTACCTGTGTATTTTACTATATGTATTATTATGTGGTTTAGAATACATTTCTATCGTTAATGTTAGTATCCTTATGAGGACAAATTAATTAACACGCGACATAATTGGTAGGTTAATTAGTAATTTTGTAAAATCATATGGAATCGCGTTTTAGCAACCAAACAGAACTTAGACGAAAACTTTTATGATTTTTAGTTTTTACTCGTGAAGCAATGAATTAGATGTGTAAAACGTTTCAGGGAATAATAAAAAATTTTGAGAACTTGTGGGGAGGTAAACACAATTTTCGAGAATCGTGGCTATATATAGAAAGAGGTGAGATATTTTCATTTACAAAGGTTTTCTGACCTGAATATTCTAGAGAGGCCAAAAGAGAGATTTGGAAGCTTTGATCTTCACGACGACCATTCGTCCGTTGGTTGTCAACAAAAATTATTTTTTCGAACTCCTAAAGGTAAGAGCTTCGTTTTGATATCCACTAGGACTTATTAGGCTAAGTTTTTCGAAAACTCACTTTTGGAAATTTTCATAAAAATTTGTTAATCGAACTTTTGATCCATACGAATTGTACTAGGCATACTTCTGCACGATCTTTGTGTTCGAGTTTTCTTTGGAACGAATTTTAGGAGCATTAATCGGAGGTGAGTGATTCAACTATGTGTTTTAGAATGATTTCTTAACATGTATTCATATTTTGTATAAAAAGCATGTGTTTGCTCATAAATATATATTGTTTAGTTCATATTGGGTGGCTATACTGATAAGTAGGCCCAGTTGCATGGTAAAATGTTTGACCTACTTCAAAAGCATGGTGAAATGTGATTTGAGCATGCGTAGTTGCTATTTGTGTCAAAGTAGCATGTGGTACCAAGCCATTATTGTGGAGCTGTTCTAGGCACAAGATCGCACGTTTGAAAAAAAGAAACGTGGGTCTTACCTTGTCGTATGGACTTATTAGTGAAGAGTCGCAGACTAAGAGTGTGGACCGTACACGTGAGACTCTAGAGACTAGTATGAAATGTATAGAATGTGAATGCAAGCATGTTTATCATTCATGTGCATTGTTGTTTTATTCACTAAGCGTTAGCTTAAATGAATCGAACGATGTGTGGTTATTTAAATAATCATTGCAAGTGTGAATGCCGGCAAGGAATCGGAGAAGTGATTACGGGGTATTAGGAGTTCAATTAGAAGGCGACTGGGCATGCTTACCTCGTAGTTTTGAAATCAAAATATTGTAATAAGGATTTTATGACTTTTAAACTATGCTTAACTTGGAATCTTAGAACGAATTTGTGATGTTGTAATAGATAGTATTCTTTTATAATTATATTTTGGTGATGTTATAATTCAGTTATGCGCGCTTTGGAATGAGTTTGGAGTGGGTAATTAGTCTATGGTTGAACCCAGAAAACCTTTAACTTGGAAATTCTGTAGAATGTGTTGCTGCAGGGTAAATTAGTCGATCAAACCAAGTGTCAGTTGACTGGATTCTATTGTTAAGCGAGACACTGCCTCAGTTTTGTAAAATGGTCGACTGGGTCCCCGACACAGTCTACTGGGTCCCCCGAAACAATCGACTGGTTTGTATTTCAAAATCAGATCTTCTACTTGGACTGGAATTCAGTCGACCGGACAGTACCAATTGACTGGGAATTTGACACCCTAGTCGACTGGACATGGGGAGGCAGTTGATGGGGAGGTAGTCGACTAGATTGGGCTACTGAGAGGTTGGGACTTTCTGTGACTCCAAAGTAGTTAACTGGGCCCGCGATGCAGTTGACTGGATTGGTTGCTGAGATTTTGAGCTCTCTATATCTTACATTTCTGGTCGTCCGAACCTTTAATTAGTCGACTGGATTGCTAGTTTTAAAATGGATTGGTTTATTTTTCGCTGCGTGTTCTTAAACTAATTCTTTTAGGAATGTTAATTGAATTGGATTAGCCTCGATAGCGTGCCATGGGCTTCAATTCCGCTATTGTGGGATCGGGCTGTGACATGGCCCGCTAGGCGTTGTTCACATACCCCAGGCCGAGCTGGACACTCATCCTCCCGTCCACGACCAAGCTCGAAATGATGAAAAAGCTTGGCCCGACCCGAAGTCCACCACGACCCTGTCCAAAAAATTGAAGAAATTGATGAAAGTCTATTAGCCCGTCCAGCCCGGCCCAATGTCCAGCCCAGCCCAGCCCAATGTTCGATCTGCTAGGCCCGGGCCACCAGTTCGGGGTGGACACCCCCTTCATCTCCCAAGCCCGACCAGGCCCGGCCCGATGTTTGGTGAAGCCCGGTCAAGCTCAAAGCCTAATCGGGGCCCGTTTTGCCCTGGCCTGGTCCGACCAGACCCTACCCGGCCCAGCCCAATTGACACCTCTAGTTGGTTTTCTTTAATATCTCACTTTCACTCAACCTGACATCACTTATGTTGTCAATATTGTATGTCAATTCATGCATAATCCCACTGATATCCATTACGCTGCTATTAAGAGGATCCTTAGATACCTCAATGATACTCCATCTCTTGGTTTGAATTATTCTCGAAATTCTCTTCACCTCACTGCCTTTACTAATGCTGACTGGGCTAGTGACCCATCAGACAAAAGATCTACTAGTAAGTATCTTGTTTTACTTGGTTCAGACTCCATTTGTTGGAGTTGTAAGAAGCATAATACTGTTGCTCGATCCTCTACAGAGGCTGAATATCGAGCATTGGCCATCATTGTAGCTGAATTAGCTTGGGTGTGCATGTTACTCAATGATCTGCATATTTCTCTTCATTTTCCACCCATAATCTACTGTAATAACATCTCTGCTCTTGCTCTAGCCTCAAATCCAGTGTTCCATGCTAGAACTAAACATATTAAGATTGACTATCATTTTGGTTGCAAAAGGGTTATTAGAAAAGACTATCATTGACTATCAGTGCTCTAGCCTCAAATTTGTTAGCTCCCTTGATCAGCTTGTAGATTTTCTCACCAAAAGCCTTTCTTCAGCTAAGTTTCTTATCTTTCGAGACAAATTGTTCTATACCTGCATCAGTTTGAGGGGGGATGTAAGCCATACAGTTGCAGACCCTAAGCATCTCCAGCCAAACAGTGCCTTAGCAAACTAACTCTTAGAAGTGATAAGAGTTTGTTAGATTCGATTGGTCCACTTGTAAGTGGATATGAAACTTTCTAGAGAGATAGTGAGTTGGAGAGATTATATATAGATTCTCTTATGTGTAAATACCAATAATCAATCAATAGATGAGTGAGTTCTTGAGAGCTTCTGTTTCATCTTCTTCCTTTGTTCTCTGGTTCAGTTCATAATAACAAATACTTATTTGTTACCACGTCACAATTGGCGTCACAAAATTCCTAGTTGCAAATAATCTTTTGTTGACCGTGTCACAAATAATAGCAGACAACGTCATAAATAAGATGCCATGAATACCAGATATACGCGCCACAAATAAGAGTATTATTTGTGACACACTATACACGTCACAAACAGTGACAATTTATGATGTGTATTTACGCCACAAATACTCAATAATTTGAATTATTTAATATTATTTGTGATGCTTACTAAGTGTCACAAATAAAAATTGACATTTTAAGAATATTATTTATGACGCCTGTATATGTGTCACAAAATACTCTGTCAAAATTATGTATAGTATTTGTGACGCAATAAAATGTGCCATAAATGATATAGGTAAATTAAAATTTTTTACGTGCTATATTACTGCGATAATATCAATATTTCAAAAACACAACTACGATATGCATGCACAAGAAATAAACACCGACATACAATTTAGGGATCAAGTCCAACATCCAAAATACTAATTCAAACAAACAAAAGGTTTAAGTTTGTTCCAATATAACATTAAAATTCAACACATCCAACATTTGTAATCACAAAACACATCCAACATCTGCCACCATCAAATATAAACCCAAACCTGATATGTGAAAAAAAAAAATGCATTTTAGCCAATCCAAGAAGAATTATAAAATGAAAAGCTCAAAAAAACATATTTATTTTGAAGTCTAGCTAGGTAAATGAAAAAAATAATAATAATAATAACGTGTGATGCGTAATTTGATAATTGGGAGTCCGATTTACATTCCGTTTGTTCTCACAACTTTCTTTTGTCGTGTTTAAGGTGTAAGTTAGGTTTCATGTCCTTTGGATAGGCAGTTTACCATTTCATCCCCCAAAACACCCAAAATATAGTTTTTTTATCCTAAGTATGACAAAACTTATTTTTTTTTTGCATTACTTGATAACCGGGAGTTCGTTTTGCATTCCGTTTGTTCTAACAACTTTCTTTTGTCATGTTTGATGTGCAAGTTAAGTTCCCCCCACCCCCAAACCCCCAAAACATAGATTTTTTAAGCCCAAGTAAAAAACTTATTTTTTTTTCTCCAGTTTATTTGATAATCGAAAGTCCGATTTGCATTCCGTTTATTCCCACAAATTTCTTTTGTCGTGTTTGAGGTGCGAGTTAAGTTTTATGTCCTTCGGATCGACGGTTTATCATTTCACTCCCCCAAACCCCGAAAACATAGCTTTTTCAAGCCTAAGTAAAATGGAAATGTTAATTGTTACATACACTTTGTTTCTAAACAGAATTTGTGTTTGAATAATTTCACTCAGACATTTCAGTTTGATGATAAAATAAGGATGCAGAACAAACATTAACACCAAAGTAACAAGTGAGCCCATATCTAAAATTAACTGAAGACGAGATTCGAACATCTTCTGAGTTAAGATCCAATTGAAAATTAATTGAACATATCTCTACATCAAACCAGGCTCGAACTTTGCTACTTTAACCACTAAGAAGAAAAGACAGCAACAACCAAAGAACTGTCCTAACATGGAAAAAGCACTAATTTATGGCCCTATAAGGCAGTAATGGCTCACTGTTCATACTAATTAAACCCCAATCCTAACACGGGAAAACGTACTAATAAGTTTCTAATACATGGGAATTCTTATCTTTACTTTGAAAAAGTAGAAATATAATAAGATAATAGTGTTCCAATAACGAGTTCATTTACCCCGAAAAGCATCTCTATGTCAGTTTACAACTGGTAAACCAGATTATAGGGTTAATCCCAACAAAAATTGGCATAGATAACAGTTTTAGTTTCTTAAATAAACAGCCTCAACATGCTATTCACAATTGCTTCTGCAAGTCATTTGCAATTTATCTAGATTAACCTACTTTGAGAAACAAATTAAAGTTCCATATTCCTTCCTGTAACAACCTGCATTTTCATATAATTTTAATTTCATTTCCATATTTAAGCTATATTTTCGGTGTTATTCTAAATTTAAATTCTCGTGTTTTGGATCTTATTACTTGTTTCATTTCTTATCAAAATTCTTGTTGGGGTCAAACTGTAAATTTTTATAAAGTCATAAGTACATGTGTTGAATTTCAAAACAGTATTTCAAAACGGTGAAAATATTTACTTTTGACTCAATCAGTATTTTTATAAAACCAGAAAATCATTTCCTACGTTAAAATGAATTTTCTGTATTTTTGTGGTAAGCACCGCGCCGCGAAAATATCAATTCATGTTCAAAACTGTCCGCGCCACATTGGGCTCCCATAGATTTTGAATTTGACGTAAAGTAGACATGACACTCACTTTATTTCATTAATTACAAGCAATAATTGGGTATGAATGTTTGGCATTGCTTTATTGATAAGCTTAAACTTAGTGCCATAAGCTATTTTGCCAAACATTATAAGTGATTCTTAGACATGTTGCTTGTGCCTTGTTTGCCTATGACTTTAGTGTGTGTTTTAATGTTGTGTCCATAAGTTGATTTCCCAAACACATGTGCTTGACCCCTACACACCTATTCTTGACCTTTGGCTTAAGCTTGGGACTCATATAATCTGTCTATTATATATATATATATATACGTATGTAATTGTGCAGTGTTTATTAAGTGAATTTAGAGATTTAGTTTATGAAATTCAATATGTTGAGTGTATAGGAATTTGCTTGGCCACCAAGTTCCTCTTTGGGATTTCTATATATGCACACCTCATTCACACTGTCTGCACATTCACAAACAGAAATTTAGAGAGTTTCAGAGAGAGTTTGAGAGTTCACTTACAATATTTTAGAAAAATAAGAGCTCAACCACCATAGCTAGGAGCTTCTTGGGATTGCTTAATTCTTTCTTTTTCTCAACAATCCTTCCAAACTCTTATTTCAGTGAGTATTACTCACTATGAATGTAATTCATGCTTGTTTACTGTGTATATATTTCTAATTGTAAAATCACCATTGTTGATTTCTTCAAGAACTCCATAGCTTGAAAAACATGATTTTCAACCTTAACCAAAATTCATTTTGATAGATAATAACGGTAGATTACAGTTCATAGAAGTTATGTTCAAAGTTTTAGAGCTTAATTCGTTCAAATAAGAAAGTATATTAGAATCGAAGTTTTGTCACCTCTCGATTTTTTTGTAAAATCCGAGAGCTACGGTTGAAATTAGTTAAAATCGATCGCGTATTCGCGATCCTTGCTGAAAAACGGAGAGAACCATATATTATAAGTCATGTTTACATTCGGATTTCAAAATAGGTCAAAAATAAGCTTTAAATTCGTAATAGGGGAGAAACTGCTGATACCAATCGATTGGTATGATTACCAATCGATTGGAATGTGTTAGCCTTAAGGTATATTAAGGCTTATTTAATTATATTTTGATGATGTCAAATATGCTATGATAATTACATGATTCATATTGATTCATTCTTTGTTATTATCATAGTCATTTTTATGCTCATATATAATCTCATGTATTAATTTTGTGTCAATGTTTTTAACATCTTTGTGTGCATGAGATTTAATTGATGTAGATCAAGATTACAAGGAGCTCAACAAGGATCAAGCTTGAAGACTTGAAGATATTTCATCCTTGGTTGAAGTCTAGGACCATCATTGTAAGGCATCTTGATCTCACACTCATAGGGGCTCAAACAAACTCTAAAAGTTAAAGTTTTGGAAATAAATTTTAAGAAGGTCATCTTTAAAGCAATGTCCCAACCAATTGGAAAATAATTAAATGTTGAATCTTATATGGTTGGAAAGGTATTTGAATCTAGTTTCCAAAATATCAAACGGATCGCAAATCCGATTTTTGTAGAGGGAGTTATGGCCATTTTAGTGGAGATGTGTCTGGCTGTCAAACAGGGAGGGGCAGTCGACTGAGGGCCCGATGCAGTCGACTGAAGTGAGCAGAATGCTAACAAAACCCTCTATAAACACATCTCAGTCGACTGCTTCAAGGCCCAGTCGACTGCTTCAAGGCCCGGTCGACTGAATCGACCTGAAAGGCAATAACGGCTAGTTTTTAGAGGGGTTTTTAATTATTAAACTTGCCACCAACGGCTATAATCTTCCAAGGCCTATAAATACATGTTTTCCCAAGCTATTTGGGGTTGATGTTTTGATTGGAAAACATAGTATTGATCACACATCTCTTTAATCTTTAAACATTATCATTTGAGCCCTAGTTGTGTGAGTTTATCAATTTGCTCAAATCTTTCATTTGTATTTCTTGAGAGAGCAAAATTGTAGTGAGCTTTATTTGTATTATCCACTCTATATAGAGAGTTTCAATTTATATTCAAATCAATTGTAAAGAGTGAGGGTTAGTTACCCTTGTGTGCAAAGAAGAGGTGTTCTTCTTTGGGAGAGATTGAAGGCTCTTGTAACGGTTTAGTGCACACCCGTAAGTACTCCGGGAACGGTTTGGTCTACACCCGTGAAGTAGATTGGATTAAAGGAATCCTCAAGAGGTGTTCTTGAGGGGTGGATGTGGACCGCGGGGTGCAATTGCCGAACCACTTGAAAATTTGGTTTGCAAGTATCTCTTTCCTTATCTCTTTAGATAATTGTTTGTGATTGTATTTAATTTGCAATTTTTTTTTAAAAGGTTAATTTCCACTAAAACCTTATTCACCCCCCCTCTAAGGTTTCCACATTTGGGCCAACAATTGGTATCAGAGCCTCGGCTCTTTTTTTTAAAAGATTTTTGAAAATCTAGAGATAAGATTAAATGAAAACCGACTTTTCTTGCATTTATTATTGTGAGGGTCAATCAACATTAAGACCACTATGTTTTAATGGCTCAAACTATGCCTATTGGAAAAATAGAATGAAAATCTATATGATTTCTCAAGATTTTGATTTATGACAAATCGTGGTCAAAGGGTCTCATCTATCTACAAAAATTGAAAATGGTTTTTCTATTCCAAAGACAGTAGATGAATATAATAATGCCGATAAGAAACTCATAAAAATAAATGCTATGGCAATGAATTTATTATATTGTGGTTTAGACCCAAATGAATACAATAGAATTTCATCTTGCGAATCCGCAAAAGAAATTTGGGATAAACTTGATAATGCTCATGAGGGAACAAGCCAAGTTAAAAAGTCTAAAATCAATTTGCTTGTTCAAACTTATGAAATGTTTAAAATGTTGCCATATGAATCTATTGGAGATATGTTTTCTCGTTTTACCATTCTTATTAATAACTTGAAAAACCTTGGTAAAGTTTATACTAATGAAGAAATGATTGAGAAAGTGCTTAGGTCTTCACCAAAGGATTGGCAACCAAAGGTCACGGCGGTTCGTGAAGCAAAAGAGCTTTCAACACTCTCCTTGGTACAACTCATAGGTTCTCTTATAACTCATGAAATGGAATTGGCTGTCTTCGAAAGTGAAGACAAGAAATTGGAAGTGAAAGAGGCCAAAAGGGGAGACATGACTTTAAAATCTTCAAGCTCAAAGAAAAAGAGGAAAGATGTTGAGAGTGATGAGGATGAGGAAATGCCAAAGATCACCCAAAAATTTGCAAAGTTTCTAAAGAAAGAAAAATCGGGAAAGAAGTCACCCAAGGAGGAAAAACACAAAAAGAAGACAATCAAGGCCACTAATAGTAGTTTCGAGAGTGAATCATTGGACGACGACTCAAATGGTGAAGAGATTGTCAATATTTGTCTCATGACATTCGAAAGGGCCTCTCCTAGCTACCACCTTTAAGCGATTAGTTTTACAACACTAAAAACAATGTTTCAAGTACTGAAATAGATTGCATTCAGTGATTATTTGCAGCAGTAGAATTTTTTTCACTTAAAGTTTTCAGTAGATTTTTGGTAGATTTTTTTAATTAAGTGGTAGACTATCAAACGCATTAAAATAAATTAAGTACTGAAAGTTTTTATTTTTACCACTTAATTGGATTATCAAACACCGTTAGACTCAAATTTAAAGCCCAAAAAAAAAAAAAAAATTCAAAGAAAGCTAATCTTATAGACCGTAAGGCAAAATTAAATACGTTTTTTGATCCATGGAATTTGGCTAAAAAGCAAGGAACTTCATAGCAAAATATCTGTGCTTTTCTGGTCTGGTGTCTTGGTCAAAAATATCTCTTCTTTATATTTTATTATTTTTCTTTTTTCTTTTTTTCACATTAAGGCTTTGTTTGGCCCTCACATGGTTTTTTAAAAGTAACTTATGAAATTTATTATTAAGTTATTTGATAATTTTGAACAAGTGACACATTATTTTTCAAAAAAATATCATAAAACCAAAAAATAATCTTGAGATTTAAAAAGCTCAATTCTAGAACTTTTAAAATCTCCCTTCATAAAAATCCTAAGTTTAATTTTTGCAAAGCTCATAAACTAATTACCAAATAAATTAACATAAAATTGTACTTTAAAAAATTAAAAACATTAAAATAAGAGCCAAACTAAGCCTAAATCGACGAACCAAACAGTGTCTAAATGATTGAAGGAGCTAGGAAAGGTGCATGGTAGATTGCAAGTTGCCATCCTCATCATTATACCCCAAAGGGTGAACAAGAGTTCCCTGTACTCTCTCTCTCTTTCCCAAAGCTCCCTGAGGACTTGTCATATTTATTCCTCCGCCACATTCTTGCGCCTGCATGTCTTGCCCCTTTCATCTTCTTACTAAAGTTACATGTATACACACATTTATTTTTGTACATATACATATACACATGAGAGATAGAGAGAGGTCATGATTGATTTTAACACGTTCGCAGACGACTTTCGACTTCATCTCTTGCACCACTAACAAATTAAGATAGCATTAATTTTGCTCACTCATTTTAATTTTGTTCACTATTGCTCACTCAGTGATTCATTAAATAATATATACATATATATATATATATATATATGTGTGTCTCATTTTAGTAATTATGTTAATAATACAGAGGTAAAAATAGAAATGAAATGGGATACATGTCATCCAGTGAAGACGTGGGTGAGCAATGGTGAATCAAATATGAGTGAGAAAAATGCTATCACTAATAATATATATGCTTTCGGCCAATCAATAATTTTTTGCTAACAACAAACTTCTTTTTTCTTTTTTTAACGATTGAATTGCCAAATATTTTCATTATTTAATTTGGGTGGAGTTAAATACACTCATATTTTTTTCTGCGCATCCATCTCAGTTTATATTTATATGTTACTTGATGAATTTGTATTATTTTATTGTTTAAAAATATTAAACAATAAAATATAGGTAAGTATAACAAAAATATGAATGTATTTCGCTTCACCCGTTTCATAACCATTTATGGACTCCAAATATTGTTGTCAAACAAGGTCATAGTAATATAAGATTTCCACTCAGTGCATAAACAATCGAATTGTCAGACAGGTCAATGAGGTTAGAGTTAGCACATATATACCCGCGCGCGAAAAGTCAATATTAGCTAATACTGGTCCAGTGTGGAAGCTTAACAGTTAATACCTTCAAATTTTTCTTCAAAGTTCAACGCTTCAAGAAGTATTCGAGATTTAGTTTCCTAAATTTGGCATAGTACCATAAATTAAGTCGATCGGATAGAATTAAATTTCTATTACTTTACACCTTCTTGATACGGCCGGTAAAAAGTTAACAAACTAAGAAGGTTTAAGTCATGTTAGAGCATTATTAGTACATCAATTGCTCTCAGTTTAATCAAGTGTCAACGACTTTGTGTGTCTGGTGTCCTAAAGTGGGGATACAAAGCTACTCTAACACCTTCATGTAGTCATATGTGTGTGTATATATATATATATATATATATATATTTATGTGCGTGTGTGTACATTTAGTGTACTTTTGGATGACAAAAACAGTGAAAATTGGCCTTGAATAAATCTTTTTTTTTTTTTTTTTTAAATATATATATATGTATATACTTTCTTTGATTTGCCTTAATTTATACAACCATCAAACTCATGCAACTATTGGTGGAATTGTGGATTATTTATTTATTTATTTATTTGGGGTTCAATCCTCATCTTTCTTAGGCCAGTATAGTAGTTAGGTTTCTAGATGTGATTTGAGCTAATGAAAAATGGTCCTGGAGAGAAATATAGTAGTCGAAACAGTTATTAGTAATAAATCAATTGGACCACGGACAATTAAAAGCCGTAAATAGGTCAATTTGGATGGACCAGATGGAACCATGAGCATGTGCACCATATGAACCGTACATGTAGAGAGGTCTGATCCCCAGGGTTGTGACATGCAATGTCCTTCTGGTAATCACGTGCCTCTGGACCATTATCAATTCACCTATCTTTGTAATGCAAGTTGTTAAAACATCTATTCATGAAGTGAAGACTAGATCGATAGATCTCTGGACGTACAAGTCAAGAAAAATCATAGCTCTTGACTAACCTAGATTATACGTCACAAATTTGATATTTATAATGCCATATATATATATATATATATATACCAATAGTTTAATTAATGGACTTATATTGACAATGCCACAAAATTGATTAAAATTGCTACTAGTAACTTGGGAAGTACTGAGACCCTAAGCAAGGAACAGCGAAGATGCGCGAGTGCTGTATTGGCCTTCTAGGGTAGGTTATATATGGGCCGAAGAAGTCACGTAATTAAGAGGGAGATTGTGATATCTCACAAATGGACAACAAAAGTTTTTTGTTAGACTATTTCTCATTTAAAAATGACTACTTTTAAACGTGAAAGTAGGTTGGTGTTTACAAATCGGTCTTTTATACATGATACAACCAATTAAGTGGTTTAATTGTAATATACAGACACTTGATTGCTGTGCAATGCAACCTCTTCCAGCCATAGATCATAGTCAATTTTTTTTTTTTTAATTTTTTTTTTTTAATAATATTTTGCAATGTAACGTATTAATGGGAGGAATTGAATGAATCCTTTGATATCGTGAAGCTAGCTACTAGAAGGACAATTTGCTACAAGTATAGCACTTCTTGTTTAGCTCCTGCCGAGGTCTGTTTTAGCATCCTTTTGGAATAACCTTCACCAAAAATAGACATTAGATAACAAATCTAGTATTCTGCTAAAATTTTGAATAGGTAGCAGTCTCGAATTCAAGTTGATTATGTTTCGCCTTTAATTACGTCAAAGAAATTAAGGATCAAGAAATTCTCAATCATGGTCCTTTATATAATCTAAGCAAGCGTTGTCTATGTAGACATTATTTGGACCAATAGAATACTAAAACAGCACCTAGAGATCCTGAGCAAAGAGCAAAAGCACTGAAGTGTTGTTTTTGCTTTAATTACCAAATATATATATACCACACCTTCATTTTTTAACTCTATAATTCATATTACTCCATTTTATATTTAACTGCCGAAGAAGATGGAAGGAAAAGTCCAAAGGGATTCAATGGGAATATTATCAACATGGTATCTTATGGTCCAAGCAATTATTTGTAGGCCAGCCGATCCTTAATGGGGGTTTCAGAAGAAATATACCCTTTGATGTTGACACACACACACTCACACACACACACATATATACAATGTCTTTAGTCAGAAGCCAAAGATACGATTCTTATGGGCTCTCATCAACTCCATTCGGTCGGAATAAACCCCACCACCATCTACAAATTAAAATAAGAGTCCTTCAAACCCTAACACATACCCACCACACCATCAATTGTGACATTTTTAGCATTTTTTTTAACCATACAGACAATATTTATATATACCCTTTAGAGAAAGACAAAGAGAACCAAAAAGTTATATTTTACCATTGTCACTGAATTGGCTCACATCACCGGTCAACCACTGTTAATGCATAAATATTATTTCTCTAGCTAGTCCCCATCTATATAGTTTCTTTTAGTCATCATCTTGAGTATGACTTTCAGTTAATTAAATGGACACATTATCTTAAATTAATGTATATAGCATACCAGCCCCCACCCCATCATAGATATCGATCAAAATACGGTGAAGATATTATTTTGAGAATTTAAGGATATGTTTATCTCATGGATTTAGTGAGAAAAATAAAAGTACAAGAAAAACGTTTTACATACTTTAGTTAAGGAGGAAAACAATGAGAAATATAGGAAGAGGAAAAAAAAAAGGGTGAAAAGTACATTATAAATTTTGCATTTAGTGGACACCTCCACCCTCGTTCTTTAATTAAGTTACTGTTATAATTCGAAAAGTTTTAATTTTAATATATGACATTTAAACATTGAGAAAAGCAGTACAAAAAATACAGTGAAAATAGCTAATTTTCCATCTTTTTTTTTTTTTCGTTCTTTGAATCGGTGTACCAAACAGAGCATAATGATGGTGAGTTGTTGATTAGGATATAGAGAGGATGATTATGACAATTGGGATAACACATGATTCATGTATTTGGCTTTTAGAAGAATTTAGAAAGAAAACAAAAAAAAAAAAGTATATATGTTGCATAATGTCATATACTACGTCATCATTCTAAAAGTGAGTTGTATGTCATATCGTCCCAAGTATTTGGGGTCATGCTCATTATTTGTCGTGTCTCTAAAAAATTAAAAAGATATGATTTTATATAATTGGGATATCACATCACGTCTATACAATATATAAAGTAGGGACACATGACCTTATATGATTGGAACGTCACCATACTAACATAGTATGATGCGCTCACTGAATAATTTCTTCTATTTGTGTATGATATTTGAGAAGGCCCTTCTATCTAAATAGGAGCTTAGTGGGACTAAAGATTTTTTCCCTTTTTCTTTTGAATCTTTCTCCTTTTGTTTTCTGGGTAAAGAAGATATGAGATGGTCCCTAGCTGATTGATAGCTGAATATTTAAGATTGTGATAATCTTCATATCATGCATAAAAATCATAGGATACGAGAGACACACGTGAAATTTGAGACATGGGATCATGGTTATGCTTTACATATAGTATGTAATAATAAAAAAATAATAATAATAATTCAAAAAATATTACAATAATAAATTCCTAACTTTTTGCAATTTCCAATTTCATTAAGAACCCAAAAAAAAAAAAACGATGTTATATTGATGGAATCTATTTACACCCCTTCTGAACAAATGCATGCACAAAATTAAAACTACTACATACACCACCTAGAAAACATATATTTCCTACTTCACTCACAAGAATTAACCTAACTAGAGAACATTAGCATATTTTACAAACTACATATAAACACATTTAGAAACCTCACCCCTTGCCACACCCGGAAAAAAAAAAAAAAAAAAAAAAAAAAAAAAGTGAAAGGGATATAATTACTCTCTCTCCATCTGGAATATGTCTCGTCTAATTAAAAATTCAGGCATTATATTGATTGTCCTCAGAGTTCCATTGATGTTCAATGTCTTCAGCAATCCTCCTTGCATCCATAGAAGTACCAAGTAGACCACGCTTTGTGAATCCCACAGCGTATAAGCCTTTTTCGCCTTTCCATCCATTTGGGAATGGTTTACGTGGTAACCCATCTTTCTCCGAGAAGAAGTTACTCTCCTAAGGACATCAAATTCAACCCAATTCATTTTCTTATTAGTCTTTCAAATTCAAATACACAATACCAACCAAAAAAAAATACATTCTAAATTAAATATAATGATCTAGGGAGGGAAAGAATGTTCCAATTTATGCTCTTTCTTATTATTTGGATATACTAAGATAGACATATAGACGGTCTAATGAGACTACTATGAAATGTTCACTATTTTTTGTTTATTGGGAATCAATCAAAAGATAAATTAAGATAAAAGAAAGATAAAGTGGTACCTTCAACCAAGTCGGTACATTACTTTTGTAACCAGTAGCTAAGATGATGGCATCAAAATTCTCAATTCTCCCATCAGAAAACTCTACCGCATGACAAGTTAGTCTCTTTACGTTCTGGAAAATCTACACAATTGCATATGTAAATGATCAATTCGTATCAATTTCCATATTACAGATCGATTTTTGCATAGAAAATCACATGAAATTTCAAGACAAACAAAATCTAATTATTTACCTTAATGTCACCAGCTTTGATCTTCGCGAGTGTTCCAACATCTAATACGGGTGTTTTTCCAGATATGCTCTTGAGTTCTAAGGGACCAAGCTTTGGTCTAGTGATTCCATACTGGGCCGTGTCACCGAGCATGAGACGTGACATTAGAAGTAAAAATTGATCCACAATCCTAATTGGGAGCCACTTGAGCAACCACATTGAAAGCCCAAAAGTTGATCTCCCAAGCATCTCTTGGGGCAAAACATGTACCTATTACACGAAAAGAAGGTTCTTAGAGAAAAAGCTTACTAAAGGACTATTAATAAAGATCACGATACTATTGATCATGTATGGCCTGCCATGTCTCCCATTGATTTATTTATTTTGTATCAACTTTATTATAATATGTAGCAAACACTTATATATTATTGTTCTTTGCAGAGAAAAGATTTCTAGAGTGAATGGACTGCTTGTATGATCTGAGATTTATTTGGCTGCAGACTAGTACTACGCATGCAAACGAAACCCAAGAAAGTTAAAGAACGGTGACAATTTTTATTTGTTTTTTTTTTTTTTTTACTAAAAGTTCATTATTGTACTTTTATTGTATAATAATAGCAAAATGCGTTTACTTTGAACTAAACCCTACCACTATGAACCCATTTCATTTGTCACATGAAAAAAAAAAATTTATTTCAGTCAAAGTATATTAATTTATATTTTTTTTTGGTACATAAAGAATATTAATTTTGACTACCATAAAGATGCACATCCATTTCAAGAACTAGAATTACACTTCTTGTTTTTTGCTAATTATTCAAGTTTGAATTCCAAAGAATTTGCTAATTCAAGTTTTTGGCTTATGTTTGGGGTGGTCTATCTGGAATTAAATTCTAGGGTAAGTCAAAAAACATTGGCTGCTCGATGTAATTTGCTATGTATCAAAGCACGGAGAGAGAGAGAGAGAGAGAGAGAGAGAGAGAGAGAGAGAGAGAGAGAGAGAGAGAGAGTACTTACTGAATCTCTAACCACAAGAGATGGTCTAGCATTGTAATTGCACAGATCCAAACACACCTCCATGCCTGAATTCCCACAACCCACCACCAAAACACTCTTCCCACAAAATAAATCACCACTCTTATATGAACTTGTATGAAGAATAGGACTAACAAACTCACTCATACCTTCAAATTTAGGCACAACCTCTTCTGCATTCTCTCCTGTGGCCACAATAAGCCATTGACACACATACTCAATTTCCTCCATTTTTGGCCCCAAAGTCCTAACCCTCCAAACCCCATATCCATTATCAAACTCTGCGCTCACCACTGTCTTGTTGAAAACCGGATCCAAACCAAGCCTCTCCGCGTAAGCCTCTAAATAACCCACAAATTGTTCCTTTGTAGGGTAAGTAGGAAAATTTGTGGGAAAGGACATAAGAGGAAGTTCACAAAATTTCTTAGGAAGGTGAAGTCGAAGCCGGTCATAAGTTTTGAGCTGCCATAGAGATGCTATACAATTAGCCCTTTCAAGAATCAAGCTTGGGACACCTTTCTCTTTAAGACAAGCCGCCACGGCTAGCCCCGACGGCCCGGCTCCAACTATGACCGGTCCCGGAACCCGAACCACCAGAACCCTAGTTGGTGATTTAGCCATCATCTCTTGGAAATGATCATGAGCTCTTTTGCCTTCCATTTCTTTCAAGTAGTCCATTAAGATCATGAGAATTAAAGAAAGTTGAAAGAAAAGATGGGTTACTAGATTTGGTAGTTGGTATAGTTCATGCAAAAAAAAGATTCAAAACTAATTAAGTGTAAAGCTATATAATCCAAATTAATATCTACTTTGACAGTTGGTGATTCAGATTGGAGATTAGGGTGAGATTTGAGACATGCTTCTCATCTTATCGAAAAGAAAGATTTGGGAGAGATTGTGGTAGTGCTAATTAATCCTGGATTAATGGGATGGATTTGGATTTTGGAGGGCTTTATCCAAATGAGAGGTTTGATATTTGTTTTGTTCAAATGGAGAAGAAAACGGAGGGCGATAGGTGCGGAAACAAATAGTGTGAGGTGTGAGGAAATTGAGATGGAGTCTACATAAATATATAAAGGTGTATATATATACATACATGTGTGTGTGAAAGGGTCAGTGACTCAGTGGTAAAGGATGTAAGTTCAAGTGGGACATCTCTATGTTAGTAATAACTACCAATAACCAACAAACACTTCCTCTACAGCTTCACCAATCCATAACTATATGTATGTGCCTGTACGTGTATATAAACATATATAAAGAGAGGTGTAAAACATTTCCCTTGAAAAGAATAAATTTATAGTTGTTACGAGTTACCTGTGGTCAATTATAGGAAATCGTATTTATGGTGGTTCTGGCATCACAAATAGGGAACTCAGTCTTGTATGGAGGTGAATCCCACCATCAAAAATATCCGTTGTGATTGGTTGTGACGTAACAAATAAGATTGCCACGTAATACCCTCACAGCGTATAGAAAATTATGACTTACAAGTTATAAGGGATAAAGTATTTAGATACTTTGAAAGGTATTACGTGGCATGCTAGTTAGAGTGATAATGCATACCTTGCAACCAATCAGAAATGAGATATCTGTGTAAGACAACGTTCTACATAGAGGAGACTATTATTTTTAGGTCTCTCTCAAATAACCCATCACATTAAAGGTACCATTTCAGAATGACACGTGAAACCTAAAAATATCTAAAATTTTTTCCTTACAAGGACAAGTGTCTACTCTAGTAGTGATGCTACGTACTAATCTTTTAACTCAATAGATGATTGAGATGCCATAAATAAAAAGGAGTAAAGATTAAGGCACCGACGGGGTGCACCGAATGATCGGTGTTGTCTATTTCGGTGGGCCTCACGCGTGTAGGATGTGAATTCCATCGAAATGGACGGTACCAATCGTTGTTCGATGCACCATTTCGGTGCACCCGATCGGTGCCTGTAGCAGGAGTAAATAAAAAGCGAGAGAGTCATATAAAATATATAGAGGATAAACATGGCCTGACAATTGTATATTAAAGTATAATTACTTTTTAAACAAACTCTTAAAATAAAAATATACTCCAAATTAATGGAATAAGGTACCTTAATTTTGAAAACAAATGGATTATAAGTTATATACTATATGATATACCACACTTATTTTATATTCCTAAAATGTTTAGAAAGAGTGTCCCTTCCTGCAAGATTTCTTAATTGTACGAAGTATTGTGCATTAATATTTGGATATTGATCAATTATAAGAGGCTCATTTATGAGTATTGATCCCAAATTTAATCTCACTCGCTCAGATTTTATCACCTCCGTCAACGTCTTAACTTCTTTATCCTCATGCTTAAATCACAGTTATGGAAAATGTCAACTATTAATAAAGCACGTGATTAGAGACTCAATCATTTGCCGTTAATTTCTCGTAAAGCATAAGATGGTTGTTAGAATGGATTTTATGACTCACCTTATGTGTTGAATAAACAGAAGAGCTCATAAAAGCGTCATAAATTAGAGTCCCTTTAAACGATTGAGAGTTCCTAACAATCTGATTTGGATATTCATGATGAACTTTTTGACTAAGGCTTAGTTTGGCTCCATGTGGCTTTTTAAAAGGAGCTTATGAAATTTACTACTAAGTTGTTTGATAATTTTGTACAAGTGACACACTACTCTTCAAAAATATATCATGAAACCAAAAAACCACCTTGAGCTTTTAAAAGCTCCATTCTAGAGCTTTTAAAAGCTTTCCCAAAAAAGCCCTAAGTTCAATTTTTACAAAGCGCATAAACTAGTTACCAAATGAATTAACATGAAATTGTGCTTTAAAAAAGGAGAAGCACCAAAAGGGGGGCCAAACTAAGCCTAAGTGATGAACACTAGAAGAGATAGATATTTTGTTTTTGATAACGAGAGAAGTTGAAAAGTATTAATTCAGCGAAGTTATTTATTTATTTATTTATTTTTATATTTATCTTAATTATAGCAAGACATACACACACCACATACATACGTACATCCATCCCAACCTAACCCCTAAGCTTCACAATGGCCATTCATAGTACCGACTGACGAACAACAAGGGACAAGCACATGAATCCCCCTAAATCTCTACACTGGAGAGAGAAGTATCATACCAATTAATTTAGGCCCGCTTGGTTATTCTGAGAATTTTCTTAAAACCCTATTACCATTAATTCTCCTTCTCACAAATAAAAGAAATAAGGAAAAAAAAAAAAAAAACTGGTCCATAGGTCGCAGCTGATGACATATAAAGCAATTTCCGAAGCAACCATGTGGTAAAAATAACAAATAAAAGATTTGAAATGGATAATTTGTTTTTTTTTTTTTTTGGCCTAATTGCACTCGTACTATACACGCGTTTTTAATTGGGTACATAAATTATTATTTTTTTCAGCAATTGGGTACATGAACTTTCATGGTCTTTCCAATCAGATCCAATTGATGACGCCGTTAGTTTAAAACTAATGGAATTGCCTATAATTGTCTTTTTTTTGCAATTGGGTACATGAACTTTTATCCCTTTCCAATCAGATTCATTCACTAACGGCGTGAGATTTTGTTGGACAGAATTGTCCAAGTGTTCTTCCTCCAAAAATGGTTGAAATGAAAAAATCATCCCAAAAGGCCAAAAGATTATTTTCTTATCTTTTGGCCTTTTGGGATGATTTTTTCATTTCAAGTATTTGTTCGAGATTAACGCAATGGGCTTCAAAATTTCACAAAAAAAAAAATGTATACGCTGCAGCCTTATTTTATTTAGCTCAATATTATTTTTCTATCAACAGATAAAATTATCTGTTTTTGACATATAATATCAAAAAATGAGGTTCCAAATTAGCCATTTTTCTGTTCTAGCGAGGGAGTTTTCTCTCATTTTGATATTGAAAAGTAGTAAATGGGTTTATAAAAAATGGTCAAAATTTGGGGGAAGGACACGTGGACAATTCCATCCAACAAAATCTCACGCCGTTAGCGAATGAATCTAATTGGAAAGGGGTGAAAGTTCATGTTACCAATTGCAAAAAAAAGAACAATTCTGGGCAATTCCATTAGTTTTAAACTAACGGCGTCATCAAATGGATCTGATTGAAAATGGGATGAAAGTTTATGTACTAAATTGCAAAAAAAAAAAAAAAAAATTCATGTATCTAATTAAAAATACGTGTATAGTACGAGGAGGTAAAGTACAATTCAGCCTTATTTTTTATTCCAATTTTACATCGATTAGAAAGATTAGGGGCATGTCTGGTAAAATTACAGTTTTCGATTTTGAGTTTTTATTTTCATTTCACCGAAAACTAAAACTAAAATCGTGGTAATCATTTCCCTTTTTATGGAAAAAAAAAACAAAAAAAACAACCAAATTGGTCAAGAAAATGAAAAAATAAAAATAAGATATTAAATATTACGTTTATGAAAATAGTTTCCGTAATTAAAATTTAGAAAAATGAAAAATAAAAAATGGAAACCTTACCATAGGGCTCTAAGCTTTTTCCAAATATATTTTTTCCCTGTAATTTTCTTACCTTGACCAACTATTTAGCTGTACTTTACTTAGGGTGCGTTTGATAAAACTGAAAATTAAGTACTGAAAATTAAGTGCTGAATTTTAAGTACTGAAAATTTTAAACACTTGAAGTTTTATTTCTTAAAATAGTGTTTCAACTATTGAAGTAGAATACATTCAGTGATTATTTTCAGTAGAAAATTTTCACTTAAAGTTTTCAGTGGTTTTAGAACTACTTTTTTAATTAAGTGGTATGTTATCAAACGCACTGAAAAAGAATAAGTGCTGAATCTCTTTATTTTTAGCACTTAATGGGGTTATCAAACACACCCTTAGTCAAGCCCTCAATCCCTAAGTCGACCATTTTGATGAAGGTTCTAAGGATAAGTTGGACTTACTAAGGCTTAGGCTTAGTTTGACCTCCACGGGACTTTTTAAAAGGAGTTTTTAAAATTTATTATTAATTCTTTGATAATTTTATATAAGTGACATACTACTCTTCAAAAAGACATCATGAAATCAAAAAGCAACCTTGAGGTTTTAAAAGCTCCTTCTAGAGCTTTTAAAAGCTCCCTCCAAAAAAGTCGTAAGTTAAATTTTTGCAAAGCTCATAAACTAGCTAGTTACCAAATGAATTAACATGAAATTGGACTATAAAAAAGGAGAAGCACCACGTGGGGGCCAAACTAAGCCTTAGTGTGGCCCTCACGTGGCTTTTTAAAAGGAGCTTATGAAATTTATTACTAAGTTATTTGATAATTTTATACAAGTGATACACTACTCTTCAAAAAGACATAATGAAACCAAAAAGCAATCTCGAGCTTTTGGAGCTTTTAAAAGCTCTCTCAAAAAATATTTAAGTTCAATTTTTAGAAAGCTTATAAACTAATTATCAAATAAATTAACATAAAATTGTATTTTAAAAAAGAAGAAACACCAAAATGAGATTCCAACTAAGCCTAAAGATAGCCAATTTGTATGGAATATCAAAGTGGCCAAGTTGTAAATGAGAATCAAAGAGCTGCTATATTCCAAGTCTCAAAATACACCTTTTTTAATTGTCATCCACGGCTGATCGATCACTATGATGTCTTTGGGGGTGTGTGTGTGTGGAAAGGAGCCAAGTGCAAGAAGTACTCTCCATCAAAACCCCACAAATCAGGAGAAAAATCTCTTTGCATGCACTCTATTTGTTGTTTGTTTGTTTGTTTTAGGATTTTGAGCAAAAAATCTATCAAACTTATATAATCAGTATCTTCCTTATGCCAAAGATTCTTACCCTCCAAATATGTTCCACCATAGGCTTTCCACTCGCATTTAACGGCAAGCCCAAAATGAAAGATTCCAAGTCCACTCATTCATTATTAAAATATTACTAGTTCAAAAGTGTTTTTGGGTGACAAAAACCCATCCGCCAAATTCCAAATACATGAAATTGTTCCCATATATGTCACATCGATGCCCGTAATTAAGAGTGGAGCATTTTTTTTTCTTCTATATATCTAAATGGCAAATAATTTTATTAATAAACAAATAGGTCGGCAGACCCAATACATATATATATATATATTTATATATATAGATATATATATATATACTACAACCCCCAAATTAAAAACTCTCAAATTCAAAACAAGCCTTTTACATCAACCGAATCAGGGCATACACAACCAAAACAATAAAATTAAGTACCTCTACTAATTAAAGAGGGAAAAACCCTGAATTAAACACCCTAACCAAATAACCAGGAAAACAAAACAAGCAAATAGAGTACTCCCACACTGCCCCAAACAAGATAATCTCAGACACATACACCTGATCGAGTTGAACTTATGAAATCTGAGTTTATTACAGCGCCTCTCAATTAGGCAAGGGAGTTAATACCACAGTTAATGCTTTGATTTGAACCTTGGGAATTTCAAAATGAAATGTGAAATTATTTGTAAATTTTGGGGTATATATATTGGTTTTCATCATATAACTTAAGTTACATACCAAAAAAAAAAAAAAAATTTAAATAAATAAATTAGATGGTCCAAAATGTTGTTGCAGAAAATTATAGTGTAAATTTTAGGCCAAGGCAACTGTAGTGATGGGCCCTTGGAATTTATGAGCAAGTACTAGCAGTAGCATCAAGAGATGTGTTTCTGAATGATTGGAAATGATTAATCAGTTAGTCCCCAATGATTGCAGTGAGTTGTCTTGAAAGCTAACTTTTTATTTATTTATTTATTTATTTTTTTTTTCCGGAAAATGGTGAATTTATAAAACAAAAGCGAAGCGACATCTACAAAAGACATGGGGCATACCCTCGGATATACAATAAGAATAAAAGTCATCATAGACAAACTATGAAACAAGGCATGGGAGCCTTTTTAGAGCCAAAACAAAAAAGAAACCCATCCCAAACTTAGGTAAATTGACCTAGAAAAGACAGCATATAACAAAAAGGCAATCAATCAAGATCTGTGCTGTCCCGTAGGACGACTTCCACTAAACTTCATCTTTTTTTTTTTTGTCTGGAAGTCATGGAGTTCAATGGAGTTTGGAAGTAATCACCATAAGTAGCTTCAACTTCCTCTTCACTTTCATCATCTTCCACTCCCACAATATCATCATCATCCTCTCTAGCTTGGGCAGAGGAATTCGCTACATCCCGAGGGGTAGGACTTTGAGAAGTACCATCTATTACATGGGAGAGGGCAAAAAATCTGTTGTCCACTTTCATGGAATCGTCGTTAGCAGTACCAACATTGGGTTTACCCCTCCCAGTCACTTCAGTTCACTGGCTGGCTCTCCACTTTAGATTCAATTATCATTGGCTTAGGGATCTCCTTTTCATTCTGGATATTTTGAAAGCTACTTCTTAAGGCACTTAGCTTCAATAGGATGAAATATAGGTCACCGACAATAAGTAATGTCAATATCAATATGATTGTTGAGATAAGAATGTTTGGAGTTATAGAGATTAGCTAACCAAACATTTTTATGGTATAATAAAACTGTATACTCATTTGCATGTGTCCAGTACTCATTCTCAGCTGAAAGAATAATTGTTATACTGTTTAGAATGTAAAACCTATACTGATATTGATACAATAAATAAGTTTTCATCTTTATATGACAATGGATCGAATTATAATTCTTTAGAATGGATCCCTGATGTTCTGATGATCAATCCATGGCCCCATTTGGTAACCACCTAAGAGAGCCAATCGCGTGATCGGCTCTTTAATCACAGTTACCAATATCGTTCGGGAATCCTAAAATTTTGCATGTCCAAGATATTTACTGTGACAATTGCAGGGATTAATCCTCGGTTGGCTGCTTTTGTGATCAATTACAGAATTTTCACTTCCAATTGTCACCGCTATTACTGAACGGGCCTAAATCTGATTTAAAAGTCTCAGTACGGAATGTTATGTACGTGATTAACTTGAGGGCGAAGAAAAAAAAAAAAAAAAAAACAATATGTTAGGGATTAACCTTTTTCCGGTGAGATTAAACAGAAGATACACATTAGACAACCAGATTTAAGTAATTCGTGCAAATTTAGACTCCACGGAGCTACTAAGGTTTTACTAAGCTAAAATACAGAAATAAGACTCCATAATACATCATACATAACTAGGACGACTCTTTATACTATGTTGTCATAGTACTGATGCGGTGGTTCATTTCAGAAGTTAATTGAAATTAATTATAAATTAAACATGTGCAATTGCATTTTAGTGATAATGTCAAAGGCGAAAAAAGGGTGTAATTACAAGCTAGAGAAATTATGTACTTGTAGTTGGATTGTAATATATGTTTATTATATTACAAAGAATTGTAAAACTACCTATATAGATTAATGTAGCTATTATGCCTGTCATTTCTTCTATGTCTTTAGAATTATATCTGTAGCTAGAGGACCAAGAAGTTCTTCCTAAATAACCTTCTTTTTCAAGTAAAAGCTTTTCCCATCAAAATGCACATAAACATATGTGTGTGTGCTCGCGCGCATACATCTTTTACTTTTTCTACTTAGTCTTAAGTATCTATAAAGCATACATTACATACTATGCCCAAAAGGGTTGACATAATTATGTGTAGGCCACAAAATATATATACATTGGCATGCCTAGTTAGCCTTTCCAAGATTCTAATGCCTTGGCTCTTAGCCTTTCTAACTTATTTTGTCCCAGCTCTAGCCTTTTTCATCTTACTTATTTGCCAGATTGCTTTTTTTTTTTTCTTTTTTCTTTTTTTTTTTTTTTTGTGTGTGTGTGTGTGTGTGTGTTTTACATTTTACTCAACTTGTATACAAATAGCTAAAGTAATTTAATGATGCCAGTATGGTGGCAACTTGTAAGGCTTTATGCAGAAGTTGGTGTAGACTGGACACTTTAGATATGTATAAAAGCAAAATATATATCATATGAAAGCTCACACAGTTGTGCTAAAAAAGTGATATCCATATAAATAATTACACAAAAATAGTACTAAAGATCTAGAAAGGCAATCCCGAAGAAGTTGCACTAGCCTCATCATGATGGAAAATCTTAGAAGGAATCGACTACAAGTGTGCAATTTACAATATTCTTTATAAGCATTCTCTTTGAGGTTCATTAAGCTTTGATTTTTCTTGCTATGGTACGTTAGTAGAAATATAACTCATCTTTGTATTCTATGAGCAATTCGAATTACACACCTATATATTTTTCTCTCTACAATCATTGATGCATTAAGGAAT